>CM043321.1:8774744-9974744 GCA_023736055.1 Quercus glauca
CAATTTTCCTAACTAAATTTAAAAATAGTATTGAAATTTAAGCTCAATTAATAAATTACTTTTCATCGAAAAAAATGGGTTCCAATTTCGTTTACACCAAACACTTATTGGTGTTAAAGAACAATTATCATATAACAATTATTTTGGAATGGGCATTATGTGTTTAAATCTATCTTATTTACTAAAAATAAAGTTTGTTTTTAAAAGTAAAGGGTGTGCATACAATTCAAAACAAGGGACAATGTAATTTCATGAACCTCATAAGGGCTGTACAATTTTAGTGACATAAAGACCACTTCAAGACTGGAACTAGTATGTGTTCCTCTTAATAGGTTGGAAAAGAAACTCTTGATTCAATTCAAATAATCTTCTCAAATTAAGCACCATTCCAAAGTTCTAACATATTTCGATTAAATTATTTCTGTAAACGGAATGTTATAAAGAAAAAAATGTGTTGATTGCAACTCTGCACAGAAAGAGATGCTGATCTCAAAAAAGACCACTTCAAGACCAGTTAAAAACTGGAACTAGTATGTGTTCCTCTTAATAGGTTGGAAAAGAAACTCTTGATTCAATCCGAATAATCTTCTCAAATTAAGCACCATTCCAAAGTTCTAACATATTTTGATTAAATTAATTTTGTAAACAAAATTTTATAACGAAGATTGTGCTAATTGCAACTCTGCATAGAAAGAGATGCTGATCTCAAATGGGACATCTGCTTCAACACGAAAACCACTTGCAATTAATACTACCAAGTCTACCATCAGTGGCGGCTGCAAAAATTTTTTTTAGGGTGGTCCTTAAGAAGCATAAATTACACAATCTAATAAAAAGAGAAATTCATATGTTGATGCCAACAACAACCAAAAAACACATAAATTCATATTTGAATGAAGATTTTCTAAGTTAAAGTTAACACAAATTCGATTAGAAAATGAAGATGAATCTTGCACAAAAAATGAATTTTAGGTACTTGGTTTCCTTATCAAATATTTGTCGATAATAATTAGTAAAAGAATAAAAAATAAACTATAAGTTCATTAGAAATATTAATAAAATTATTAATTATTTTTGTTTAGTTGTTTCATTATTTTTCTTTACCGACCACTAGCAATCTAGCACACACCCCATTGTTTACTTGCTTTGCACAATGTAAAAACTAAAAATACACTGCATCATCCACCTGGCTCAACCCACTGCCTAACATAGTTTATTTATTTATTTATTTTTTATCTTTTAATAATGTGTTGTTCAGGGTGTTGCTTTGAAGTGGATCAGGACCACTACCCCAATCCAATGCCACGGCCCCACCCCCATCCCCTTCCCCCCCATCAACAGTCAACACAAAAGAGAACTAGGGGAGAGCCTAAGTCTAAGTCAAAGCAGAGAAAAAGAGAGATTTCAGAAGACAAAAAAATAGTCAGCAAGTCTAAGTCTAAGTCAATACTTTGCATTATCAAAAAACAGTCACAAGTCAGACTATGAGATAGAGAAAAAGAGAGAGAGAATGCTGCTCTCAGTCAGAGGCTCAGAGCAGAGATGGGTATGGTTGTTTCAGCGTTGCTGAGTCGCTTCTGTAGAGGACCTGAGGTTCTTATATCCCTTTAAATTAGGAATTTTTTTGGTTTAAAATTTGATTGGTTGTTTAGTTAATTAGTTTGTAGAAATTTAATTATTATTATTTTTTGTTGATTTAAAAATCTGCTTGAGTAGTGAGTGAGGTCTAGATTGATCTTGGGCTTTTTTCTCTAAGTTCTTTTTGGTCTTTGCTTTTATTATAAGTTTTTTTTTTTTTTAGTTCAATACAATTTTTTTGGGCTTTTTCTTTTTGCTTGAAAGCCCAATATTTTGTTAAGTGGACCAAATTATGAATAAAAGTATAAGTTTATAGGGCATAAAAAAAAAATAAAAAAAAAAAAACTGAGGGTGGTTACAAAGTTTTTTTTAAGGGCAGACATATATAAAATTTTAAATTATTATATAAAAAAAAAAAAAAAAAAAATCATCAGGGGCATCAATGCATGTTTCATAAGCTACCAAGTTTGATAGAATGGACTTGGTAGAGTCATCTACAATGACTGGAGTAAGAGTGAGTTGACCACCGAAGAAGGTTGATTCAAACAACGCATCTGTAAGAAGATTAGACTTACTAGGCTTGAAGTGTGTAACTCCTGCTACCCTAAGCTCATTGGCCGAACGATAGGAGTAGCAGTCACTGCTTGAAGGAGGTCTACCTTCTAGAGTAGCTGGGACGTCGATGAGGTTCACACGAATGAGTTCAAGAAGATGAACGGGTTGATCTTCATACTTTTGTGGCTCTGGCCGGGGTGCTTCAAGTCCCCAAATGCTTATTGGAATGACTCCACTAAGCCTTTCCTGCCACAAAGTGCCTAGAGGAGATTCTGCAGTATGCTTGATGAAAATGTTGATGATATCCTTCTCTTCATCTTCTCTGAACCTCAAAGCTCATCAATGCCTTGAGGACTAGAAAAGGGAGTTGATTCTCTAGCATGAACATGTCCTGGTGCACCAACGTTATAGTGTGACTCTTCATCCCCATATCTCCACGCCTGTTTTTCGCAATGCAGTACATGAATTGCAGAATGAAGCAACCATCAAGAAACATCATTCGAGCAAATGCCTCATTGTCAAACTCTTTTGTTGATCCCTCAGCAGAGCATTCTCTTGCATTGTCAGCCACCTCAACTACTTTGTTGTATAAAACGTCAATACCTTTTCCGCTATCCTTGACATACTGCAGTGTCATTGGAATTTTGTGCTTCTCCACAAGCTGGAGCCCAGGTGAGCCATGATGGTAAGGACCAATGGAAACCACCAAGGGATCATAGCATTTTTCATTTGATTTCATCTCACGAAGCATGTCTGGGACCTTCTGTATCTTGGGCCTTCTTAAAGAGTTGCAGCCATCTTTCAATATGGAATTCAACCACTCATCACTACCACCGGAAGATGAATCTCCAGGATTTTGGACTACAATATTCAGCATTTCAGACTCGTTCTCCAATAGATGCATTCTTCGTTTGTAACTCCTTAGTATGGTCAGGTATAGATTTTGTAATACTACAATTAATTGTTAAAAAGAGGTGGCTTCTACACGGGGAATACGTATAATAAACTTTAATTAATGACATATCAAGCTTGGCATTGCTTGATACTATGACACTAAAAGATGCAGCAATTTTATACACAACGTTGTTTATGGTTCAGCATTTTTAGCTTTGGATAAATCTTACATTCCTATCTTTTTTATTCTTTTGTCAAGTTGAAGAAAGTAAAAAAAAGTAGACGAGACTCATTGAACATAATGTCAAGTGTAAACCCACCTCAAAATTCCAAAGATCCCGAGATGGCTTGGGTACGTAATCTTGAATAGTTATCCTTGTTAAAACAAGAATCCTCATTCAACTAAATTGGTTTTAGACAAAACCCTAATAAAATTAGATTACCTCGCAAGCCCAATAGTGCCTCAATTAGAATTCTCCATTTTTCTCCATATCTTTCATCTAATTAAAAGAGAGTTCAAAATAACAAGAGGAATCAAGCATCAAAAACCAAAATTTCTACCTCAATCAAAACTGTATTTGCCAGAATTTTATTTGAGCCCAGATTAAGGGTCTTGGGGATCCAATTGCTCCTTAATCTGTATTGCATCACTTCTTTAGTTCTTTTCAATTTTCTAACATATCATTCTCTCATTTTTAATACGAAGCACCCTGGTGCTTGAAGCAGCTCCTTAGAGAAAGTAGAAACTAGAAAAGAGAAAAGGAACCAGTTGCATCCAACAGTCAGCCTTTTTCCTTTTTGTCTTTTTTAGTCATGCAAAGAGTAATCTTTTTTTTTTTTAGGTTATGAATTAGATACTAAAACTGAAGTCCAAGAATTGTAGCCAACTGAGTGTGACAACTAGGAAGCCAAAAAATGCGTATATCCATTAACTACAAAAAGAGAAGTGCAACAACAATGGCGGAATGAAAACAGAGAGAAAGACTGATTAAAACTGCTAAAATATATTTCAAGCTCACAAAACTAATACATTAGAGCATAGCTTAGACTAAATCCAGCTAGAAACTTCTAGAAAGTTCTATTCTAACAGATTTCTAACAAACTTATATATACCAAGATATTTTGGGTGTGTCACAGCTGTCATCTAAGACAAAATATCTGAATTGGAAATCATGGTGGCTAAGCTCGTGGAGGTGAAGAACAAAGTGATTCTAGAATAGAATTGAGACCTAGCGAAGAAGCACGAAATGGTGTTGTTTACTTCAGGTAGAAATGGCACCATATTTATTATGTTTATAAGCTCAAACCATTTAGACTCAAAACGATGTCGTTTGTTATTAAATCAAACGTCACCATTTTGGCTCTAATGTTACCGTTGGAATCCAGAACTAGTCGTTTTGAATGAAAAGGTTGTTGAGATTGGCTGCAAGATGGTCAGATGTTCCTGAATCAGCTAGCCAAGGATCTTGATTGTTGGTAATTGCTGCATTTGAAGCATATTCCATTGCTGCTAGTTTTGTTGGAGGATTTCTACCTTGGCAGGAAAAATCCATTCTGTGATAGCAGTCAAGGCCTTGATGACCAAATTTGCCACAAATTTGACAAGTAGATCTATCACTCTTACAGTTTTTGGCCACTAAATTGAGATGAAGGTGAATTTTGACTTGAATAGCCTTGAGAAGGATACGTCTGGTGTGACTGAGAAGAATACTGCTGTCCATTATTATTATACCTTCCTCCACCTCTTCCTCTATTAGAGTCGTTTCTAACTCTATTGGATCCACCTTGTGTATGAGATTGAGACCGTGGATGACCAGAGGCTTTATTGTTAGAGGCAAACATTGCTAAAAAATGAGAGAAATTTTCAGAATTCTCTGTCATGGCTTGCTCTTCACTTTGCAACATGATAGAGAGTTGCTCATAAGTGATTGGATCACTTCTGGTTTGAATTGCAGAACAAAAGTGTTCAAATTCTATAGGAAAAACTCGAAGAACAATGCATATAAGTTCTTCATTATCGACAATTAATCCAACAGCAAGTAGTTTGTCTCGAGCAACTTTGATCTTCTGCAAAAAAAAACTATTCGCAGATTCATTCCCTTTCTTGAGACTTTGTAACTCAAGCTTGATCAGATTCAAGATATTTGCTCTTGAAGTTGAAGTAAACCTGTGCTCTAAAGTTTTCCAAACTTCTCTTGAGTTTGTGATTCCAACAATATTGAGTGAGAAAACCCGTGGAGTTAGAGTTGAGTTGATCAAAGAAAGCAAAGCTTTATCTTTGATTCTCCAGGGCAGAAAATATGGATTCACACTTGTGGTTAAATTCCCTTGAGCATCAAGTTGAAATTGACAAGGTTGTGATGTAGAATCATCAATATGTTCAATCAGTGAATAAGCTTCCAGTATAGTGATCAGCTGGTGCTTCCATGGAATATAGTTGGTATAGTCCAATTTGATTGACATCAAGTTGGACATGTTGGAAAGTGATAACAGAGGTGACTGTGGTTGAGTAGTAGTATGTGTTGTAGTGATACGAGAGGTCTGTTGGTGTTGTGGAAGCAATGGATGGCTCTGATACCATTTGAGAAAATGAGCTTGAAGTGTAACAACAATGGCAGAATGAAAATAGAGAGAGAGATTGTGATTAAAACTGCTAAAATATATTTCAAGCTCACAAGACTAATACATTACACAAAAGCTCTATTTATAGAGCACAGCTTAGACTGATTCTAGAACCTTCTAGAAAGTTCTATTCTAACAGATTTCTAACAAACTTATAACAAGATATTTTGAGTGTGTTGCAGCTGTCATCTAAGGCAAATATCTGAATTGGAAATCATGGAGGCCAAGCTCGTGGAGGTGAAACAGATTTGAGATTTGGTGAAGAAGCGCGAAACGGTGTCGTTTACTTTAAGTAGAAACGACACCGTATTTGTTATGTTGATAAGTTCAAACCATTTTGACCCAAGACGATGTCGTTTGTTATTAAATCAAACGTCACCGTTTTGGCTCTAATGTTACCGTTGGAATCCAGAACTAGTCATTGTCTTCTTTATCATATGTAGCTTCTGGTCTTCCACTATCAGAGCTAATCTATTCAAATATTCTAAAAAATAATAATAAGTTAAAATAAATTGGAGACTCCATTGCATAACAGCAATACCAGAATTGGAAAAGAAGTTGATATGACTAGCTTTGGGAAATTTCTCGACTGCGATTAGCTGTAGCAATAACTGCTTTCATTAAAGTTCCACGGAATCCACCTTTCTTCAACTCATGAATACTAGCAATGGCAGTCCCAAATTAAACTTGGACCATAAATTTTCAGAATGCGCGGTTAGTACCCTAAACAATAATTGGTGTTACACTTTGCATATCGCCATTAACTCTACCGTCATCTTGAATAGAATTACGTAAAAAGACTCAATTCTCCATCTTTTTAATCTCTTAAAAACAAATAAAAAATTATATTTTACCACCGTGCACTATACTTCAAATTACACTTTGCACCATAAACTTTAGTTTATTGTCCAAGATA
This sequence comes from Quercus glauca, assembly GCA_023736055.1. Taxonomy (NCBI): domain Eukaryota; kingdom Viridiplantae; phylum Streptophyta; class Magnoliopsida; order Fagales; family Fagaceae; genus Quercus; species Quercus glauca. Next base: position 8,781,310 of record CM043321.1, read on the forward strand.
ATGGCAAAATTGACAGTAGGGTGCAAAATGTAACACAAATTATAGTTTAGGGTACTAACTATGTATTCTAAAATTTTAGAGTGCAAAATGTAATTAAGGGTATAGTTTAAGGTGGTAAAATATAATTGCCCTAAAATTTTGGTATTAGGTCCATTTGTTGTTATTATTTGGGCTTTTTGTTTAAGGGTCTAAGAGTTTTGTTTGGAAGGTTGAGTTTGATATTATAGGGTCCCAATTTCAAATTCAGCAGATGCATGTATAGAATTTTTTGAAAAATAAAAATTGGGGGTGCCATGGACATCCTTCCCTTGGCCAATGAATGGCTCCCGTCCATGATTAGCAAAGGTTGAGAACTTAAAGAGAAAAAAGAAAATGCTGGCTGTCGTTGATGTCAATGTAATGCCATGCTCTGTGTTTAGTATGCAAAGTATGCTCTTGTCTCCAATAAGTACAGTTTTTTTTTTTTTTTTTTTTTTTTTCTATCTTATTATAATAAAAATTAAATAAAAAAAGGTACAATTTTTAAATTTAGGAGCGGCAGGGCCCACAATTCTTGAATGTAATCAGCTGTGTAATTGGTGAATATCTAATTCTGAATCGTGACAACTGGGGCAAAATCAAGCGTCAAATAAATCAAAGAGAATCATACAAGGAGTCAAAAGTCAAAACCTCAAATAAATCCCACTTAGCACAGTGACCAAACATCCCCAAACTCTATAAGTAACGGTCCATCACAGAGATTTGGGGGGTGTTTGGCTCCAAGTGATAACACGTTACAGTGTTGAATGGTGATGATGTGTTTAACTTGGAAAATTATTACAAACTCCGGAAGTATACTTCCTCTCTCTTAATCTCTTAGAGAGAGAGAGAGAGCATGGGATCCACCCATCTCTGTGTGTGTGTGTGTGTGAGAGAGAGAGAGAGAGAGTATACAATAACAACCCACTCGACTCTAGTGGCGGCTCCATTCTTGCCAATTTTTTTTTTAATACTTAGCAAAAAATAAATATATAAATAATTAGTTTAAATTCATCTATTCAATGACCACCCAGACTTGAAAAAAAATGTATGTATTAAAAATGTATGTATTATTATGGGTTAATAAGCCTAATAAAATAAATTTGTAGAGAGTGGGTTAAAGAACTAGGCCCTAGTGAATCTAACAGCGACTAGGATGGGTTTGAAAGACTATCGTGCGAGAATAAAATACGTAACATGGAAGGAATGTATTGTCCGAGGAGGCAAATCTTAGTATAGGTTAATATAACTGACTACAAGTGCAACTCTGGTTGTTACAGTGTTCTTTCTCTCTCTTTCCGATCCCCTGCCCTCCAGGGGTTTCTTACATTATATATCTCCTTCCCGGTGATCTCGGCCCTCCATTTGTCAATCATCTAGGCCACTACTTGAGTACTCGTCCCATCAGACACCGCTTCTGGCCCTCTGTGAGTTGTGGTAGCCAAGAAAGCACTGTTCATGGATCCTCTCCACATAAATGCGGCTAGAAAAGTAGCTACGAAGCATTCAATGCGGAGGTAGTAGTTTTTTCTTAGATATTTTTTGGACTTTCTTCCTTCTTGTGTGTTCATATGGTACGCTTACTAACACTGGAGCCTTGATGGAGGCCAATCTTGTCGTTGGAATTCGTACCTGAGTTATATTTGTCGTAGCCGAGGAGGAATTTCTCCTCGGATAGCTTTTTACTCCGATAGCTTTCTACTCCTTCCTTGCTTATGAGACTCTAAACTGGTGTCCCTCAACTAACTATCCCTCTTCGGATATGCCAATGTCCTTGGATAAGGTATAAGACCCAATATACAATTTTGGACCTTTATCCCTACAATTATATATTTAGAAAAAAAACAATTATATATTATATATTATATTAGCTTATTTTGACCACCTTAATAAAAATGTTAAACAATATGACTTGAGAATTACCAGAATTTGAATTCAACAAAAATAATTGTAATGTTACATCCATAATATTTTCACAATAAATCTTATGTGATAAGCTGTTACTAATTCTAATTTGAGCTCAATATTGACATGCTTTACCCACCAATAATAGCTTTTTGCATAAGATTTGTTATGAAATTGTTGTGGTCACTTTATTTTTCTCATATTAGCATTTTCAATTTCCACTTTATCTCTTATTAGTCTTTTCTTTTTCTTTGCTAGTACAAAAAATTGTAATATTTCATATATTTGCATTTTTTTTGTGACGTTGATATATTCAAGTTGTCTATTTATTAAATTTTGAAGAACTTAAGTTTCTTGGTGACCACCCTAAAAAACATTCCTAGAGCCGCTACTACTTGACTCTATGTTATGTCTCGCTTTCTTATTGGACCAGCTGCTGGGACCACCCTGGCCGAAAATATATAATAATAATAATAATAATAATAATTTAAAATTTTTTATTTGTCTACCTTCAAAAAAATTTGGGAACACCCTTAGTTTTTTTTTTTTTTTTTTATGCCAATAAAATTAAAATTTTCTCTATAATTTGTTCTACTTTCAAGCAAAAAGAAAAAGCCCAAATTTTTTTTTTGAACTAAAATCTGAAAAAAAAAAAAAAAGAATTATAACATAGCAAGCCCAATTGCCCAATAGACCCCAGGGAAAAAAGCCCAAGATCAATCCTAAATAGACCCAGACAGATTTTTAAATCAACAAAAATAACCCTTGATAGATTTTAAAATCAAAATAATAAAATTTTTATTAACTAAATACCTAACCCAATACACTCAACAAGCGTATGCCGATTGATTAAGTTGTAAAGCAAAATTGAAATCCTAACATAAAGGAAAAAGAACCTCATCAATGACATCAAGCACATCGGCCATCGCTTGACAAGATGTACCACTCCACCATTGCATCCCGCCTTGCCTCCGATTTCAAAAACAGCTCCGATGTATGACTGTTAAAAAAACTTCGGCATCAATGAGTTACGACTATTTTTCAAGCTCCGTACTAAAAAAATAACTTCATAATATTTTCTTTTTATTTTTTGGTGTTGAAATTGTAATTTTTTTTTTATTTTTTTTATTTGGGGCATAGACAAATAAAAAATTTTAAATTATTATATATAATTTTTTTTTTTGCCGCCCCCCCTAAATGTGCCACTCACAAATACAAGCTTGTGCCCGGTAATCTTTCTTGGGACAAGAAAAGGTAAAAAAGACAACTAATGTTTTTGTTTCATTCTTTCATTTGCCTGTTAGTAGTTTAGTAAGTTTAATGGTATGCAAGCTCCAAAGAAGACTCAACCCCAGGTCTGGCATATCCACTAAACTTTACCAACAGACTAGGTGACATCTTCGAAAGGCAATGAATTTAGAATGATAATCTAGACGGCTTTCACTTGAACTAGCCAGAAACCTAGCTTGTACGTATCGCTCAGAATCGGAAACGCCTCCACTGCAACGACGTCGTTTCACCTGAGAGGGAGAGAGGTTTTGAATGGAAGTGCGAGAGAGGCAAGCACGTTTAAATAGGGAGTGAGTGTGTGTTTCAGTGTTTGCTGAAAGAGGAAGCAGTGCCGCGTTATGGAAAAAAGGGTCTCTTTTCTCTTGCCTTTTTTTTTTTTTTTTTGGGTATTGCAGTACCAAACTCCCAATAGGAAAGTTTGTAGTACCCAAGATAGGATTTCGTTTGTCGTATTGGTATTTGTGTTTTGCTTTTACCATGACATGATTTGTATTTAGTTATTAGTTATTTATTTCTTTCTAAAAAGAATAAATAAAATGAAAAAAAAAAACTATTTTAGTTCTCAAATTTTACCAAAATTTTGTCTTCTTAAACTTTAAATTATTGATTTTCATTCCTAAACTATTGAAAAGTTCTCTTTGGTTTCATCATTGAAAATGTTTTACTTTTTTTCCTTAAATTTTAAAATTTATATTTCATTTTTTATTCTTAAAGGCTTAAATTATTTTTTAAAGGTTTTTTTTTTTCATTGTTATTTTTGTCTCCAAACTATTAAAAAAATCTTTTCACAAAGTATAAAAATGAAAATATTTAAAAAAAAAAAAAAAATTTAAGGACCAAAATAGTATTTTAACCTAAATAAAAAGAGAGAGAAAGAAGATTTGTATTTAGTTTTGAGTTTTGTTACTTTTGTAGAGTGTCTTTTTTTTTTCTTGGGTTTAATTATTTAATTATCATTTTGGTCTCTAATGTTTGTGTTATGTGTCAAAATAGTATCTTACATTTCAAATGTGTAAATTTAGTGTTCATTTGAAAATTATTTATTTCTAGTAACTTATGTAGAATACAAATCTTATGTGTGTTACTATTCTTTTTTATAATTTTTTTAAGGGTAGTGTTAACGGGCACCGTAATACCCAGCTTTTACACAGCTTTTTGCAGTCTTTTACACAGCTTTATGTGTCTTTTTATCAGATGTGGGTCAGCTTTATAGGTAAAAAGAAAAATGAACAAAGAGACCAAAGTACCCTTTTTCACGTCTCTCACCAACTCAAGCCTAGTCAAGCGTCTCACACAGGAAAATTTGAAAACTCATGCGTCTTTCACAAGAAAACAACACCAAACATCTTACAGAAAAGAAAAAACTGAAATCACAATCCTCTCACAGGAAACAACGTTAACCAACATTAAAAAAAAAAAAAAAAAAAAAAAAAACCCATCTCACAAGAAACAATTAACATCAATACATCCAAAAATTAAAAATAAAAAAAATAAAAAAAACCATCTCACAGACAAACAACAACATTAGTACATCCAAAAAAAAAAAAAAAAAAAAAAAAGAAACCATAAGAACATATGGGAGAACATAAATTTTTTTTGAGGAAGACGAACTGGGTTGATGGAAGGGAAATCAAGGAGGAGACGAATTGAGTTAGAAAAGAAAGCTATGAAAAAAAAAAGAAGAAGACAAGGAAGTTGAGCCAAGAGTTTCATATGGTAAAACATAAAAATTTTAAAAGATGAAAAAGGAGAAGTAGAAAGGATGGGAGAAGATAAGTGTAAGGGTGATGGGGTACGTGTGGTTGAGAAAAAAATGAGAAGTAAAAAGTAAATAAATTAAAGTAAAAGGTGGCTTGATGGGATACGTGTCTATCATGGAAGGAATTTTACAAAATAAAAATTACAAATTGTATTACAATACAACAAATTATCACAACAGTTGAGTTGTCAAATTTGAATTCAGTTGGATTTTTAAAATCTGGATTCAGTAATAAGTTATTGGGTAGTATAACATTTTTTAGAGTTACGTCAAGTATAATAGTCATGTCATCAATCAATTGTTTAGATTCAAGTTTTAGTGGTTTAAAATAATGCATAAAATATGAGTTTATAGATCAAATGGTAAATTACATCCGATTGGCATGAAAATTGGCATGTATGTTAAGACCATATAGAATATGTAATCCAACGGTTGGATTTTCAAAATATGAATTTAGTAATAAGTTATTGGGTAGTATAACATTTTTTAGAGTTACGTCAGGTGTAACTCGAACCTAACCCTATATTTCTTAATTCGATGTGAATTTTGATAAATCTACCGTTAGATTACATTATCTTCGCATATTTTTTATGCTTACAAATAATGCATGAAATATGAGTTTATAGATTAAATGGTAAATTATATCCGATTGGCATGAATATTGTCAAAATGGAAATGTAAAACCAAAATAAATAAAAAAACCAAGAGAAGCATCAAAATTAACAAAGGCATTATATTGTCAAAATTAATATTGTCATATTTTTTTTCTTTTACAAGCTCAAGAGTTTATGCCTAACATTTCAAAGAAAATATTGGATTCAATCCAATTTCACTTAAAGTACATTTTTTTTTTCTTTTTTGGGCACCGTTTGAAAAAGTACAGTTATCTTTCTCCGAACATATTGAGATGATGTTATGGCCAACGTGCTTGCAAAGGCCACAATACTTCTTTTTCTTTCCTAATACTCTTCCACCTTTCATTCGTTTTTGCTTCAAACGACCTTTTATCTTTGAGAGCGAAGGACAATTAATGAAGCAATCTCCATCAATCATATCATTAACATTAGCATCAACCATATTTTTCTTATCCACTAAATTTTCATCATCTACCACTAGCAATTCCTTTTCACTTAATGATGCTTAACGACACCAATGTGGTGGTAAATATAAGGATGGAATTTGGTAACAATCTTTATGAAGGAATACACTAAGTACATGACGACAAAGTATACCCCAAAATTCAAAATTCTTGCAACTACAATATGTCATCTTACCATCCCATAATACTTTGTGTCTTTGACTAGTTTCATCTTTATAATATTGTAACACAAATTCAATACCATTTTCTTGAAGCACCGAATATTGTGTTGCTCTCCCAAATTCCTCTTGAAAAATCTTGAAAGCATAGGGCGTCAAAACACTATGTGCTTGGTTTTCTAACGGTGACAATGATCTTAAAGAAGAACCTCTATATGTCTCCAACATCGTATCATGTGATTGTGTTTGCTCAATATCCTCAATGGCAAGATCAACCTAAAATTACAAATAGTAAAATAAATTAAAAACTTTTGTATGACATAGGAAGACTACAAATATTAACAAAAAATAATTATACAACAAAAGAAATTAATGGTAAATAATGACTTACTTGTTTGATGAGTTGGATCAAGTTTGTGTGAGAACTAATAAACCGTTTAATAAATGTATTTATACTTTCTGATCTTTCGGTTGTTGTCATTCCACCAAAAAAATGTCCACGAAGGTAACATGGTACCAAAAAGTGCTTGATTTGATATAAACCAATTACATGTTTATTAGAGAGCATGTCATAATTTGTCATAACTTGAAACCATTGATTGTCAAAATCTTCACATGACTCTAACTTGTATAACTTATAAAAGTCCATGCACCAATTTGAATATTGATTACGAAGAATTGATGTAAACCAACCGCTAAATTTAGCAATAATATGCCATATACAAAAGGCATGCTTTGTAGCTGGCAATTCTTTTGATATTGCCTCTGTAATCCATAGATCTTGGTCCGTCAAAATTGCTTGGGGTTGATTCCTCATTAAGCATGCAAAAGCCTGCTAATCAAATACAAATTTACTAAAGCATGAAAATATTTCAAAGGATATACGTAATTATTCTACTAATTAATCAAATAAAATTTAAAAAATAATTGTACAAATTTATAAGACATAGAATGTACCTTCATTAACCATCGAAAAACACTTGTTGTTTCATTTTGAAGAAGTGCACAACCAAAGAGAATTTTCTTTCCATGATTATTGACACCAACAAAAATACCAAAAGGCATATCATAAGCATTCACCTTATAAGTAGTATAAAAAACAACTACATCTCTATATTTTTGGTATCAATCAAAACAATGAGTAGGTGACCAAAAAATATGCTCCAATCTATTTTCTTCATCTTTTGTAAATGCATATTGGAATCTAGAGTTCTCTTCTTTAGCAACTTTGCAAAATTGTAGAAAATCCATGGCAACATTCTTTACATTCTTCCTCCTCATTTTCACATAAAGATTACGAATATCCCTTTGAAAAAATGGCAGTTGTCCATGTTTCAAATACCTCTCAAGTTTCATAACACGCATTACCTCTCTAATTGAAAGTCTAGTTTCTTTCAATAAGAAAATGCGTTTTTCATCATCTATAGTGATAACTCGATTGGCTGGAAGAAATCACACTTCCGAAGGGGAGAACAAATCATGATTGTGGTTTACAACAAACTTAGTGACATGCCATTCTCGAGGAAAAATATCAAATGACTTTCACAAAATGATACTTAAATGAGCATTACATCCACATTTTAAAGATTTCCTATTTCTTTGCTCCTTAGATGGATCCACTATTTTTAGTGGTTGTTTACCTTGTCGATGACAAAAGAAATCACATCTTACTATTTCTCTTTTTTTTTCTCAGTACGACCTTTCCGAATTGTAAAACCATATCAATTTGCATAATTTTTATAGAAAATGAAAGCTTCTTCTTCACTAGGAAAACATTGACCAACAAAAGGCTTAAACTCATTTTCTATTGAATTTATATCTTAATGTTCTTCAATAACTCCCATTTTATCTATTGGACATTCATTCCAATCAATTATTCCATCATTTAGAAACTCATTTAATTCAACACAATTCTTTGAAACACTTCCATGAACCCCACTTGCAATCAAATCATCATCAACTTGTGCTATATTAAAACAAAAATTAAAAAAAAAAAAACAATCAACATCATATTATGTGATATATGAATTATATATTACAAATAAAATGAAAATAATAATACCTTCTTGAGACAATTCATATAAGTCAAAACAATCCATTGGAACAAATTGATGAGCCTCACTGGCATCTACATTGTCATCCATTGGTTCTACATTAAAACAAGAGTTTAAAATATAAACATCATATTCTATGATAAATGAAATGTAAATTTATAAATAAAATAAAATTATAATACTTTCTTGAAGGGGTTCACTTAAGTCAAAACAATATTTTGGAGCAAAGTAGTGACTCTCACTTGCAACTACATTCCCATCCATTGATGCCATAATACATGTATTAGAAATAAAAATTAACATCATATTAATTTTGGTGCTATATAAAAACAAGAGTTTAAAAATATTCTATGATAAATGAAATGTAAATCACAAATAAAATAAAATTATAATACCTTCATGAGGTGGTTCATTTAAGTTAAAGCAATCTTTTGCAACTACATCCCCATCCATTAGTGCTACAATATACATGTATCAAAAATAAAAATTAACAACATATTAATTTTAACCTATTTTTTAAAAATAATCAAATAAAATACAATAGTGGTACCTTGTTTAATTATTCCTAAATCTTTTATTGACATTTCTTCATCTCTTCTTCTCTTTGATATTGGTAAAGGAGAAGAAATTTAGTTTGATATTGGTAAAGTGAAAGAAAGTGGATAGTAAAATATTGGTAAAGTGAAAGAAAGTGAATGGTAAAATATTAGTAAAATAAGATTTGGTGGGAAATAAAAAGAGAAAAAGAGGGAAATGAGTTTTTTTTTTAGGGTCAAGAGGGAAATGAGTTAAGTGGGCTATTTTGTCCAAAGAAAAAATAGCCCTCAACCATGCCAGCCGTGTCCCATATTTTAAGTGGGCAAATTTGTCCAAAATTTCCTTACATGTCATGTCATGCTTTTTGTCTAACTTACTCAATTTTTTTTATTTATGTGGGACCCTCTTTGGAGAACCTTAACAAGCACCCTCCGGTGCTTGTTAACATTCTCCTTTTTTTTAATTGTTAGTACATATAAACATAATAAATTATTATTTATTTGACAAAAATGTTGAGTTAGTTATTTAATTATATTTATTTATGTATTCAATGGTTGTTGTCTTATTGATTTTTAAACTATTAATAATTTTTTAGACTATTGTACAATACAGTTTGTATACTAAATTGTATTTAGAATATTATTTTAGATTATTTTATATAGATTCTCAAAAATATACAAAAAAATTATTATTTTATTTTTTACTCCTCCCACAACAAAGTTCTAGTTTCAACACCATTGACCCCCTAGAAAAAATTTCTGTAGCGGCCATTGTTTATATGAAGGTATCTTTAATGTTGTTAGTGTTAAATTCATTAAATTTTGTGTTGCATCTATCTTGTTAGTGTTGGATAGGTTGAGGCTTGTATCCATGCATCACTGCACAAAAAGAAATGCTGATCTCAAACGGGAATACTTCAACACATAAACTACTTTTTACAAAAGGGGAAAAAAAATAAAAACTGCTTGAATTATTTTTTTAAAGAGTAACATGAAGTAACCCAAAAACATTCTATTGTATGTAAGTGCATGTAAAATGTAAAATGCAAGGAATAATAATTTTTTATGAATAGATATTATTTAAAATGAGAAATAATTATTACTCCTAAAAATAGTTGTAATAGTTATTCCTTGGTACATAGTAGTTGTAATAATTTTTATTCTAAAAAAAGTAGGTGTAGTAATTACTGAAATATATATTTTCAAATAAACAAACTTTTAAAATGCATATACCAAATTTGAAAATAAAAAACCATAAAAAAATAACTCACCCTCTCTCTCAAATTTAAAAATATATATTATTTTTTAGGAAATAGTATAATTATATGACTAAGATATTTCCTAAAATAATTTAAGTTTTATTCTAATGATGTAACTCACAATCAAACTTATAAATACGTTTAGTTATTCCATTACAACGTGTTTTATTCATAGTAATGAAGATCATTATTCCTATTATAATTTTCATTCAATGTACCAAAAATACCATAAATAGTAAATGCTAAAAGTTTTAACGCGTTGCATGCATAACTTATAGCATGAGTAGGTTATGGGCACTTTGGAGGAGTACAATTGTATATATAGTATATGCGTGGGTTTGCTATTTTAAAGCGAAGCGTAAGTGGCAGCTGAATTTTGATGGGGCTCAGCGAAGCTCGGTAAGTATACCTTAGTTTCTAATAGCTTATTCACCAAATACAATATAAAATGATAAAATTTAGTTTATTTTTTAAATTAAAAAAAGAAACTAGTTTTGTTGCTTATCTAATAAAAATGAGAGGGATACCCAAATGGTGGGCTCAATACATTTAAAGGACACGTCATAAATTAGAATGCATTAAGTTTCATTCACCACATTATTAGTCAATATAATTTTTTACTTGTCTTATAAATAAGGAGTGAAATAATTTGACTAAAAAGTTGAATTACCGCTTCTTTATATATTATATAAAAATACATATTTAAAAAAAAGAAAAGAAAAGGAAAAACAAATTAAGTGATAAATACTTACTAGGTGAGACAAAAAGAAAAGAAAATTTGAAAAAGTTATATATAGTTAGTGTGTGTTTGACATTGGCTTAAAAATCTAGTTTTTTTTATTTATTATTTAGCTTATTTTTACTACTATTCAGCTTATTTTTGCTACTATTTATGGGTTTCATTGCACTGTTTGATGCTATTAATGAGTTTCACTTTACTATTTTAACTACATTTTAACTTTATTTACAATACTTTTATCAAAAAAATTTCAGTTTTAATTAAATAAATTGTTCTAAAACAGACTCGTTTATGCATTTCTAGTTGAAGGCTATTGTTGCTATTTGTGGTAGGAAATGACCAGCAGCCCATTAGCAAAGATAGGCTGGCCCTCATTTTTGTATATTAGGCTAAGTACTATCTCTCTCCTAGGCTAGCCTCGTGCTGCACGATCAACATGGTTGGATTTCTAGTCCGAGTCTTGAGAATTCCCAGCCCATACACTCAGCTTGAAGATGCCTATGGCCCTATACTCTATAGTCCATCTATCATCGAAAAGAGAAAAAGAAAAACGAAATGCCAACACTATCATCAAAAAGAGAACAAGAAAAAGGAACTTAAAATTAGATTTTACTTTTTTTCTTCTTGTCCAAGGTAAAGTAACTCTATTTAAAAAAAAATATAAAACATAAATATATTTTCATCTCTTTTTACTAAATGCTACCCTTAAACCATTACATTTTATTTTTTACATGAAGTTATTTTTTACTCTCTTAGCATAAATTCATCTAATTATGTGTTGAATTTATATTTATTTGGGCAAGTTGAGGCTTGTATTCCAAAGAAAACATGTATAATGCAAAAGCCACTCTTAAGATTTGGGTTAATACCATATATTATCAAAATTTTTAAATGTAATTTGCTCCCTATGCATAAATAAAACCTAATACCGTAACTCGGTCATCCCAAACAAAAATTAATGGCCTTGCTCCTATGCATGAGCAATAGTGTTGTGTGTATGGGTTTGTTATTTTTAGGCCAACCAGATTTGGCTGTTAGATTTTGATAGGATCTAGTGAGGTTCATCATACCTTAGTTTTTGATAATTTATTTACTAAAAATGAGATGGAAAAAAAGTTAGCTTATTTTTTTAAAATAAAAACAACTAGTTTTGTTGCTTGTTTAGTAAAGGATGACTCATCCTTTTTGGGACACCCAAATGGTACACTTAATAGACTTGAAGAATGCGTCCTAAACCTAAAATAGCTAAGTTCCATCCACAATGGTATCGGTCAATAGAGCTTTCTGTGTGTCTTTGTGCAAGGAGTAGAACAGCGCCTTTTTGTGTGTTTCCGGTTGAGGGCTGCTTTTGCTATTTGTTGTACAGGAATTGTCCACCAGACCATCAGCAAAGATAGCCCCTCATTTCGTATATTCGGCCCAAGGACCATCTCTCCCCAAAGCTAGGCTCAGCTTGAAGCTGCCTAGTCAATCTATCCCAATAGAAAAAGAGAAAAAGAAACGTCTTGCCTTCCTGACTGCCTTTGTTTGAATATGACTCCTCAGTCCTCACAATGACACTGCAAATTTTGTCTGATATGACCATAACCGTTTTAGTCCCTCTCATTCCCCACTGGCTTCACGAGTTCAGATATGCAAGTTTCAATCAACCTGGACTCGTAGAAAATGGCCCAGAATTCTTGGAAGGTTTCACCTGTATGTGCAAGCAAGTGATGAATATTTAAGGGTAAGTGGTAACCATACTATCACATTCAAATTTTCACGTCATTTTTATGTTTTAAATACGACTTTTTTTTTTTTTTTTTTTTTTACATCGATTGTTAATATTAGTGGGTTCTAGTACCAATAATGTTGAAATTTGTTTAAAATAGATGTAAATTAGTGGAAGGCGATACTTTTTTTAGTACCTAAGCCGCCTCAACTTTTAGTCAATTTAGATAATGACTTAAGGCCTCCAATTGAAAGAAGGCCCCTGTTAAAATAAAGAAAAATAAAATTAAAGCTCCCTATATTGGCTAATAGAATGTGTTATTTACCTATCTATCTCACAGTATAAAAATTTTAATTAAGGCACAAAAATTTTACTCAATAAAATTTTATTTGAAAAAAATTATTCCTAACTTTGAGAATAATTATTCTCAAAAAAAAAAAAAAAAAAAAAAAAAATTCTCCCTTGTGTGTGTGTTTGTTTCTCAAAAAAAAAAAAAAAAAAAAAAAAAATTGAGAATAAATTCTATTGGGATGGCCTATATAATGACCATATTTATACTTCCAACCAAATAACACCACATCAAATATTTTTCAAAATATGAAATAAGTTTACTGCAGATAATCACAATCTCTAAAATATACTCCATAAATATATATATATATTGCATTTAAAAGAATTTATTCTAATGTGTCATTAGGGCCGACTCAATAACTCTGGGGGTCTTAGGCAAAAATTTTAAGTGGCTTCTTTTTATATTTAAATATTAATTAAATAATTTTTATTGAATTTTTTTATTTTTTTTATTTAAAATCTATTGATCCTTTTTGAGATTCAGTTTGTTTTTTGATTTTTCTCTTTTTTTTTTTTTTTTGTTGAAGTCTTTAATATCCAAATAAATTTTTTCTACTGAACATTATAATGAGCAAATATTTATAAATAAATAAAACACAATTCATAATTTGTAATTATAATTTAACTAAAAATAAAATTTAAAGTATAGAATAATAAAACCTGGTTATTGCAACCTTTCTAACGTTGTGGCCACTTTATCCTTTAAAGTTTAAACCTACAGTCCTGCACAAATAAAAATTAATTTATTATTTGGTTCAAAAAATTAGTATTATTATAATACAAATTGGTTGATATGATATACATCAAATTATTAATTGGTGTGATAAAAAGAGATTATGCGTGTATAGTGTTTATTATAAAGTGGGTGGGTTTAAGAATGTTTTGTTAATACAACTTAAAATCCAAAAAATCTCGAAACTTTAAATGCTAAAACTCATCTGATCAATAGGTGGTTAGTGTCTTTAGTTATAGTGTACATGTGTGGGCCATGTGGGATGTGGCTATGGTGTGCTATAGTGATATTTGCTATGTGCAATGTATAATGTAGTAATCTATCCTATCAAGTGTCAGCTGTGTAGCACAGATTATTATTATTTTTTTGAAAATTTGAATAAAAAACTAATAGTCATCACAAATCAATAGTTCAGTGCTCTTCAATGACTTCAATCTTTATGAAAATTTCAGAGAGAAAGAGAGGGTACCTTCAAGGTTGTCTCACACATACACCATCCACAGTTCACCACTGTAATGAAGCTAGTGCAGATTGATTTCACAATGAAGAAAGAAAGCTTATAAACAGAAGAGATTTAAGATGAAGAAAAGAAAGGGGAGGATATAGATGGAGAGACATAAAAATAGAGAGATTGAGAGATTTTTTTTTCTTTTGTTTTAGAAATTTATAATCTCTTATTTCAAGATATTTATTTTGCATTAGTAATGAATTTTTCTAGTATTAATTTTGATTTTAGCATATTTCAAGAATGAGTTAATGAATGTCTCTTATAATTTAATTTTGTTAGCTGAATTTGACTATTTTATTCCCTTTTTAATATTTTGTATTTTAGGATATAATTGTTCATTTTTAATGCATTGTACAGACAAATAAAAGGACTTAAAATTTTATTTTCCTTAATTAAAAGATATATATATATATATATCTTTTTTTTTTCTTTTACAATTGGGGCTTTCTTTTCCTTTTTAATTTTCTGTATTTTAGGATATAATGAGACATTTTTAATTCATTCTATTAGACATTTTTTACAATGGGGGCCTTTTTTTATTTGAAAGCCTTAAGCGATTACATCAACTGCATTCATAGTTTAGTCGGCCTTGTGTGTCATACTTTATTTATGACAGTTTAAAAACAAAAATTTTCATTCATAAAAATACATAAAAGATGAACTCTCTCTCTCTCTCTCTTAAATTGAAATCAAAATCAACATTTGTTGATACAAATTCATTAATTACAATGTTCATTATCAAAAAGTTAAATAAATATTATTTGGTTACCAAAAAATTAAAATTAAAATATAAGAAAAATGCCTAGCTAAAAGTTGTTGGCTGTCGCCCCCGACGAATTGGGAGACGGAAAAAGCAACAGGCCCAAAACTTTCTACCCTTAGGCCTCAAAATTAAGCAGGGCTTGTATCTTAGGGCAATAATAATAGAGCGTCAAATAAATCAAGAGAACATGTATGAACTGACTTAGTAATCCAGTGATGATCATGGAGTTGGAGCTGTGGAGAGCTACCGCTACTAGATCATCGAGCTTTGGGATGTTTGGCTACAGGGAGAATCAAATCTATTAACTTTTAATTATTGACTTGTGTTTTGAATTATTTGACACACTTCTCTTATTGCACTAGCTGTTCAGAACTTGATATGGTTTTGTCACTCTCCAATAAAAAGAAAACAAAACAAAGAAACAAAGGTGAAGTGCCTTTGTTTTTGTCGACAAAGTCACTCTCAGCAAAGAAAGCACTTGACAAGTTGGAGCTACGAAGTATAGAAAGGCAAACACATAGGAAAAAGGAGCTAAGATAGGCAATCGTTTCTATATATTAGTTTCGTCCCAAGTCCTAGAACTGGAGAGAGCACAGCTCGTATATTCAAGCCAAGGGGCCTCTAATTTGGTATGGCCAACATGATGTTGGATTTCTGGTCCGAGTCTTAAAAATGCCTAGTCCAGCTATGAAAAAGTAACTTTAAAATTTTAATACTATATAAATAAACTAATAACTATAACTTTTATCATAACTATATCTTATGTGGCAAATTGTGAATGATTAATTATCATTTTTATACTTATGACTTTTTTTTCGACACTTAGAATCTGTTGTGTGAATAGTTGAGATAATTAGTGGCGGAGCCAAAAAATTTTCTTAGGAGGGCCAAGTAAATAAAACCATAATTTTTTAGTATTTTTTTTATTTTTTAATATATGCATTTAAACAATCACTCAAAAACTCATTACAAAATCACATTCAAAGAAAGCAACACTCCTTAGATTCATATATTTGAGCTAGTATAGGGGCTTAACATCAATATTCTTATTCTAGCCAGAGAGAGAACTGTGTAGTATTCTCCAAATTTTAAACATTTTTTTTTCTTAAAATATGTATCAATTGTAGATTGGTTTCTCATTAAATTATCTCTCTCTCTCTCTCTCTCTCTCTCTCTATATATATATATATATATATTAAAACTTGAATATTAAATTTTAAATACTTATTATATTTATATAGCCACTTTTTTCACTTAAAAAAATGTAAAATATTGTTTATGCTCAGAAAATAAAAGAAACAACCTATGCAAATTTGTTTTTATATTAATGCTTCAATAGTCTATAATTACTCATTCTACAAACAATATCATTTTTAGAGGATCAAACATAAATATATAAACAAAAGTATAACAAATAGCAATAACACTAATCAAAATAAGCAAACAGATAAGTTAAATATAATATAAAAATAGTAGAAAAAGATGCCAGCAACAAGCCACTAATCTCTTCCTCAAAAAAAACAAGCCACTAATCTGGTACTGTGTGGCGTCATTTACAAGCTAAATAAGCACTTTTTTAATTAAAAAAGAGATACTTTTTAGTCTTTTTCCTGTCGGTGAGCATTGATGGTTTCATTAATCAATTCCACGGCTTCTGCGTGTAATAAACCCTTAAGCATCAACAAGAAAATAAGAACATAGATTAAATCTAAAGAAGTAGCCCTAAGAAAATAGTAAAGAAAAAGAAAAAAGACTAATCAGAAATGGACTGCAAAGAGATAAAAGAAAAACCATAGAACTCATAAGAGAAAATAGAGTTTTAGAGAAGGAGAAGCAATGGAGAAAAAGGAAGGGAGGGGGGGGGGGGGGGGGGGGGGGGGGGTAAGAAGGCCTTCCTTGAGTGAGTTTATATAAAAAATATATGGTGTTTCTAAAAAAGATGAAAGAGAATAAGTTGAGAAAAAGTTACCAAATGAAGAAATCGTTCAGTATTATTGTTGTTATCGTTGGTGTGGCTTGATTCTTGAACCTTTTCACTGTTTAACAAAAAAAAAAAAACCTGATTTACAAGTAGCAATTTTAGAGAATACTCACAAGTTTCTTGTGTTTCTAAGAAAGATGAAAGAAAAGAAATTAAGAAGAAGTTACCAAATGAATATGAATCACTATTTACACCCAAAGGATTATGACCCTTCAACAGACACCTTTTCATTCAACATGCATATTTTTGGTTAATAGACACATTTTCATTTAATAGACACCTTTTGGTATATATACTACAACTTATCTTGTATATATTTATATATACAATACAAACTAAATTAGAGATGCAATATTATATCTCTTATTCATTCTCACAAAAACACTAACAAATAAAATAACATTTTTTTTTCTTGAAACTAATCCAGTAGATATTTCTGTGTATTGCACGGATTAGTGACTAGTTTATTTTAAGTAAATAACCTATATATGTCAAAGGTTTTTATTTTTGATATTTGGAGGAGCAAATGGACTGGAAATTAAAAAAAAAAAAAAAAATCTTTACAAATCTTAAGATATGTGGGAGACAAGCTTATTTTAACTGGTACTGAACTCATAATATATATATTTTTTTTCAAATTCTGGGCGGCAAATAAGTTATTTACAAACAACTTATATATAATTTTTCAATTTATTAAGGCTGTAAATGAAATTTTCAAAACTTTAAGGGGACCATGGCCTTTTTGGTCTCAACGTGACTCCGCCGCCAGAGACAATTATTATGTGGTAGTAGATGTTGGAAGAATTTTTGGGCATAAAAAGGAAAAATAAAAGAGAGAGTATACCTTCTCACAGTGACTCAGCAAATATTCTTTTTTTTTTTTTTTTGCTGAATGACTTAGCAAATATTCTCTGATATGAGTATGACCTCCTTTATAAGTTTCTCTCCGTTCCCACTGTCTATGCAAGTTTCAAGTCAACCTCAACCCCCCTTGGAAAATGGATCGAAATTCTTCGAAGGTGTCACGATACGTGCATGGAAAATAGGTGGGACATGCACGTGTGTGATTGGTCCCACACTGGGTAGTTTTATTAGAAGAAGTGGGATGATTCCTTTGCCCTGGCTAGGAGCTAACAATTGGGTCTTGTGAGAAAAAATAGATGCCATTAACGTTAGTTAGAGTTGTTAGTGTTCCTTGATTTTAGCATTTAATCATTTTTGTCATTTTTGTTATGAACATTAATCATTGTTGTCATTTGTATAAAGCCAGTGAAAGGTTTCATGAAATAAATCATCAATAGAATTGTAATTTCAAATTAAATTTTAGAGGTAAGGTTTTTTTTCTGTCAAATCCAAATTTTATTCTTTGTTTTCTTTTATTCTTATTACATACAAAAGTAGTTCCCTAAATGTAACAAAAATTATACTCTCTTTCTTTTCTAAATTTCTTTTTTCTCCAAAAAATTGTGTGTATTACTAGTATATCACCGTGTAATTGGTGAACATCTAATCCTGTAATAGCGTGAGTTTCAGTTAACTCAATTAGTAAAGTCTCTGCTGATTGAATAAAAAATTTGAAATTCAATTCCTGTTTACACTAAAAATCGATTTGTGTCTTGGTCCGATAATAAAGAACTATTATCAGAAGCGGACGCTATAAATTACAATATATCACATATTCATATAGCCCATCGGATCAGTCCCAAAGTTATGACACAGCAGATTTTTTTTTTATTTAAATTATTTCACACTTATTACACCAGCTGTTCATAACTTTATATCATATGGCCCACCGAGGTTGGTGAAAAACAAAAACCAAAAACAAAACATAGAAGCAAAGGTGAAGGGACTTTGTTTGTACATTGTCTAAAAAAAGTCACCCCCATTTAAGTTTATATACCAAAAGAACATCAATGACACATTACGCAATTTTAAGTTTAACCTACGAAGTGTAGAAAGGCAAACACATAGCAAAGAGACAAACGTGAGGCGAGAATGGAGAGCCACAATCCTAGTCCCGAAGGGTTAGTTCATATCTCTTTCCATTAGTTTTTGTTTTACATTTTTTTTTTCTCTATATATGATTATATGCCCACGAATCCTACTACTTAATTAATTCCAAGTCCATCATTTTTCTAATAATTTTATTCATGACTAAGTTTAAACAAGATAGAACGTGCGTTAACTTCTTACATGCATGATCATTTTCTATTTTAGTAAGCACTGCTCATGGTTTACATAATATTTGAGTTTGTATCATATATCAAGACAAACCTGGCATTTTTATTGCAAGTTTATTCACAAACTATATCTTCGACACATCCAACTGAATTTTAGACACTGCTACTTGCTTTTCGCAGTTTTATTTTGGCTTCATATAGCTACATTATAATTATATTTTGGCCTCGTATTACAATAAAATATAATTCACAAAACTTGCATGTTGACCTAGAGGTCATTGATCCAAAGAAAACCAAAACATAAGACTAAAATTGCACTAATGAATTCTTCTTAGATTCCGTATTGAGCACATATATAATGGTATTGGTGAGCAGCATAAAACTCTGCTCAGGACAGACTTTCTAAATTAAGCTTCCTTTTTTTGCGACAACCGAAGCCTCCACATCCCATATAATAGCAAGCAAAATGTTCTATTCCATTTTTACATGGTCTCTATTGATTCTCAAATTCCTTTGAATCCAAATGTTCAGCTCTCTCTCTGTCTCTCTCTCTCTAAGGATAAAATAATATTGTCTCCATAATTTGGATACAGGGAATTAATTGATCACTGAGTCTTTCTGTCAAGGATGCAAAATATTGAAACTTTAGTTGGAACAGCACAAGCAAAATAAATTCTGTGCATTTTACTTTATTTTGGTATAGAAGAGAATTTAATTTTAACACAATAAAAGTTAAAATTATCCCATCATTATTGGAATGTCATGGATATTCACTTAATACCCTTGTGCTCACTCTTCAATTGTACATCCTCTAATATTGTATGTAATCTGAGGTAATTACATGTTCTTCTTCTATTTGTGACAGTCAGCAAGAACTTGGTTCCTCCATGACAGTGCATAGTATTTTTGGATTTCTCATCATATTGCTACTTACTCTCCTCCAAGTCAATTATCAAAACTCCGGCAACCCATTTGAAACACATGGTGCAACCATGTTGCTTTTTATTTTAGCCGTATTTGTTTATGCTTTAGCATTGGCAGGGATAAGCCAGCCAACTCCCAACTCAAGCTACCTCCCTATCCTTAGGGGTATGTGTTTTATTTCTGGAGCTTTTGCTTGTGACTTGCTGCTGATGATCCTTGTACCTCCCTTTGGGTGGTTTATCTTCGTTTTATGTGTATGCATGTTTTTACAATTACTTTTCAAGTCACGCCAACAGATTCACCAGTGCTTTCAACAAATTTTCCAATCGATCAATCGGTCTACTTCTCAAGCATTCAAAATATTGAGTGGTTGGTTCCGAAATAGTTTCCAATCACAGCATATATAGAGCAACTTCCAGAGCATTCAATAGAAGTCCCATGCTAGTGGTGGATTATAGCAATAATTAGGATCAATTAATCTTCCGATCAGCTTAGACGTTTGAGATTATCATGATGTCAGAGTAAGTGATTTTATATTTCCAATCATAACTTCAATCTACACTCTTATCTAAAGTTAAAAACTCTACGCATTTATATGTTGGTATCAATTTGAGCTTCGCTAAAAACAAATATTTATGTATGTTTTAAATATCACATTTGCAAATACATTGCAAGGCTAGTGGAAATGTGCTGCAACTAATTCCACGACCATTAGCTTTGTTTCCTTGGTAAGGTGAGGCTACTTGCTCATGAAAGAAAAATATGAAATGACCATAATTACTTGTCAAGAGTTTTATAACTCAATTGACTGGTATTTTTTGATATTAATTACATCCAGGGGTTTATATTTCTCATTTTTTGTTGTAATTATCAAATTATAATTAAAAAAAATAATGAGATTTCCACTTTTACCCTCCCTTCCAAGTGAAATTCCTATTTTTCCCTTCGCTCAATCTACCAAGCACCTAGCTTACCCAACTCCCTAACATTACTTGCACCAAATTATACCGGCCCTAGAATCACACATTTCCACATGACCATCAAATTACAAAACCATCAAGACTCTTAAAAAGTTAAGCCAAAAAAAGAAAAAATGCTCTCCCGTGACCCCTCTAAAAATCCTCAGTCTTGGGTAACAAAGATGGAGACCAAGAAAAATAAATAAATAAAGAGGATTGGGCAAGAAGAAAAAATTGGAAAATAGATAATATGAGAGCAAAGGGGGAGACTTTTGGCCATAAGAAAATGACAGAGAGGGAAAGATGATGAGATAGGGACTTGGACAAAAGAGAAGGAAAAAGAGCTGGGATTTTAGTAGATTGATATTGTTAGGGTTGTAAATAAATTGAGTTGACTTCGACTTTTGGTTGATCTCATAATATTGTACCAAGTAAACTTTTGAGACATCACAATATTACATGTCTTTATTTTAATATATGATTTTAATTGAATTTAAATATATTGTTACGTATATAAACCCAATCATAATAAATATATTGTTACGTATATAAACTCAAAAAAAAAAAAAAAATGCAAACACAATAATAATTAGTATTTATTAATAACTATTATAATTATCAAATTTCATTTTTAGAAAAAATTGAAAAGAAGAAAAAAATCATATTATGTTATTTTCTCGTGCATCTCACATTTTATAGACTAGTTTAATAAATGAGCCAAGCTCAAGCCTAATTTTAGCTTGAATATTAAAAAAATCAAGCACAAACACAATAATGTGTTCATGAACAAGTTTTTGAGTATGAGGATTGATTAAAGTATATATTATATTATATCCTTATACGTATAAATGTTTTAATATACTTATACATGGACTGAAGGTTAAATTGTATAAGTTTATAAATAAGTTCATAAGATATCAAATTATTGATAATATAAATAATCAATTTTGTAGTAAAATTATAAATAATACCTAACAATACAAGATTATTGAATCCATTTTTTTTATAAGCTCATAAAAAAATCATTTTATTTAATTAACTGAAACAGTATAATTTCATCTATAATTTACCTATTAATTTATAGTATATATTTGGAAAAGAGTAAAAAATTTAGTTGCAGTGTATAGTATGTATCGAAAAAGAATAAGTTGATCAAGTAACTTATGAACAAATTCAAACTTGTTTGGCTTGAAAATAAATCAAGTTTGAACATCAAATCTTTTTTAGTGATGAGCTTGGGCTTAACTTGTATTCAAAATAAAGTTAAATAAACAATCTTGAACTTTTAATATTCGGTACATTTATAATCCTAAATTAATGTGTTCTAATTGTTTTAGGTTTAATCACATGAGAGTAAAATGAGAATGTCAGTTAGAAGAAGTATAAAAATGGAAATTTATGATTTAAAAAAAAATTACTTTTCCAATAAATTTAAAACCAAAAAGCGTTGTAAACAAGCATTAGATGATATTTCCCTAATATCTAAGGGCGGTGTCAGTATGATTGAAGAAGTATAAATTTAACTCTCTCTCTCTCTCTCTTAGTTGAAATTAATTTTTATTGGTCAATAATTAAAATTAATTAAGTAATTTATGTGATTGGTTGTTGAATTTGATTAAAATGAGTTGGTTTGCATAGGAATAAAAATTATAATCTAATAATATGGGAACTATTGATAATTATGCTTTTAGAAATAATTATCTTTCAAACAGTTATTCTTTTAAGGACTTAATTATCAGATTAAAATGGATTTTATTTGGAATATAAGTTTGAAAAACGTCCAAGTACAAATCTTGGCCCAAAAAATGCCCAAAAAAGAGTCCAAAACGAACCAGAAATGAAAACCGGGCCAAGCACCAAAGAGTGCCAATTGGCACTCCAATAGTGCCGATTGGCACTTGGCAAGTGTTGAAAGGCACTCCCATAGTGCCGATTGGCACGGCTTTTAAGTCTGGCCCAGAAACTTTTAGATCAGATCTAGACTTATTAAATTCAATATTTTAGGGATAAAACCGAACTTAATTCATATCTGTTGATTTTCTAAGCAACCCTAACTTATTTTTTAAGCATAAACACCTCTATAAATACAAAATTAAACCCAGAATTCAGCACCCTCTCTGCCCTTACCGTTAAAGAAACTCTGAAAGGACTTTAAGATTTTCTTCTTAGTTAAGTAAAAATTCTTTAGGACTTAGAGAGACTCGATCTCTGTCTAACTCTAAAGTAATTCTCCCATTCACTTGTAGAATTTGTTGGTGCATTGATGCAGGTATTGCTTCTATCCTTTCATTCACATGTTTATTTTGTCATTAATAAAAGTATCCAATAAAATTTTCCACGCATCTCTAGTATGTTTTTTTTTTTTGGTTAGATCTTTTATTTCATGAAAACATGTAATGATTGCTTATGTGTATTCATATGTTTGATCATATAGATGTAGGATACATGATATATCTTAGATCCGTTACTCTTTATTAATAGAAATCAAATCTGAAAATTCTTAAAAAAAAAAAAAAAAAACTATTTTGTTTTCTAATTCAAAAATCAAATCTGAAATTTTATGTTAAAAATTCATTCTTTTTTTAGTTAAAAAAATCAGATCTGAAAATTCTTTTCAAAATCCATCCTATTTTTTAATTAACAAAACATATTTGAATTTCTTTCATTTGAAGTTCATTCTGTTCTTTAATTAAAAAACCAGATTTGGAAATTCTTTTTAAAATCTATTCTGTTTTCTAATTCAAAAATCAAATCTGAAATTTTATGTTAATAGTTCATTCTTTTTTAATTTTAAAAAATTAGATCTGAAAATTCTTTTCAAAATCCATTCTGTTTTTTAATTAAGAAAACAGATTTGAATTTTTTTTCTTTGAAGGTCATTCTGTTCTTTAATTAAAAAATCAGGTTTGGAAATCCTTTTTTAAAATCCCTTTTGTTTTCTAATTTAAAAATCAGATCCGAAATTTTATTTTAAAAGTTCATTCTTTTTTAATTTTAAAAATCAGATCTGAAATTTTATTTTAAAATTTCATTTTTTTTAAATTTAAAAATCAGGTTTGAAAATTCTTTTTCAAAATCCAATCTGTTTTTTAATTAAAAAATTATATTTGAATTTTCCATTTGAAATTCATTTTGTTCTTTAATAAAAAAATCTGATTTGGAAATTCTTTTCAATATCCATTTTTTAATTCTAAAAATTAGATCTGAATTTTTTTATCAAAAATTTATTTTGTTTGTTAATCAAAAAAAAAAAAAAATCAGATTTGAATTTTTTTTTCTTTAAAATTTATTCCCTTTGTTAATTAAAAAGTGGATGGGAAAATTTTATTTTAAATCATTTTTATTCTGAAATTAAATCTGAAATTTCTCTTTAAAAATTATTTTTCTATAATTAAAGTTCAGATTTATAATTTCTTCCCACATAAGAGCTACGGATCTAAGATTTTTGTATAACATCGAACCCTAGATCTAGGATTATTAATACAACATGTTGCATATCATTATTTAAGGGTAATTAAGTGATCATAAAAAGTTTAAAAGACTGAACACAGGTGCCGAACACCTTCTCATTCTGTAACCTAACTCCCGAACATTAAAAACTTAGGTTGGTAGAACTAGTACTTTATTTTATTTTGGTAGATTCTATCTAGGACCAAAACTTTGTATTTCTTTTATAAAGATTGTATTTAGCTAAAGCCTTCTAATGTTATTATACCAAATTGTATTTGTATAATTAATTGAAATTTGAGGTTTTTCAATATGTAAGTTGTATATTTTAATCTTTTTTTTTTTTTTGTAATAAAAAATAAGTGGCAACTCCACGTCAACCCCAAAAAGAGAGGTGCCGATACCTTTCTCTTTTTTGTTTTTTTAGAGGACCCAAAAAGTCCCGGTCTCTCACAATATTCATACCCACAACTCCCCCTTCCACAAAAAAACCCAAACCCAAACCCAAACCCATATTTTGCTGTTGATCAAAACCCACATTAAAACTCACCACCACAATGATCAAAACCCACCACGAAACCTACCATCACCATTGATCAAAACCCACCACCACTGTGATCAAAACCCACCACAAAACCTATAGCCACTGTTGATCAAAACTTACACCATTGCTGATCTACCACCTTCCCAAGATTGATTCAGCCAGTGAGGTCCCATGGTGAAGGACGAGAGAGAGAGAGAGAGAGAGAGAGAGAGAGAGAGGGAGAATTTAAGCGGTAGAGTTTGAGAGTGAGAGAGAGAGAGAGAGAGAGCATAAAGTAATATATTTATGTTTTCAACCCATGAACAATAGGTTGTATATACACCAACTTAATGTTTATGGTCACTAAAAGTTTTTAGCAACACACATTAGGGTAAAGCTCAATTTGAGTGGGTGGGTTGCTAAAATAGCAATTTGAGGGGTTTTACACCCCCCCAATACTAATGCTCTTATAGGAATAATGCTAGAATCACAAAAAAGTACACAATTTTTGTTACAATTCGCTACATTGTGAGTTGTGAGTGATGGAGGTGTGTACCCACCACTTACAGCTTGTCTCATGGTAAGTTGTGGCAAAACTTGTGGACTTTTTTGTGGTCCTAAATTTTACTTTTTTGAATTTCTTATTTTTAGTTGCTCAAAATAACTATTCAAAAAACACCCAATACATGCCCACCACCAATCCTCCATCACCAAAGTTTGCTGGTGGCACTAACTAAACATAGTCGGCGTCATTAACGTCGACCATCCATCACCACCAGAAGCTTTCATTTGGATCCCTATTCTCTTGTCCAATCTCCGAGCCTTTTAAGCTCCCAGCTCCTACTTTCTTATTTGGATTTGCAAATTCAAGCCACAAAGTGAAATGGGTCTCTCTGGAAGTTTCACTCTTTATGATTGGTTGGGTGGGCTAAAATGTTGGTTTGGTCATTTTTTCTAGTGGAGAGCTTGTGAAACATATGTCGGTGTTTGGTCTTTTGAGTTGCAAAACCTTGTATGGGATTTGAAGAGAACAATGTCTTTGAAGAAGACAAGGAGGCAATGGACATTAATAAGAGATTTAAAGAAGATAACAGGTTGTGGTGTGGACCTGCTGGCATATGATAACAGTGTTGATGATGCCAGAGGTATCTTGTTAGTGCCGCTAGTGAGGATTGGTGGTGGTGAATCGGCGATGGTATTGGAATGTGTTGAGGAACAAAGTTTTTCTCTAAACTAATTTGGAGAGAAACTTTTTAAACTTCTCATATATCTTTTTTTTAGATGAGAATTTTAAAAATCTAACCGTTGAATTTCATGTCCCTTATGTTCTTAACATGCATATTGAATTTCGATCAAAAACTTAAAATTTTTACATTTGATTGATAACATAGTAATTGATTTTTAATCTTCATGAAATTTTGTAAGCATGAAAGATAAAATAATAAAAAAAATTCACTCAAACGGTTAGATTTTCAAAATTTACACTTAATATAAAGATGTAGGGACCAAATTTGAGTCCCTAGCCCAAAAGATTAATGGACTTAAGCCCAAAAAACCCAAAACAAAGAATTTATAGATAGTGGGTTGGAAAAACTGGGTTTTAATGAATTAGAAAATAAATAGGGTAGATCTTCATGATAAGAGAATGAAGATAGACAAGTTTTAACTAAAGAAAATTGTTCTCGGTAAAGTCCAAGGATATTAGTTCTTATATATTACTCTCAAGTTTGGTTACAAATGCAATTCTTGATTGCTACAGTCTTTTTTCCTTTCCTTTCTGATCTCCCCATTCCTCAGGAGTTTCTTACATTATATATCTTCCTTTCAATGATCTTAGCCCTCCATTTGTTGATCATCCAGGTCACTCCTTGAGTGGTTGTCCTATTGGACACCCCCTTTAGCCTTCTATGAGTTGGGGTAGCCAAGGCAACATTGTTTAGAGGTCTTCTCCATATAAATGTGGCCAGAAAGTTAGCTGCAAAGCATTCAATGCGGTGGCAACAGCTTTTCCTTAGATATTTCCTAGCTCCCATTCTTCCAGTATGTTCATAATGCACGTCCTTATCAGCGGAATTTCCTAGAATGTCACTTTAAATGATAGGATATACATTTAATCTGTGCTTTGTTTACCTGAGGAGATACTCCTCCTTAGATCACCTTTCCCAACCTCTCAATTTGCATTTTACTTATGGGACTCTAAACTTAACACCTTCACTACTATTTATTCGTCATCGGACCAATCAACGTCCTCAGCCAAGGCCGAAGGCCCAATATACAATTTTAGGCCTTTATCCCTACAAAAGATATATTAAGAAATTCAAAAAGTAAAATTTAATTAAATA
Organism: Quercus glauca; assembly: GCA_023736055.1. NCBI lineage: Eukaryota > Viridiplantae > Streptophyta > Magnoliopsida > Fagales > Fagaceae > Quercus > Quercus glauca. The sequence continues at coordinate 8,808,549 of CM043321.1, forward strand.
AGTGGATATGTGTCAAGTTTTTACTTTTGGAGCATAGAGTGATACGGGAAAAGTGGGACAGAAAATTTGGATTTTTGTTTAGTAATTTAGTTTATAGTTGTTGACACATTGGATTGTTGACTTGGTGCTGACTTTGTTTTTTTTAAATTAAGTTACACTACTTTCTAATTGCACCAGCTGTTCAGAACTTAATATGGCTCGGTCACTCTCTAAAACAAAAGTGAAAACAAAACAAAGCAAAGGTGAAGGTTTTTGTCAACAAGGTCACTCTCATCTCAGCAAAGAATGGCACTCGACAAGTTGGAACTACTAACACTAAGTATAGAAAGGCAAACGCATAGCAAAGAGGAACACGCAATGTAAAGAGACACAACTCAAAGAGGCCAGAATGGATGGCAACAATCTTCGTTCCGAAGGGAGGGTTCAAATCTCTTTGCGTTAGTTTTTGTTTTACATTTTTCTATATATATGACCATGAATCCTACTATACTTCAAGTCCATGATATTTTTAATTATTTCTTTTCATGACTAAGTTTAAACAAACAAGAACGCGTGTCAACAACTTACCTGCATGATCATTTTCTATTTAATTAGTAAGCACTGTTCATCATGGTTTATATATTATTTGTCACATATCAAGACAAACCTGACATTTTTTATCGGAAGTTTATTAACAAACCATATCTTTGGCACATTCAACTGAATTTAAGACACTGCTACTTCCATTTTGCAATTTTATTTTAGTTTGTGTCATATAACAACACAAATTCTGACTTATATACTCTCACATGCATATTTGATAAAACATAATCCACAAAACTTGCAAATTCAACTAGAAGTCGTGACTTCAAAACTTAAGACTAAGACTGTATTATTCATTAATTCTTCATAGATTCAAACTTGCAAGTTCAACTAACTGTCATGGCCCCAAAACTTAAGACTAAAACTGTATTATTCATGAATTCTTCATAGATTCCGTATTGAGCGTATGCTGGAATTGGTGAACAGCATAGGGCTCTGTTCAGGACAGAGTTTCTAAAGCTTGCTTTTTTACAATAACCTAAGCCGCTCTACATCCAATTTAATAGCAAGCAAAATGTTATCTTCCGTTTTTACATTGTCTCCACGGATTCTCATACATTCCTTTGAATCCAAATGTTCAGTTCTCTCTCTCTCACAGGGAAAAATAACTTTTTCTCCGTAGTTTAGACGCCAGGAATTAATTGATCACTGGAGTCATTGTGTTAAAAGATGCCAAATTTTGTGGGGAAACAATTTATCTTGATCGTAGTTTCCATAGAAGAAAAAAACTTACATACGCACAACAAAATCTTCTCATAAGATATAACAGAGAGAGAAGAGGAAATTAAGAAAATAGGAACAAGCAAAATAAAATCTGGGAACCTACTTTATTTTGTTCTGGAAGAATATAAGATTTAAGCAGGAACATGATAAAATTTTAAAAATAATCTCATCATTATTAGTAAACGCATGATTTGATATTAAGTCTTTGATACAAACTTGAAAGTCTCACCATAAATTGTTACTTACACTTCAAAATTAAAAATGAGCATAATGATTAATATCCATGCGAGCCAAACCTATTGTCAGAAAATGGAATATCATGGATATTCATGTAATTCTCGTCTGCTCATTCTTCAAGTATACCTCCACTAATATTGTATCTGAGGTAATTCCATGTTCTTCTTTTATTTGTGGCAGTCAACAAGAACTCGGTTCCTCCACCACAATCCATATTATTTTCGGCTTTCTCATTACGTTGCTGCTTACCCTCCTCCAAGTTAATTATCAAAAATCTGGCAACCCGTTTGAAACACATCGTGCAACCATGTTGCTTTTTATCATAGTTGTATTTGTTTACGCTCTAGCATTGGCAGGAATAAGCCAACCGACTTCCAACTCAAGCTACCTCCCTATACTCAGGCGTGTGTGTTTTATTTCTGGAGCCTTTGCATGTGATTTGTTGTTGATGATCCTTGTACCTCCCGTATATACATGTTTGTACAATTACTTTTTGAGTCACGCCAACTGATTCTCTGGTGCTTTGAACAAACTTTCCAATCAATCAAACAGTTTACTTCTCAAGCATTCAACATATTGGGTGATTGGTTCCAAAATAGTATCCAATCACTGCATAGAGCAACTGCCAGAGCATTCCATAGATCTCCCAAGCTACTGCCAACTCAAACGGAGCAACGAGTGGTGGTAAGAGCAGTAATTAGTGCCTAATTAATCCTTCGATTTACTTGAAAATTTGAGATTATCATGATGATACAGTAAGTGATCTCATATTCCAATCATATTTTCAATCTGCACTCTTATCTAAAGTTATGAACTCTACTTATTTATATGTTGTTATCAATTTGAGCTTCAGGACAAACAGTTGTTTATGTATGTTTTGAATAACACAGATGTGAATACATTGCAAGGCTAGTGGAAAAGTGCTACAACTATTATTAGGACCATTAACTTTGTTTCATCGGTTAGGCGTGGCTACTGGCTGATGAAAGAAAAATAAAAGAAGATTTCCACTTGACCAACCAAGCACATATATAGTGCTGTTCGGCAGTGGTGATTTAGTATTATTGTTCAAAATAATGTAAAAATTGTAGTTTAAATAGTGTTGTGAAAATACGTATTTAAAGTATCCATAATGTAAAAAATGTATTTAATATTATGTTTCTAATAACATATTTTCAAATATGAAAAAAATAAAATTTTGTGTTTGGTATGTGTATGTGTTATTTTTTTAGAAATTGTAAAATTATTATCTTTTTCTGACGATATAGTATTTTATTTGATGAGAACGAGAGAGAGGCTCCCACGTAGACATGGAAAAACAGGTCAGAATTTTCTGACCCGACCCGACAAAAAAAAAAATTACACCACCTCTACAACACACCTATTTGTATCCACATCTATGATTTGTTTCTCATTCTCTCTATCTCTCTTTCTCCTTTCTATGTTTTTTTTTTTTTTTTCCTAGTCTAATCAAGTAGGTTAATAAGTGATTTATAGATTTCTAAGTCCAAGAAGTCTTTTAGTACTTGCTCCAGTTCAAAGAAAATGACCATGTGTATGGTTAAAATGTCATACACTTCAAACGCAAAAAACTTATATCAATTACTATTCTTTTCTTAGTTTCACATTTATTCCCAGACCAAATCTTATGTGTGTTACTATTGTTCTTTATCATTTTTTTAATTGTTAGTACATATAAATATAATTTTTTTTTTAGAATCATAATAAATTATTATTAATTTGACAAAAATGTTGAATTAGTTATTTAATTGTATTTACTTATGCATTCAATGGTTGTTGTCTTATCGATATTTAAACTATTAATAATTTTTTAGACTATTGTACAATACAGTTTGTATACTAAATTGTATTTAGAATATTATTTTATATTATTTTATATAGATTCTATAAAAAAAAAAGATTATTTTATATAATATGAAAGTTGTATATACAAAAAAAAAAATTATTATTTTATTTTTTACTCCTCCCATAACAAATTTCTAGCTTCAACACTATTGAGGCTTGTATCCATGCCTCACTACACAAAAAGAAATGCTGATCTCAAACGGGAATACTTCAACACATAAACTACTTTTTTACAAAAAAAAAAAAAAAAAAAAAAAAAAAAAAAAAAAAAAAAAAAAAAAAAAAAACTAAACTGCTTGAATTATTCTTTAAAGAGTAACATGAAGTAACCCAAAAACATTCTATTGTATGGAAGTGTATGTAAAAAGTAAAATGTAGTTTGGTTTTCTTTTAATTACACGGAATAATAATTTTTTATTTATAGATATTATTTAAAATGAGAAATAATTATTATTCCTTAAAATAGTTGTAATAGCTATTCCTTAATATATAGTAGCTGTAATAATTTTTATTCTAAAAAAAAGTAGGTGTAATAATTTCTAATATATTTTCAAATAAACAAACTTTCTATATACATATACCAAATTTGAAAATAAAAAACCATAAAAAATAGAGCAAGACTTAGATACTATTTCTTAGATTCCCCTTTTAAGATTCTATCATATGGATTTTCGCTCATAGGATATAAGTGTATTTTTTAGTTAAGTAGCCACATGGCTGAATCTTAAGAGAGGAATTTAAGGAACAACACTTAAAATACTGTACCTAAGTTTTGTCCAAAAAAATAACTCAACCTCTCTCTCAAATTTATATATACATATATATATTGTAGGGGCATAATTTGTAATGGTCCCTTTACAATTAAATTTGTAGAGATATGAGCGTAAGGGCTAGGCACTAGCAATACGAACGGCGGATGTGTGAGACCAACACGGGTAATAATAGAATGACTTTACTAAGTAATTTCTATGAGGATAAAGGCCACGAATCTGGTTAGGTGTTGTTAAGAGACTTTATAATGACTTTGGATAAGTGTTTGTGGGGATCATCATAATTGAGGTTAAGTGTTTGTGAAATATATTCATCCTCGGCTTCATCCGAGGATCTATTTTTCTTATAATTGATATAGGTGCTCCGTCCTCCTTTTTTTAGGACTCCCCCTCTCCTTATGTTGGGAAATCTCTAGGTTATATAGTGTTTTCTTTAGTTAATCTCAGCCGTCCATTTGTCAATTATCTGAACTCTGTGTACAGGAGTCTGTCCCATCATCTGCGATTGCAGGCTTTATGTTAGTTCCAGGCTACCTTTGCAGACTTTCTAACAGTTGAAGTGACTGAAGCATTAGGGCTTGTAGGTCACCTCACCATTAAGGCAGTCAGAATGCTGGTAACGTTTATTTAATGGATGAAGGATACTTTTCCTTTGTCAAAGTCGGTGTGCCGAGGATGTGGTCATCCTCGGCGAGGCCCTTGGATGACCTGGGCTCTTTCCCATTATCCTCAGCCTTTGTATTATCCTCGGCGTGGCCCTTGGGCTGGATACAGAGTGGGCCAGCGTGGTTAATGCGATAGGGCCCCATAATAGCCCCTCAAAATTCTACTGCACGTCCCCTTGGGCGGGGAGGAGGATTTTGACTTCCTCGGCGTTCTTTCGCGCCCTGTCGAGCTTTGCCTTTCTGTTAGCGTTACCGTTATTTCAACTGCACTTGTAATTTCCTTTTGGCGCTAAGGGGCCGTCTGAGGAGTCTTTCCCTTGTTTTTACAAGTTTTTCTTTTTTCGAAGTATACTTTCTTGTCTGAGTTTCTTACTAGTTCCTTTAGGAATTGTAGGTTTGAGTCGCTTGTGCCTGAGCGCTCAATTTCTCGTGGTTTTCGTCCTTGGCAGGACTCATTATTTAGCGCCTGAGGGGGTTGGCTTTGCCGCAGATTTGGACACGTGATTCATATTAAGACTCTGGTTTTTCTTAACACTTAGTATTTCTTGAGGGAGTGGTCTCCCTATTGGCTTGAGTCCTCGGACTACGTAGTGCCTGAGTTTGTCCAACACTTGGTTTTTATTCTAAAGCATCTGGTTTCCCCATGAGGCTTGGGTCCGAGGACCATGCAATGCCTTGGTTCTGTCCAGTACCTAGTTTTCTCATTTTATCATCTGAAGTATCTGGTTTCCCCATGAGGCTTGGGTCCGAGAATCATGCAATGCCTTAGTTCTGTCTAGTACCTAGTTTTCTCATTTTATCATCTGAAGTATCTGGTTTCCCCATGAGACTTGGGTCCGAGGACCATGCAATGCCTTGGTTCTATCCAGTACCTAGTTTTCTCACCTTATCATCTGAAGTATCTGGTTTCCCCATGAGGCTTGGGTCCGAGAATCATGCAATGCCTTAGTTCTGTCTAGTACCTAGTTTTCTCATTTTATCATCTGAAGTATCTAGTTTCCCCATGAGACTTGGGTCCGAGGACCATGCAATGCCTTGGTTCTGTCCAGTACCTAGTTTTCTCACCTTATCATCTGAAGTATCTGGTTTCCCCATGAGGCTTGGGTCCGAGGACCATGCAATGCCTTGGTTCTGTCCAGTACCTAGTTTTCTCATTTTATCATCTGAAGTATCTGGTTTCCCCATGAGGCTTGGGTCCGAGGACCATGCAATGCCTTAGTTCTGTCCAGTACCTAGTTTTCTCATTTTATCATCTGAAGTATCTGGTTTCCCCATGAGGCTTGGGTCCGAGGACCATGCAATGCCTTGGTTCTGTCCAGTACCTAGTTTTCTCATTTTATCATCTGAAGTATCTGGTTTCCCCATGAGGCTTGGGCCTGAGGACCATGCAATGCCTTAGTTCTGTCCAGTACCTAGTTTTCTCATTTTATCATCTGAAGTATCTGGTTTCCCCATGAGGCTTGGGTCTGAGGACCATTCAATGCCTTGGTTCTGTTCAGTACCTAGTTTTCTCATTTTATCATCTGAAGTATCTGGTTTCCCCATGAGGCTTGAGTCCGAGGACCATGCAATGCCTTGGTTCTGTCAGGTACCTAGTTTTCTCATTTTATCATCTGAAGTATCTATTTTCCCCATGAGGCTTGGGTCCGAGGACCATGCAATGCCTTGGTTCTGTCCAGTACCTAGTTTTCTCATTTTATCATCTGAAGTATCTGGTTTCCCCATGAGGCTTGGGTCCGAGGACCATGCAATGCCTTGGTTCTATCCAGTACCTAGTTTTCTCATTTTATCATCTGAAGTATCTGGTTTCCCCATGAGACTTGGGTCCGAGGACCATGCAATGCCTTGGTTCTGTCCAGTACCTAGTTTTCTCATTTTATCATCTGAAGTATCTGGTTTCCCCATGAGGCTTGGGTCCGAGGACCATGCAATGCCTTGGTTCTGTCCAGTACCTAGTTTTCTCATTTTATCATCTGAAGTATCTGGTTTCCCCATGAGACTTGGGTCCGAAGACCATGCAATGCCTTGGTTCTGTCTAGTACCTAGTTTTCTCATTTTATCATCTGAAGTATCTGGTTTCCCCATGAGGCTTGGGTCCGAGGACTATGCAATACCTTGGTTCTGTCCAGTACCTAGTTTTCTCATTTTATCATCTAAAGTATCTGGTTTCCCCATGAGGTTTGGGTCCGAGGACCATGCAATGCCTTGGTTCTGTCCAGTACCTAGTTTTCTCATTTTATCATCTGAAGTATCTGGTTTCCCATGAGGCTTGGGTCCGAGGACCATGCAATGCCTTGGTTCTGTCCAGTACCTAATTTTCTCATTTTATCATTTATTTTATCTATTTATCCGTAGCCATTTAATTCTACATTGCTATAATTTACAATAAGCATTAAATGATTACACTTTTCAAGCAGAATAATAATAATAATAAATGTGGGCTGGAGTTGGTGGAGGATAAGGCCTTACCGTATTTTGCCTCTTCGTTTGATGGGACTCTTCTGATTACGAGGCGTCTCCTGGGTTGTCCGAGTAATGTGTTCTGACGCTTCGGTATCTTCTCGTTTAATGAGGCGCCTCCTCATTAATGCTAGCCATGGATCTACGAGGATCTAACGGTTGATAGGCCCCTTGGAACTTGGGGCGGAATTATTTCCTCCGGAAATCCCTCCCTGGGATTTATTGTGGGTTGGCCCTCATCCATATTCCACCTTCTATATATAAGGCGTTTCTTGGGCAACCTTCTCCTTCACACTTGACCAACATCCATCTTAAACTTCTCCCAAAGATATTACCCAAAAGGTTCTGCCAAACATAGCCCTTTGAGCCCCTTCGAATGAGTTGGCCCTTGGAAAGGGTAATCCCGGGGATGCACAGCCCCTATTAGGAGCCGAGGATGACACTCCAACCCTGGACATCACATCGGGGTTGGAGTGGGGGAGATCCCAAGATTCTCCTTCTTTTCAACCTAACCAGAGGAGGAAGCCTCCTTGCCGTCTGGAGGAGGATCCAGGAAGAACGTAATCACCTTCTCTTGGGTATGGGTCCTTGACCCTCCAAGCCGGCTACAATGGGGGTGGGAGGGAAGCCAGGCGGAACCCAGAAGTGGAGCCGTCCTGTGCCGCAACCTCTTCCACCTCCTATGTAGCTCTTCTTCCCTCTTTTCTCTTTTTTCTCTTCTTCTTTTGCTCCTCAACGAGCCTTCCTCTTTTCTTTTTCTCTTCTCTTACTTCTCATCCAGCCTTCTTTTCTATCTTCTGTTCTTCTGCCAGCTTTCTTTCTCTTCTTTCCTCCTCTCTTCCTTCACTTCTTTTCTCTCTTTTATTCTTCAGCTAGTTTGGCTTTCTACCTTTTGTTCTTCATCTCTTCTTTCACTTCTTTTCTCTCTTTTGTTCTTCAGTCAGCTTTGCTTTCTACCTTTTGTTCCTCTGCCGGCTTTGTCAAGCGTCTGCCTTTGTAGTTAGCTTTAGAACAAGCCCCCTGGGCATCACTTGTAAGAGATGTAATAATTTTCTTTTATATTAATAAAGAAGTAGACCTGCCTTGTGTATTGTCTCTTTTCTTTTTCGCATATTCTTATATCTTGTTGTTGTAGACATCTGGATGAATATTGCTGTTGTAAACTGTATGGTTCTGTGTTTGCTCTTGATTGATTGTTTTTACCGGCCGTCGCACTGTGAGTACACAAGTCCGCCCCATGGTGGGCGCCAATTGTAGGGGCATAATTTGTAATGGTCCCTTTACAATTAAATTTGTAGAGATGTGGGCGTAAGGGCTAGGCACTAGCAATACGAACGGCGGATGTGTGAGACCAACACGGGTAATAACAGAATGACTTTACTGAGTAATTTCTATGAGGATAAAGGCCACGAATCTGGTTAAGTGTTGTTAAGAGACTTTATAATGACTTTGGATAAGTGTTTGTGGGGATCATCATAATTGAGGTTAAGTGTTTGTGAAATATATTCATCCTCGGCTTCATTCGAGGATCTATTTTTCTTATAATTGATATAGGTGCTCCGTCCTCCTTTTTTTAGGACTCCCCCTCTCCTTTTGTTGGGAAATCTCTGGGTTATATAGTGTTTTCTTTAGTTAATCTCAGCCGTCCATTTGTCAATTATCTGAACTCTGTGTACAGGAGTCTGTCCCATCATCTGCGATTGCAGGCTTTATGTTAGTTTCAGGCCGCCTTTGTAGACTTTCTAACAGTTGAAGTGACTGAAGCATTAAGGCTTGTAGGTCACCTCACCATTAAGGCAGTCAGAATGCTGGTAACGTTTATTTAATGGATGAAGGATACTTTCCCTTTGTCGAAGTCAGTGTGCCGAGGATGTGGTCATCCTCAGCGAGGCCCTTGGATGACTTGGGCTCTTTCCCATTATCCTCTGCCTTTGTATTATCCTCGGCGTGGGTCTTGGACCGGATACAGAGTGGGCCAGCGTGGTTAATGCGATAGGGCCCCACATATATATATATATATATATATTATTTTTTAGAAAATAGTATAATTATATGAGTAAGATATTTCCTAAAATAGTTTAAGTTTTATTTTAATGATGTAACTCACAATCAAACTTATAAATATGTTTAGTTATTCCATTACAACATGTTTTATTCATAATAATGAAGATCATTGTTCCTATTATAATTTTCATTCAATGTACCAAACATGCCATAAATAGTAAATGCTAATAGTTTTAACGCATTGCATGCATAACTTACAGCATGAGTAGGTTTTGGGCACTTTGGAGGACTACGATTGTGTGCGTGGCTTTGGTATTTCTAAGCCAAGCGTATGTGGCAGCCGAATTTTGATTGGGCTTAGTGAAGCTCAGTAAATATAGCTTAGTTTCTAATAGCTTATTCACCAAATACAATATAAAATGATAAAATTTAGTTTATTTTTTAAATTAAAAAAGAAACTAGTTTTGTTGCTTATTTAATAAAAATGAAAGAGATACCTAAATGGTGGCCTCAATACATTTAAAGGATACGTCATAAATTAAAATGTATTAAGTTTCATTCATCACATTATTAGTTAATATAATTTTTTACTTGTCTTATAAATAAGGGGTGAAATAAAGTTGAATTGCCGCTTCTTTATATATTATATAAAAAAAGGAAAAAAAAGTTAAGTGACAGATATAGGTGAGACAAAAAGAAATGAAAAACTGAAAAAGTTATATATGTAGTGTGAGTTTGGTATTGGCTTAAAAACTAGGTTTTTTTTTTTTTTTTTTTTTTTTTTTTTAACTATTAAGCTTATTTTTGCTATTATACTATTCATGGCCTCATTGCACTTTTTGATATTATTCATGAGTTTCATGTATTATTTCGGTTACCTTTTAGCTTTATCTATAATGTTTTTAGCAAAAAATTTTCAGTTTAAGATCTGTTTGAGATCAATTTATTTTATTGAAACTGGAAACTTTTTATTATGAGTAAACCCCAACTCACCCAATTATCTAAATTACCAAAATGTCATTAAAGTGAAAACCCAACACTTTCTTGGATTCCCTTTTCCACTCTTTCTAGTCTCCATTCTTGGGATTAAAAAATTCCATATAAGCAAATCCACATCAGCAATTATATTAAAAATCCAAAAAAAAAAATATTTTCCTTTCTTTTCTATTTTCTCTAACTTTCTCGGCAACTAAACAGTACAACAAATACAAAGAAATGCCATTTCAATCTCAAAACTTTCCAGGAATTTTGAAAGCAACTGTTCGCCGCTGCCGACGACACTGCCGTTCCAAAGGATGATTAGTCGATTAAGGTTGTGGAGAGGCTGTTTATGAACTGTGCGTTTTCCAAGATGGCATTGACTGTGGATTCGATGGCAGGAACGATTGCCAAGTTGTTCTCCGGTATTGAGGTGGCAGCGAGGACGACATTGTCAGTGAGGGGACGCGCTGTAGTGAATTTCTGATGGGGAGTCAGGGTTTCGGTGGAGGTGAAGAGCGTTGGTGAGAATCCCTAGGTAGGAAATGGGCACTGTTCAAGGTTCTAAAATTCTCTACTTTACTTTTTCGATTTCTATGATTGTTTGCTGAGAAAATAATCCCTAAGAAAAATATAAATTTATACTTTGATTGTTCATATACTGCTTTCTTTGTTTTTGGGTACTCCAATGGATTCCATGAGTTCTAGATGAGAGCTAGAGAGAGAAAGAGAGAGAGCAAGCGCGCGCGTGCGCAAGAGAGAGAGAGAGAGAGAGAGAGAGAGAGAAGTGTTTGGAGACCAAGAAAATGAAGGAAAATGAAAATCTTGAAACACTGAAATGTCAGAGGGCTTTTTTCTTTTTTTTCTTTTTTTTTTTTTTTTATGGGAAAGGCTGGGTTGAATTTGGGTATATTATTTTTGGGTTAAATAGACCTCAATGGGTTTTTAGTTAAAACCCAATAATCACTGGGTCTAATTGAATTGATGCTCATTTAATCCAACTAATAATTGGGTGGATTTGGGTGGGCAAATGGGTTTGGGCTTCTTTTGCCACCCCTAAATATGACCATAACCGTTTTAGTCCCTCTCATTCCCCACTGGCTTCAGAATTCAGCTATGCAAGTTTCAAGTCAACCTGGACTCGTAGAAAATGGCCCAGAATTCTTGGACGGTTTCACCTGTATGTGCAAGCAAGTGATGAATATTTAAGGGTAAGTGGTAACCATACTATTATTACATTCATTATATATATATATATATATATATATATTTTTTTTTTACATCATTTTTTTTTTACATCGATTGTTAACATTAGTGGGTTCTAGAAACAATAATGTTGAAATTTGTTTAAAGTAGAAGTAAATCAGTGGAAGACCATACTTTTTTTAGTATCTAAGCCGGCTCAACGTTTAGTCAATTTAGACAATGACTTATAAAGACCTCCAATTGGAAGAAGGCCCCTATTAAAGAAAAAAAATATTAAAGCTCCCTGTATTGGCTAATATAATATATATTATCTATCAATTTATCTCACAATATAATGTTTTTAAGGGTGGTCATGTAAACGAATTATCTTAAGGCAATGATTAACAATCAATTTTAGAAAAGTTTTAACATCACTTTTATGGAAAATTAAAAGCTGTCAAAATATTAATTATTTTTTTTCCCATAAAAACTTTATTTAAATAGATTATTAATTACTACCCTAAGAGTATCCATTAGCATTTCCTAAATTTTAATTAAGACACAAATATTTTACTCAACAAAATTTTATTTGAGAAAAAATTATTCCTAACTTTGAGAATAAATTCTATCGGGATGGCTGTATATAATGACCATATTTATACTTCCAACCAAATAATGCCACATCAGATATTTTTTCAAAATATGAAATAAGTTTACTGCAGATAATATATATATATATATATATATATATATTTATTGCATTTAAAAGAATTTATTCTAATGTATCATACTTTATTTATGACAGTTTAAAAACAAAAATTTTTATTTGCACAAATACATAAAAGATGATCTCTCTCTCTCTCTCTCTCTCAATTGAAATCAAAATCAATATTTGTTCAAACAAATTCATTAATTACAATGTTCATTATCAAAAAGTTAAATAAATATTATTTGGTAACCAAAAAAAAAAAAAAATTAATTAAAATTAAAATATAAGAAAAATGCCTGGCTAAAAGTTGTTGGCTGTCGCCCCCGACAAATTGGGGGACGGAAAAAGCAACAGGCCTAAAACTTTCTACCCTTAGGCCTCAAAATTAAGCAGGGCTTGCATCTTAGGCAACATCTCCCAACTGGGGAAATAATAGAGCGTCAAATAAATCAATAGAACACGTATGCACTGACTTAGTAATCCTGTGATGATCATGGAGTTGGAGCTGTAGAGAGCTACCGCTACTAGATCATTGAGCTTTGGGATGTTTGGCTACAAGGAGAATCAAGTCTATTTAGCTTTTAATTATTGACACGTTGAACTGTTGACTTTGTGCTGGCTTGTGTTTTGAATTATTTGACACACTTCTCTTATTGCACTAGTTGTTCAGAACTTGATCATATGGTTTTGTCACTCTCGAATAAAAAGAAAACAATGCAAAGAAGCAAAAGTGAAGTGCCTTTGTTTTTGTCGACAAAAGTCACTCTCAGCAAAGACAGCACTTGACAAGTTGGAGCTACGAAGTATAGAAAGGCAAACACATAGGAAAGGAGAGAAGATAGGAAATCGTTTCTATATATGAGTTTAGCCCCAAGTCCTAGAACTTGAGAGAGCGCGGGTCGTATATTCAAGCCAAGAAGCCTCTAATTTGGCATGGCCAACATGATGTTGGATTTCTGGTCCAGCTATCAGAGAGTAACTTTAAAATTTTAATACTATATAAATAAGCAAATAACTACGACTTTTACTATAACTATATCTTATGTGGTAGATTGTGAATGACTACTTATTACTTTTACACTCATGACTTTTTTTTTTCAACACTTAAACTCTATTGTGTGAATAGTTGAGATAATAAGTGATAGAGCCAAAAAGTTTTCTTAGAGGGGCCAAGCAAATAAAACAATATTCTTAAGTAAAAAGAAAAATTTATTTTTATTTAACTTAACTTTAACTCACTAAGCTTGTATCCTAGGATCATTCATGGTGCTAAAACTATTTATGATTGATCTTGAACTAATTTTTAGTATTTTTATTTTTAATTTTTTATATATACCGTTAAACAATCACTCAAAAACTCATTCCAATATCACGTTCAAAGAAAGCAACATTCCTTAGATTCATATCTTTGAGCTAGTATAGGGACTCAACATCAATATTCTTATTCTAGCTAGAGTGAGAATTGTGTAGTATTCTCCAAATTTTAAACATTTAAAATATATATATATATATATATATGTATCAATTTTAGATTGGTTTCTAATTAAATTACCTCTAAATATATAAATATATATATATATATATATTAAAACTTGAATATTAAATTTGAAATACTAACTATATTTATATAGCCACTTTTTTCACTTAAAAAAATGTAAAATATTGTTTATGCTCACAAAATAAAAGAAACAACCTATGTAAATTTGTTTTTATATTAATGCTTCAATAGTCTATAATTACACATTCTACAAACAATATCATTTTTAGAGAATCAAACATAAATATATAAACAAACGTATAACAAATAGCAATAACACTAATCAAAATAAGCAAACAGATAAGTTAAATATAATATAAAAATAATAGAAAAAGATGCTAGCAAAAAGCCACTAATTAGGTACTGTGTGGCGTCTTCTACAAGCTAAATAAATGCTTTTTTAATTAAAAGAGAGATACTTTTAGTTTTTTTCATCCAAATAGATAGAGATCTCAGCAAAATATAAAACTGAATACATAGAAACAGAGATATACCACATTACCACTAGTCTACTGGCCAATACTAATTTGGAGGTCGCTGGCCGTAGATTCACTTGACCAGAGGTTGGAGCGCAACAGACGACAAGAACCAAGGAAAATTGTTAAAGTTCGTTGCAGTGCTGAGACTACAGCGGTGACAACAGTAAGGAATTTTTTGTTTTATTCATATTTAATTTAAGTAAATAACGTATATATGTCAAAGATTTTTATTTTTGGTATTTGGAGGAGCTAATGGACCAAGGAATGGATTGGATTTTCAAAAAAAAATGTTTTTATTTTTTTTTTTCGTAACAAATCTTAAGATATATAGGAGACAAGTGAATTTTAACTAGGCATTGAACTCATAATATTTTTTTTTCTCAAATTATGAGAGGCCAATAAGTCATTTACAAACAACTTATATATAATTTTTCAATTTATTAAAGCAGTAAATGAAATTTCAAAATTTTAGAGAGGGCATGGCCCCTTGGTCTCAACGTGACCCTGCCGCTGGAGACAATTATTATGGTGCAGTGGTGAAAGAATTTTTGACCATAAAAAGGAAAAAGAAAAGAGAGTATCCTCACAGTGACTCAGCAAATATTCTCCAATACAAGTATGACCTCCTTTTTAAGTTTCTCTCCGTCCCCACTGTCTTCGGATATGCAAGTTTCGAGTCAACCTCAACCCCCCTTGGAAAATGGACCAAAATTCTTGGAAGGTGTCTCGATACGTGCATGGAAAATAGGTGCGACATGCATGTATGTGATTGGTCCCACGTGGGGGTAGTTGTAGTAGAAGTGGGATGATTCCTTTGGCCTAGCTAGGAGCTAACAATTGAGTCTTGTAAGAAAAAATAGATGCCGTTAACGTTAGTTAGAGTTGTTAGTGTTCCTTGATTTTAGCATTTAATTTTGTTATCATTTCTGTTATGAACATTAATCATTGTTGTCATTTGTAGAAAGCAAGTGAAAGATTTCATGAAATAAATCATCATAGAATTTTAGGGAGAGTTTTTTATTATTGTTTAAACAATATTATACGTATTTTCATATATTTTTTCATCTACACATATTTTCACAAAACAACAATGACGTTATTAGAAATTTCTTACTAAACGAGCCCTTAATTTCAAATTAAATTTTAGAGGTAAGGTTTTTTTTGTCAAATCCAAATTTTATTCTTTGTTTTCTTTTATTTTTATTACATACAAAAGTAGTTCCCTAAATGAAACAAAAATTATACTTTCTTTCTTTTATAAATTCCTTTTTTTTCCCCAAAATTTTGTTCGTATTACTAGTATATCACTGTGTAATTGGTGAATATCTAATTCTGCAACGTCATGAGTTCTAGTTAGCTTAATTGATAAAGTCTTTGATGGATGAATAAGAGATTTATAGTTTAATCCCCGTCTACATCAAAAATCGATTAGTGTTTTGGTCTAATAATAAAGAACTATTATTAAAAGCGGACGCTATAAATTAGAACATCAAATAAATCAAAAGAACATCGGGTTGGTCGCAAAGTTATGACACAACAGATTTTTATTTTTTTAAATTATTTCACACTTTTTTTTTAATAGGAACTTCGTACCTTCTTATTGCACCAGCTGTTCATAACTTCATATCATATGGCCCACCGAGGTCAGTAAAAATCAAAAACCAAAAACAAAACATCGAAGCAAAGGTGAAGGGCCTTTGTTTGTACATTGTCTAAAAAAAGTCACCCCCACCAAAGTTTATATACCAAAAGAACATAAATGACACATTACGCAATTTTAAGTTTAACCTACGAAACATAGAAAGGCAAACACATTGCAAAGAGACAAACTTGAGGCGAGAATGGAGAGCAACAATCCTCGTCCCGAAGGGTTAGTTCATATCTATATATATGATTAGTTTTTGTAAATGATCCATTAGTTTTTATTTTACATTTTTTTTTCTCTGTATATGATTATATGCCCACGAACCCTACTACTTAATTCCGAGTCCATCATTTTTCTTATAATATTATTCATGACTAAGTTTAAACAAAAAAGAACGTGTGTTAACATCTTACATGCATGATCATTTTCTATTTTAGTAAGCACTGTTCATGGTTTACATAATATTTGAGTTTGTATCATATATCAAGACAAACCTGGCATTTTTATTGCAAGTTTATTAACAAACTATATCTTCGACACATCCAACTGAATTTAAGACACTGCTTCTTGCTTTTCGTAATTTTATTTTGGCCTCACATTGCTGCCTTATAATTATAATTTGGCCTAATATTACAATAAAATATAATTCACAAAACTTGCAAATTGACCTAGAGGTCATTGGTCCAAAGAAAACCAAAACTTAAGACTAAAATTGCACTAATGAATTCTTCTTAGATTCCATATTGAGCACATATATACTGGAATTGGTGAGCAGCATAAAACTTTGCTCAGGACAGACTTTCTAAATCAAGCTTCCTTTTTTTGCAACAACCCAAGCCTCCACATCCCATTTAATAGCAAGCAAAATGTTCTATTCCGTTTTTACATTGTCTCCATAGATTCTCAAATTCCTTTGAATCCAAATGTTCAGCTCTCTCTCTCAAAGGAAAAAATAATTTTATCTCCATAATTTTGATACGGGGAATTAATTGATCACTGAGTCGTTCTGTCAAGGATGCAAAATATTCAAACTTTAGTAGGAACAGCACAAGCAAAATAAATTCTGTGCATTTTACTTTATTTTGGCTTAGAAGAGAATTCAATTTTAACACAATAAAAAGTTAAAATTATCCCATCATTATTGGTAAACACAGTATTTATATCAAGCCAAACCTTTTTGTAGCAAATGGAATGTCATGGATATTCACTTAATTCCCTTGTGCTCACTCTTCAATGGTACATCCTCTAATATTGTATGTAATCTGAGGTAGTTAATTCCATGTTCTTCTTCTATTTGTGACAGTCAGCAAGAACTTGGTTCCTCCATGACAGTCCATAGTATGTTTGGATTTCTCATCATATTGCTACTTACTCTCCTCCAAGTCAATTATCAAAACTCCGGCAACCCATTTGAAACCCATGGTGCAACCATGTTGCTTTTTATTTTAGCCGTATTTGTTTATGCTATAACATTGGCAGGGATAAGCCAACCAACTCCCAACTCAAGCTACCTCCCTATCCTTAGGGGTATGTGTTTTGTTTCTGGAGCTTTTGCTTGTGACTTGCTGCTGATGATCCTTGTACCTCCCTTTGGATGGTTTATCTTCGTTTTATGTGTATGCATGTTTTTACAATTACTTTTCAAGTCACGCCAACAGATTCACCAGTGCTTTCAACAAATTTTCCAATCGATCAATCGGTCTACTTCTCAAGCATTCAAAATATTGAGTGGTTGGTTTCAAAATAGTTTCCAATCACAGCATACATAGAGCAACTTCCAGAGCATTCAATAGAAGTCCCATGCTACCGCCAACTTAGATAGAGCAACAAGTGGTGGATTATAGCAATAATTAGTGCTCAATTAATCATCCGATCAGCTTAGACGTTTGAGATTATCATGATGTCAGAATAAGTGATCTTATATTCCAATCACAACTTCAATCTACACTCTTATCTAAAGTTAAAAACTCTACGTATTTATATGTTGGTATCAATTTGAGCTTCGCTAAAAACAAATGTTTATGTATGTTTTAAACACCACATTTGCAAATACATTGCAAGGCTAGTGGAAATGTGCTGCAGCTATTTCCACGACCATTAGCTTTGTTTCCTTGGTAAGGTGTGGCTACTTGCTCATGAAAGAAAAATATGAAATTACTCATAATTGCTTGCTAAGAGTTTTGTAGCTTAATTGATTGATATTTTTTGGTATCAATGACATTCAAGGTTCATATTTCTCATTTCCTGTTGTAATTATCAAATTATAATTACAAAAAAATAATTAGATTTCCACTTTTACCCTCCCTTCCAAGTGAATTTCCTATTTTTCCCTTCGCTCAATCTACCAAGCACCTAGCTTACCCAACTCCCTAACATTACTTGGACCAAATAATACCGGCCCTAGAAACACATATTTCCACACGACCATCAAACAAAACCATCAAGACCCATAAAAAGTTAAGCCAAAAAATGAAAAAATGCTCACCCGTGACCCTTCTAAAAATCCTCAGTCTTGGGTAGCAAAGATGGAGACCAAGAAAAATAAATAAATAAATAAAGAGGATTGGGCAAGAAGAAAAAATTGGAAAATAGATGGTATGAGAGCAAAAGGGGAGACTTTTGGCCATAAGAAAATGAGAGAGAGGGAAAGATGATGAGATAGGGACTTAGACAAAAGAGGAGGAAAAAGAGCTGTGATTTTAGTAGATTGATGTGGTTAGGGTTGTAAATAAACTGAGTTGACTTCGACTTTTGGTTTACCTTATAATATTGTACCATGTAAGCTTTTGAGACATCACAATATTACATGTCTTTATTTTAATATATGTTTTTAATTGAATTTAAATATATTGTTACATATATAAACCCAATCATAATAAATGTGTACTACTAGAATATGTAGTCTTATATGCAAACACAATAATAATTAGTATTTATTAATAACTATTAATGATCAAATTTCATTTTTAGAAAAAATTGAAAAGAAGAAAAAATCATATTATGGTATTTTCCTGTGCATCTCACATGTTATAGACTAGTTTAATAAATGAGCCAAGCATAAGCCTAATTTTAGCTTCAATATTAAACAAATCAAGCACAAATGCAATAATGTGTTCGTGAACAAGTTTTTGAGTACAAGAATTGATTAAAGTATATATTATATTATATCCTTATACATTTAAATGCTTTAATGCACATGGGAAATAATAGAAGCAAAGGTCAGGCACCAGGGAAGAGGACGCGATGATCGAAACGGGAGGGCAGGTGCAGAGGGAGATCACCATGGTACGGGATCCAATCAATCTGGGTCCCACCGACACCGGCAACGTTCCCGATCACAGGGGTCCCACCACTACCGAGACCGTTCGCATTCGCGGGAATCCCGCCGTCGCAAGGATCATTTGCGATCAAGGGGATACGCGGACTGGGAATCCGACTCGCCCGACGAGCGACAACCGTATAATGCAGCAATGGACACGATGAGCCGCGCTTTGCAAGGGCAGCACGGTCCCCATTCTCTGATGACATTGAAAGAGCCATAATGCCGAGCAGGTTCACACGCCCTCCATTCAATACCTACAACAGAAGGACAGACTCGGTTAAGCACGTCAGTCACTACATCCACATGATGTCCCTACATTCTCATAACGACGCGCTGATGTGCAAGGTGTTTCCCTCCAGTCTCGGGCCAACTGCTTTGAGATGGTTCAACGGACTGCGGAAGGGGTCCATTCACAGTTTCGCCGAGCTAATCTAGGAATTTGGCGTGCGGTTCGTGACATGCAGCCGAGTGCCGCAGCCCGTAGATGCTTTATTATCTATGAAGATGAGAGTAGGGGAAACCCTTCGTAGCTATGCTAGCCGGTACTGGGAGCTTTATAATGAAATAGGTGGGGCCAACGAGAAAATTGCAACAAGTACCTTCCGGATGGGGCTCCCCGAAGACTCTGAACTACGGGAGTCACTGACAAAGAAACCTCCCGAGGATATGAGACAGCTCATGAGACGTATCGAGGAATATAAGCGCTTGGAAGATGACTGATTGCAGAGTAAAGGCAAAGCCCCAGTGGTAAACCGTCCTCGGCAGGGAGGTTTTCAGCCGAGATCTCAAAAGGATCTGAAGATACACGAGCCATTCTGGCAAACAGGGGAAGTGAGCTTGACGTTCAAAGAGCCAGTGCACAGAATTTTGGAGAAAATCAAGAATGAGCCTTACTTCAGGTGGCCGAATAAGATGGGAGGTGATCCCTCTCGGAGAAATCAGAATCTATACTGCACCTATCATAAGGACAAGGGGCACACTACTGAGCAGTGTCGCGTACTAAAAGACCACCTGGTGTAGTTAGCAAGGGCAGGACATCTGAAAGAGTTCGTAGTAAACCCCAATGTTCGAGGTACCGACATGGGCACCCAGCAAAGAGGGAATCCTCTTTCGCCGTCCTTAGGAGTAATTGAGATGATCCTCGTCCCCCCAAAGGGATCGTCGGTGACCAAAATGGGGGTGTTGACCATTGCGCCTATGATGGGTCCGCCGGGAATAAAGCTCGCGAGGAAAAAGGCAAAGCATGCTTGGGAGACACTTACCTTCAATGAACAAGACTTAGAAGGAACGATACAACCACACGATGATGCACTGGTGGTCATGGCTCGGATGAGCGGTTTTTTGGTAAAACGGGTGATGATAGATCAAGGTAGCAGAGCCGACGTGATGTATCCAGACTTGTTCAAAGGACTCGGGTTAAAAAGTCAGGATCTAACAGAGTATAATACGCCGCTAATATCGTTTGATGGGAGAATTGTGGTTCCCGAGGGACAGATTTCCCTACCAGTGAGCATGGAGGGTAAAGAGGTCACAATATCATTCATAGTAATCAACTCCTTCTCCCCTTACACGGCAATCTTGGGAAGGCCATGGATTCACGCCATGGGGGCTGTCCCCTCCACCTTGCACCTAAAGATCAAATTTCCTACAGGGCAGGGTGTTGCCGTGGTACGGGGATGCCAGAAAATGGCAAGGCAATGCCTCATCGCTGCAACAAATCTTGAAGGCGAGCACGCCGAGCAAAAGGAAGCTGCCGAGGAATCTCCATTATAGCAATTACAGAAACCCCGAAGGGAAGCGGGGGCTGAGGGTGCCGAGGAGCTTATAAGAGCCAAAATACTGCCGGATGCCGACAAGTATTTCCAAATAGGAGCTAGCATGACAACCAAAGAGAGGGTAGAAGTATTGTTGTGTCTGATGCAAAACGTAGACGTGTTTGCATGGAGTCCTTATGACGTGCCCGGGGTGGACCCCAAGTTTATCACCCATAAACTTAGCGTGGACCCGTCGTTTCCCCCCAAGAAACAAAGGCCGAGAAGAGTGGCCAGGGAGCATGCGAAAGCTGTGAAGATAGAAGTTCAAAGGCTTAAAGAAGCAGGGGTAGTAAAAGAGATCTTCTTTCCGGAGTGGTTGGCGAATACTGTGGTAGTGAGGAAGAAGAATGGCAAATTGAGGGTATACGTGGATTTCACGGATTTAAACCGAGCATATCCAAAGGACCCATTTCTTATGCCGAAGATTGATCAGTTGGTAGACGCCACCTGCGAACACCCGAGGATGAGCTTCCTAGACGCCTTCCAAGGGTACCATCAGATAGCCCTATCAGCTGAGGATCAGGAGAAGACAGCATTTATAACTCCCGACGCCAATTACCACTACACCGTGATGCCGTTTGGACTAAAAAACGCCGAAGCAACATATCAACGGATGATGACGAGAATGTTCCGTGACAAAGTTGGCTGAACAGTCGAGCTGTATATTGATGACATGGTAGTTAAAAGCAAGCAGAAAGTACAACACGTGGAGGATCTTAGGGAGGTATTTGAGCGGTTACGGCAGTATAAGTTACGCTTAAATGCAAAAAAGTGTGCCTTTGGCATGGGGGCTGGAAAATTTCTGGGGTACTTAATCTCCTGCTGAGGAATCGAGGTTAATCCTGACCAGATAGAGGCCGTGAAGCGTCTCAAATCCCCGAGCAATCCAAAGGAAGTGCAAGTCATGACAGGACTGCTGGCCGCCCTCAATCGGTTCATCTCCAAGTTCTCGGACCGATGTCGGCCATTCTACCAACTTTTAAAGAAATGGAAAGGGCTTCAATGGAGCGACGAGTGCGAGGAAGCTTTCCAGGGACTGAAGGAATATTTAACACATGCGTCGGAGTTGGCCGCCCCAAAGCCCGGGGAAGATCTGTATATGTACCTCTCGGTATCCGATCACGCTGTAAGTGCCGTATTGCTAATGGACCGAGGCGTGCAACAGCCCGTGTACTACGTCAGCAAAACCCTGGTGGACTCGGAAACTAGATACTTGCCCTTGGAGAAGTTGGTATTGGCACTAGTACACGCTACGAGGAAATTGCCTCAGTATTTCCAGGCTCATACCGTATACGTACTGACCGAATACCCACTGCAGTCGTTGCTAAAAAAATCTGACTTCACGGGGCGAATAGCGAAGTGGAGAACCCGGCTGGGGGCTTTCGACGTGCGGTACAGGCCGAGAAAAGCAATTAAGGGCCAGGTTTTGGCAGATTTCGTGGCTGAGTTTTCACCCAGAGCCTCACAAGAAATGGTCTGCCAACTGGATTGTCGTCTGTGGAAACTATACGTGGACGGCGCATCCAATTCCACAGGGTCTGACGTTGGGGTGGTCATGATTGGCCCCGAGGGAATAAAGTTGGAGCATTCGTTCAGGTTAAGATTCAAAGCCTCCAACAATGAAGCCGAATACGAGGCCTTGCTAGCCGGGCTGAGGGCAGTCTCAAGTGTCGATGCCCGGAACGTGGAGATATATTCAGACTCGCGTTTGGTGGTTAATCAAGTCCAGGGCAACTTCGAAGCCAGGGATCCCCGTATGAGGGCATATTTGGAACAGGCAAAGCAAGCTATGTCCAAAATCGGCACCGTGAGGATGATTCAAGTGGCTCGGACGCAGAATAGGCACGCCGATTCCCTCGCCACACTGGCTTCATCGGTAAAAGAGGATATACCCCGGCTGATAAGAGTAGAGCTAGTTCCAGAGCCGAGCATCTCAGCAGCCATAAACTCGAATGATGCAGGGGTCGGTATCACGGCGATTACAACACTTGGGCGCAGTTGGATGTATCTCATCATTGACTACCTAGCCGAGGATAAAGTTCCACTCAATGAAAGAGAGGCGGGAAAAATCTGCAGAGTAGCCCCTCGGTATTGGCTATCATCCGACAGAAAGTTGTACCGGAGATCCTATGGGGGACCGTATCTTTTATGCTTACACCCCATGAATGTGGGCGAGCTCTTAGCCGAGCTCCACGAAAGAGTGTGCGGCAATTATGTGGGGGGACGGTCATTGACGCACCAGGCAATGACTCAAGGATTTTGGTGGCCTAAGATGCAAAAGGACGCCGCCGAGTATGCCCGCAAGTGTGAATAGTGTCAGAAGCACGCCCCCACGATCCACCAACCAGCCGGCTACTTAAACCCAGTGAGCAACCCATGGCCTTTTGCACGGTGGGGGCTGGACATACTCAGGTCATTTTCCCAAGCAACGGGCAACCGACAGTTCGTCGTGGTGGCCGTTGATTATTTCACCAAGTGGGTGGAGGCAGAAGTCTTAGCTAACATCCGGGACGTGGACGTAAAGAAATTTGTGTGGAAAAACATAATCACCAGATTTTGGGTGCCGAACACCTTTGTCTCTGACAATAGTCTGCAGTTTTGCAGCAGGGCTTTCCATGATTTCTGCAGAGATCTCGGCATCAAAAACCGGTATTCTACTCCCACGTACCCTCAAAGCAACGGCCAGGCCAAGGCGGTAAATAAGGTAATTGTGAATGGTCTGAAGAAAAGATTAGAAGGGGCAAAGGGGAATTGGGCCGAGGAGCTACCTAGCGTCTTGTGGGCATACCGGACGGTGCCCAGAAGGTCCACGGGGAAGACCCTGTTTTCCCTCACTTACGAAACCGAGGCCGTAATACTGACTGAGGTAAATCTGTGCAGCGGACGAGTATTTGGGTTCGACCCCAACCTAAATGACGGGCTACTGGTTGAACGTTTGAACAAGTTAGAAGAATGCCGTGAAGCTTCGACTATACGGCTCGCGAAGTACCAGCAGAAGCTTGCCAAGAGATATAACCAAGGTATAAGGGCGAGAGAGTTTAGTGCCGGGGACTTGGTATTGAGAAAGGCTGTAGGAAACATGCGAGACACGAATTCTTGGAAGTTAGTGCAAACTTGGGAGGGACCATACAGGGTTATTGCTGTCGCTAGCGCGGGAGCCTATTGCTTGGAAGAACTAGACGAGAAGCCACTACCACGACCGTGGAATGTTCACAATTTGAAGAAGTTTTACCACTAACTGGCTACCTGCCAAGTTCTAAAGTAATGCGAAACGCTGTACATGTTTTGCTAATGAGAATAGTAATGTTTAAGCTTACAAATTCGCATTTTCCCGAACACCGGTCAAAACTATATTACCGAGCAGGTGTAAACCTTAAAAGCATCTAAGGACAGAAACCTGCTGCCAGGTTCAATCTATATTACCGAGCAGGTGTAAACCTTAAAAGCATCTAAGGACAGAAACCTGCTGCCCGGTTCAATCTAAATTACCAAGCAGGTGTAAACCTTAAATTCATATAAGGACAGAAACCTGCTGCCCGGTTCAATCTATATTACCGAGCAGGTGTAAATCTTAAATTCATTTAAGGACAGAAAATCTGCTACCCGGTTCAATCTATATTACCGAGCAGGTGTAAACCTTAAATTCATATAAGGACAGAAACCTACTACCCGGTTCAATCTATATTACCGAGCAGGTGAAAACCTTAAATTCATTTAAGGACAGAAACCTGTTGCCCGGTTCAATCTATATTACCGAGCAGGTGTAAACCTTAAAAGCATTTAAGGACAGAAACCTGCTGCCCGGTTCAATCTATATTACTGTGCAGGTGTAAACCTTAAATTCATCTAAGGACAAAAACCTGCTGCTCGGTTCAATCTATATTACCGAGCAGGTGTAAACTTTAAATTCATTTAAGGACAGAAACTTGATGCCCGGTTCAATCTATAATACCGAGTAGATGTAAACCTTAAAATCATCTAAGTACAGAAACCGACTACACGATTCAAGCAACATTACCGAGCAAGAGGATCTACACGGCAGATCCCCGTTAAATACAGAAAACAGATTCAACTACCCAGACCACTACAACATGGGTACGAAGCAAGCAAAACGCAGAAATATTAATAGAAGAACAAAAATGAACAGTGTTCCGTCCATAAAACACGGCAGACATCAAAAATACCAACCCAAATAAATAAATAATTGTTCAGTCACCATAGCCCGGTGACATAGGCGTTCCAAATTAAAACACATAAAACAAAATAAAAATCTAAGAGACAGGGAAAGCTTCATCGAATAAGGAAGATCACGGTTCGGCAACTTAAGAGGCGGAATCTGCGGGTTGTGCATGGACGTCGGATTCTGCAAAGTCTTGCCGCGGTAGAGTCTGCACGGGGTCCTGCAAGAGCTGATCTCTAAGGCGAAGTTGGCTGGCCACCTCCGTCTCCTCCAACTCCACGTGGGCGTCGATTTGCTCCACCAATTCCCTCAGGCTGGTCGTTTCTTCTTCATTAACGGGCCCTTGAGGAGCTTGATGCATGGGAATGGGGAAAAGGAAAGGAATTTGGCCGGGGTTCCTCATAGGGGAGTCTTTGGGAATTCCCATAGCCTGCAGAGCAGCCAGCCACCCTTCCTCGAAGCCAAGCTTCCGAGCGTCTCTTATGACCGGTTCTGCCGGGTTCTCCACATCAGCAAAACCCTCATTATACTACTTGCTCTCGCTCGCCTCTAGAGCCTTCCGGAGGTCGGTCAGCTCCTTTGCCTATGCAGTGTTCAAGCTTTCGGCTTCCACCAACCAGAGCTCAATGTCCCCCGTGCGGGTTTGCAGCTCCGCATACCTCTTCTCCGCTTCCGCCTTCGCCTTCTCGGCCGCAGCAGCCTTCTTTTCCACCGTCACAGTAGCCACGGCCTTCTCCTTCCCATTAGCATCAGTCACGTCCTTTAGAGCCTTCTCCCGACCGGCATCCTCGGCAAGATCACTAACGCGTCTGTCTATTATACACGCCAGTTACGCTGCTTGATGATGTGACAAGAACGGGAACCAAATCCCAGTAAGCAGAATATTAAAAAAAATAAAATAAAATAAAATAAAATAAAAAGAGAGAGAAGGGAAACTTCAATCTACTTACCGCGATAGTGTGCCACTGCAGCCTCTTTCCCATTGACTCATCCGTCCCCTCTTCAAATGCCCGCACGTCTTCGAGGAGTAGCAGGCTGCGTGCCAACGATTGGGCGATGTGACCACCCGCCCCCTTCTGCCAAACGTGCATGCTTGCATCTGAGGGAAGCAGTTTGCCGTCCAGCATAAATGACGGCTACCACGCGGACACGGCACGGGAGGTGGATGCCACATGCGTCCCTGTCTGGAACGAAGGCTCACGAATTACAATCCCACCAGAGGGCCGGGGGGGGAGTCTGCGTAGGCACATCGCCCGGGACAATTGGATTCTGCTCGGTCGTGCGCGGCCTTTTTCTATGTCGAATAGGTGCTACCGGCGGAGGAGGAAGGGTTTAGCCGCGGCCCTGGGGCTGTTGCTGCTGCGCGGTTTGCCCGGCCCCAGGGATGAAACGGTTGATCGACATTGTCCTTCAAGTCACCATCTCTTGGTCTCGGCCTTGTTCAGACTCAGCAACTACTTCTTTGGCTTCTAGGGGAAGGGCCTCTTGGTCATTAGGGCCTTTTGGCTGGACGGGTGCCCCTTGCTGAATCTGATCGTGGGCACGCTCTCGGCAAGCTCGGGATACGCGCTCGGCAGACTCGTCCCGTACAGGTTGACGCTCGTCAGAACAGATATACCGTGGGCCAAGATCACGTGCCTCTCCTACTGTAAACTTCGCGGGAAGAAAATTGTGTGCCGAACGTCAATGTAGGATAAGAGTGGGCTATCGACTAGCAAGGCTTGGCCAAAAGCTTACCAAGTGGAATACACGGGACTTATCCTGAGTATCAAATGTGACGCTCGGAGCTGTACATATGGTTTATATCATGCTGGTCTAATTGCAAATCAAATATCTGGTTCAACCGCCTCACGCAACTCACCACCCGATAAAAGTTGGGAGGAAGTTGGTTAGGGCACAGTCCATAGTACCTAAGGGCATTGATTATAAGGAGATCTACAGGGAACCTTACCCCACCCTCTAAAATGGCCATCAAGGGGGAAAAGGCAGTATTGCCCCCTCTATGAAGAGTTATTTCACTCTCATGACAATATGCTATCTCCACATCACTAGGAATTTCAAAAGCCTGCCTGAAAGTGGCTAAGGCCGCATCCGTGTCCAAAAGGTATGAGTATCCCATCCTAAATTCTAAGAGAAAAGTGAAAGAAAATGCGGAGGAAAAATGGCAAATGCAGAAGAACTTACTTAGGTTTCTAAGGTGGAGGTAGATTCTAGGCTGGAGTATAAATGCTCAGATGAATGCACGGCAGAGAAGGGAACACGGTGAGGAGAAAGTGAAAAGTAATGAAGTGGTTTAGATCGAACCTTTTATAGGAGATCCTAGGGGAGGACGCAGCAGTTAATGAGCCGTTATGAGGATTAATTAGCAGTCGTTTTGATTCCCGCACCAACTAATACCTACGCCGCCTCGGTTCATGAAGCATCAGGTAATAATGAGGGTTCGTCCAGACAGCCAGGTCCAGTGCACCTTTTTAGGAAGCGAATTAATGGAACTCTGGGGGATTCTAGATTTCACTTCATCAAGCACAAACAGCGTGCGCCCTCTTGGATTCCTTGATTCCAGCCGAGCGCCGGTCACGAATCAAGGGGGGGCTATTGTACGGCACCCAACACCCAGGCCCATTTAGGCTCTGATATGTGGGCACAACATTTGGGCCCTGTCTCTGTTAGCCCAAAGGGCCCAGCCCGTATCCATGCAGGCAATTGGTCCAATCCGCTCGGTAAAGGCCCTGCCAAGCATGGGAGTCCCCAAGCACAAAAAGAGTGGGAGATAAGGGAATGCGCTAGCTCTCACTTGCCCGGCAGTTTTCTGCGATACGAGGCCGCCGTATTATCCACTAAAGGAGGAACCAAGTTCCAAAGCCACCATCACCAAACCATCCACTTACCATCAATCGCATTGGACCTCTCGCCGCACCTGCAGAGAAGCAATGATGGCTACCCCATTAAGAAGGAACTATAAATATGGGAACAAGAGGAGGAAATGGGGTGGAAAAAAATGGAGAGAGAGAGAGAGATTAGTACTGAGGTCTAGTGGTTAGAATTGCCCATAGTAGGAAACCCTCAAACCCACGATACAAAATAAATTGCAAACCCAAAAGAGGGAAGGCCCACTGGTCTCACATCGGGCATGCACAAGTCTAGTTATGACGAGGATGGAAATTTCATTGCTTTCATTACTACTACTGTAGTCAATGAAAGTGTGACTGTTGTAGCGACTTAAATAATGCTTCCAAGTGCAGGATTGTCGCAAAGTAATAACTTGGAAGTCCAAGGTCGAATCCACAGGAAAAAGGGAATTGATTAGCAAACTACAAGAAAATAAAACTAAAATAACATAGTTTAACTGAAGATATTTTTGATAGTTTAGTAAAGGTAATCTAAATTAAGAGAAAATAACAATATATTAAGGCACTAAGGTTTTGGGATCCACACACAACACATCTATTGGTAGTCTTAACAATATTTATTTTATAACTCAAGTAAAATTCATATGAAGGATGATCTTATTCGGATGATTTAACAATAAAAACTCAAAAAGTAATTATCTAAGGTAGTTTCATGCAATTGATTGATTTTAGGCAAAACAAAACTAGTGAATTAGTTTGAAAGAAATACTAAGCATTTAACGTGCCCAGAGTCTACGATAAATCAAAGGATTATACAAAACCTAACACTTTTCTAGATGAGTAAAATAATCAAAAACATAAAAACATAATCATTAAAACCAATAAATAATTGTTAAGAACATACCAATAAACGGTTGGGTTTTACCCCTTGCCCTAGCAAGGCTTCTAGCAAGCCATAGCATAAATAAAACTCTAAAAACTGTAAAGAAATTTTAAGAAAATCTAAATTATGTTCTACAGCAGCTCTCCCTTTGAATTTTGCCCTAAAAAGCCTTTAAATAGGTCAAGGAATCCTATTACAAGTTGAATTCCCGTTTGCAGAAAATCTTAGGTTTTTAGGCTTCACTTAACTGATGTTTTTGGCCCATTTAACTTCAGAATTCGGACTTTTGGTAAACTACAAAGTTGTAGCCCTTTAAGCTATATTTCTAGCCCAACTTGAATCATTCTGATTGGATATCTGAGCCGAAAGTTATGCTTCAAATACTAACTAGTGTGCAAGCTAGAATCCTAATCCGAATTGGACTTGGATTAGATACAAATTTCCTTTGATTCCTTGCTCCAATTGAACTTGAATTTAATTGGGTTGGCCTTCTTTGACTTCATCATGGCTCTTGTAAAAGTAAAGTCCATTAGCTTTCTTCTTTGCACAAATCCACTTATTTAATTTCATTATCCTACAAAAGACAAATTCATGCATTCAAATTCAATTAAGCACAAAATTGATTATTCAGCATTATTCCAAAATTAACTATAAAATGCATGAATTAACCCAAAATAAGTATGATAATGCTTTCTAATAATGATATAAATATGCAAAATTAAGCTATTATCACACTCCCCAACCAGCTCATTGCTAGTCCCTAGCAATATAAGCGACTCGAGACAAAGACACAAAATAACAAAAAATTATTACTTCAGTAGAAATAGTTAATCAAAGGTCAAAACACTAACAACCACCAAAGATACTCCACATGCCATCAATACTTAGTGTGTGAATAGTTTAGCCAACATAAACACAACCTTAGTCTTAAGATAAAATATGGCTTGAATTTCTATCCAAAGTTATGCTTCAACTCAAATCTCACAGTTGTTGACACTCAACAAATAAAATCACTTTGAAAATGGTGTAACACTCTCAAACATATGTGAGCAGAATAATATAGAACAAAGATTAATATCTCACATATTAATAAGATGAAAAACGGTGAAGAAAAAAAAAAGGATATCTATAGTCTCATGAAAGGATGCCAAACACTAAGAATATTACACCACACACATTGATTAGTCATGTCAAGATCCAAACCATACCTTCCTTAAGATCAAATAGGACTTTCAGTGGGATATAATGTAAGGTAAGGAGGAGGAATTTAGAACAAATGGTATAGGTAAAAATAAAAAATGTTCCCAAGAATAATTGAAGAGACAACTTCATTTGAATATATGATAATTAATTTATACTCTCAACTTTCTTGAATCTCGCACTTTCACTTTTTTTTTTCTTTTTTTCAAAATTTCATCAACAAATTCATTCTCTATTTCTTCCTCTTTCACATTCCCTTTTTTTTCTCAACATTTTTCCTTTTCTGTTTATGACTCTTTTTTTTTTTTTTTTTGAATGAGTCTTCCTTTTCTTCCAACTATTTCACCACAAATTTATCGTAATAAGACAATTTGATTGCATTCATTCTTGGAACCCCTTAGGAAAGGGTTTCAGAAAGAACGGTTAAAATAATAGGCTTAAATGGGTGACTAGCGGTAATGTATCAAGAAAGAAAATAATAAAGGCTCAAAATTAACAAAGATGGCCTAAAATCATCTCTTAAGGATTGGGATACTTCTTCAAAATCCATGACTTTAGCATATTTAGGTGTGGCATAAATTTGATGAATTCTTAGCATTCGACCAAATCAAAGAATAATGAGACTAAGCAACAACAAAGTTATGTGCTTCCAAATGAAAAATGAGGTCAAAAGAAAATAACACTCTACAAAATGCATGGCTCAAGAACTCACTTGGATTATAGTCTCTACATTTTATTTTCAAGATTTTCAAAATCATCTCTATCTCTCAACCAAGAAACATGTTCATGTGGCTAAAGTGCATGTGCATACTAGTTGAGCATGAAAAACAGTGGAATTCTTTAGATAGAAGTAGCATAAAGAACTTTGACTTAAAACTCTTGCTAAAGTAACACTTAAAAAAAAAAAAAAAAAAAAATTTGGACTAAAAACAAAAACAAAAACAAAAATCACTAAAAATAACCAAAAAAAAAAAAAAAAACATAAAATAAAAACAAATGCAAATTGTGGGGACAATTTTTGCCTAGACCAAGTGTTGCACATTGTAGTCATCTTTGGCTTAGAGTCCCACATTGGAAGGATATCCTTCCTCTTTCTACCTTATAAGGGATGAGCCAAAAGAGTTAGAGTACCACTAGTGGTACTCTAACTCCTTTGGCTCATCCCCACAATAAACCAAACTAGTGGTACTCTAACTCCTTTGGCTCATCCCTTATAAGGTAGAAAGAGGAAGGATATCCTTCCAATGTGGGACTCTAAGCCAAAGATGACTACAATGTGCAACACATGGTCTAGGCAAAAATTGTCCCCACACAAATCATCTCAAGTTCCTCCCCCAACCTAAAACTTACATTGTCCTCAATGATAACAAGGAAAAACAAAAAAGAGTAGGGAGTACCTTGAAGAGATGAACATAAATGAACAGAAAAAAAAAAAAAAATTAACACTTGCAAAATGGGTTAGAAAACAAAACAACAAAAATAATAAAAATAAAAATAAAACAATCTAAACTACGACACAAATACTAATGCTAATTGCTTGGCAAGTCTTGAAAAATGGGATCCTCCAAATTAATGGATTCCTCCTCTTGTGAAAAATTCTCAAGAAATGGCTTAAGACGTTGTTCATTCACCTTAAATATGTTACCATTCTTAGGATTTTCAATTTCTATGGCACCATGGGGGAAAACATTTTTAACAATGAAAGGTCCAGTCCATCTAGCTCTCAATTTTCCGAGGAACAAATGTAACCTAGAATTATACAAAAGAAATTTTTGAGATGGTTCAAAAGATTTCCTTAAAATTTGTTTGTCATGAAAAACCTTCATTCTTTCTTTAGAAATCCTAGAATTCTCATATGCGTCATGCCGAATTTCTTCCAACTTATTCAATTGCAATTTTCTCAATGAACTAGCCTTGTCTAAGTTAAAGTTAAACATCTTTATTGCCCAATATGATTTATGTTCCAATTCCACAGGCAAGTGACAAGCTTTACCATAAACAAGCCTATAGGGAGACATACCAAGAATATTTTTATAGGCAGTGCGGTACGCCCAAACTACATCATTCAACCTTAAAGACCAATCTTTACGAATTGGGTTAACCATCTTTTCCAAAATTTGTTTAATCTCCCTATTGGCAAGCTTAACTTGTCCACTTGTTTGTGGGTGATATGGGGTGGCAACCTTGTGTGTTATGCAATATTTTCTCACTAATGCCTCAAAAGGTCGGTTGCAAAAGTGCAAGCCCCCATCACTAATAATTGCCCTAGGGATGCTAAACCTTGACAAAACATTTTCCTTTAAAAATTTCAAAACAATTTTGTAATCATTCTTTTTGCAAGGAATAGCCTCAACCCATTTTGAAACATAATCTACAACCACTAGAATGTAAAGATATCCAAAAGGAGGAGGGAATGGACCCATGAAATCTATGCCCCAACAATCAAAAACTTCAACAACTAAAATTGGATTTATAGGCATCATATTCCTACGAGTTATTCCTCCCAACTTTTGACAAGACTCACAAGATTTGCAAAAATGATGAGTGTCTTTAAACAAATTAGGCCAATAAAAACCACATTGCAAAATCTTTGCAACGGTTTTCCTTGAAGAAAAGTGGCCTCCACAAGCTTCATTATGACAAAAGGAGATGACACTAAATATTTCATTATCAAGGACACATCTCCTAATGATTTGATCTTGACAGTACTTAAATAAATAAGGATCATCATAGAAAAAATTGCGTAACTCAACCATGAAACGTTTCTTATCTTGAGCACTCCAGTAAGATGGTGTTTGGCCTGTGACAAGAAAATTGACAATATTAGCATACCAAGGCAAAATAGAGATGGAAAACAATTGTCATCAGGGAATGAATCCCTAATGGGCAATGCAACCATGGATTCATTAAAAGTGAGGTGCGACAAATGGTCTGCCACCACATTTTCTACTCCATTTTTATCTTTGATGGTGATATTAAATTCTTGCAGTAGAAGAATCCATCTAATCAACCTTGGCTTTGCACCCTTCTTTGAAAGAAGATATTTTAAAATTGCATGGTTAGTGAAAATAACAACAAGAGAACCAAGAATATATGAACGGAATTTATCTAAGACAAATACCACAGCAAGTAACTCCTTTTCAATTGTAGAATAATTCATTTGAGCTTCATTCAAAGTCTTGCATAATAAATTACATGAGATTTTTTATCCTTTCTTTGCCCTAAAACAGCTCAAATCGTATAATCACTTGCATCACACATAATTTCAAAAGGTAAAGTCCAATTTGGTGGTTGCATGATAGGTGCAGTGATAAGCATGCCTTTTTTCTTATCAAAAGCTTCTTGGCAAGCTTGGGTCCATTCAAAGGGAGTGTCATTTGTTAGGAGGTTACACATAGGTCTAGATATGAAACTAACCTCCTATAAAATCCTACATGTCCTAGGAATGATCTCACATCTTTAACAGTCTTAGGTGTAGACAAATTAGCAATCAACTCAATCTTTGCTTTATCCACCTCAATGCCTTTTGGAGAAATGATGTGGCCTAATACGATCCCTTTTGTGACCATGAAATGACACTTTTCCCAATTTAATAGTAAAGTCTTTTCTTCACACCTAGTTAAGACTTTTTGCAAATTAGAAAGGCATTCATCAAAAGAGTCACCAAACACAGAAAAATCATCCATGAAAACCTCTAAATAATGTTCTACCATGTCACTAAAAATACTTAGCATGCATCTTTGAAAAGTGGCAGGTGCATTACATAAACCAAACGGCATCCTCCTAAATGCAAAAGTACCAAAAGGACAAGTAAATGTGGTTTTCTCTTGATCTTCAAGTGCAATTTCAATTTGATAGTACCCAGAATACCCATCTAAAAAACAATAGTACTCATGACCCGCCACTCTCTCTAAAACTTGATCCAAGAAAGGTAAAGGGAAGTGATCTTTCCTAGCGACTGCATTCAATTTTCTATAATCAATACACATGCGCCAACCTGTGGTGACACGAGTTAGAATTAACTCATTATTCTCATTTTTTATCACAGTTATTCCAGATTTCTTAAGCACCACTTGAGTAGGACTTACCCATTTACGATCTACGATGGGGTATATGATACCCACATCTAACAATTTGAGCACTTCAGTCCTAACTACCTCTTTCATTGTAGGGTTTAACCTACGTTGCATCTCCCTAGATGGCTTAGCATTGTCCTCTAAATAAATCTTGTGAGTACAAACCAATGGGCTAATTCCTTTAATGTCAGCTATGTTCCATCCTATGGCACTCTTATGTTTTCTCAAAACATGTACTAACTTACCTTCTTGCAAGGAGTCAAGTTTAGAAGATATTGCCACAGGAAAAGTCTCATCGGTTCCTAGAAAAGCATACTTGAGCTCAACGGGCAAGGGCTTTAACTCCAATTTTGGTACTTGCTCACTAGATGGCAACAACTTTATCTCACGAGGTGGCAACTCCTCATATTTCAATTTCCAATTGCTCGCTTCCAATTCCTGCGCAGATTCCAAAAGACAATGAATGTATGCAATTTCAGAATTCTCATCAAAATTAAAATCACATGAATTTACTAGACAAGCTTCTAATGGATCTGAAAAACATGTTTTGTTGAATTTTTCTTGAACAAGTGTTTCAATTAAGTCAACTTCATGCACATCCTCTTCATCCCTAGGCTGCTTACAATTATTAAAAATATTAAGCTCAAGAGTCATATTCCCAAAAGATAATTTTAAGACTCCACTTCTACAATTTATCAATGCTTTAGAAGTTGCAAGAAATGGCCATCCTAAAATCATAGATATTTGAGAATTAGCATTAGAAACATAACGCATATCCAAAATAATAAAGTCAACAAGAAAATAAAATTTGTCCACTTGAACCAAAACATCCTCAACAACACCCTTAGGAACAATCACAAATTGATCGGCAAATTGTAAAATTATGGAAGTGGGTTTTAACTCACCAAGACCTAATTGCTCATACACTAAATATGGCAAAAGATTCGCACTTACCCCCAAGATCAAGCAAAGCTTTCTCTATTCTTGAATTACCAATCACATATAAAATTGTGGGACAACCTGTATCTTTAAACTTTGGAGGTCTATTGTTTTGAATGATTGCACTAACTTGTTCAGTCAAAAATGCCTTCTTATGTACATTAAGCTTACGCTTAACAATACACAAATCTTTCAAAAATTTAGCATATGATGGAATTTGCTTTATGGCATCCAAAAGAGGAAAGTTCACTTTAACTTGCTTAAGCACTTCAAGGATTTCAAAATTTTGGTTCACTTTTTAAGGTGGAATCAACCTTTGGGGAAAAAGAGCGGGGATAGGACACCTTTCAATTTCATTAGATTTAGGCTCAAGAACTTCATCACTACTCTTTATTTTGGAAGATTCATCATGTGTATTGCTTTTAGGAGTATTTTTCTCAATGATTTTTCCACTACAAAGAGTAGTTACAGATTTAACTTGACTCACTTTATTTTCAGAGGAACTACAATCATCAACACAAAATTGACCTTGGGGGTTTGGTTGTGGTTAAGATGGAAACTTACCCTTTTCTATTGTTCTCATGGATGTGGTCAATTTAGTAAGAGTGCTCCTAATGTCATTTATGGCTTGTGAGTTTTGATTATTAATGGTGAATTGAGTTTGCATGAATTGTTGCAAGGTGTCCTCAAGACTCTTCTTTGGAGAGGGATTATAGGGAACAAAATTTGAAGAACCATGTATAGGAGGTGCAACCACATTATCATTCCTCCAACTAAAATTTGGGTGATTCCTCCACCCTGAATTGTATGTCTTTGAATAGGGGAAACGGTATGGTTTTTTCACCATGTCCATAGCATTTGCCTAATTATGCAACACCTCTTTAAAAGATGGAATTGTAGGGCATTCATTGGTAGGGTGTTCCATGGTCTCACAAATTCTACAAACTTCATCAATTTTAGGCACAGTATTGATTCCATTGACCTTCCTTAATTCCATGGCTTCAAGCTTCCTAGTTAGACTAGCCACCCTAGCACTAACGTCATCATCTTCCCTAAGTTGGTACTTACCACCCCCAAAGGGGTTGGTGGATGCTCTAGACCTATTTAAGGTATCAGTGGTATCCCAAGATTGGGCATTCTCAGCTAAGAGATCAAAATAATCGAAAGCCTCATCAAGATCTTTATTAAAAAATTCTCCATTGCACATTATCTGTACAAATTGACGCATCTTTGGAGTTAAACTTTCATAGAAAAAAACTAATTATACGCCAAGTTTCATAGCCATGATGTGGACAAGCATTAAGCAAATCTTTAAATTTTTCCCAACATTGATAAATGTCTCATTATCTTTTTGTGAAAAATTCATTATTTGTCTTTTAAGTGCATTAGTCCTATGAATTGGAAAAAATTTCTTTAAAAATTCAATTTGCATCTCTTGCCAAGTACCAATTAACCTAGGTCTCAAAGAATTAAGCCAAGTTTTTGCCTTGTCCTTAAGAGAAAAAGGGAACAACTTCAACCTAATGGTCTCTCCATTACATGATTGGTCATGGAAGGTAGAACATACCTCCTCAAATTCCTTAAAGTGTAGGTAAGGATTTTCAGAATCTAAGCCATGAAATTTAGGAAGTAATTATTTGCATTAGTTAGAAAAATTATGCATGATGGTGCACTACTTCTAGTAGGTTGCAAATAATCCTTGAGAGTTCTAATGGGTTTGTGAGTATGGAAGTTTTCATTATTTAAATTATTGTCATAACCATGATTACTCTCTAAGTCCACCATGATATCAAGTGTGTGAGAATGTGTGAAAGAATTAGATAAATTGCCAAACAAATTATTAGAATCAATTCTAACCAAGCGATTATCACTATCACGACACCAAACACTCATGCAATAGTAAAGCAAGAAAGAAAAAGAAAAAGAAAAGAAAAGAAAACAACAAATAACTTTAACAATAAAAAGAAGTAAAAATAAAAGAAAAACTCTTAAAGAAAACTAAACTACTTAAAAAGGAAAGAGTTTGAGAAATATTACCAAATATGTGAAGAAATTTAATGCCGAAAACCTCTCCAAACAAAGCGGAACGCTTTTCTAATTGCCTAATCCCCGGCAACGGCGCCAAAAACTTGCTGCGACTTAAATAATGCTCCCAAGTGCAGGATTGTCGCGATGTAATAACTTGGAAAGTCTGAGGTCGAATCCACAGGGAAAAGGGAATTGATTAGCAAACCACAAGAAAATAAAACTAAAATAATACAGTTTAACTAAAGAGATTTTTGATAGTAGTAAAGGTAATCTAAATTAAGAGAAAATAACAATATATTAAGACACTAAGGTTTAGGAATCCACACACAACACATCTATTAGTAGTCTTAACAATATTTATTTTATAACTCAACTAAAATTCATACGAAGGATGATTTTAGTCGGATGATTTAACAATAAAACTCAAGAAGTAATTGTCTAAGGTAGTTTCATGCAATTGATTGATTTTAGAAAAAACAAAACTAGAGAATTAGTTTGCAGGGAATACTAAGCATTTAACGTGCCCGGAGTCTACGATAAATCAAAAGTTTATACAGAACTAAACACTTTTCTAGATGAGTAAAACAATCAAAAACATAAAAACAAAATCATTAAAACCAATAAATAATTGTTAAGAACATACCAATAAACAGTTGGGTTTCACCACTTGCCTTGGCAAGGCTTCTAGCAAGACATAACACAAATAAAACTCTAAAAACTGTAAAGAAACTTTAAGAAAACCTAAATTATGTTCTACAGCAACTCTCCCTTTGAATTTTGCCCTAAAAAACCTTTAAATAGGTCAAGGAATCCTATTACAAGTTGAATTCTCGTTTGCAGAAAATATTAGGTTTTTTGGCTTCACTTAACGACGTTTTTGGCCCATTTAACTTCAGAATTCAGACTTTTGGTAAAATACAAAGTTGTAGCCCTTTAAGTTATATTTTCAGCCCAACTTGAATCATTCTGATTGGACATCTGAGCCAAAAGTTATGCTCCAAATACTAACTAGTGTGCTAGCTGGAATCCTAATCCGAATTGGACTTGGATTAGATACAAATTTCCTTTGATTTCTTGCTCCAATTGAACTTGAATTTAATTGGGTTGGCCTTCTTTGACTTCATCATGACCCTTGCAAAAGTAAAGTCCATTAACTTTCTTCTTTGCATAAATCCACTTATTTAATTTCATTATCCTACAAAAGACAAATTCATGCAATAAAATCAATTAAGCACAAAATTGATTATTCAGCATTATTCCAAAATCAACTATAAAATGCATGAATTAACTCAAAATAAGTATGATAATACTTTCTAATAATGATATAAATATGCAAAATTAAGTTATTATCAACTGTTGAAGAGAAACCTTCTAATGGGGAACTCTCTGAGGATGCAGATCTTCAAGAAGCTTATAATAAATTTTGCAAAGTTGCTGCAAAGAATGCTATGAATGTTGATCTTGGCTTGAAGAAAATTGCATCTCTTAAGCTTGATAAGAAAAATTTGCTTGTGAAACTGTTTGATGCTAATGAACTTTTGAACAATGTGAAAATTAAGAATATGCTTTTGCTTGATAAAGTTAAGAATTTGGAAATTGAATTATCTGTTGCTAGAGAACAAACTAATAGATCTGCTAGTTCCAAACTTGATCATATGATGAGTGTTCAAAAGTCTCCTTCTGACAATCTAGATTAGGTTTTATAGAAAGTATCTCTATGTCTGCACCCCATTCCACAAACTTTGTTCCTTCTTCTTCCTCTGAACCCTTTGTGAGTGAGATTGTCACTCCCGTTGTTTGTAGAAAGCATCTCTGTGTCTGCACCCCATTCCACAAACTTTGTTTCTACTTCTTCCTCTGAACCCCTTATGAGTAAGATTGTCACTCCTGCTGTGAGTGAGACTATTAAACCTGTAGAGGTCACACCTCTTAGGAAGATTAGGGTTGATCTGAAAGAGTCTAAACCTAAGGAGTCTACTCTTTCTAAGGACAAGTTGCATGGTAAGCCTACTTGGATTTGTTATTTTTGTGGAAAGTCTGGGCACATTCGTCCAAACTATCAAGTTACAAGCTGCTAAGCGAGCAAATAAGCCAAAAGTACCTGTGCCTCAAGCACAAGATCCTATGGTACTTATTGGTGAATTGGTAAAGGCTCTAAACTTTTATTTCAATCCTGGAGTTGCTCAGAATTCTAATGTGAAGAATAACTCCAATGCTCGAGGTGCATCTAAAAAGTTTTGGATGCAAAAAACTCGATCTAATTGAGTCTTTCTGACATAGTCCTTGTGCTTCATTGCTCTACCCTTTGTGACCATTGTTTTTTTTTTTTTCTTTTTGTTTCTAGGACTTGCATTACATAACATTCATGCATTTCATTCTAGGACTGTTTTTGTTTCTTCTTTTCAAAAAAAAAAAAAAAAAAAGGAAATGGAAAAAGGGAAGCAAACTGTGTTTTGAATTATTTTCTTGATTTGAAATCAAGATTGGCCAATTTATCTTTACATAACATATCTATGTACTTTGTTTAGCTTGGATGAGCTTATTTATTACACTTTACTAGTTGAAACTTTGTAGTGCATGTTGTGTGGGAAAAATGTTTATAGTTTTTGATCACTTTGTCTTGATCTTAAAGTCACTTACCTTTGATTGTCGGACTTGATCCTTTTGAGAAAGGCATGAATAACCATCTTACCACTGTTTATTAGCCAATCATGAACACCTTAGTGCATATCGTAAGATTTTGTGTTCGAGAAAGTGTAGCACATGCACAAAAAGAACATAAGGTGTAGCCTCAGTTTAAATGCTAAAATTGGTGTGTGCATTATTGGATTATAATTAAATCATTCAAATAAAATTGGTGTGTACATTATCCCGACTTTTTAAATAAGTTTCTGCTCAATTCAAATTGGCATGTACAATATAAGGCAAATCAACAAACTTACATGATTGCAAACTTTTTTCTAGGAGATGTAGGAGTTATATGATGTAACTCTTTAGGTGATAGTCTCTCTCAAATTCTATGTGATGAATTTTGTAGACTTTGTGCTTGATTTCTATTTACATATCACCTCACATATATATCAAGCTTTTGCTAGTTATACATACTACACAAGTTACTCTTTGCTAAACTTTGTACATGCTATTGTGTGTGATTTTGGTTTGGCGAACCAAGTTTGAAAATTCCTTTAGTTTTTTGCAAAACATGTTTGATGCTTGAAAATATAAGGGTCTTGATTGAAAATCTTAATATTGGGAAAACTAGGTTCAAAACAAGTGTTTTTGAAAAAGTATTTAATATCATACTCATGCATTTTATTCATAAAATTCAATGCTTTGAGGAGTTTCTGCATAAAAATGCTGTGTTTAAAAAAAAAAAAAAACTGATTTTTCTAGAATTTCGACCAATCGAACCAGTTTTTTGATCGATCGAAATTGCAATTAAATTTTGCTATAAGTCTCTGTCTGTTTCGATCAGTGCTCAATTGGTGTTGGATCAATCGAAGCATTTTCGACCGATCAAATCTAATTTTCGATCAGTCAAAAATCGTATAGAGAGTTTTTAAAAAACTGAGTTTCTCACATGTTCATACACTTTTTCAAAACTTTTCAAACTCCTTCTCTCTCTCTATTCAATCGGCCTAAGGCTCCAAGCAAGATTTTTGTCGTTTTCCTCCAAAATTTTTGTAAGGTTTTCCTTCTACAATGCCAGTAAGACTCTTTTGCCCCTTCTTTTGCATTTATTTTCTTGTTTCATGCATTAAATCATGCATTTTTTGGGAAAATTTCAAACCTCTTAGATTTTGGGATTTTTGATGATTCAAGCCATATTTCTTGAAATTGATCAGTGGGTTTTTGTTATAAATTGTTATATAAC
Source organism: Quercus glauca (assembly GCA_023736055.1). Classification (NCBI taxonomy): domain Eukaryota; kingdom Viridiplantae; phylum Streptophyta; class Magnoliopsida; order Fagales; family Fagaceae; genus Quercus; species Quercus glauca. Next base: position 8,849,554 of record CM043321.1, read on the forward strand.
TGATCTTGATGGTTTAATTTGATCAATTTGGTGAATTGTGAGAAATTGGAAATTCTAGGGTTTGAATCTACCCGATTTAGGGATTTTGTTCAATTAGGTTTAATTGATGAAATTGGCTTGTCGAATTGATTTATTTGATCATTATTTGGTGTTAACTATCTTGTTTCATGATCAATTAGTCAATTTTCTAAAAATTGTACAAGTAGTTTTTCAAATTTTGGGGTTTTTGTTAGAAACTCTATGCTCAAGTCAATTTTGTGAATTTAAACCTAAATTGAACCTATTCTCACTGCATTAGAGCCTGCATCATGACATTTATCTATTCATGCATCATATAGATTGTTATTTCTATATATATATATATATATATATATTTCTATATTTTTTTTTTTGTTCCTTTTGGTTCTTTTCTGTGTGCCTTGTACTTTCCTTAGCACCATGCCTAGGAAAACTAGAGCCAATAGGGATGCCTCCACTTCTTCTAACCCACCTTTTGATAGAGAGAGGTTTCTGAGCCTAAAAAATGAAGAGAAGTATTTGAAGCTACCTTAAGAGAAAATTTTGGGCTGAGCGTCAAGTGTTGTTAGATGAGCTTGGTCCTACCATTAGGGCTAATTTTGAGCATAAGGGTTGGTTGCATCTTTTGGATATAGACCATCCTCCTCCTGCTACCCTGATTAGAGAGTTCTACTCGAACCTTTCTATCCACGTCTATGATTCCAACACTTTAGTTAAGTGTTGGATACGAGGTGTAGAGTTCTCCATTACCCCTTTAGTAGTGGCTGCTGCTCTTAGGGTACCCGTGGTCCAGGACCCTGTATACCCTTATGATGAGTCTCCTCTCTTAGATGACGTCATGTCATACATCATTGGGTCTTCTATCCATTGGGGTTCTAATCCTATGATCACCACTACTGAGCTCTCTGAAATTCATTATCTTTTCTTCAGGATAGCTTGTCATTCTTTGTGGTCTATCTCTCATCTTCACACCATCTCTATTGAGCATTGTGTGTTTTCGTGCGCTTTTGTCACGAATGCTCCTATTAGTTTCCTTTATCTGTTTCTTCGTTCTTTGAACGAAGTTCATAGGAGTGCCTCCTCTGGTCACGCTCTCTTCTTTCCGGTTTTCATTCATCAAATTTTATTACATTTAGGGTTAGAAGATTTCCCCGCTTCTGAGTCTGTTCATATTGTAGCTCCCATAGGTGCTACCTTTCTTAGGCAAAGGGTTGCTCAATTGAAACCAAGCTCAAAACGCCCTAGGGTTGAGCCTTCTGGTACCGCACCCCCTCCTCCTTCTACTACAGGTACTACTTTTGGGGAGGCATCTGCTGATCCTGTTAATGCTGCTACTGTTCCTCCATCTTCTACTTTGGATGTTTTTGACATTTGACGTACTTTGGAGACTGTCATGACCGTTCAAGCGGCTCATGGTCAGCTTTTGGTGGACATGCTTGATGAGATTCATGTTTTGAGAGCTGATCTGGAGCATCTTCGACATTCGTCTTTGCCACCTCCTTTTGATGATGGATTCTGATTGTCCTTTGGCATTCCGTCACAAAAAGGAGGAGTATATTTTGTGTACTTTGTTACTTTGTAGAGGAGTTTTTTTGTTTTAGGGGGAGTTTTTTTTATGTTTTGGAGCTTGTGGAGTTATTTAGATTGTATCTAGGTGCTTCATTGTGTATTTACATTTTTTGGCTCTTGATGTATTTTTGATAGGGGGAGATACATTGTTTTTTTTTTTTTTTTTTTGGTTTCTTGTTTCATTGCTTATTGATTTATATTTATGAGTTATTCATGATATATGTCTTTATTTTTTTTTATGTGAAATCAAGAAGTTGGTTGTGTTTTACTTGTATTTCCACACGTGCATTTATGCGTTTTTTTAGTGTTTTAGGAACTATACAGGTTGATTTAGTCGTGCTACTGTCTACACTTGCAACTGATAGATAGTAGTTAGGTTGGATTTGTTATAATGGGCTTTTCTTTGTAAACTTTGAGCATTTTAGTTTGTGTTTTGTTACGGATTGCCAAAGGGAGAGTTTGTTAGGTTCTAAGTACTTAGGAACTAATGTATTAGAACTCTAATTTGTATTGTTGGCAAACTATGATCAAAACAGGTTTTTAGTCTTGTTTAGACTTGCTCAAAGTGTATGCGTTTTATGTAAAGTTGGAATTGAGTAGCTGCAGAAGTTATAGTATAATTCTATCTAGCTCGATCGATCTAGAATTAGACTCAACTGATCAAAATTCAGGCAGAGCATTTTTCTGCAGAATTTTTCAACTTAGCCCTAAGCCCATATGACGTGTAGGGTTTTATGTTTTGCCCTAAGTATAAAAGGGAAAACCCTAGCCATGTTTTACAGAGCTTCTTTTGCTTTGTGTGTGAATATTTTGTGAGATCCAGAGGTATTTGCCTTCACACATACTTAGGATTATCAAGAAGGAGAATTCAATTCAAGAACTTGATGATATTCAGTTGCTACAAAAAAAGAGCTTAAAGATATACAAGCGAGAGTGCTTGTACTTGCTGGGAATTTAAGAAAGAAGTAGTCCGTGGACTCGGAGCTGTCACGTGGTCGTGGTAGTTAGTTTCCTACTCAATGTAGCAATAGGATGTTAGTGGTCTAAGTCGTTATTGTGTAAACTCCAATTCTTTCATAGTGGATTCAGTTTTACCTTAAGAATCGCTAAGTTAAATCCTTCCCAAGTTTTTACCGGTTTGGTTTTCTTGGGTCATCATATCTTTGTGTTCTTTATTTTCCGCACTTTACATTGATATGATATATTTGTGTTAACCTAGATTTGATAATTGGACTAAGTAATCAACTTGGCTAATTAACTAGGTTAATTTGTTGTGTTTGCTGGGGTCTAAAAACGTGGTTGTATGTGGTTTAAAATTTTTATTAATAAAATATAACGATGGTAAATTATGAAATAGCTAGGGGACGATGGCCCCATCTCCCTCCTCACCCACATACAATTGCTTCTCTCATATAGGACGTTTGTGGGGTCTAAGTTCATGCAAGTTGAAAAGCCAACTTGCTATTGTTATAAAAATATTGTGATTTTTGTTGCGTTGGTTGTTTTATTATGCTAATAGCATTTTAGTAGAGTAGTTATTTTATACTTCGAAAGTATGATGATATTTTATTTTTAATTAATTAATTATTTATTTATTTATATGAATGGTGAATCTTATTAGTCAAATTTATAGTAGAGTTCATATAACTTATATGAGGAGAGGGTGTACCACAATGTTCTTTGAAATTATTGAAAAAGTTTTCCTTGGGACCCATTAGAGGATGGAAGACTCAAAACCTTTAATCAATTGTAGGGATAGCAATCGAGAAAGTTTTGAATTTCTATTCCGTCTTGCCCACCACTACTTAAGGTGAGTTTTTTTGCCCTTACCCTCACACTAATAGTCAATAGAGTAATAGGCACCCCATGGACATGCAGGGGCATAGCCAACATTTTTAATTTGGGGGCCGAATTACATATTTGTACATTAGTTATAACTCATATATTTATGTGTATGTATGTGTGAGATAAATAGAGTTAAAAGAAATAAAGAAATGAAGCTTAAAGACTAAGAATGCTACCAAAAAAAAAAAAAAATCACTAGTTTAAGCAACACAGTAAACTTTTTGCAATTTTCACATTTGAACACGCTCAAACACAATGCACTTTTGTTTTCTTAAAAAAAAAAAATAGCATCTTGACATTTTATTTTTTTTGGTTTGAGTAAACGTGTGTTTTGTTGGGTGAAGTCCACTTGAGAAACTAAAATATTGTAATTGTAAAATTTTCATATTTCAAAGGAAAAGCTATAAAGAAATTAACATTGTATGATGCATAAGAACCACAACAAAATAAAACATATGACAATTGCTCCAGTCACTTGCTAAACCAAAGGCTAATGAATGAATGGTAACTAATACTTTTACTTCGTTTTAGTCATTTTATATGCCATTGTGCAAACTCTCTAACGAGGCTACTGGACTGCGACTCGTTTGGGCTTACAATCTATTTGTATTGTGGGCCTGGAATTCCTACACTGGGTCGTTCCTATACTGAGACTAATCGAATGCCCCTCTCCTTCCTCTTGTCTAGCTCTCTCTCTCTCTCTTCCCCTCTTGTTTCCCCAGTGTTTCAACAACCCTCTTCTTTCCCAAGATCCTTGTATTTATAGCGAGGTGCTAGTGGGATGGTGATGATTATGCTTGACGCTAGTGCATTTGAAGGTCCAATGCTGATGATGATTTGTGGATGTTTAGGTGGGAGTGGCCTTGGGAATGGTTCCCAATCTCTGATGCTCGGTGGATTCATCTCTCGGTCGCTGGCTCTCGGTATCTATTTCCCGGGTACGGTGTGGTCCCCGGGGACTTTTACTCGGGGGATGGCGCGACCTCGGGAGGTACGTGCGGGTGATCAAGACCGAAATGCCCTTATTCGAGCATGCCAAGAAGACAGGGCCTTAGTGGGCCTTAATGATTCAACAGATCCAGGGGGTCTGGTGCCGTACAGCCATAATTTGCTCAACAGCCCCACTTAGCTAACTATTTTCATTACTTCCATATACCTTTCTTAATCCTAATAGTTCCATGCTCTAGATACATCCAATCATCAGCCAATAAATTAAGACATACTTATGGTATCAAATATTTTTTATCACTCGTGCTAGTGTGTCATTCTATGTAGTTTTGAGAGATAATTGCCTTAACCCTTTGATTGATCACGCAACCACAACATATTTCAAAGAGGAAACCACTAAAACTAACATTAGACTAGGTTTGTGAATTTTTTTTGGAGTGGTCAATTAATACATTTGCAGGGGCAGCTTAGTAGTATATAGGGGTTTCAAAAGATTTGGGGGGAGCCATGGCCCTCCCAAGCTTATGTGTGCCTCTGCCCCCATGGACATGATACCTGTGCCCACCCCACTCACTTAATTTTTTTTTTATTATATATAATTCTTTTTTTTTTTCTTGAGAAGAATATATAATTCATTAAATTTGATTTACAACATATAATTTACATTAAATTAAAATTCATAAATAGCATAAATAAAGCTCTAAGTTTTAACAACAGAAAACTTTGTTTAATTACTCATGTTGGTGGTGCCGTAACGGCGGGTTGCAAAGTTTCGAGTCAACTTTTTTTTTATAAAAACCGGTAAGAAGTTGTGAGTCAACTTTATCCCTAGAAAATATACCGGTCTATAATTCTTGGATGGTATCACTTGTGTGATCAGTAAATATTTAATCCAGCAACTTATTCAAAAAAAAAAAAAAAATCCAGTAACGTGACAGTTTGGCCAATGGCAAAGCGTCAAATAAATCAAAAGAACACGTATTCAGTGACTCAACAATCTGAGGTTTCAAAACCTCAATGGAGACTCGCTTTCTCTGTGTGATCAATGTCAACCAACCCCAATGTCTGAGCAGAGGCCAGGTAACTTCACCGGAGTTCAATCTCCGGCAGCCGCGAAAGTTACCCCGAGGGCTTCTCCAAGGCCACAAAGCCACCCCAAATCCTTCAATCCCCTCATAACGATTCCACAGCCAGTATCTCAGTCGACCCGACCCAACTGGCCCAAGCGGTGGTTGGGTTGAGCGAAGGTGGCGAGGACATGGTTGTTGAATCCGGTGTTGAACTTTGGTATTTTCACAAGAAACCAACAGACTTGACGGAATCAATAATTAATATCTAGAACTTGATTTGTGAACAGCCTATCTCATGTAGAGGAAGATATGGTACGACGATATAATTGAAAGAAGCAGCAGAACCCACATGAGTCATGACATTGCTCACCTTATTATAGTGATAGTATCGAGTATCGCGAATGCATCTGTTCCACCATCTTCAAACAGTGCTGATGGGGGTGGGCTTCTAAGAGACTCAAATGGCTCTTGAATCAGGGGATTTTCTAGATGAATTGGCGCCTCAAATTGCCTTCTTGGGGAGTTATGGGCTTTGAGAGACGGCATCCCTATAGTCAAAAGCCTCAGCATTGGCAAACTTTTTATAAATGTCGATGTTGCTGAAGTCATTAACCTTTTCTCTAAACCAAATTATTTTAACCAGCTAACCCAGCCTATCGCGGATAATTGCAGGAACATGCTCCAAGTTTTCCAAGAGTACTACATGCAACAGGGAAACTAACAAAGCCGCTGACTTGCTTGCAAAGTTTGCCCGCTGCCAATCTGAATCATTTATTTCCTATGTAATGCCTCCTTTTGCTGTTATGGAGGCCCTTTCTTTTGACTCTAATTCTGTACCTTGTAACCGTTTTATTCGGGTTCCAATTGCTTATGATTAATATAATTATCCCTATTTTACCAACACAAAAAAAAAAAAAAAAAAAAAAAGGAAAAGAATCCTGACCTCTCTCAATTGTGTCGTGAATCTTGAGGAATGGAGGGAGCAACCAAGAGAGTATTATTATTCTTTCTCCAAAAAAAAAAAAAAAAAAAGTATATTATTATTAGGGGACAGGTCGGGCCAGTTAAGCTCCAAAATATGCCGGGCCTCTTGTGTGTCTTTTTTTTTTTTTTTTTTTTTTTTTTTGTAAAGAAGGCCCCACCCAATAGTGTGTGACAATCAATGTTAGATGGCCCTTTCTTTTCCACTAAACTTAGCCCAGGGAATATCTCTCTCCTTGCCTCGGCCGACATGGTTGGATTTTCTAGTCCGAGTTTTGGAAATGCCCAGCCCAATGTCAACTTTAAAATGTCTACTACTATAGCCCGTGACGTGTCTTTGAATATGTCTCCTCCTAGTGATCTAGCACTATGAGAAACTCTACAGATAAAAGATTTGAGCCAAAAAAAAAAAAAAAAAATTTGAGAGCATCAATAGTAATGCAATGGCAAGCAAAAAAATAATGTCAATGATAAGCTAAATAAAAATCTGTAAAAGTTTTAAACTTAACATGTAAAATCTAGAACTCTCTCTCTCTAAATAGAAGATCAGAGTTTTATTGAATCCGAAAATGAATGATACAAGCAACTTGATCTTAATACATTAGGACTATTCTATATATACACGCCTCTAAGATAACTAACTCCCTAATCTTAGGAAAATTAGTTACTAACTATGCTAAACTGTACGATGGTCTTATAGTATTTACATGACAGACTAATTGTTACAAGCCACGTGTATCATAATCTCCAAAGCTATGTATGAACACTTCATGATAAGGTACTGCATCAATGGTCTCTAGCACATCCTTGCAAGCCCACTGATACTCTGTATTTGGAGAAATTATAGAGTCCTCTAATGGACAAGTGATATAGTCCACCATTCTACTAAAAAACTTCCATTTGTTTAAAATTGCTGAGTCAATAATTAATTTCTGTTTAAAAAAAAATTTAACTAACAATTTTAAACAAGTAGTAGTTTTTTAGTGGAATTGTGGACCACATCACTTGTTCACCATGTGGATCTTATAATTTCTCCTGTATTTGATGCCTCTGCTTCGTATTGCTTGTGACTGACCTTGTGTGCAAGTGGTGCTGCTCCACTCTTGCATTGCTGCCCTGCACCAGTCTCAGCAAATAAGTCCTCAAGCCTTGAACAAAATGCATTAGTTTTTACACAACCGGTAACGGTTGTGAAAAATATTATCAAATTTTTTTTGTACTGGTGCTCTATGCTTAAATTAAGCTTTACATTTTAGATTCTTTTGGGGTACCGAAGGGAAGTCGATCGGAAGTTTGGTATTACCTTTTCTATTCATGTAAGTTTTATCTTCTTACTAACCCACATGGAAAAAAATTTGGAGCCACTGCAGCCAATAGGTGTAAAACATGTTGTCAAATTATTTTAGTACCATTGCTCTTATGCTCAATTAAGCTTTACATTTTAGACTCTTTTAGAGCCCCATGGGAAGTTGATTTGAAGTTTGGTACTACTTTTATTTCAATTCGATCTCGATGAAACAATACATTGGGGGCACAAAAATGGAGGGTAAATTTGTCATAAAATTCCTTAGAAATTCTTGATTAATCATGTGTTATGTATCCAAGAGTTAGGCCCTTTTAAATATACACCACTGTAAGTTTTTTAAAAAAAAATTCTCTTCTCTCCCCGCGTGTGTGTGTTAAAAAAAAAATACTTAGTATTCTTAAAAAAAAAAAAAAACATCCAATAGATTTTAGCGATGGAATAATTAAGTCATAATTTATTGGTTGATTGTATTATTAAGTATTTTAATATTCACCATGCATGCATTGTTGTATTAGAACCAAAAGGACCTTCTTGATCCAGTTATAATTAAACTGTAAAATTATAATTATAAGGATAAGGAGTTTCTAATTTAAGATATATTTTGTTGGTGTGTCTTTTGAGTTTCCCATCACATGTACTCTCTCTCTCTCTCTCTCTCTCTCTCTCTCTCTCTCTCTCTCTCTCTCTCTCTCTCTCTCTCTCTCTCTCTCTTATAGTTTCGGTTTGAGTTAACTCTTAAATAGTTTAGAAGTAAGAATTTGAGTTTATATCAAAATACAATCTAGAAGACTATGTATTTGAATATGCCTATCAATTATAATTTTTTTGATGAGAAATTTGATTAATTAATTTGAAACTTAAAAAATTTAGTTGTACCCAAACAAAAGAAAAAAACATAACAAACTTTAACAAAAACTTGAAGAATACAGACCAATAAAAAAATGAATTATATCACTCAAACACACCCAAATTTCTCAAAAAATAAAAATAAAAAAGCCCACAATTAATAAAATGATAGATGAAAATATTTTTGGAAATAGTTCAATTTTAGGAAATAAACTATACATTATACCAAATTACCATATTCTCACGTATTGCATGGTTTTGCAATTATTATATAAAACCTTTGAAATTAAAAGACTAACCCCCTCCCTCCAAGAGAGAGAGAGAGTGTGAGAGAGTACCTTATTCCCAACTTTATGTGGACATTAAACCATGAAATAAAGGAATACTTTATTGTGAGTCCGCAAAAAGAATAATGTTACAACTACAAATAATTTTAGAAACTGTTGAGGTGAAATGATCCATGTCGACTTTTAAAAAACTACATTATTTGTTTAGTGAAATTCATTACAATTTATTGCCACAGCGTCAGGAACAGTACTTCTTTGAAGTAAATCTTTTCATGGCTAGGACTAGGAGTTGTAAATCCTTTACTGGCTAGGACTAGAGTTGTAAATTCATTATTGGCTAGGACTAGGAATTGTAAAACCAAAACCGGGTCTATATAAGAATCGCCTCGTTCTCTTCTATTACAATTCGCAACTACAACAGTCCTTTCTTCTTCTAGTTGTTTGTCGACTCACTTGTCACAATGAATCCATTGTCTTCTTCCCATCTTCCTTACCATCCTTCGTTACCATCACGTGCTGAGTGGAGTTCTGAAGAGAAGAAAATATTTGAGGAATCCATCAAAGAAATTCCACTAGATTGTCCACATATTTTTGAGATAATTTCTAGTAGACTGCCATTGAAGAGTATACCAGACCTTGGCACGCTATGGGGAGTTAATTGAAGGAATATTTATACCGCATAGGCAGTGGCAGCACCACTCAGAGACCAAGGTATTCCTAGGAACACCCTAACTTGAAAAAAAAAATTTTATTTATAATAATTTAAAATTATTTATTTGTTTATGCTTAAAAAAAAAATAGGAACACTCTCAAGCAATATCAGAAACACCCACAAAATTTTTATGCCAAACAAATTTTGAACTAAAATCTTAAAAATAAAATAAAATAAAATGTAACAAAGAATCTGAAAAGAAAAAAAAAAAAAAAAAAAAGGCGAAAATGCATTTTTGGTCATTATATTTTAGGTCAATTTTTATTTTGGTCCCAAAATTGATTTTGTTGCAAATTTCATCCCTAAAAAAAGAAAATCGATTCTATTTTGGTCCTTTCTATCAATCCACTAACGAAAGCATCCTACATGGCAGACGGAATATCCCACTTGCTGATGTGGCGCTACTGTGGCCATTAAAATATAATTTTAAAAAAATTATTTGGTATTTTTTAAATGCCACATCAGCATTTAAATTATAAAAAATTTAATTCCTAAATTTTAATTTTAATTTTAATTAAAAAATTAGAAAACAAATAATTTTTTTTTTTTACTTTTTCTAAACAAAAATTTTACTTTCTTTTAATTAAAATGATTTTTTTATTCCAATCTCTAAGATTCATATTCATAGCAAAGAAAATTAATCCTTATTTTCTTATAATTTTCTTTGTCTTTCTTGTACTTTCTTTATAACCAAACACATCAAAACAAAATAAATAACATATTTCTTGTCTTTTATTTTATTTTTATTGCTTTCATTATTTTTTCTTTCTTGTTCTTCCCTGTAATCAATCTCCAGCAAAGAACCTAACCCTAAACCCAAATCTCAACCAAACGTCAAACCCATATCTCTAGCAAAGCAAACCTTAACCTTCAAACCCATAAAATTTCTTGGCAAACAAACACAGAAAAACCCACAGAAAAAACAAACAAAAACACCCCAAATCACCACCACTGAATCAAAGAACATGAATATCAAATCCAAGCAAAAGAATAGAAACCCAACATCCAGTAAAGCACCACCACTGAATCAAATCTTCCAAAATTTCCCAGCAACCAGCAAAGCCTTAACATAAAATCTACAAAAATCCTAACAAAAAACTTCCAAATCAACCTTAAAGAGAGGAAAAGAGAGACGGTGAGGTAGAAAGAGGTGTGAGAACCATTGATCTCGGCTTCACAACCACTGATCTGGGCTCCAATACCGAATTGGTGACTGGGGTTTCGTACAATGGAGCCATATTGAATTGGCGACTATGGTGAGTTACCGATAAGTGCATTTTCGCCCCAAAAAAAAAAAAAAAAAAAAAAAAAAAACCAAAAATCATCAGTTTTTGTAGTCACAGCCACTCACCACCACATCGTCGGTCACTTCCATGTCTCCGGCCACTTCGATTTTTTCAATCGATCACAATCTCCCCACCTGCTTCAGCTTCTTCTTCCTCACCTTTTCTTCTCCGTTCTCTGTTTTTCTTCGACTTTTCCGCTTCTCTGTTCTTTGGTATTTCTAGTTTTGAACGCCTATTGCTATATCTTGTTTTGTACACTAGAGTCCCACTCCCACATGAATACTGAAGTCATATGAGTCAAAAGTTTTCAAAATTATCTCCAAGCACCCACATGTCCTAGCTTTTTTTCTTTTTTCTTTTTTTTTTTTTTTTGAGAATCAAACACACACACAAAGGAGAGGAAAAGGGGTTCTAACACAAAAGCACACCACAACTCCACTCAAAAGTCATGTTAACTTTTAAGGGATGGTTGAGCAAGTTATACTACACACAACACAATCTCTTAAGCAATGTGGGATAATTACCCTTTTTTTTTTTTTTTTTTGAGAAACAAACACACACACAAGAGAAACAAACAAACACGTGTCCTAGCTTTAACTTTTGCACGTTTATTTTTATTTCTTTTGTTTTTTCATTACTGCATTTAGTAAGCACATGTACTTAGTACTATTATTAAACTACAACTCTTCTAAAAACAAAAAAAAATTATACTACAACCATAATTATTAATATTTAAAGGAATTATTATGTTAGACTTCAAAATCATTTTATATTTTTAATAGAATATATATATATATATATATATATATTTAGCGATAATTTCGAAACAGTACACCGATATTAATCAGTACCCAAATATTTCGTTTCTCTATCTAGATAGAAACGGTCTCCAGTACGGTATCGGAGAGGCAAGGGTGTGTGCACACATGAGGTGTGTGCTAATGCACAGTGGGGTGTGTGCTAGACTGCTAGTAGTTAGTAAAAAAAATTAATGAAACAACTAAACATTAATAATTAATAATTTAATTAACTAATACATTATAAAAGACAAAAAAAAAAAAATTAATTATGTTAGGCTAAACAACAATTAATAATTTAATAATTAATGAAACAACAATACAACAAATTATAGTTGTGGGGCCCATTGTCCGAGTGAGCTTGTGGCCCAACGGCCCAGTCCGAGAACACTCACATGTTCGAGGATGGTTAAAAAGTGTTATTTTGAGAGCGCTATAATACAAAGAGATGTAAGTTACATGTAATAGCCCAAATTACGTCCGAGGACAAGATCCACCTTTGAACCAAGGGCCGAGGTGAATGTAACTATTTTAATACTTAAGGTCCTTTACAAAGTTACGTATGAACTAAAAGTAAACATCAACAAAGGAGGAACCGAAAAAGGTAGCAAATATCTCATAAAGCTGCTACCTCCACATTAAATGCTTCCCAGCTAACTCTCTGGCCGCATTAATGTGGAGGTGATACCTGAACAGTAACCAAGCAGCCTTATGACCGCCAAGCAAGGGTTCCAGGACGTGCTGGATGGGACAAAAAAAGCTCCCAAATCAAAACCTACACGTGAACGGCGAGAATGGAAGGAGGAAGGCAGTATATAACAAGAAAGAATATGATGCCAAAGGAGGAGGAAAAAAGAAAACACTGGAGTACCCATTAAGATATTCCCTGAAAACCTAGCCGAGAAGAAGAGAGATCATAAAAAAAAAACTAGTTCAAGGCTTCCTTTATTGCAGAACGATCATGTCTCTTTTCTACCCATTGGACTTAGCTCTTACGCCCGCTCTCTAGAAATTTTATTGTTTGGGTCCAATTCAATTTAAGTCCTTACAATTGGCACCGTCTGTAAGGAGAGCTTAATCCATTTGTAGAGAAAGACAAGAGCAAAGTTTGTGATGGAAAAGGAAGCACCACAGCACCCAGTGGCAGGCCCACTGCAGGTGGATGTCAATCCACATCAGGCAGAGACCAGAGGCTCTCAGCATGGTAATCCATTGGTAATCCACGAACAGGGTGGCGATCATGAGGGAAGCACACGAACAACCTACCCTGATAGAGGTCATTCTCATGAGAAAAGCCATGTCTCCCACGTAAAGAATGACAGAGGTATGTAGCAGGAGATTAACAAATTAGAAAGAGAATTACGGCACAAGCGACGAAAGCGTGCAGCTCACAACTCTGAGGATTCCTCGGAGGAGTCAAATGCCACCAGTTACAGACGGAGGTCAAGAACTCCGCCCAGTGAGTCTTTTTCTTACGGTGAGGAGCACCACCGCGAATGAAAACATGAGAGTCCACCTCGGCAGGGCTTAGGGAACGACGCTCTGAACAAAGCGTTGAGTCAGGTCTCCAAATCACCTTTCACGCGACTCATTGAGGACACAAATCTTCCTCGGCGGTTCCATCAACCAACGTTCACCATTTACAACGGCTAAACAGATTCGGTGGAACATGTTAGCCATTTCAGTCAGAGGATGGCCATTCATACTAAGGACGAGGCCCTGATGTGCAAGGTCTTTCCCTCAAGTCTAGGGCCAGTAGCAATGAGGTGGTTTAACGGTTTGAAAGTGAATACCATTGACTCTTTTGAGAAGCTCATTCAAGCTTTCGGTGCTTGCTTTATTACCTGTAAGAGGGCTGTCCAGCCCTTAGGATCGTTATTATCCATGTCTATGCGAGAAGGGGAAACCCTGAAAGCCAATTTTGATAGATATTGAGAAATGTTCAACGAGGTAGATGGAGCCAATGATGATGTGGCCATTAATACCTTCAATGAGGGACTTCCAACTGAGCATGATCTGAGGAGTTTCCTAACGGGTAAACCTGTTACCAGCATGCGACAGCTTATAGACAGAATTGACAAGTATAGAAGGATAGAAGAAGATCAGATACGAGGTAGAGGAAAGTCCAAGGTAATCCCTCAAGAGAGAAGGAATTTCAGGTCGGATCGGTATAATAACAACCGACCTCGGAGAGACTTTGCAGGGCAGTCAGGATCTGCTAACTCCCAGTCGGTTAATGTTGTGTTCCGAGAACCAGTACAGCGGGTTCTAGAAAAGATACAGGACGAACCTTTCTTCAGGCTGCCCAATAGAATGGCAGCGGATCCTGCGAAATGCAATCAAAACCTTTACTGTCAATACCATCAAGACCATGGGCATATTACTAAGGATTGCAGAAACCTGTGGGACCACTTGGAACAGCTGGTCCGAAAAGGAAAGTTGACCCACCTTCTGCACCATTCCAGTGTCCAAGGAAGTCAAATAGGGTTAACGTTGAGAGGAGATGCCTCTTCAGGAGCCCCCCTGGGCACAATAAATGTTATATTTGCTGCCCCAAGAAGAACAGGGTCTTGTCCCTCCAGAATACTCTCTGTGTCTCATTGTTCGGATGGGGGCTTAAGTTCAATGCCGAATAAAGCAAAACTGAGCACCACACTGGTGCTGGGCTTTTCAGATGAGGACAAGAGAGGAACCATACAACTGCATGATGATGCTTTGGTGGTTATGCTTAGGATTGGTGGGTATGATGTAAGAAGAGTGATGATTGATGAGGGGAGCGCAGCCAAGGTGATGTATCCTGACCTATGCAAGGGGTTGAATTTGACACCCCAAGACCTAACAGCCTATAGCTCCCCGTTGGTAAGCTTCGAAGGTAGATCGGTCATTCCGTTGGGTATGATTAGATTACCTGTGCAAACAGGTTCAGATGTGGTGGAGGTGGATTTTATTGTGGTAGACGTTTTTTCTCCATATACGGTGATTTTGGGTAGGCCCTGGTTGCATACCCTAGGGGCTGTTTCCTCCACCCTTCATCAAAAGGTGAAATATTCATCAGGAGACCGAGTGTCGGAAATATTGGGAAATCAAGTCATGGCAAGGTAGTGCATGGTAGCTGCTATTCAACATCGGCCGGAGGTGGGTACATCGACCACGGCCGAGAATGACTTATAGCAATCAAGGAATGTAGGAAACCTTCTCAGCACATCCGCCGAGGAAGCGGAGTGTGAAGAGTTGGAGAGGGTGAATGTTGGTGATGCTCCAGACAAGTACTTTCAGGTTGGAGCATTGTTACCTCCATTGGAGAAAGATTAGTTGATTGAGGTCCTAAGGAGAAATGTTGATGTGTTTGCATGGAATGCCTATGAGGCCCCATGAGTGGATCTAGATTTTATCTGTCATCATTTGAATGTCAATCCTTCTGTTATTCCTAAGAAACAGCCACCTCAACATCCATCCAAATTACATGCCGAGGCTATTAAAGACGAGGTGAACAAGCTCAAACAGGCTGGGGCTATCAAGGAAGTGTTTTACCCTCAGTGGTTGGCAAGCACAATTGTAGTGAAGAAGAAAAATGGAAAATGGCGAGTGTGCGTTGATTTCACAGATCTTAATAGAACCTGTCCAAAGAATCCTTTCCCTATGCCCCGTATAGATCAAATGGTGGATGCAACGGTAGGTCATTCTCGGATGAGCTTCCTAAATGCCTTTCAGAGCTATCACCAGATCCCACTAGCACTGGGTGATCAAGAGAAGACAGCTTTTCTCACTCCCAATGGAAATTATCACTATAAGGTAATGCCCTTTGGCTTGAGGAACGCGGGGTCAACTTACCAGCGGATGATGACAAAGATGTTTGAGCCACAGTTGGGCAACAACATAGAGGTTTATATTGATGACATGGTAGTAAAGAGCAAGGTAGTGGCCGAGCATGTGACGGACCTCACCAACACGTTTGAGGTTCTGAGGAAGCATAAGTTACGACTGAACGCATCCAAGTGCTCATTTGGGGTATGTTCTGGGAAGTTTTTGGGCTACATGGTGACCCACCAAGGAATTGAAGTAAACCCCGACCAGATTAAAGCCATAAATAGCTTGCAACCACCTCGGAATTCCAAGGAGGTTCAGAGGTTGACTGGGATGACCGCTGCGCTGAACAGATTCATATCCAAGTCGGCGGATAGGTGCAGGCCTTTCTTCCTTTTACTCTATAAGTGGAAAGGGTTCAAGTGGACTGAGGAATGCGCCCAGGCATTTCAGCAACTCAAAGAATATCTGTCTCAGCCACCCATCATGTCCAGTCCAGAGGTGGACGAGGTCCTTTTCGCCTACTTGGCGATAGCCACTTATGCTATCAGTTTTGTTATGATACGAGTGGATAATGGCGTGCAGAGGCCAGTCTACTACGTGAGCAAATCACTTCATGAGGTTGAAGTACGTTATTTACTATTAGAGAATGCCATTTTGGCGGTGGTGCATGCTACAATTTGGCACTGCCAACATGGTTGGATTTCTAGTTTGAGTCTTACAAATCAATGCCCAGCCCACCCTCAGCTTGAAAATGCCGAGTCCAGTAGCCCGTGTGACGAGTCTTTGACTTTGAATTTGCCTCCACTGTGTGTAACAATAATAAACATTCCCTAGCACAAATATGCTCGATGCTAAAAGCTTGTAGTAGCATTGAAGACATCTTAGTCGGAATTCTCAAAGCTTAGTATATAATATATGAACTCGTATAGAAATGCTCTTTTTGGAGCTAAGCTTTGTTCGCTTTGTTTTTTTAGCTATCGTTCGGACATGAGAGGTTTGAAGTTAGAAGTAGCTTTGACAATTTTGAACTGCAAAGTATATAAAAGGCAACCGCAAAGCAAAGGGGAAGACACATATAGAGCAGAAAGATGGAGGAGGAGAAAAAGGAGGGCAACGATCTTCGTCCCCAAGGGTTAGTTCAAATCTCTTTGCATTTGTTTTTGCTTTACATTATTTTTCTATTTATACGCACATGAATGAATGCTACTGCTTCAACTCCATTTTATGATAAAAGAAAAAAAAAATTGATTTTTTTATTGCTTTTTATATTTCTTATAAAAATGATATTAAAATTTTTCTAAAATAATCAATTAACAAATATCTTAAAATCACAATTTAACTCAGCCCATATTGTATTTGATTTTATTACTCCTCTTAATTACTTACACATATTTTGTTCATCTTAGACACTACAATTACGGAAAAACGAAAGAAAAAAAAAATAAGAGGGATTTTCTAACATGCCCATGCCATAAAATATAATTCACAGTACTTGCAAGTTGGATCAACTCATTGGATCAATTTAAGAAGATGGATCAAAATCAACATACAGAAGTCTCTCTCTCTCTCTCTCTCTCTCTCAAAAGAAAAAGAAAAAAAAAAAAAGTAATTTCCCATAATTTGGATTCCAGGAAATAATTGATCAATGGAATCAATGTGTTAAAAATAATGAGATTTAGCAAATATGTGTATTTGATTGCTTTAAATGGTAGAAGCTGCATGCAAGGAGTGATTACTTTAGTGGATTCATATTTAAATACAAAAACCTAAATAGTAATTTTGCTTAATTCATATTTAAATATTAAAAAGACTTAAATATATCTTATTGGGCCTCAAATTATATCAAGTCTGCTATTGTTAACCAATTAAAAGCTAGCTTTTTGTTTAAATTATCTACTATTTATGAGTCTTAGGATCCGTTTGAATGCTGCTTATTTTGCTGAAAACTGAAACACTGTAGCAAAATAATTTTTAAATGTATGAATAGTGCCATGAGACCAATTTTTAATGAAAAAAATTGCTAAAAAGTGAGGTTTGTGAGTCCCGTGAACAATGCATGACCCATTGGTGTGCACTGTCTACCGCTTATTTTGCTGGTGTAAACAATGCATTGACAGACAAAGTCAAAAAGAAAAGCAAGTCTCAATAAAATAAAATAATAAAATAAAATAAAGAGAAGGAAACGCCAAACGCCAAAATGCAAGATTCCTAACACTATCCAAACGCTCATTTATACTACTTTTTTTCTTATTTTTATTTTAAATTATCTAAATTTCAGCTTTTTAAAAATAAGTTAGCTTTTAGACTTTTATTTCGTATTAAGCATGTAAGCTACAATAAATAAATAAGCAATTCTTAAATGATACTTAAAGCAAGCCCAACTAGTTGTCACTTTTGGTTTGTTTTCCTTTTTTGTTTTTTAGGAAGAAAAAGGAACTTCATTAAAAATTTAAAAGAAACTAAAAGTAGTCCCTTTCAGTTTGTTTTCATCTGAATTTAGGGTCCGTTTGGTTAGAGGAGTGGAAAAGTAGAAGTATGGAAAATTAGTGGGGGGATGGAAAAGTGGAAGGATAGAAAATATTTAGTTTTTCCTAATGTGTGTTTGGTTGGAGGGATAGAAAAGTGGGAGGGTGGAAAACTCTTTTGTTTAGTTGAAAAGAAAAGTGAGAGAATAGAAAATGTAGTTTATATAAATTGATTATTATACCCTTGTTACATAATAGGTAAGAAATAAATATTTTTGTACTCATTAAATAATATAAAATTTATCAACAATTATATTTTTCAATGAGAAGTGTTACGTCCGTAATATTTTTTGCAATAATTTCACAATAAATTATATGTGGTAAGTTATTATTGATTTTAATTTGAACACATCACTTAAATATTTATTTTTTCATCCATATTAGTTAGTAACAACCCACCACTTAAGAATTATTGTAAAAATATTGTAGTAGCATTTTTCAATTTCTTATCCTTTATTTTATTTTTTTTTCTTTTCATCCACACGTTTTTTTTTTTTTTTTTTCTTTTCTCCTCCATGCCTTTCCCTTGTCTCTATCTTCACTTTTCTTTTTATCTTTTTATCTATAGCACTTCTAGAGCTTTATCCTCTTATCTTTACTTTTCTTTTTTCTTTTCTTCTCTAGCACTACGTCTACTCCAAAGCATTTAAGAAGCACCACTACATGTCCTCTTCCCACCAAGGCTCAAATGGATCATCTTTGCTCTTTTTTTTTTTTTTTTTTTGGTTCTAATTTGATTAGTTTTAAAATTTTGATTTGATTTTGTATTTTGATTGAGAGCTCCATCAATTTTGTGCTTCACTGTCGTGCTCTCTATTTTTTTTTATTTTTTACTTGGTTTTAGAGGGCATTATGGTAAAAGTGCTGAGAGAGCATTTTCTCTTCAAGCTTTTCCTCCCGATTTAGAAGGAAAAAATTTGTAAGCCCGGAAGAGAAAATTTTCTCCCGAGTTTTCCTTCCTCTCTATTTTTTCTCTTTTGCCAAATAGTGGAAAATATTGTTTTCCACTCTATTTTTCACCCTATATTTTTCATCCTTCCTAAATTCACGCTAACCAAACACAATGTTAGCGTTGCAATTTGTATTTTGTAGTAGGAAATGAGCACCTTAGCGCACTAGTAAAGATAGGTCAACGTTTCATTTAATCAGCCCAATTATTCAAACTTGAGAGCCCAGCTTTATTAGCGAATTTACCCAATAGGCCAGAATTTAGACATTTCTATTGCGGCCCAAAGATTATCCCAGGCCCCACTAGAAGTGGATATTTTGATGGCGGTTCTTGAATTACTAATCAAACACTAACCCAATTACCCAAACACCCCCACCTTCTTGTTGTAGCCAAAAATCTCCCAATCTGCTAGATTCAGCCATGGTTGGCTGTCAGCTCCACCTTCACCACCATCAAAACTCAAAAGCATCAAAAGCTGCTACTAATCCTTCCACCCTCTTTGAATGGCTCATCCTAATTATATGTATGTGCATGTCTATACAATTACTTTGTGACTCACACCAACTAATTCTCTTATGCTTTCAATAAATTTTCCTATTGACCAATCAACCTACTTCAAAAGCATTCAGCATATTGTATGCTAATGTAATTGTATCAATAATTTCAATTAACTATAAATACATATTTCATATCATCTATATATATATATATATATATTAACAGGCAAAGCAAAATCAAATTAGAATTTCAAATTCAAGTCCAATTTTATACCATGTATCTAGATTTATGTGGAGACCACACCATAAATATCCATCTAGGTGTTCCATTAGAATCTAATATATATATATATATATATATAATTAAAGCCAAAACTCATAAAAAAAAAAATCCAATTAGATTCTACAATTAAAGTCCAATTTGCGTCATGTCTTTTAAATTATTTCTTAATTTTTGTGCCAAATATAAGATCATATCATAAATATCCATCTAAGTGAGTTATTAAGCACAAAAGCCAAGAAAATTAAGGTTAATGAACCTTAAAATTATCTTATCTATATTGTGTCAATTCATTGAACCCAATAAGATCGTTTTTTTTTTTTTTTTTGGGTAAACTGAACCCAATAAGATCTTATTAATAAGGCTTTGGTGACTTTTTACTCAACATGGTCCACTAATATTCTTCTCTTTTGTCTTTTGTAGCCATAATTAGCTCTACCATTCGTCTCCT
Source organism: Quercus glauca (assembly GCA_023736055.1). NCBI lineage: Eukaryota > Viridiplantae > Streptophyta > Magnoliopsida > Fagales > Fagaceae > Quercus > Quercus glauca. The sequence goes on from CM043321.1 coordinate 8,869,728, forward strand.
TCTTGGAAATTTTCTGAAATCTCTCTTCCGCTTCAATATTTTTCTTTTTATTTAATTTGGATTCAGAGAACAATGCTTTTGTTCTTTCTCTGTTACTTAATTATAATGGTTAATGATCAAACAACCATGCTTTCAAATGTGTAAAATTTATCAGATTTGTATTTCATATGTTAATCAAATATCTTTAGTTTAGGTGCATTTTTAAGGACAAGGTTTAAGTTCCTACCATGTAGGGAATTTAGCTTCAAAATTAGGCAACTCAACTAATTTGATGAATTTTTCAACAAACGCATTTCTTTTCTTTTTTTGGGCTCATCATCCCAACTAAACTGAAGCCCAAGCTACATAGCCAAGGCAAGAATTACAAATATCTAATATTTGTACTTCTCCAAATTGATTTAGGAAACTCTGAAAAAATACTTCTTTTTTATGGTAAATATCTAAAGGCTAGATAGGAATGGCGGTAAATGTGTTGAGAGATGTAAACATATGTTGCAATCAGTGGACCTAGATATCCTCAAATTTGAAGGTGCAATTTTTTTTTTAATAAAAAAAAAATTCTTTAAATTTTGTTATTTTTTAATTTTTCTCTTTTTATGGTTTAGAATTACTATTGTTTGAATTACTTTACCCTTTTTGAACATTTCACATTTCAAATATAGTCCTCGAACCTTTTTTTTATTTAAACAATTAACCTTTGAACATCAGATTTTTAACCGGTCGAACACCGTGTTAATGTTTTTGGCTAACACATTCATGATATAATTCGTAAGCCTCATTCAACGCGTGTAGTTCAAAGTTTTTATTTTTATTTATTTATTTATTTATTTTTTTATGCTACAACTTTCCATTCATTTCAATTCAAGGTTTTATGTGTTAGTTTAATGAGATTACATATTTGCCAATAACCAAAATAGATAGGAGTGAGATTTGAATTAGCCCCAAAAACTTAACCTAAGATGTGTGTATAATTATAAATATTTTTAATTGTACCCGTGCATATGCACGGGGTTATAGACTAGTTAAAATAAATAAATAAATAATAATAATAATAATCAATTCATAGTTAATAACAATCAAATTGAGATATTAATTTAGAATACATAAAGTTTAAACATGTATTTTGATTCCTTAATTAAATGAAGAATTTAATCAAAAGTGTTACAGAATATAGCAATAAACCTACAAAAATTGTATACATGCCTCATTGTCTAGAATGATTTTAAAAAATAATATAGAGTTTCAATCTTTCTTCCTTTATTTTTTCTAAATAGTTAAAATTTGGGTTTATGCAAGAATTAAGCATTTGAAACTATAAAAAAGTCAGGATATGGAAAAGAAAAAATATTAGTGCTGACTCTAAATTTTTTAGACCTGTAGTGTTCAATAATTTCAATAATGTTTTACACAACTTTTTTCATAACAAAATTTATGATTGTTGAAGTGATCAATTGGGTAACAAGAGGAAAAAAGAAAAGTGATTCCACGCGTGTTAGACTGTTAGTTGTCCATCAGTCATTCACTACCCTCAGAGCTTCACAAAATTTGACCTAAATACTGATATTTGAACTACTTTGGCGCCTTTGATAAACTGATTTACTTTCCATAAAACAATTCCACTTTTCCGAACAAAAGATGGTGATTAATGGATCCCACCATCTGCATGCGAAATTATTCGACAGTATAAAATGAATCTCGTGTACAAAATCCAGATGTGACAACCATTTCTTTTTTTTCTTTTTTCTTTTTATGGGAAGAAAGTGTAGTTACTGTAGTATACTGAGGGTGCAGTGATAAAGCAAATTAAGGATCCAGATGCCATAGCCCACAGAATGATTCAGCAACAAATAATATGCTCACAGCTTTTTTTTGGTAGAAATATGCTCACAGTTTTAGATATTAAATAATAATTCTAAAGATGTGGAAGTGGAAAGTGGAAACCAAAATCCGCACAATTTGTTGCAGATGGTGACAAGATGGGTGGAGTAATTTACTTTTTATTTTCCAACCGGAAAAGATGCGGAACTATCAGAAATCAAAGTCTCAAGGATATTTTTTCCACACAATGTGGAACCCATATTCACAACTTTTTGGATGGTACCAGCTCTGGGATCCGTCAATGTGTAATCTGCCAAGTCACAGCCGAGAAATCTAAGCATCAAAAGCATGTCTGTACTGACTCAGCAATATTTAGAGGTGTCAACTGTCAAACCCAAACAATCATCACAATCTCAAATTGTACGAATTAGTCATCATTTTTTTTTTTTTTTTTTTTTTTTTTTTTTTTTTTTTTTTTTATGAACAAGGGGAGCGATTATTGTGACTCACCTTCTGGACATGACCATAGGTGCACCCTCCGCTAGAAAAGATTAAATTAAACTATAGCTACTGTAGTTGGGGTGACCAAAGACTTCACCCTAACCCCACGAGAGTTAAAAACTTAGGCCCCGTTCGTTTGAAGTGAAAATATGGAGGATGGAAAATTAAGAGAGAAAAATAGTTGTTTTTCACTGTTCGTTTGAGGAAGGAAAATAGGAAGGATGGAAAACTGGAGAAAAAGTTTTCTCTCCGGGCCCACATTTTTTTTCCTCCTAAATTGGGAGGAAAACTTAGGGGAGAAAAGTGCTAGTGTAACACTTTTCCACAAATGCCCTTCCCAGGTTCTCTTCTCTCTCTCTCTCTCTTCTTTTTTTTTTTTTTTTTTTTTTTTCACCGTGATGTTCTGTGTGTTTTTTTTTTTTCCTTTTTTTATTTCAAGGTGTCGTGCTCTTTTTTTTTCAACGTGACATGCTTTTCTTTTCTTTTTTTTCAATGTGATGTTCTCTTCTTCTTCTTTTTTTGGTTTTTTTTTTTCTTATGACATTAATTTTTACATTATAATAATAAAAATATAAATATAAATTTATATATATGATGTTGTAAATTTTATATTATTTAATGGGTACAAATAAATCTATTTCTTACATAATATGTAACAAGGGTATAATAGTCAATTTATATAAATTACATTTTCCATCCTTCCCTTTTTCTCTCCAACCAAACAAAAGAGTTTTCTACCCTCCCACTTTTCCACCCCTCCAACCGAACACACAAGAGGGAAAACTAAATATTTTCCATCCTCCCATTTTTCCATCCTTCCACAATTTTCCATCTTCCCACTTTTCCATTCCTCTAACCGAACGGACCCTTAAGCTAATTGCAGGTAGAAATCCCACTGTCGAACATAGAACCTGGTGCTCTGTGTTCACACCCAGACTACTAGCCCACCTCTGTAGGTGGTAGTAATTACATATTCATCAGTATGCAAGTGGTCGTATCTACCACAAACGTGACATTAAGAACTACAAAAGTAACAAAACAAAGTAAAGTATAGAAGGGCAAACTGCTGATTTGATGTTGACATATATATATATATATATATATATATATTTGGCTAGCAGCTAGTGGCTTGGATTGCAGGAATATTCATCAGAATTGCATATTCATCACTATTAACTGATTCTACCACAAACATGACATGAGTAACTGTAGAAGAAACAATATAAAACGTAGTGTAGAAAGGCACTTTATTTCTTGGCACTTTGTTATTGGACTAGCTGCTCAAAATTGCAGAAATTGCATATTCATCAGTATGCAGGCGATTATACCACAAACATGGCATGGACTGCAGAAGAACACTATAAAACAAAGTATAGAGAAAGGCAAACACATTACACATAGCAAAGAGGAACACTGAGCACACAAACACAAGGAGGCAAGAATGGAGGGCAGAAATCTTCGTCACGAACATGAAGGGTTAGTTCAAATTTCTTTGCTTTAAAAAGTTCTACATTTCTTTATTTACCCATGAATCTTACTAGTTCAATATTAATAAAAATTTTCTTGACAAAACAGGAACGTGTATCAATGTCTTACCTGCACGATCATTTTCATTTTTTAGTAAGGCTTATAGTTCAATCTTACTCCTTATTGAGAGCCGATACCGAAATTGCCCCATGAGCAGGGTAGGGCTCTGTTCTGGACAGAGTTACTAAAGGTTCCGTTTGGCTAAAAAATAATATAAAAATATGACATAAGATCATTCACAACCTGTCCGCTAAAACATTTATTTAGCACACCCAAAAAATTGTTTTTTTTTTTAATCTATTTTAGCATAGCACTTAACAATAAACCCTAAATCCTATACTCTATTGTTTTATCACTTCATATAAGAGCATTTGTATTGGAGGTGCTAAAAGAGCATTGTAGCTATTTTAGCACCTCAAATACCAAAAAAGAATGCTCATCATCTGGTCTGCTATAGCTAAATTTTTTAGTTTGTTCCTATAGTAAATTGCTACTTTTAGCAGCTACTGTAGCAACAATCCAAACACAACAAAATTATTTTATATTCAATTATTTCTCTCTTTCATGCATAAAGAAATAATAAAGAATAAAATAAACTTATTTATATGAAGTGGTAAAATATTAGAGTATGAGATGTATTGTGTATTGTAAAGTGGCATGCTAAAATATATAAAGTAATTTTTTTATGTGCTAAATGCTAAATTGTTTAGCAAATCAAATGTGAATGCTGTAAATTTTTTTATTTTTTTTTTTATTTTTTGTCTCTATATATTAAGAGGATTCAAAAAGTTAGTTATGACTTCAAAAAAATGTCAAAAATATCCCTAATCTAATTAGATAATTATTATTCCTAAAAAATAAAAAACAGGGTTAAAATTGTAATTTAAAAAAATTCATAAACAAAAAACTACCCTAAAAATTTTTTTACTAAAAATTAGCACATACTTTCTATTTAAATACATCACACACACGATTGATACATTTTTTTTGCTAAACCTAATAGTTTACTTCTTTTCAAAATCCTAAATAGCTTTTTAAAGATCTCTTCTGTGTAACCTCACTAATTGAAAAATTATGATATTAAACTCAAAATAAAAAAGAGTCTCATTGCACGTGCGCATGTTATGAGGCCAGCTATTTATTATTTCTTTATGTATGGAAGAGAGATAGAATTGAAAAAAAAAATATTTGTGTTTAGATTGTTGCTACAGTAAATTGCTAAAGATAGCAGTTTATTGCAGCAACAAGCTAAAAAAAAATCAAGCTATAGTACACTGGATGTTAGTTGGTTTTTAATATTTGGAGTGCTAAAATAACATTTTGGCTATTTTGACACACCCAATGTAAATGCTCTTTTTCTTAGTCCATAGAGTAATAAAAAAAAAAGTTAATTCTATTATTAAGTAGCCTATATTTTGTGGAGCATCACATCAGTTGTACTCTAAAAATACCTAATAATTACTCAAGGAAGATTTGACATGGAATTTTAGATACATATCCAAAGACACCAAATAATTTAACTTGTGGGCATAATCTCTTTACAAGCAAAAACTCTTGTTAGCAAATGAAATGTCATGGACTCATGGATACTTAATTCCCTTCTACTCACTCTTCAACTATATATACACCAATATTGCATGTAATCTCAGGCAATTTCATGTTTTTCTATTTGTGGCAGTCAACAGGAACTTGGTTCCTCTACCACAGTCCATACTGCTTTTGGCTTTCTAATCTTATCGCTACTCACCCTCCTCCAAGTCAAGTATCAAAACTTCGGCAACCCATATCAAACACATGGTGCAACCATGTTGCTTTTTGTCATAGCCGTGCTTGTTTACACCATATCATTGGCAGGGATGAGCCAATTAACTTCCAACACAAGCTACCTCCCTCTACTCAAGTGTGTTTGTTTCATTTTTGGAGCTTTTTCTTGTGACTTGCTGCTACTGATCCTTGTACCTCCCTTTGGATGGTTCATCCTCATTTTATGTGTATGCATGTCTGTACGATTAATTTGCGACTCCCACGGACAAATTCTTCAATGTTTTCAACAAATTTACCAATCGATCAATCAGTCTACTTCAAAGATATTCAACATACTGAGCGGCTGGTTCCAAAATAGTTTACAATCATTATGTCAATCAGCTTCCAGGGCATTCAACAGTTCTTCCATGCCAATTGCCAACTCAATAGAGAAACAAGTGGTGAACATGCCAGAAATTAATGCTTAATTAGTCCTGCTTATCAGTTTAGACTTATGATATAATTATCATGTCAAAGTAAGTGGCCTAGTATTCCGATTTGATCTTCCTTCTACAGTTCTACACCTCCAATCTAAGGTTAAAAACTCCACAAATTAATATGCTCATATCAAGTTAAGCTCGTGCAACAAATAGTTGTATATGTTCTGAATCTCACAGATGTGAATACATTGCAAGGTTAGTGGAAAAGTGCAACAACTATTAGCCATGGTTCTTCGTAAGGCTACTAGTTGAAAAAAACAAAAATGATGTGACGCATATGTACAAAGATTAGAAGAAAAATAATGAGGTTTATCAAATATGTGTTGATGATTGCTTTAAATAATCACCGTGATCTATTAATCTTTTCTGTTTTCAATTTTTGTTTGAGTTTTTTCTATTTTCAATTTGTATTTTGTGCCCCGCAGCAAGTGACACAAGAAGTTTATTTTTCAAATTTTGCACCTCACAAAGAAAAAGAATAGCATAAATTTCAGTTTGAGGGATTAGGTCAAAGAGTCTCTTCTCATTAAAAAAAAATAATAAAAAAATAAATAAAAAGGTAAAAGGGTCTCTAAAAGTTAGAATTTGTAACCTTCGATTTTTGTGTGAGTACTGGACCAATTATGATACGAAAGTTGTGGCATGTAGATTTGCTGTTTTTACCACCAAAGGGCCTTGCGGGCCAAGTGGTACCTGGTTTACCATGAAACTACTAACTCGGGGGTTCGAGCCCCCGCAATAACCAATTACCTAGCAAAAAAAAAAAAAAAAAAAAAAAGGATTTGCTGTTTTTACCTTTTAGGCTTAGCGGATCTGATGGCTGGATTTTGATGAGGCCTGCTGAAGCTCCTCTTTGTTCACTTTTAGTCAATTGTAGTAGGAAATAACAACTCAGCCCCTTAGCGAAGATAGGCCCGCCTTTCATATATTCGGCCTAATTCTCAAGATTGAGAGCCCAGCTCGATTAGCGGACTTCATCCATCATCCATGAGCCCATTAAAACCTTCCTTCTTAGACAGAACCATACCCAAGGACTAGCTCTCTCCTCGGGTAGCCTCCAATTTATCTCTGTCAATAACTCAATATGGTTAGATTTCTAGTTTTCTACTCCCTTGCCATGTGGAATTATTCAAAGCATCCTATATATATTACCCTTTCCTTTTCTATATGTACAAAAGTGAATCTAATGCATAGAATTTGTGGGGGTACCCATGCCTTAAAAATCAAAGACCAAGCTACGCAGTCACCTAAATCAATATGACCATCAATTATCGAGTCATTTTCAACAATAATTCACCCTTCCCTGGTTGGCCAATTATGGAATCATTTTCAACAATAATTCACCCTAACTCCCTTTACATTTACAATTATTGTGCGCACAACAAACCATCTTATTTAATACTATTGACCAACATGGGAAATTATTGTGTATTCCCAAAGTATCATAAATGCGTACTCCTTCCTCTCACATGAATGGTGGGTTCTACTAATTAAATTCATGATGGGACCCATCATTCATGTGAGATGAGGGAGTACGCATTTATAATACTCCAAGAATACTTAATAATTTTCCGACCAACATCCCATCTACCTAACTAGAAGTTGCTTTCCTGACACACATCCCCTTACTTGAATTGTGGGTACGATCAATTAGCAAGTCTTGGGGGAAGGATTTTCATGCAAAAATTGGCCCTTCACACACTTATAAAAGCACTAGAATCAAGTGTGTCAAATGCTAAAACACCAAATACTAAAAACTCACAATCACCAAATATTCCAAAAGCCAAATAGATTTGCTACAGTACCATTCTACTATTAGAACGGTACAAACAACAAATGCTAAAATTTTATTCTTATTTTATTTATTCATTTTATCTCTCCTCCTCAGCACATCTCTCTCTCTCTCTCTCTCTCAGCCATGCTAATCTCACCACATTGACCACCATGCAACGCCGATCTCACCATGTTGACCACTAGGCCACAGCGCCATGCCATCCACCACACCACTTCGCCAATCTCGCTTCATGTGAGACATTTCTTTTCTTTTTATTTACAATGGTGGTTTTTTTTTTTGTTACCCGTTTTTTTTTTTTTTTTTTTTTTTTTGGGTTGTGGGTTGATTTTCTTGGCTTGTGGTGGTGGTTTATTTTTTTATGTTGTTGTGGGTTTTTTTTTCGTGGTTGTTTGTTGATTTTCATGGGTGGTTGCAGGTTGACTTGCTGGTTGCGGTGGTGGTAGGGGTAGGTTGTGGGTAGTGGTGATATTTATTAAATTTTAAAGGTCAATTGCACTTTTCCTAATTTGAGTACGAGGTAGTTGTGATATTTCTTTTTCTGTTTTTTTTTTTTTTGGGTAGAAGTAGTTGTGATATTTCAGTTTAGTCTAAAACATAGCAATGCCTCCCCCAAATATGGGTCTTACTATTATCACTTAACTATTTTCAATTAAAATTATAAGAAATTAGATTCCAGTTTTTCTTCACCATTTCTCACATTGCTCAAGGTAAAGTAACTCCCTTTTTTTTTAGTTAGTAAAAATGATCTCATTTTGTTAAATGTTGCGCATAAAAGCCATGACATTTGATTGTCCATATAAACAGGAAACAAAAACTACTGCTGACTTTTGCTTGCATAACTTGAGTGTTGTGATGTGTGGATTTGCTATTTTTAGGCCAAGCGGACTTGGTGGCTGGATTTTGAATTGGGGCCTTCTGCAGCTCCTTGTTGTTATGTTGTTTTCGAGCTGTTGCTATTTGAAGTAGGAAATGACCCCACCTCAGTCCATTAGCGAAGACAGGCCCGCGTTTTCAATATTTGGTCCCAAGCAAGTTTTCGAACTTGAGAGGGCAGCTCCATGGGCAGAGTTTGGGCTTTAACCATTATTCCTTCTTCCACAGAAACTAACCCAAGGTTCATGGGACCATCTCTGCTCTCTCCTAGCTAGGTTAGCCTCCAATTTAGCACTGCCAATATGGTTGAATTTCTAGTCCGAGTCTTCGAAATGCCCAGCGGCCCACCCTCGAACAGCTTGAAAATGCCGAGTCCAATAGCCCGTGTGACGTGTCTTTGAATATGCCCTTGGATTCTAGTTTTTCTTCACCATCCATTGGATGTTGATCGGTTAGAATAGACCCGGTGAGTGTCTCTTTGTTTTTTAGCTATCGGCAATCTCAAAGCTTAGTACATAACGGAAAATTATTGGGTGGAGTATACTCCCTCCATCTCACATAGGAGTTACTTTCAAAGTACCCAGTAACATCCCACTGCATAGTACAAGAATTCGTATAATTAAAGAATGCTTTTTCGGAGGGAGACCTGTGTCTCTTTGTTTTTTAGCTATAGTTCGGACATGAGAAGTTTGAAGTTTGAAGTTTGAAGTAGCTGCTCTGTGACAAGACAAACTAGTTTGAACTACAAGGTATATAAAAGGCAACCCCAAAGCAAAGGGGAAGACACATATAAAGCAGAAAGATGGAGGAGGAGAGAATGGCGGGCAACAGTCTTCGTCCCCAAGGGTTAGTTCAAATCTCTTTGCATTAGCCATTAGTTTTTTCTTTACATTTTTCTATTTATACGCCAATGAATAATGCTACTGCTTCAACTCCATTTTTGAAATTAATTTTTTCAAGGGAAAGTTTAAACAAACAAGTTTGTCACTCTTCTCACTCTTCCACTGCTAATGGTTTACTTTACAGAATATTTTAGTTTGGCATTATCAACACAAAACTAGCATTAATTTTTATTGCAATTTTATTAACAAACTACCATATATTTGGCGCATCCAACGTAACTGAATTTAAGACACTGCAGCTTAGTTTTGCATTTTTATATTATATTAAAGAATGCATTTATTTAGGAAATACTTTTAAAAACATTTTATGAAAAAAGAAAAAAATTAATTTTTTTCACTGTTTTTTATATTTCTTATAAAATGCTATCAAGGTTTTCCTAATCAAAATGGTCAATTAAAAAATATATTAAGGACACATGTTAACTAGGCCCTATATTGTATTTGATTTTATTACTCCTCTTAATTACTTACACATTTTAAGTATCCGTTTGGATACTGAGTTTGGCGCATTCACTTCTGCGTTTTCACTTTTTTTTTTTTTTTTTTGAAAAGAGTGTTTTTGTGACTGTAATGAATTTCCAATGGATCTCGTACACTATTCACAAAACCTATAAATCTCTTTATTCAGCAACTTTTTCATTAAAAATGAGTCTCATAACACTATTCACACATTTAAAAATTATTTTATTACAATATTTTTAATTTTTAGCAAAATAAGCGGTATCCAAACACACTCTAAATATGTTCATATTTGTTACTACAATTACCAAAAAAATAAAGAAAAGAAAAGAAACAAGAGGGAATTTGTAACATGCCTATGACATAAAATTTAATTCACAACACTTGCAAGTTGAGTCAACTTATTGGCTCAATTTACGAAGATAGATCAAAATCAACATGCAGAAGTCTCTCTCTCTCTCTCTCTCTCTCTCTCTCAAAGGAAAAAATAATTTCCCATAATTTGGATTCTAAGAAATAATTGGTCAATGGAATCAATGTGTTAGAGAAACCGAATTCTGTGGGGGAAAAAATTAATCTTGATATTAGTTTTCAAAGAAGAAGAAAAAAAAAAATAAACTTACAAACAGAAATATAACGGATAAAGGATAGAATTAAATGAAGAAGAAATAAATAGAATAAAAATAACAATTCAGTAAGAGCCAGCAAATAAAACAAGTGAACATTTTTTTTTTTTTTTTTTTTTTGTTCTAGAGAAATATTAGATGTAAGCAGAGGAGGAACACAATAAAGTTAACATTATCTATCATTATTAATGAACACGACTTTCTTGTTTTTTAGAAACAATAGAATTTTAACATATGACATGACATGTGCTTCATGATAATTGTTCTTTATCAGCAAATCAAGACATTAATAGGCTTTTGGTTTAAACAGGATTTGAACTCCAAATCTTTTATTCAACAACAAGAAACCTTACTATTTGAATTAATTGCAACCCATTAACGAACGCAAAATTTGATACAAAGTCTTTGATATAATATTGAAAGACTCAACAAATAATTTAACTTACACCTCTAAATTAACAATTCTACTAGGATCACACCATTTGCCATAACTTGATGACAAGTTGTGACAAAAAAAATCGTGTCAACTATTTTTCTTCTAACGTAAAATGTGCATTTTTCTAATTATAGGAAAAAAACATTTGTTGGCAAATGAAATGTCATGGATATTCCATTAATTCCCTTCTGCTCACTTTTCAAGTGTATATCAACTAATATTGCATCTAATATGAGGAAATTCGGACAAAATTGCTTTTTGCCCCTTTCAAAAAAAAAAATGCAGCATTTTGCCCTCTTTCTCAAACTAATTAGGGAAATGTCCCTCTTTTGAAAATCGAGTTTCTCAAAATCAATTTAGGCCCTATAGCGGCGTTTTTAAGGACCCTATAGTGACGTTTTAAGGACCTATAGTGGCGTTTTGTAACTCGATATACATGAAATCGAGTTATAGGTAAAAAAAAAGAAAAAAAAACTGCATGTAACTCAACTTTATGGAAATCGAGTTACAAAACGTCACTATAGGGTCCTTAAAAACACCACTATAAGATCTAAATCGATTTTGAGAAACTCGATTTTCAAAACAGGAACATTTCTCTAATTAGTTTAAGAAAGAGGGCAAAATGTTGGATTTTTTTTTGAAAGGAGCATTTGCCCATTTTCTCCGAGGAAATTCATGTTCTTATATTTGTGGCAGTCAACAAGAACCTGGTCTTTCCATTAAAGTGCATACTGCTGTTGGCTTTCTCATAATATCGCTACTTACCCTCCTGCAAGTCAAATATCAATACTTTGGCAACCCATTTCAAACAAACGGTGCGACCATGTTGCTTTTTATTGTAGCTGTAATTGGTTACAATATAGCATTGGCAGGGATAAGCCAACCAGTTCCCAACACCAGTTACCTCCCTATACTTTGGCGTGAGTGTTTCATTTTTGGAGCTTATTCCTGTGACTTAATGATATTGATCATTGTACCTCCCTTTGGATGGCTCATCCTCGTTTTATGTGTATGCATGTCTCTACAATTACTTTATGAGACACCAACAAATTCTCCTATGCTTTCAACAAATTTTCCAATCCATTAATCAGTCTACTTCAAAGGTGTTCAACATATCGTATGACTTGTTCCGAAATAGCTTCCAATCACAGTTTCAAGCAGCGTCCAGAGCATCCAAAAGTTCTTCGATACTAGACATGGCAAAACGTGCAGGTTGGGTCGGGTTCAGGTCGGGTCAATCTGGTTGCAGGTCAAACGGGTCACAGGTCAAAAACGGGTCATTTTAAGCGGGTCAAAATCGGGTTTGGGTCAATCGGGTTGCGGGTCGGGTCGTGTTGACCCGTATTTCTCATGTGAAATTTTTTTTTTTAAATTTTTATAAAGAAAACAACATGTATCTGCTATTTGGAAAGTTATGCAATAAATTACTTAATGTAAAATGCATTATTTTGAATTCACCACTTATATCAAGAATGAACTCAGTTAAACTTATTAATACTTATTCAATAATTTTAAAATTATACAAATCCTAACATTACTATCTAAAACAAAATAACACAAAGATAAGTAAAACAAATACACAAGTTTTATTTCTACACAATATTAACATTCCAAAATATAAAACAAAATTATAAATGACTTATTGGATTACTCATTTGATAAAGAATAAAAACATATAAGAAATTTGTAATCTTAAAAATTAATTTTATAATCTATTATCAGTTGTGGTTGACAGTTTGTTTCAATTTGAGATATACTTTAAAATTTAATTGCTTGCTTATTTATACATGGTCTCTTTTATGAATATCATATTATTGTTAAGCAACACACACTCTAGGAAATATCATAATTTATTTTGAAAAGCCGTTTATTTTGAACATAAATTATTAAAAAATAGGTCTAAGTATTCATAATTTATGCTAATTTGATACTTTAGCTTCACTATTTTCACACTTGTGAATGTTTCTCACATGTCTAAAATTTTAAATCTATATTTTTAACTCTACTGTAATTAGATTATCTTGGTATGTACTTTGCTATTTGATATCTAAAAATATTTACTCATTACAGAATGTTCAATCATTTATCTTTCAATTAAATTGCATGTAGTTATGTAAATGTATCAATTATTTCCTTAAAGTTCATAATAAACAATTAAACTAATATTGTCTTAGTTTTACTATTTTTTTTACCCAAAAAAAAAAAAGTTTTAAAAAAATGGTTCGGGTTCAGGTCAGGTCGCGGGTCGGGTTGACCCGCAAAAAACACAGGTTGGGTCACAAGTCAACCCGTTTTTGCTTCGGGTCAAAAAAATTGGGTTCGAGTCGGGTATTTTTCGAGTCGGGTCGGGTCGGGTCAGAAAATTCTGACCCGTTTTGCCATGTCTATGAATCGATACCAACTGCCAACTCAAGTGAGAAACAAGTGGAGGAAATGGAAATAATTAGTGGCTAATTAGTCCTTCTATTAATATACTTTTGAAATTATCATGATGCCAAAGTGACCTAATAACCTAATCGTATCTCACCTCTTATCTGAAATTAAAAACCCCACAAATTAATATGTTTGTATTAATTTAAGCTCTTGCAACAAATAGTTGTTCATGTATGTTTTGAATGTCACAATATGAATACAATGCAAGGTTAGTGGTAAAGTGCTATGAGTCTACGACTATTGTGAGAACTATTAGCTATTTTACTTAAGGAAATGCTAAAGAATGCCCTTAGGGCACTAGTTAATAATCCATTTAAAGAAAGTTTTTATGGGAAATGAAAAAAAGTAATTAATATTTTAACAGTTTTTTTCATTTCCCATAAAAGTGGTATCAAAATTTACTTAAAATTAAGGGTCGTCAATGGGCCGGGTCGGGCCAGCCCAGCCCATTTTTACTTAGCCCATGGGCACAATGGGCTGGGCATAATGGGCTATTGACTAGTTAACAAGCCGAGTCGGGTTGGGCCGAAAGAGAAAACCTCAGCCCATGACCCTGCCCATGGGCAATGCCCATTTTGTCTTTAACGAGCTGGGTTATCGGGTTTGGCCTAATGGGTTACCCATGGACTTGTGTTAGCATATTATTTTATTATTTTTATAAGGAAAGAATCAATTTTTTATAAGGGAATAATCAATCTATTTTTTTAAAGGAAAGAATTAAAGAATTTAATACTTAATTACAAAATTTTTTCAGTCAAATTTATTTAATTTTTTGTTTTGTTGATGGAAACCTATTTAATATTTTTTATTAAGGCTTTAAATAGTTTTTTATTTTTATCTTTAATAAAAAAATGTCAAATGGTTAATTCAAATTTGCTAGAATACTAGAAAAATATATATTTAGTGCACTCATAAAAGTGCTAAAAAGAAAAATAATGAGATTTACTAAATATGTGTATTTGATTGCTTTAAATGGTAGAAGCTGCAACGCGTGATCACTTTAGCCAATTCAAATTTAAATACAAAAACCTAATTAATTGTAGGGTCCAAATTTGTTGGGCCTGATACCAATTCCCGGTATTGTGAGCCCAACAAATGCCCAACAATAAATTTGTAGAGAATGGGTCGAACAACTGGGCTATTAGCGGATTTAGCAACTTTTCATACAAGCACAAACCATCTAAAAGAAAAAAGATTGAGTCCGGCTTTTTTAACAGGAAAACTCTTTGGTCCGAAGAGGATTAGTATATAAAGACTTAGCGAATACAATTTTTCTCTCCCTTTCCTGCGAGACTTGCTCCCTCTATATATACACCCCTTTTCCCCATCTTCACCGCACACTTGTCCTCCATCTAGGCGTCCACTCGAGTACTAGTCACATCAGCCGTTTGCTTTAATCCTCAGTGAGTGGTGTTGGGTGAAGATACACTGTTCAGGTGTCTTCTCCACATAAATGCGGCCAGGAAAGTTGCTGCAGTGCATTAAATGTGGCGGTGGCAGCTTTATTGGTAAGATATTTCATGATAGCTATGCTTTTGGACGTGCCAGAAGCTCAGCTCTGGCATAGGGATCTTCGGCATATCCATTCGATTAAGTTCTGGACAGCTCCGGTGGGTAAGGTCCCTTCGGCCCAACTAGATCGTCTTCAGATGGTACGTCTGTCCCTTATGGGTTGCACGTCCACCAGGGTGGTAAAGCATTGATACTTTTATCCTCTTCGGACAGAGGGTCGTATCTGAACTGGACCTCAGGCCCAACATATGGCGTTGGGCTTTCTCCCCCACATTAATAATTTTGCATCTTAAAAGAAACAAAATTATTTTCAAATAAAAATTTAAATATATATTATTTAATTCATATTTAAATACTAAAAAAATTAAATTTATCATATATATTAGGCCTCAAATTATATTGAGTCTGCTTTTGTCAACCAATTAAAAGCTTGGTTTTTGTTTAAATTATTCAATGTTTATGAGTCTCATACTACTTTTTGTCCTATTTTTATTTTTTTTAATTAATCTAACTTTCAGTTTTTTAAAAATAAGTTAACTTTTAGTTTTTTGACTTACATTATACAAATAAACTATTAGAAAGAAGCAATTCCCAAACAAATACTTAAGTAGACTGGCTGATTGTCCCTTTCGGTTTGTTTTCCTTATTTTTTTTGAGTAGAAAAAGTAACTTCATTAAAAATTTAAAAGAAACTAAAGGTTGTCCTTTTCGGTTTGTTTTCGTTTGAATTTATACTATGTTTGGTTTAGCAGGAAAGGAAGGGAAAGGAACTGAAGGGTTAGGTCAAACAGTAATTTCCTTTGTTTGGTTTACGTGAGAGAAAAGAAAAGATGAGAAATTCAATCATATGGACCCACATTTTACAATCCTCCCATTTTGGGCTAAAATGAAGAGAAAGACTTCAACCAAAAAAGTGGGTTTGACATATTTGACTTTTCATGTTCTATAATTACATTTATGCCATTATATATATATATATATATATAAAATTCTCTCTCTCAATTTTATGAGGGCATATAAGTAAAAAAATACACTTTTCTTTCTATTTCACCTCTCTTAGCCAACCAAACATAAGTATTTTCTTTTCTTTTCTTTTCTCTTTTCCTCTTTATATCCAAACACACCAAAAGGAAATCTTTTCCTTTCTCTTCCCTTTCCTAGCTATAACCAAATGCGGTGTTAGTGTTGCAATTTGTAGCAGGAAATGAGCACCTCAGCTCATTAGTAAAGATAGCCAACGTTTCCTTTATTCAGCCCAAATTTTCAAACTTGAGAGCCCAGCTCTATTAGCAAATTTATCTATTAGGCCAGAATTTAGACATTTCCTTCTTCCACATAATGCGGCCCAAAAACTATAACAGGCCCCACTGGAAGTGCATTTTTTTTTTTTTTGGACAAAATTTAGCTACAAAATTGGTTTTAGCCTAAAATTACAATCTTACTCAATAAAATAAATATTACTTCATATTTTGAAAATCTAACAGTTGAATTACATGTTTTTTGTGCTCTTAATACATATTTCAAATTTTGTATCACTCGGATATTATTTACTATATGATATATAAGCTTATATTTTATGCATAATTTTAAACTACAAAAATTTACAATTTAAACAATTTATTGATGGCATAGCTATTAATCTTTAATTTTCTAGAAATTTTAAAAATATAAAGGATATAAGAAGAAGATGTAATCTAATGGTAGATTTGTCAAAATTCACCTCTAATAAAAATATGTTAAGTAAAGTTATAGCCTTAAATTACAACTAATTTTGTAGCTAAACTCTGTCTTTTTTTATGGTGGTTCTTGAATTACTAATCAAAACACTAACCCAAACATCCCACACCTTCTCATTGTAGTCAAAAATCTCCAAATCTGCTAGATTCAGCCATTGTTGGCCATCAGCACCACCTTCACCACCATTAAAAGCTGCTATTAATCCTTGTACACCCTCCTTTGAATGCCTCATCCTCGTTATATGTGTAGGCATGTCTACACGATTACTTTGTAACTCACACCAACTGATTCTTCAATAAATTTTCTATTTAATCAATCAACTTAGTTCGAAGGCATTCAACATATTGTGTGGCTGGTTCTGAAATGGTTTCCAATTGCAGTGTCGAGCAGCTTCTAGAGCATTTAACAGTTTTTTTATGACAACTGTCAACTTAATAGAGACAAGTGGTGAAATGGAGGTAATTAGTGCCTAATTAGTCCTTCTATCAACTTATTAAACTTTTCAGATTTTTGTGATTTTAAAGTTACCTTATATTTTGATCTTGTCTCCAGTCTCCACTCTGCACCTCTCACCTAATGTAAATTAAAAACTCCATATATCAATATGTTCGTATCAATTTATGCTCTGCAACAAATAGTTGTCTATGTATGTTTTGAATATCACGGGTATGAATACTCTGCAAAGCTAGTGGAAAACTTTGCCTCGGTATGGCTACTTGCTGATGAAAAGAAAAATAATGCGTGTTGATTGTTAGGTTATAAAGATTTAGGATTAAATGCTTAGAATTCTATTTTGTATGTGTTGCAAACCGAGAACAAAACGTGTCTAGTTTATGTGTTATGCATTACTCAAAGGTGTATGTTTCAAGCTTCAAGTTTGAGCTGACTGCAAAAAAGAAGTGTCAAAATCTGCCAAACTCGATCAATCAAAAATTAGATCCGACCGATCAAGAATCGCAGAAATCAGATTCTACAAAAGTTTAAAACAAGGCCTAAGCCTGCAAAAACGTTTAAGGTTTTAGTCTAACTTGTCCGCATATAAAAAGGAAACCCTTACTACGTTTTGGAGACTTTTGGAAGAGTTATGTGTTACTCATTGTTAGATCTGAGAGGTATTGTACCTTCTAACTACACAAGCGTCTACCGGAGCAAGATCTACAATCAAGCATTGGTAGAACCTAGTTGCTCCTACAAAGATCAACAAGTGAAGGTGATCTAAAACCTTTGAGTGGGATCTCAAAGTCACAAACGCGAGTGCTTGTGTTGTAGTAAATCCAAAAAAATAAGGAGTTCGTGGATTCAGAACTTGCACATAATCGTGTCAATAAGTTACTACTGGAGGTAGTAATAGATTTAGGGTTAAATCTAATTGTAAAAACTTCAATTCTCTTATAGTGGATTTGATTTATCTTGAGCATTGCTAGGTCAAATCTTCCTTAGATTTTTACCTTAAGACGATTCGTTTTATTGGTTTTCCTAAGTCATCATATTGTGGTGTTATTTACTTTCCGCTACTTTGCATGATGTGATTTATTATTGTTTAACCTAAATCTAAATAACTAACCTAAGTAATCACTTGGCTAATATAATAGGTTAACTATCTGCTTTAAGGGGTCTAAACAAACAAATATTGATTATTGCATTAAATAGTAGCAATTATCTATTGTTTCAAACTTTTCTTTTTTCAATTTTAGTTTGAGTTTTGTTTTCACTTTTCATGTCAATGATATGGTAGCTAGAATGAAACTTGTTCCCCCCGAATGAGAGGCATTTGGCTGAGAAAATTCTTCTTCCTTGTGAGAGACCACACCCCCGACCTTTTTTTAGGTGGTAGGCTAAACCCACGTGAATGGGTGGAGTCATGTTATTACCTCTCAAAATGGAGGTTCAACTGATTATATTTTCCCCTTTAGATTAAGGGTTTTACCATAGAGTCGCCACTTATTTAATTATTGGGAAAATTAAGAAAACCATAATTGAAATTTCATTATTTTATTAATTTGAAATTGAATTTACATTAATCATAGGAAATTACATAGTTTTGATCCCAAATACAATCTAAGATAAAGTACATAGCTTTATTTCCTAGTTACGATCTAGAAATTGAAAATTAGATGGATAAGTATTGATCTATCAACCCTTAATCTAAGTTCAGAAGCTATTTTACAAGGTGGGAAGGTGCTTGGTACTCACTTTGCCCAGTGAAACTGGTCTTCTAAACTATGGTGGCCAACATTCATATCGTATCATTCAGTATGTCAATTTACTTGCATGTTGAATTTAATGTGTGTGCATGTGATAAACCTTGATTCAATTTATTAAGCATTGCATTTGGATTAAAAAAATAAATTCTACTTAATGTGTGATGGTGATATCCTAGATTCAAGGTTTTGAAAGAATTATGAAACAAACAACTTTTTCATAATTTTTATGTGGATTTAAAATTAAAGTTAGTGTATACATGAACATGTGATGAACAACCAAGAATATTTAAGAACATTCAAATATATTTAAGGAATTTAAATAAATACAAGCATGCTCTAATCTTAAATTAACATTATAGCAATATGAAAAAGGATAGAGATTATATTCGCACGCATAATCCACACGGTGAAGGAGGAGACTCTTGGTGGAAGTCCTAAGGGTAGAGTAGAAAAGAAGAACTAGGAGAGGGAGAGTAAGTCTCACTCAATACCTTAAGTTTCAAGAAGACCAAGATATGATAAGACTACTCAACTTCACTAGAACTCAAGAGATGATAAGAGATGGTGTTTCTGTCTTTGAATGTAAGAGAGAGAGAGTTTATACAGTAGTGGTGGAGAAAATATGAATGAAATATCATTTAATGAGGGTTGACAAAGGATAAAAAAGAATCATGAATCTAGACCTTATTTCAGACTTTGGGAAAATTTGGTGCATTAAATGTAGAGATTGGTGGGACTGATAAATAAGCAAAATTCGGTTTTCCTGTAGTTCCTATAACAGCTTGCAGGGCCAAATTCAAAAAATCATATCTTACTCAATTCTGATCGGAATTGTCTCATTCTTGTGCTTAAATTGAAACCCTAGATGTCTAGTTTCTGAAAAAAGTAACATCATTCACAAATTCAAAATATTCTGAGAGATATTTGAGCAGAGGTAATTTGTTAGAAAATAATTTCAGCACAATTAACATTAATAAGCTCTAAATTAGTTTCCAATTAACACTAATAGGCTCCAATCACTCCATTTCAGACTTAATTAGTTCCAAATTTACCCTAAATAAAAAGATAATTGCACAAATTACTCATTGAATAATTATTGTTTGACTATTTAATTAATCAAGTGTGTGCAACCTTGTTATAAGATATAGTCCTAACCAATCAAATTATGACACATCATTAATTCTAAATTGATTATAATTATAACTAATTAGAATCAATTATTCATAATCATATATAGTCGGACTCAATTTGTGATAGTGCATATTGGCCATTAAAACTTGATTTGATAATAACTTTCAATCTGATAGTCCAATTAGGGTTTATGACCAGTCAATTTAATCTTTACAATATCAAGATCATTTTGGTGAAATGAGATTAAAGATCTAATAGCCAGAATTAATATGCATATTTACAATGTGAAATTACCCTTTTACCCTCTATGTGAGGTTAAATGCAGGTTGCAAAATGGGGTGTCAACATTCCTACACAAGGAGGAGCATCATTTAATTGTTGTATTTTATTAAAATCTTTTAATAAGTGATATTCGAAGTTTGATTAACAGAAATGTAAATGAGATGACAAAAAAAAGTGTGGTGACACTGGTGTTGGTTCTCATATCTACAGGACCTTCACCAACTTCTCCTTACTAATTAATTTTTTGGATAAATTGTAAATTACACCCCCTAAAGTTTAGGGTGTTTAGATTTTACGCCCTAAAATTTTAGAACTTGGATTTTACTCCTACAGTATGGGAGAGATTGGATTTTACGCCTTAAAATTTCAGAATTTGAGGGTATAAACTGTAAAAGCCAAACAACTCCAAACTTTAGGAGGTAAAATATAAATTAACGAAACATTATGGTGTAAAATCCAAATATCCACAAATCTCAAAGGATGAATTCCAAATTTGGAATCTTCATGGTGAAAAATTCAAACACCACAAATTTTAAGGATGTAATTTGTAATTTACCTTTTTTTTTTTTTTAAGAATGAAAAAAGTGTGGTGAGTGGTGACACTAGGGGAGGTCATCGTTTCAAGGATTCAATTTGATTTGACAAAGGAAAATGATGCTGCTTAATCACGAAAATGGTGAATTTTTGCAGTGGGGGAGTTCAAGGTCTCAAGAGTCAAGAAGTCATATCGTTCGATAATGAACATAGGTTGAAAGCTGTATATAATAAGCGAACACTATAGGTTGAAGCTTTCTATTAAAAAAAATTATAATTGTAATATTGTACAGTGTAAGTAATTGCATAAGCTACCAATTAGACATGCAATTATGGGCGACAATTCTTTCCATGATCTTAAAAAAACTGCAAAATATTAAATTTGTGACCCACAGCAAATGACACAAGAAGTTTAGTTTCCAAATTTAGCGACCATAGCTCCGAGATTATTTATTTAACTGCAAAATCATCAAATGCCAATGAGAAGTGGGTGACAAAATAAATAAAATCAAACCCTGAAGAACCAATGCCATGCTCTACTGAAATTGAGATATTAATTCAAATACATAAAGTTTAAATATGTGTTTTGATTTCTTAAATAAATGATGAATTAGATCAAAAGTGTTAAAACAATATATAGCAATAAACCTACAAAAATTGTAAACATGCCTCATTGTCTTGAATTATTTTTAAAAACAATATAGAGTTTCTTCCTTTATTTTTCTAAATAGTTAAATTTTGGTTTATACAAGAACTCATCATTTGAAACCATAAAAAAGTCAAGATATGGAAAAGATAAAAATATTAGTGGAGACTCTAAAGTTTTTAGTCCTTTTAGTACCCAATAATGTTACAATGCAACCTTTTTCACAAGAAAAATAATGATTACTAAATTTATCAACTATAAGTAATAGAAGAAGAAAAAATAGTGTTTTCATGAGTGTAATTTATGTTCATCACTAATAGTCAACTGCTTTATCAATTGTGAAATAAATTGTATACATTGTTTGGAACTGGTATACAAATTTCAAACCCATAGTTTTTAAAAAGAAATATATTTCGTAGGATCCACTAATCAATGCTTGACATCGATGACAAGAGTGAAAAACAAACAGATAATTTTTTATTTTTAAAGAAACAGTTTTACGTGGGATCCATTAATCACTATCTTTTGTTTAGGAAATGAGGAAATATGTAGTTGATTTTTGTAAAGTAAACCGATTTAACAAAGGGGCCTAAATATTTTAAAAATATCTTTATATAGGTCAATTTTTGTGGAGCTCCAAAGGGGTGATTAATTGCTTACTCTGCCATTTGTCTATATGTTTCGACTTCTAGGCTTGAGTTCTAGCCTGTTTGCATGTGAAATTATATTTATCCGATATATTATACTTTCCTCTAATATAAAATGAATATCATACGTAAAATCCACATGTGACATTTATATTTTTGTGAGAGAAAAGTGTAGTTACTGTATCTAAGATTTTATGTACTAAAAATATTTTTATATTAAAAAAAGTGAGATTTAAATATATATATATATATATATATATATATATATATAAGCTATATAAAAATAAAAAAATAAAAATAAAAATAAAAACCTAACCTAAAACCCCAAATATGCACTATTTGTAAAACTATGGCCAGGTATATGATTTCAAACAATATTTTTTAGTATTTAAAACTATAGTTCTAAAAAAACAGTGTTTGGTAATGGTTTTTTTTTTTTAAGAGTGTTTTGAGTTATGTTTTTCATTTTAAGGTATTTAAATATTAAATTTGAAAAACTCATCTTACAAGATTTTAGATTTCAAATAATATTATACAATGATACTTTTGTAAATATTTTGAAAAAAAAAAAAAAAGAGTACTTGATTAGACAATACATAAAACTTTCTTCTTCAATTCCAACAAGAAGTCCACTTGTCATTTTTTTTAAAAAATACACACATACCAAATTTACAATTATATTTTTTTACACATTAAGACATATTATTTAAAATATAGTATCAAACATATTTTTTACTTTATAAATACTATAAAAACTTGTTTTTATAACAATCCACCATTCCCACGTCATTTTAAATAACAATTCTAAAATTCTCCGTTCACATCGGCCCTAACTTTTATTTTTAAGTGAAATTGGAAAGTGGAAGTGGAAACCAAAAAATATGCACGCTTTGTTGCAGACGGTGACAAGATGGGTTACTTTTTACTTTTCCAATCAGGGAAGATGTGGTATATCTAAGTTTCAATGACATTTTTCCACACAATGTGGAATTTTTGGACGTTATCATCTCTGTCATCCGTCAATGTTTAATCCTGCCACGTCACAGCTGAGAAATTTGAGCATCAAATAAATTAATAGTCAATAGCATGTCTGCACTGACTCAGCAATATTCCGAGGTTTCTTTTGTCAAATCCAAACAATCAATTCAATCTCAAATTTTAGATATATATATATATATATATATATATAATAGGTAAAACTGAAAAAAAAAAGTTTAATTAAATTTTAAATTGAAATTAAATTAAAATCTAATTTTATGTCATGTGTTTTATCTAATCTAAGTTTTTAAATTTTTGTATCAAGTGAGTTAATTCAATATAAAAATTAGATTTCAATTAGAATTTAATTTTGTGCCATGTGTCCTATCTAATCTAAATTTTTAAATTTTTGTGTCAAATGAATTAATTTAGCGTAAAAAACAATAAATCAAATATAAGTAAACTATAAAAAAATATATATAATTTTTGAATGATTTTATATTAATGAGCATTTTTTTGTATAATTAAAAACAATTGAAGTTTATATGTCATTGAACTTGAAAGAAACTGAAATTAGAATTCCAAATTAGAACTCTAATTTTGCGCTATGTGTCATAAATTATTTATTCTTAAAGAATTTTATTCCTTAATTTTAGAATCAAATGTGGGACTACATCATAAATATTCATCTAAGTGAGTTATTAAGAACAAAAATCAAAAAGTCTAAAATAAATGAATTCCAAGAAGAAAAAAAAGTGCTTCACAATAATAATAATAATAAAATGACAATTTACATTTTATACCTAATAATATCCATACAAATTTTTTTTAAGAGTTAACAAAATATAAAAATGACTATTAATAGTATTTAAATTTTATATATATATATATATATATGAATTACATTATGCATTTAATTGCATATTTTTAAGTGTATTCATACATATACATGGGGTTATAAAATAATAATTACTAATTGAGTACTACTACATTTATAAATTATTTTACAAAATTATTATTGTGAAAATTTTTTAATGGTTCTTATGTGACTCACCATTAATATCACTTTTTCACTTGTTAATAAATACTTATCATATCAACAACTTCTAATATATATATATATATATATATATATATATAACATTAAGAACTACAAAAGAACACTACAAGATAGTGTAGGAGAGAATTCACATTATCCCTAGAATTCAAATTATTGAAAATAGGATGCCTAGTAACCTGAATGTATGAGAATGTAACTATTTCTATGTTTGTTCAATTTGAAATCTAATAAAAATCTTGAGAATATAAGATGCTTATTTTTGGTTTATTTCTAAAAATCTTATAAAAATTATTTATTTTTCCCAAAATATCATTTGATTCAAAAATACAGCATAATATTTTTTTTTTTTTTTAAATCTTCCTCCAACTAAATTATGAGAAAAAAAAATATAAACTATAAACCATAGAAAATTCAATGAAACTATAATATAACATTTTTTTAATGGCATATAAATAAAAAATAATTACTTAAATTGCTAATTTAAAATAGCATGTATATATATATATATTCCCCACCAGCTAAAGGGTAAGGAGAATTAGTAAAATTGTCAGTTTATATATGGTGTAACTTTGTCAAGGCATGAGAATATAGATACTTATATTTTTTTTAGGGGAATCCATATTACTATAAAAAATGGTAGGAAATTTAGGTATCCTTAACACATTTGATTCTCTTATATGATTTGCAACTAAACTTAAGAATATTTCGATATTCTCAAGAATCTTAAAAGATAAACCCGTGCCAAACTCCAGCAAAAAGTAACAAAACAAAGAAAAATGTAGGAGGCCAAACTGTTTAGTTGGTGGAGTCTATTGACAACTTTAAAAAATAAAAATTATTTGACTAGGAGCTAGTGGTTCAAACTGCTGGAATTGCATATTCATCACTATCAGGTGATTCTACCACAAACATGGCATGAGTAACTACAGAAGAACAATATAAAACATAGTATAGAAAGTATAGAAAGGCACTTGGCACTTTATTATTGGACCAGCTGCTCAAAATGCAGAAATTGCATATTCATCAGTATGCACTACCACAAACATGACATGAAGGACTGCAGAAGAACACTATAAAACAAAGCAAAGAAAGGCAAACACATAGCAAAGAGGAACGCTGATCACACATAGCAAGGAGGCAAGAATGGAGGGCAGAAATCTTCGTCACGAACATGGAGGGTTAGTTCAAATTTCTTTGCTTTAAAAAGTTCTGCATTTTCCTATATGCCCATGAATATTACTAGTTCAATATTAATAAATATTTTCATGACGAAACAAGAACGTGTGTCAACGTCTTACCTGCACGATCATTTTATTTTTTAGTAAACAGTATTTTTGGTTTACAAAATGTTTGAATTTTTTTTTTTTTTTTTTTTTTGGGTAGAAAGAAGAGGATATAATAAAGCAACAATTTATGTTTTTACAACATGAGAAAACGAAACATCTGACAAGTCTAAATTACACAGCGGTTCTACAGAAACATTGGAGTTTTTGTATTATAATGAACAAAGCTGGCTTTTTAGTGCAAGTTAACAAAATATATCTTTGGCACATCCAACTATATTCAAGATAGTGCTACTTCTTTTTCCATTTTCACGTTGGCTCTATATTGCTCCTCTTAATTTACTTAGACAAGTTATTGTTCATTCTGTTCATATTTGTCACTCTTTTTTTTAAAAGGAATTTATGAGAAAAATCTGACTTATAAATTCTGAAATGTTTATACCATAAAATACAATTCACAAAACTTGCAACTTGAATCAACTCAAGAATTTTTTTTTTTTTTTTTATAAGCAAAGAGTAACTTTTATTTATTTCAATCACGAATAACTTTATTAATCTCAACACCCATTTAGAATTCAAAAGTTCAACTGAAGAAAGAAACAACCAAATAATACACTACAAGATGTTGGGGAAAAATCCTAATCCCCCTCTATGTCTACGCGTGAATTAAAATTAATGACTACTAAGCAATAGCAATATTGTAGAAATAAAAAAAAAAAAATTCAGCAAGCACCACATAAATAGAATCACACAATAACACCAAATCTTACACGAAAAATCCTCCAGTGTAGAGGAAAAAACCACGGGGTAGCTTCAAAAAATATCCACTATGAATTAGAGTTTACAACTATCAAGTCCACAATAAATTGGATATACAACAAATAAATCTCAAAGAGTAAATACAATTTCACCACAAAGCCTAGCAAAATCTTCCTCTGAATACTCCAACTCTCCATGGTTATAGCACTCATAAACTCCACGAGAACTTCACCAATTTATTTTCTTTGTGTGTAACTTGAGCAAAGAAAAATATCTCTTTTTTCTTTTTCACTCTCTCACACTCTCACTGTGTTTCTCTCTGTCTCTTCACACGGACTGCACCTCTCAAGTGGCTGAATATCCCTTTGTGTTTTTGCTCACTCTAAAACTCACACAAAATGGCCGAATATGGCTCTCTGTTTGCTCTCACTCAAGGCTGAATGGCTCTCTGTTTTTTCTTCAGCTCTCCTCAAGGCCGAATGGCCTCAGCCTTTTTTTCTTCTTTTCTTTTCCTTCTGCGTGTCCAACACGCTTTGGATCACTTCTCATAAGAGAAGTCAGACCTTCCCATGCATGCTCAGCTTTGCATAAAACCAAAAACTGACTTTGTGGGGCTTGAGAAGACAAGCTCATAACTGAGCTTTGACAAGAGTGGCAAGCAAGTGGGCTGGACCCACTAGGTGCCACGCAACCAACACAAGAGAGTCCAGCACCATGTTAGGGGGAAAAAAATAGTCCAACACTGCTCAAAATACCTGGGACAAAGATGCAAAATTTCAATGGAAAGCAATCCAAAACTTAAGGCAAACCATCTAATCATGAATTCTTCTTAAGCTCCTTATTGAGCATTGATACACAAATTGCCCCATGGAGCAGCAGAGGGCCATGTTCTAGAGAGAGCCACTAAGAAAAATTTAGTACCACAAATTATTTCACTTCTTATCACACTGAGATGTGACAAAATGTGAGTAGTGGAAAAAAAAATGGTTGATCAATGTATAAGTGATAACCAACTATCAATCGTCTGTCATGTTAGAGTTGTGACAAAGAAAATGTGAAATAGTTTATGGTTCTAGAACTACTCAAGTTACTAAATGTTCTCTTTGGCTAGAAAAATAACATAAAAGTACGACATAAACCCATAGAGTAGTACGAAAAAGTTAATTCTAGCACTAATTAGTTTACATTATGTGGAGCATCACATCAGCTGTGCTCCAAGGGTAACTATTATTTACTCAAGTGGGGTTTGATATGAAGTATTAGATACATATTCAAAGACTCACCAAATAATTTAACTTGTGAGCATAATCTCTTTACAAGCAAAAACTCTAATTAGCAAATGGAATGTCATGGATACTAACTTAATTCCACTCTTCAATTATATATACACCAATATTGCATGTAATCACAGGCCATTCTATGCTTTTCTATTTGTTGCAGTCAGCAAGAACTTGGTTCCTCCACCACAGTCCATTCTGCTTTTGGTTTCTTAATTTTATCGCTGCTCTCCCTCCTCCAAGTCAAGTATCAAAACTTTGGCAACCCATATCAAACACATGGTGCAACCATGTTGCTTTTTATCTTAGCCGTGCTTGTTTACACCATAGCATTGGCAGGGATAAGCCAATTAACTTCCAACACAAGCTACGTCCCTCTACTCAGGTGTGTTTGTTTCATTTTTGGAGCTTTTGCTTGTGGCTTGCTGCTACTGATCCTTGTACCTCCCTTTGGATGGTTCATCCTCATTTTATGCGTATGCATGTCTGTACGATTACTTTGTGACTCACATCGACAAATTCTTGAATGCTTTCAACACATTTACCAATTGATCAATCAGTCTACTTCAAAAGCATTCAACATATTATGCAGCTGGTTCCAAAAAGCTTCCACAGCATTAAACAGTTCTTCCATGCCAATTGCCAACTCAATGGAGAAACAAGTGGTGAAAATGCCAGAAATTAATGCTTAATTATTAGTCCCGCTTATCAATTTAGACTTATGAGATGATTATCATATCAAAGTAAGTGACCTTGTATTCCGATTTTATCTTCCCTCTACACCTCCAATCTAAGGTTTAAAACTCCACAAATTAATATGCTCCTATCAATTTAAGCTTGTGCAACAAATAGTTGTTTATGTATGTTCTGAATTTCACAGAGGTGTATACATTGCAAGGTTAGTGGAAAAGTGTCACAATTATTAGCCATGGTTCTTCGTAAGGCTACTAGTTGATGAAAAAAAAAATGAAGTGACTCATATGTACAAATAATTATGAGGTTTATCAAATATGTGTGTTGATGCTTGCTTTAAATAGTAGCCGTGATCTATCGTTTTAATATTTTCTACTTTTAATTTTTGTTTGAGTTTTCTAGTTTCAATTTGTATTTTGTGCTCCACAACAAGTAACACAAGAAGTTTATTTTTCAAATGTTGTGATTGTAGTTCCGAGATGACTTCCAAAACTACAATACAATTAATGCCAATGAGTGATTCTCAAAACAAAAATAAATAATAATAATAATAATAATAATAAATAATAATAATAATAATAAAAAAAATGCCAATGAGAAGTAGGAAACAAAAATTTATATATATTAAAAATAAAATAAAAAAGAGTGTAAAATCAAACCCAATGTCGTGCTCTACTTTGCTCCTCATTCATTGATATTATATCACAAAGAAAAAGAATAGCATAAATTTTAGTTTAGGTAAAAGAGTCTAAAATTTGGAACTTGCGGCATATATATATATATATATATATATATTAAGATCAAGTATTAGTATTGCACTTTATGCAATTTCTATGAATAACTGAGATTTAAAGTTGCAAAAAACAACTTTCAGTCTCAATTATTTAATAAAAAATATGAAAAAAAAATGAAAGTAAAAAAATAAAATTAGTAAAACAGTTGTTGTGAGAGGGAAGGGTTAATTGCATGATGCAATTGCATCTGGAACTCAATCCCAATTATGGTGGCTTCGTCCTAATGTTGTGGTGTGTGGATTTGCTGTTTTTTACATTTTAGGCTTAGCGGATTTGATGGCTGAAATTTGATGAGGCCTGCTGTGACTCCTCATAACTCATTGTTCACTTTTACTCATTTGCAGTAGGAGATGACAACTAAGCCCATCAGCGAAGATAGGCCCACCTTTCATATATGCAGCCTCATTTATCAAGATTGAGAGCCCTGCTCGATTAGCGGGGTTCATCCATGATCAATGAGCCTATTAAAACCTTCCTTCTTTGAGAGAACCTTGCCAAAGGACAAGCTCTCTCCTCGGCTAGCCTCCAATTTATCTCAGTCAATAACTCAATATGGTTAGATTTCTGGTTTTTCTACTCCCTTCCCGTGTGGAATTATTCAAGGCATCCTATATATTACCCTTTCCTTTCTTTTCTTTTTTTCATTTGCATATTATGTTTTAGTAGAACTCCTAATTTGAGCAAAGAAATATGTAGATATAACATTGTTGCTACTATTAAGGATCCAATTAATCACCCGTTAAAATTAAATTATACCTAACTTTTGATTGATTGATAGATATAACTTCCCAACATTCATGAACTTATTAGTAACGCCAATGAATTCTTACTCAAATGGTACTTCCTCCTTCCATATGGATGGTAGGTAAACTTACTATTCAAAACGAAGTGAAGTATTGAATCCATATATATTTTCACTATATTTGTAACTGCATTTTTCTAGACAATGTCAACCTTATAATATATATATATATATATATATATATATATATGGCTATTTGATATTGGATCTTAGGACAGGAGATGTGATTGCTCATGATCTTAAAGGTGATACTGAAGATATAAATTGAGCAGTTGCTACTTGCTACTTAAAATTACATGTTTGGGAGAACTATGCTAGAGACATTATGTTAATCATTATGTTTTAAACATTAAATTGATTGAAATTTTATAATGGCTCACCTTCCGTGCATCGCACAGGTTAACAACATGTACGTATAAAAATGAATCTAATGCATAGAATTTGTGGGGGTACCCATGCCTTAAAATTAAAGACCAAGCTATGCAGTCACCTAGATCAATCTAACCATCAACATATGATTCCCTTCCTTAGAACATCTCCAACAGGTTCTCTAAATTTTTGTACTGTTTGACAGTGAACGGTAACATTTACCTTTTACCTACTTACTTTTTCAAATACACATTCCAATAGATTCTCTATCCTTTCTCTATCTCATTTAAATATTATTTCTTTATTCATTCTTTATTCTTTTTTTTAATCTTCGTTTATTCTTTTTCTATTCATTCCCAATGGCTATATTTTTTAATGAGAAGTGTTACGCTCAGAACATTTTTCGTAATACTTTCACAACAAAATCTTATGTGAAAAGTTGTTTCTAGTTTTAATTTGAACCAACCATTGAAATTATTTTTTTACTCACCAATATTAGTTAATAATAATCTGTTACTTAAGATTTATTGTGAAAATATTGTGGTAGCATTTCTCAATTGTGATTTCTTATTCTTTATTTTTTTTTTTTAATCTTCATTTATTCTTTTTCTATTCATTCCCAATAGCTATATTTTTTAATAAGAATTGTTACGCTTAGAACATTTTTCGCAATACTTTCACAACAAAATCTTATGTGAAAGGTTGTTTCTAGTTTTAATTTGAATCCACCATTGAAATTATTTTTTTACTCACCAATATTAACTAATAATAATATGTTACTTAAGATTTATTGTGAAAATATTGTGGTAGCATTTCTCAATTGTGATTTCTTATTCTTTATATTATTTTTCCTTTCTTTCATCCATACGTTTTTACTTTTCTTTTTTCTTGGTTTTTCTCCTCCACACACATATACCCACTCTAATCTCTATCCTTCATTCTTATTTTCCTTTTCTACTTCATTCCAAAACACATTCTCCAGCTCTCTTTTTCTACTTTTTCTTTTTCTACTTAACTCTAGAACATTCTCTAGCTCTCTCTATGATATGTCTCACATAATCTTGCTTGCCTTTTGGTTTCATTATCTTCAAACACACACAGACACGAATGGAGAGAAAGTAGAAATCGCCCTTGCTCCACCACACCGCCACCGCCGCTCCTCCTCCTCATTGCGGAGTGCATGCAGCTAGGGGTCATATCGGCTTCTATTTTTTTTCGTTGTTCTTGATTAGTTGTTTTTTCTGATTTTAGATTTGTCAGATCAGCTTCCTTTTTATTTTTCTTGATCTTTTATTGTTGCTCTATTTTTTTTTTTTTTTTTTATTTTATGTTCTTGATCTATTGTTGTTATTTTGATTTTAGATTTGTTGTTTAAATTAAATTGGTTATATGAGAACAAGAATTGTTTTGTGAGAAGAAACAAAGAGAGAAAGTGTGAGACCCAAAGACAAATCAAAGAAGAAAGAGAAACAAGTGATAAAATATTAAGTGCTGGAATTTTTTAATGAAAAAAAATTAGTTGTTAATCTACAGTAGCCCATCAAACTTGATGAGCTACTGTTCGTGAGCAAAATTTTTTTTGAGTTTTAGAGAGACTGTTGGAGCTCTTTTTTCCTCTTTTTTCTGGTTTCATTCTTTATATTTTGGCTTTATCTACTCTATTGGAGATGCTCTTAGTTGGCCAATTATGCAGTCATTTTCAACAGTAATTCACCCTAATTCTCTTCTCAATTGCATTTATTGTGCCCACTAGAAACCATCCTATTTAATGCTATTGAGCAACATCCCATCTAAATACACACTAGGAGCTGCTTTCCTAACACACGTCCCTTTGGTCGAACTGCGAGGACAACCAATTAGCAAGTCTTGGGGGAAGGATTTTCATGCAAAAATTGGCCCCTCACATGCCTATAAAGTACTCCATTCTTTTGTCAAATATAGAATGCAACTCTATGTACTGTTACTATGTCATTTTCCTTATCGTCCGTTGGTTTGCTAACTTAACTATCAAAAGCCTTCTTGCCAACTTTCAAGTTGGACAAAACTGAACCAAGGTTCCCCATTCTTAGAGCATTCACAATTGGAATGGCATATGCCATATGTTGGTAGTATTTAGCATCTAACCCCTAAAAGCCCCCAACAACCGGTCTTGCAAAATCTGACTATTGCAAAAAAAAAATTGCAATTGTGCTACAGTGCGATTTCAAATGTAGAATCGCACTGTAGCTCAATTGTAAAAATAAAATATTCAAATTTATTCTTCATATCATTCTTTTAATACTTCTTTCTCTCTCCTCTATCTTTGTCTTTGTCTTTCTCTTTCTCTGGTCTCAAACTCTCAGTCCATTTCTTCCTCTCTCTCTTTCCTCACATCTCTAGTAATTGGGCCTCCACTCTAACGAAGCTAAGATCAAAGCTTCCCCACCGATCTACTAGCTAAGGGGTATTATGAGTCGAATCTGGTGGCGGAGGAATGGGTTTAGGTCGGGTGGGTCTGAGACATGGTGGTTGTGGGTTTGGGTCATGGTGGGTGGGGCATGGTGGGTATGTGGTGGGTGGGGCGTGGTGAGTCGTGGTGGTGCAATGGTGGGTTATGGGTTGTAGGCTTTATTTGGTTGTTGTTGTTGTTGTTGTGAGTGTGTGTGTGTGTGTGTGTGTGTGTGTGTTTTTTTTCTTTTTTTGGCGTGATGTTGGCGTGGTTTTTGTAGCCGGTGTTTGGTGGTTTTTGTGGCCAATGTCTAGTGGTTTGTGTGTGCGTATGTGTGTGTGTGTGGTTTTTTCTTTTTTTTTTTTGTGGTTCTTATTGGTGGTTTTGGTGGTTTTTTTAATGGGTTTGCAAGTTCGCATGGTGGTGGCATGGTGGTTGTGGTGGTGGTTGCTGGCCGGTGTTTGGTGGGTTAAATGGGTGTGAGTGGTGGTGTTTTAATGGGTTTTGCTAGCTGGTTAAGGGAGAGAGAGAGAGAGAGAAATACTAAAAAATAATAATAATAATAATAATAAAAGAATATTTGAAAAAAGTAACAAAAGAAATAAAAGTTGGGATGTTGGAAATATTGTAAAATGGTATGGTATAATTGATAAAGTAGTTTTTTGAGATGGTAAAATAGGATATGATACAATTTTCGGATGGGGATGCTTTTAATAGGGTGTTTGTTAGGTTGCAAAGATGTTCATCACTGTTTAGTCACGATTGAAATTCTTGTTATGGTTCCATCTCTTCTCTGAAATTTTACTCACCTACAGGACTTACGTGTCACATTCCAACTTCATGTGAGAGGAAAGTGAAAGATATTGAGTATATGAAGTAAATTTTTATTAAATATAGCGACACAACTTTTTCACAACTTACTAAAGTAGTAGGTTTTGAATAAAAAATACTAATAATTTGAATGATATCTGAAGAGGGAAAAATCTCCATAATATGGGCCTGACGGGCCATCCTCCGTGGGCCAAGGCTGGACAAGCCCAATGTCCACTAAACACATCAAAGAACTCCAAGATCAAAGGAATTCTAGCACAAATAAGATTCTAGAAGATACATCCGTTAATATGAGTCTTCTCCACAAAGAAATACCTTGTCTATCACGTTTAGGATCATACAAGAAGAATTCTATAAGGAAAAGACTTTCGCGCCAAGGAAGAGATGTTAACCCTTTACTACTATAAAAGCCCTAATACCCTCATAAACTAAGGTACGCATAATTAACCCCTCTCTAGCACTCTAAAGTTGAAGAAGTTCTAACTTGACCTTCGGAGGATACTAGGCCGGCACCACACCGGTGCTCTCTGTGGGGTTTTTCCCTTTTTATTGTGCAGGTGCTGTTTAGAGTGTGCAAGTAACGTGTGGCTCACTAGTGAATTTTTTGGCATCATCAGTTTGCGCCGTCTGTAGAAAACTCACAGTTGAGATTCGTAAACCGTATTACCATTTCCCAGACAAAAGGGTTGCATGGTACTCACCCGTTCAATGGCAACCACCAACAACGTTCAAGGAGAGGAACCACACACAACTGCCCTCGAGAGACAAGTTCGAACTCTCGTTGCCGCTGTAGAACACCTCACCAAACAGAATCACAACTTGGAAGAACAACTGCGACAGAAGAACGCAGTGCCAAATGACCAACGAGAAGATTAAGAAGGGAATAGCGCTGAAAAAAGAAACCAGGAAAGACCTAAGGACAGCAACGCCCCAAGCAGACCTGTAAAACAAAACTTAAGCATGTCGTCTCTGACGGATGCAACTCCGCCACCTATAGTTGCTGAGATGTAGGTGATGAAGGAACAGATAGAAGTTATGATGAACGCACTCAAGGGACAAGTGTCCAGTGATCTTGACGATTTGGTCAACCGCACCGACTCGCTATTCACTGCGGCCGTTAGCTCTTTCCCCCTACCCCACAAATTTTAGATGCCGCATATAGACAGTTATGATGGAGTAAAGGATCCTTTGGATCATCTAGAGACCTTCAAGACCCTGATGCACCTTCAAGGGGTGGCCAACGAGATCATGTGCAGGGCCTTCCCAACAACGCTCAAGGGCCCTGCGCGGATATGGTTTAGCCGACTGACGCCAAACTCCATCAACACTTTTAAGGAGCTAAGCGCTCAGTTTACCACACATTTCATCGGAGGGCACAGATATAAGAAGTCCATGGCGTGCCTAATGAGTATTCGGCAACGGGAGGATGAGGTGCTGAGAGCCTACATAACACACTTTGATAAAGAAATGCTTTCGATCGATGAAGCCAACGACAAAATACTGGTAGCGGCCTTCATGAACGGGTTGCGGAATGGCAAGTTTTTGTTCTCATTATACAAGAACAACCCGAAGCCCATGTCTGGAGTACTCTACAGCGCAACCAAATATATGAATGCCGAGGACGCACTGCTGGCTCGGGAGGAAAAGCCTAGAAAAAGGGAGTGACAGGAAGAAGGGAAACGGGACCAAGGGTCGAAGAAACTGAGAACGGGAGATAAAAGGGATGAGAGACGATTCAAACCGCTAGGAGGAAGGTTTACAAGCTTCACCCTGTTGACTGCTCCAATAGACCAAGTCCTAATGCAAATCAAGGACGAAGGGACTTTAACCTTCCCCGGGAAACTGAAAGGGGACCCCAGCAAAAGATCAAGAAACAAATATTGCCGTTTCCATCACGATCTCGGCTACAACACAGCCAATTGCTATGATTTAAAGAAACAAATAAAGGCCCTCATCAGACAAGGGAAATTACAGAAGTTTGTCAACAAAGAAAGGATGGAGCCCCTACCTCAAGAGCAACAGCCCCGAAGGGATAATGAGCATCCTAGACCCCCAATCGGAGATATAAAGATGATCGTAGGTGGAACAGCAACATCCGGGTCATCCAAAAAGGCATGAAAGACTTACTGCCGCATGGTTCAGAACGTCCAGCTGACAGGCTCAGTACCAAAAGTAGCGCAGAGGGATAGCCCACTCATCGGATTTTCAGAAGAAGATGCACGGCGTCTTCACCACCCGCATGACGATGCATTGGTTGTCACCTTACGAGTGGGAGAATACAACATGCACAGAGTGTTAGTCAACAATGGCAACTCGGCAGACATCCTATATTACCCAGCGTTCTAACAAATGATGATTAATAGGGAACAACTGATGCCAACGAACGCCCCCTGGTAGGATTTGGAGGAATAAGAGTATTTCCATTGGGTGCGATCACACTTTCGGTGACGATAGGCGACTACCCCCGGTAGATTACTCAGGATGTGACATTCCTTTTGGTCGATTGCTCATCAGCGTATAACGCTATTCTTGGACGACCAACCCTTAACGTATAGAAGGCAGCAACATCAACATACCACCTGATGATTAAGTTCCCCACGGAGTATGGGGTAGGGGAGTTACGGGGAAATCAGGTGGCCACCCGTGAATGCTACATAGCCATGCTGGAAATGGACGACCACCAGCAGACCATGTGCATAGAAGAGTAGCGGTTCGCAGCGGAACCAGTCGAGGAACTAGAAAAGGTAATACTAGATGAGTCAAGACCTGAATGAACGACTAGAATAGGAACGTTGGCTAGCCAGCAAACACATCAAGCACTCGCAGCATTCCTTAGGACGAATTAGGATGTTTTTGCCTGGAACCACGAGGACATGCCCGAGATTAGTCATTCCATCATAGTTCACAGGTTAAACGTGAACCTCGCATTTTTGCCCGTTAGACAGAAAAAGCAAGTGTTCGTTGAAGAGCGAGACAAAGCAATAGCAGAAGAGGTCAGGAAGCTACTCGAAGCAGACTTCATTCGGGAGATATATTACCTTGATTGGCTAGCGAACGTGGTAATGATCAAAAAAGCTAACGGAAAATGGCGAATGTGTGTCGACTTCACGGACCTCAACAAGGCGTGCCCAAAGGACAGTTACCCGTTACCTCGGATTGATACCCTAGTAGACTCAACGGCAAGACACCAACTCCTGAGCTTCATGGATGCCTTCTCGGGCTATAATCAAATTAAGTTAGACGAGACTAATCAGGAGAAGACATCCTTTGTCACCAGCTAGGGTCTTTTTTCCTACAATGTGATGCTGTTTGGGCTCAAGAACGAGGGAGCAACGTACCAAAGACTAATGAACAAAATGTTCACGCACCAGATTGGGAGGAACGTACAAGTGTATGTTGACGACATGCTGGTAAAAAGCCTTCTCGAACCTGATCACCTAGCAGATCTACAAGAAACGTTCAACACTCTCCGGTCATATAATATGAAGCTAAATCCAAACAAATGCGCATTCGGTGTTACGGCAGGGAAATTCTTGGGGTTCATGGTTTCCCATAGAGGTATCAAAGTCAATTCAAAGAAGGTTCGGGCCATCATAGAGTTAGAACCTCCAAAAAAAAATCAAGGAGATGCAAAGATTGAATGGTAGAATTGCGGCCCTGAACAAGTTCGTCTCAAAAGCAACAGATAAATGTCTTCCATTTTTCCGTACTTTAACAAAATCATTCAATTGGACGGACGAGTGCCAGAAAGCATTTGAGGATTTGAAGAAATATCTATCATCTCCACCATTACTCAGCCCGTCAAAGTCAGGGGAAGTGCTCTACCTCTACGTGGCAGTTTCGCAAGCGGCAATCAGCGCGGTCTTAGTCAGGGAGGAGGACGGATCACAAAAACCCGTCTACTTCATAAGTAAGGAGTTTCGGGGAGCAGAAGAAAGGTACCCTCAAATAGAGAAGTTGGCCCTCGCGCTAGTCACGGCGGCAAGGAAGCTCAAGCCTTACTTCCAGGCATATACAATTGTAGTTTTGACAGACCAACCCCTAAGGAGAGCCATGAATAGCCCAGAAACTACCGGACGGATGGCGTTATGGGCAGAAGAACTGAGTGAGTTCAGTATACAGTATTGCCCGTGAACTGCGATAAAGGGGCAAGCCGTTGCTGATTTCATTGCAGAATTTACTAGTTCGGAAGGATTAGGGGCAGAAATAGCCCCACAGTGGAACATCTACATGGATGGATCTTCCAACAGGCACGCAGGAGAGGCCGATGTAGTAATCTAGACCCCTGAAGGAGATGAGATAAAGTGCATGATCCGCCTAGACTTCCCTACAACCAACAACAAGGCAGAGTATGAAGCATTAGTGGAAGGGCTAGACCTCGCTAAAGCAGCAGGCGCTTAGAACATGGTTGTATATTGCGACTCGCAAGTGGTGATAAGTCAGATCAATGGCGACTACGAGTGCAAGAGTGAAAAGATGAAATGGTATCTGAAGGAAGTAAAGAGCCATATCAGCGGCCTTGAAATCAAATTCGTTCAAATCCCAAGGGAGGAGAACGAATGTGCCGACCGTCTAGCAACAGCCGCATTAGCAGAATCTATGCTTGTCCCCGAATAGGTATTGTCCTTCGTCCAAATCTCCTCACTCATTGATGATGAGGTAAATGTGCAAGAAGTAAGTATAGAAAGCGAATGGACCATGCCAATATTATCATACTTAAAGAAAGGCGTACTACCTGTCGAAAAAGATGTTGCAAGGAAACTAAGGGTCCAAGTATCACGGTTTGTGCTAATAAAAGACATCTTATACAATAGAGGATTTTCTCAACCCTACCTAAGATGTTTGATCCCTGACAAAGCAAATTACGTAATGAGAGAAGTCCACGAGGGTGTATGCGGCAACCATTCGAGGGCACGGTCATTAGTACAGAAATTGATCTGAGCTGGATATTATTGGCCCACAATGCTTAAGGACGCACGGCTTATGTCAAGACCTGTGACAAATGTCAAAGGTTCAGCAACCTCATCTGACAATCATCTGAAGAAATGATCCCCATGACGACCCCTTGGCCATTCGCTCAGTGGGGATTAGATATAACGGGCCCCTTCCCTACAGGAGTCCGGCAGCTGAAGTTTCTTGTTGTTGGCATCGACTATTTCACCAAGTGGGTGGAGGCAGAGGCAGTGGCCACTATCACGGAAAGAAACATTCGAAGTTTTGTTTGGAGAAATATCATCTGTAGGTATGGGATCCCCAAAGTACTTGTCTCCGACAACGGAAAGAAATTTGACAATAGCACCTTCGAGAATTTTGTTCGGAGCTGAGCATCAAAAACCACTACTCCTCTCCAGCACATCCACAAGCCAACGGGCAAGTTGAGGTCACGAACCAATCCTTGCTCAAAATCATCAAGTCCCGGCTCAATGGGGCAAAGGGTATCCGGCTAGACGAGTTACCAAGCGTTCTATGGGCATACCGAACCACTGCAAGAACTCTCACAGGAGAAACGCCATTCCAACTTGCCTATGGGAGTGATGTTGTCATTCCAGCAGAAGTGGGACTCACAAGCTACAGGATAGACAGCTATGATAAAGACAAAAATGAAGAAGCCATGCGCCTTCAGCTCGACCTGATAGACGAAGTTCGGGCGGCAGCAGAGCAAAGACTGGCACGGTACCAGAATCTCATGGCTAAACACTACAACTCCAACGTCCGACATAGAGAGTTTCAGGCGGGAGACCTTGTACTTTAGAAAGTGATGGGTACTACCAGAGACCCGTCGCAAGGAAAGCTCGACCCCAACTGGGAAGGGCCTTACAGGATCACATCATGGCAATGGAAGGGAACCTACCACCTTGACACTCTGGACGGGCAAAAGCTACAACGCCCATGGAACGTGGAGCACCTACAGAAATATTGCCAGTAGCAAATATGAAGAACAACGACATTTTACAATTTTCCAGTCTATTTGGCTTTTCTACAAGTTACTAGTTTTACTTAAGAACAATTTTTGTTTACTACATTACTATATTTTAAGCCCGAGGGGGCAAGTACTTTTCTACAAATATATGGTTTTTTAATTTATCAGACGACTATTTAGGCAACTTTGTTTTTCTACGATTTTTATAAAGTCCATAAAGTGGACGGAGTCCATAAATTGGACGGATCACCCCAAGAGGGTTAGAATTTTTAGTCCATAAAGTGGACGGATCACCCCAAGAGAGTTAGAATTTTTACAAAGTCCATAAAGTGGGCGGATCACCTTAAGAGGGTTAGAATTTTACAGTCCATAAAGTGGACGGATCACCCCAAGAGGGTTAGAATTTTTACAAAGTCCATAAAGTGGACGGAGTCCATAAATTGGACGGATCACCCCAAGAGGGTTAGAAATTTTACGACCATAAAGTGGACGGAGTCCATAAATTGGACGGATCACCCCAAAAGGGTTAGAATTTTTACAAAGTCCATAAAGTGGACGGATATAAAGTCCATAAAGTGGATAGATATAAAGTCCATAATTTGGACGGATCACCCCAAGAGTGAAAGAAGTTTTACAGTCCAAAAGATGGATGGATGTTAAGTCCATAAGGTGGACGGATCGACCCTATAGGATGGAAATCCTTACAAAGTCCACAATGTGGATGGTTCATCACTATGGGAATAAAATTCTTACAAGTCCATAAAGTGGACGGATATTAAGTCCACAACATGGACAGATCATCCTAATAGGATAAAGCTCCTCGAAGTCCGCAACTTGGACGGATGTCTAGTCCACAGGGTAGACGGATCATGTCTAGTCTACATGGACGGATCCTGCGTCCAAAATAGATGAAGTCCCCAGCATGAACGGATACAACATATGGCCCACTTAATGGACTGATTATACCAAATTGCTAAGGTCCTAAGTAGACGGATTGAGCATACAAAACACCACAAATTAATAAATAAACAAAATTATAATAAGAGGACGATGTCTATCTTAGTCTGAGGAGTCCAAAGAAGGACAGTATAATTCATTAACCCAACAAAATAAAGTGGACGGATGAATTCCAAGCAATAGAATATATAGACCAAGCAAATAAAGAAGGAAAGTTGACGGATTAAGTACCCATAAAAGGGGAATGTTTACAGTGAAAAGATGACGGATTCATAAATTGTTCTCCAAATACCCTTACATAAATATGAAAAATAAGTAGATAAAACTAAATTTAATCTAAGTTAGGGGCTTCCTTCTCTTTACTACGACGGGCCTGGCCATCCTTAGGGTCACTTTCAATAACTTGCTGGTCTCCAGGAGCATTGACGGGTGGGTTCTCGCCAAAGAGCTCGTCGATATCCTCAGATTAGGTAGGACGGGCGGACGTAAGTTCAGGGGCATTGATACTGACAAACGACAAATCAAAGTCAGGATATAGCGCCTTCACTTGACGGACAGCCTCATCAAAACCGTCACCATAGGAATCTCCAAGCTTGGACAAAAGGGCGTTGGAGTCGCGGTACTCTTAGATAGCAGCATCCTTAGCCAAACGGAGCTCTTTTTCTTTATCTTCGAGTACCCTTCCTTAGATCCTCCGTCAACTTGAAGTACTCGTCCCTCGCTGTCTCGGCCATTTTGAGTTTCTTCTCATGGAGGACTTTTCAAGCCTTCAACTCGACGAGCTCATCCTCCGTCAGCTTGGCTTTATCCCGAACACGGCCTAAGGTTGTCTCAAGATTGAGGCACCGTCCCATCAAGCCCTTCATGATGACCATGGCCTGAAAGATGGGAATTAGTTTAATTTCAAACAAAGGAATATAAGACGAATGAAAGATAGGCGGATGAGAGATAGACGGATGATAAATGGACGGAGTTTA
Organism: Quercus glauca; assembly: GCA_023736055.1. Taxonomy (NCBI): domain Eukaryota; kingdom Viridiplantae; phylum Streptophyta; class Magnoliopsida; order Fagales; family Fagaceae; genus Quercus; species Quercus glauca. The sequence continues at coordinate 8,911,162 of CM043321.1, forward strand.
CCTAAGCAATGCTAAATAAACCCGTCTCGCCCATAGCCTCCGTCGAGTAATTACTCAAGTCTTCGTAATCCTCGGAGATGATGATGGAGGAGAGCTGTTCCAAAGCATATTTGGGATCGTCTCGAAGAAGGGACGGTGGCTTCTTAAGGTTGGCAGACGGACCCTTCATAAGGCCTTTACCGGCCCCATGTTTTGGTGGGGTGGCCGTCTTAGCACCCTCAGCCATGAGCCCCACAACGGGTTCCAAAGAGACCTTTGGCTTCTTTGGAAGACGGTCTCCTTTGGACGGCTGCTTTCTCTTTGCAGAGGTCGTCTCTTTGGGATCAATAGCAATGGCCTCCTTGTTTTTTGCAGCATTGGCCTTTATTATTGCCCTTCTCTTGGCGACATCCATTTCTATAAGGATGAACGGATGAAGTTAGTTTCCTAAAACAAAAGGTCAATTATTCAATCAAGATTGGAACGACGGGCTTACGCTGATAGATCCTAGCTTCATAATTTGATTGTTACTGGTGTTGGTACAGGTTCGTCATAGTACCAATGAATGGTGTCAAGGTTGACCAACTTAGCCCAAGTCCTTTCCTCTGGTGTAGTCTTTTTGAAAATTTCTTCAAGAAAACTGAACTCCTCGAGGTTAACTTGTGAACGTCGTCAGACTGCAAAGAAAAAGGGAGGACGGTTAGAAAATGTTTTGAAATAAACTGAACGGTTGAGAAAAAATCCTCACACACTAGGATGGATACATACGATTCTTAGATAGTATGCCCCATGTTGTGTCAACAGGCATATGGTCTGTATCCCCTGGACGACACATCCAATTGTCACCCTCTAAGAAAAAATAACGACTCTTCCAGTCTCTGTTGGAGTCTGGGGTTTCATATATTACCTTTAACAACGGACTCCTAGATACAAAACTATATATACCCCTAGATTTGTCAATTTCATCCGGACGGTAGCAGTGAAGGAATTCTCGCACCGTCAACCTTCTAGCTCCGTCTAACCAAACACCATACAGAATCTCCATTGCTATGAAGACCCTCCAGGCATTGGGATATTTGGTTGACGGACAAACCCAGATATTTGAGTAGCTCACGATGAAGGGTGCTCAGTGGAAACCTAAGTCCTGCCTTCAACATTTGCTCGTACACTCCAACACCTTCTACCCCTTCATAATAGCATTTCTCTGATTTGTAAGGTAGACAGATGGGAATGTTATCCAGAATTTGATAATTAGCCCTAAGTGTTTTGAAGTGGGTCTCCTTGATGGTAGATGTAAAGTCATTTACCATCCACTCTGGAAGCATGATGAACTCCCTTGGTCCATCAGCTCCTACAACATGTCCTATTTATTGTTCTTCACCGTCATCAGACCCTACCTTTGGTTCAACCAATTCCATATTCTCATTTGTTGAGAAAGGAGAAAAGGCGGACGGACTCCTATCGTTGCTTGGACTATCTTGGTCTTTATGACCTGACGGGTATACCTCCTCATAATCTACCCCGTCACGGACAACTAACTGATTACTCGATGCACTAGACATTACCTATAGGTGACGACAAAACCTAAGACTATAACGGGTCTATGAATGTTGTAACAGAAGTATAAAGTTTTGAGGTGTAAAAATTAATCCGACGGTAGAAAGACAGGACAAAAAAGTACTTACCAATCAGTATGTATGTAAACGGAGGAAATATGATGGTGACAGATGCTAGTAATTAAGCAATGTAGTCTGACAAGGATGACGGATTGCGCTCTGACTAGTGTGTTTCTGTGCAAAATGGGAAAATGAGAGGCAAAGGTTTGGTATTTATAAAGAAAGTACACGGAAGACGAGGCGACGCCTCAATCCAAGACAACATCCAGTGGAAGAACGACACGTGTCATAATGTCTGTTGGATATTTTGCCAAGGTGTGAAACCGTCGACCCACAGGCCTCTGACCCGTCATTCCTTGACCATGAACCGTCACCCCACGTGTCCTAAAAAGAGTGACGGACTCATGGGGTGAGGGGGCAACTGAAGAGGGAAAAATCTCCACAATATGGGCCTGACGGGCCATCCTCCGTGGGTCGAGGCTGGACGGGCCCAATGTCCACAGAACACATCAAAGAACCCCAAGATCAAAGGAATTCTAGCACAAATAAGATTCTAGAAGATACGTTCGTTAATTTGAGTCTTCTCCACAAGGAAATATCTTGTCCATCATGTTTAGGATCATACAAGAAGAATCCTATAAGGAAAAGACTTCCGCACCAAGGAAAAGACTTCCGCACCAAGGAAAATATGTTAACCCTTTACTACTATAAAAGCCCCAATACCCTCATAAACTAAGGTACGCATAATTAACCCCTCTCTAGCACTCTAGAGTTGAAGAAGTTCTAGCTTGACCTTCAAAGGGTACTAGGCCGGCACCACACCGGTGCTCTCTGCGAGATTTTCCCTTTTTTATTGTGCAAGTGCTGTTTAGAGTGTGCGAGTAACGTGTGGCTCACTGGTGAATTTTTTAGCATCATCAATATCAATAGTAAATTCATGTGAAAATGATTTTTTATCAGTCTCAATTTACTATCTCAACAAATTGTGAAACAACTCCTGTCCATAACAAAGTTGTATATATATAGCTTTAAATTTTATTTTCAATCAACCATATGTCCAGTCCTGAGAGTAATAAACAAACCATGCAGATGCCTCAGCCATCTAAGTGATTCCGCAATAAATATGCTGATATGCTCACAGCTAGATGTTTAATATTAGTACAAGTAGTAGTCAAGATGTAATAGTGGAAATTGAAATCCGCACGATTTTTGGCTGTGACATTATGGATTGACTCGATTGAGTTATTTACTTTTATGTTTTTATCGGAATCAATACGATTACTTTCCAGCCGGGATATGCACGAAGATGTGGAACCATCAGATATCCAAGATTCATCTATCATTTAAAACGTAGAGAATGTACCCAACTCCTTGAACTTTTGGACGGTATCTCAGCTTTGCAAATTTGCAATCCATCAAATTGAACGAGGATAGTAATTGGTTTATATTGTACTGTAAATGTAAATTTTACATTGTAATAAATTAAATAAATATGTACAATATTGTACACATTTGCACAAAAAAAGTACACAATATTGTTAAAAAAGACTTAGTATTCTCAAAAGAAAAAACAGTAAGTTAATCCCACGTTGAAAAATGAGTGTGAGTTAAAGAAGTTTAAAGTCTATGCTGTGTATCTAAGAGTTAGGCCCTTTTGAATATACGACACTATAAGTTTTTTTAATAAAACTTCTTCCCTCTCCCTGTGTCTTAATAAAGACTTAGTATTCTAAAAAAAAAAAAAAAAAAATCTAAAACCTTATCTTGCACTTTCTTAAGAGCAAAATGAAATGACAATAAGCGAAATGAACCCCAAGAATTTTAATTCGAAGGATTTGAAAAACTAATAGAGGCTTGTGATTTGAAATCAGATCTCCATTTGAGCTTGGAGGCTTGGAGCTGCTTAAGAAGATCATCTCTCTCTCTCTCTCTCTCTCTCTCTCTCTCATGTTCTTCGTTCTAACACGGACTTGAAATCAATTTCCATTTGGCTTTTGTTGAGTTTGTTCATATTATTGCCATTTGTTACCTTTAGATGACTTGAAATCAGATTTCATTTTGCTTTGACTAAGTTTGTTCATATTGTTGCCATTTATCAACAAGGTAGTTAATGTAGGAGGATTGAGATTTTTTTTTTTTTTTCAATGGTGTTTGGGTATGCCAAGCAACTAAAGAAGAAGATAAAAACTCATCAGAACCCACTTCTATTTGGGTTTGGGTTAGGGCCATGCTTACATGTAATATTTTTTAGGCAAAACTACGATATTGGTCCCTCAAGTTTACCATATGTACGTAATTGGTCTCTCAAGTTTGAAGCATGCACAATTGGTCCCTCAAGTTTTCAAAATGAGCAGTATAAGTCTTTTTACTAACTGCCCTTAACGGTGTTACTTATGTGGCTAACGGACCATGACTTGGCACATTTTAATTTTAAAAATTACAAATTAAAATTACAAAAACAGGTCCCGGCATCTTTTTTTTTTTTTTTTTTTTTTTTAATTTTGCGTAAACTGGGATTTTATTAAATGTAAACAGAAACACACTTTAAAAAGTATTACAACACCACAAACTTCACAGCCCCACCAGGCTGTTAAAGATAAACACACTAACAATACATATATTAACACAACAACTACACAGAACTGCAACAAAATACAAAAACTGAGTAAACTAAAATAGCTAAACATTTGCAGACACTCCACGGGATGAAACGAAACCCATGGAATCCTAGTAGAGGCATAGCAGCAAAAAAGCAGGGCATGTATCATATAGCACTTCGCAACATCTTTACTTCTCTTTTGTTGTTTATTTCTTTTATTTTCTTTAAATGTTTGATTTGGTTTGTGTTTTGTGGGTGAGGGTTAAACTCAAATGGGTTTTGTTTTTTGGGTTTGAGATTCTATTTTTATGAATTTTGTTTTGTTGGTGGGGTTAAATTCAACTGGGTTTTATTTTATTTGAAACAAGAAGACCACCAAAACAGTAAAACGGTAAACATCAAAAAAATATATATATGAAGAAGACCTTTTACCACCAATGTGTGGGTTTGTGCAAGAGAGATAGGAAATAAAAAGAAAAAGAAGAAAGAAGAAGATAATCAATGGGTTTCGTGCAAGAGCCGGAAAAAAAAATTCATTTAGAAGAGAAGAAGAAGTTGTTTGTGTTCACATTTGTGGGTCCCACGAATTTTGATATATTTACAATTGGTAGAAAAAAAAATTTTAATTTCGTACCGTTGTAAAAAAAAAAAAGTTTCTCATGTGTACTTTTAATTTGTAATTTTTTAATTAAAATATGCCATATCATTAAAATAAAATGTCAAGTCATTGTCCGTTAGCCACATAAGTAACACCGTTAATGGCAATTAGTAAAAAGACTTATACTGCTCATTTTACAAACTTGAGAGATCAATTGTGCACGCTTCAAACTTGAAGGACCAATTATGCACACCAGGTAAACTTGAGGGATCAATATTGTAGTTTCGCCTATTTTTCAATAAGAAAAACTTGCCACATCATTAAAAGTGCCACATCATTTTCTTGTTTTACACATGAGGATAAAAGAAAAAAAAAAAAACCTAACAGAAGTTAATTAAAAGATCAATAGCAATCTCTTTTCAAACTTTAGAGACCTATAACACTTATTTAGAACTTCAGAGACTAAAATCACTCAACAGGTAAACTTTGGTCCAACGTTGTAGTTTCACCTTTGATTCGTTACTAGCCGAAAACCCACACAATGTGTGGAAAATATATAAATATTATATAATGGGGTGTAATATATAAAAAGTAACAATTACTTCATGTATTTTTTTATAAAAAATGTTTACAAGTATTTTTTTTATATTTTTATCTCTACAAATATATCATATTATATTCTTCTAACTTCTATTATAATGTGTTATATTTTCCTAATATACAACTAAACTTTATAAGTTTCAAATTTATTATTCAAATTTCCCATCTCTTAAGGAATAAAGAGATTATCATAATAATAATAAAAACTCATCACAAAATTACAATATTATCTTAACTAGAAGTAAAATGAAACCAAATGAATAAAAGATAGACTTTATAATAATCTATTACTCAAAAAATTGGTAGGCATTTTCAAATTCATAGCCATGTAGATTGTGTTTTGAAATAAACTCAAATTCTCATTTCCAAAAAAAAAAAAATATATATATATATATATATATATATTATCTCACACCAAAATTCAACCAAAGCTATAAAAGGGGAAGAGAAGACTTTGTAATGAGAAATTAAAAAAACACAATACCCAAACACTTTTTTTTTTTTTTTTAAATCATCAACCTTACTTAGAGTTATAAAAAAGAACAAAAATCCACAGGAGAGAGTGAAAAAGAATACTCACCATTTTTTAGTGGGGAAAATATGAATTGAATGAGAGAAATAATGTCAAAATTATACAAAATAAAATGAAGAAAAGAAAAGTCAAAATATAAAAAAGAGAAAAGAATGAAGTATAAAGGTAAAGTCGAAAGTAGTGAAAAAAGAAAGAGGTAAAAAGGGAGAAGAAAGGTCGAAGGAAGTGTAACTACAAACAATGGCGAAATGGCGAAACTAAGGGGGGCCAGGGGGGGCATGCTCCCCCTGACTTTTTCAACTTTCCATTATAGATAGTATAAAAATCACAAAAGCAAATTACAAGTTACAAAAAAATGCACTTATTGGCTCCCTCAGATTTTAGAATTTAGGCCGTAACTCCTCAAACTTTTTGAACCAGTCCAAAAAAACCTACAAAAAAAGCCTTACATATTTAAAATTACTCCTCAAAGTTTTGAATTAGTCCAAAAAACCCGCTAAGAAAATAAATTGGTAAAGAAAAATACTCATAGGCCCATTTTCAACAGTCAACCTATGGCCCCTCCAAATAGAAAAGCTCTTTATCCTTTAACAATTCTAGAATTCAAATTGTAAAAACGAAGAAAAAGAATTTAAAAAAAAAAAAAAAACCCCAAATTATTCTTACGGACCACAGGGATAAGAGCTGCTCACTGCTGCCTCTCCACGGCTCCAACCTCCAGCACACACCAACAACAACCACTACTGGTATCTCTCCCTCTCTCACTCTGGATTTCTTCATTGTCTTTATCTCTCTTTGGATTTCTCTGATGTGAGCTCTTTTTGGATTTCTCACTTTCTCTCTCTCATGTACAGTATATGAACACTTTCTAATTAGTGAGAAACACTTTCTAAATATGTGAATAGTTTATGGGTACTTGTGTGTTGACGTTCTCAATAAAATGTAAATAATATTAAGCTGGGTAATTACCCTTGAAAATTAGAATTGACTTTTATCAAAAAAAAAAAGTTGACTGAATTTTTCATCTCAATGTTTAATAAACTTGATTTTATACTCTAAAATTTGATTTCGTTAGCAAGTCACACCCCACTATTAGTTTTTATTGTTAACTGACACATCACTATATTGACATATTTTATTTTTGCCAAATTAACCCAAAACTATGTGGTTTCAATTAAAAATAAACGGCAGCCAGAACACAAAAAATCTGATCATAAACTGCACCGTTTCATCCTATTTTTAAAATCCCAAACCAAAACCCACGAAGGGCAGCTTCCTTCCCTCCCAGCTTGCATGAACTCGATGACCAGACCTTACTAATCTCCTCGGCCTGGCTGAACCTTAGCCATCTGCTTGCCTCCTGAACCTATTGTCGAAGGCTCCAGGTGGCGGCAGCAGTGACGACGACCACACCAACGGTGAGTTGTTCTTCACTTTCTTTTCCTCTCTCTCTTTTTCGAATTTCACTATTGTTACTAATCTTGGTTTTTTGGGTTTTTTGTTGATTGGGTTTGCTAGGGTTTTTGTTAAATTTTAGGTCTCATCCTAAAGAAGCGTTGCCGGAAGCAGTGAGTCGGTAGATATGGAAAAAGAACTAGAGTTGGAAAAGGAATTGAAAGTGGATCTGGAGTTGGTAGTTTGTAGGACCTTTTATCATTAGGACCTTTGATTGTTAGAACCTTTTGTGTTTACTATTTTGTAAGGCTGCCCATAAGCTTATTTGATGGTGTTACTGGACAAAAGTAACCTATTTTGTGTTGGTCTTAGGACCTTTTATTATTAGGACCTTTGGTTCGGCAAAATTTGTTAGTCATTGTTTTGTAAAGCTTTCCAATCAGTTTATATGATAGTGATATTAGACATGAAAAGAAAAAAGAGTACGGCAGTGTTGGGTATTGAAGAATCTCTGTGCATGTGAACCTGAACCAATTTAACTACTCAATACCAAGTATAGTCCATCAGTTACTTAATATTCCAATCATATTTCTGCATTAGCAGCTAAGTGATAAACTTAATTTTTCTGCATTACTTAATCATAATTCTATATAACTTAATATTCCATGTGATGCAACTATCACCATAAGGAAATGGTATTGTTCACATGCATAGAGTTTTTTCTTCATTTCTAGGTCTGGCACATGCAATGCATAAGTTTGGTGTGGTTTGAGCTAGAATTTATTATGTACAGGTAGTCCCAACTATGGTCATGAAAGGTGTATCAATGCTTTTACCAATTGTAAGGATGATAATTGTTGACCTTGACTTTAACAGAATCAAAAGCCACATTTAATAACCTTCAACCAATTTCCATTATAATAAACAATATTCCATTAATAGACAAAATTAAAAGCCAAAATCCATTGCAAGAAATGCATTTCAATTGCCATTACAACATAATAAAACCAATGGCTATTAAAATTGTCATTACATTAAACAAGATAAGAAACTATCTACTCTCTCAAACTTATTGTCATTACAATCTTTCACAATGACTAAACTACAATTCACCTATACTAAATACAAGTTCTTTCCTTGCCCTCTTTCTGTCACTAAAATGACCACCACAATAACAAACCAACTTAATGCAAGGCCAAAAAGTAGTCTCATCTCCTGCCTCTGATGAACACAATTAATTTCAACAATTATTATCCTTCTCTAATAGCACAATTGTAGCTCCCAACTTGTTAGCCTTTTGTAATAATCCAGGGTTAATTTGCTTTGCTCTGTCTTCACAATTGCAGGAAACTTGCATTTACATTTCACCTTATGATCGCTAATTGCCTCCAAAAAAATTCTAGATTAGTACAAAACAGTGCAATCAAGGTTGACCTGAAAAAACAGAGAACAATTATTAAATCTAGATTAGATAAGATATGCTCCCTCCAAAAAAAATTCTGGTCCCTCAAAAAAAAAAAAATATTTAACCAGTTACAATTCTTAAAGATGAGATATATAACTGCAAAATAAGATGAGATATAACACAAGTAGTCACGCAGCAATGTAAGATATGATTATGTATCATGAAAATTTTCTCATAATTACTATATGCCAAATATGCAAAATTGTCAGTGCATCATCAAATAGAAGTAAAATAGAGCCAAATCAAATATCAAAGTTCAAAACTTTACATTTTAACCAAAAAGTATTTTCCATTATAATATACTCAACTCAAACTGCCCCTCCACCTTCGGAGCCCAGGATTTCACATTATAATGCAAAATGTCTCAACACTAAGCATGTTCATGTACCTCATAGTATTCACAAGATCCCACATGATCTAATATTGCTAATCTTTGCCAGAGACTCAATTATGGTGTGATAATCCCTGACACTGTGCATGTAATTTCGTTGTTTTCTAGCCCATTCAAGGAACCAATATTCCAAAATGCCAGCATTCTTGAATCTCAAGTACATCCTCAACTATATCCAGAGAAACTCTTATTCTATTTTGGTTAATAGCAATATTAATAGCTAATGCTGGGCAAGATATCATAATTTCACAAATTCCTTTCCTTGGAAACCTCTGTTGTCAGTTCACTAGAACTGTACATCCTAACAAACATCATCCCTTTAAAAAATAATTATTTGCGGTGGTTGCAAATTCTAATAATATTGTTGAACTAAATAGAGTATCACAATTTACCTGACAGAAAAATAAACTAGAGCTATAAAAAGAGTACCAATATGCTTCCTAGTTTATTTTCTCTAAATTCAATGTTCTTTTTTTTTCTCAAGCTCCTTTAGCAATAAACTAAAGGTGGCAGCACGTATTTTTGTTTAAACAATTAATGATTCAAGCTTCACTGCTTCAACTATTCAGTCACTACTACAGAATTGGCACACACATTTTCACAAACACTTACCTTACATAATTATAAACTATCACAGGGACTTCATAATTTCAAATAATTTACCACCCATATATATAAATAACATCTTCCCAAATAATAGGAATTCAATTTTAACAGCCAACATGAAAAACCCAAAAACCACAGCCCAAAATGTCATTGAAAAAATCAACACATATATGATTGAATATTTACACACCTCATTGGCAGTGACCAAGATACGAAGCAAAGAGAGAGGTCTTAGTTATTCGCCACCATCGCCATCGCCTAGGTTCTTCACCGCTGCCGCCGCCTGGGTTCACGAGGTGAGCTGAAGGTCTATTTGGGTTCAGTCCAAGTTGAGGGGTTTGGGTTAGAGAGGTCTGGGTTCATGGGGTATGGGTGAGTTGAAGGTCTTCTTCGTGGTTCTTTGTTTTTTTGTTTTAGAGTTTGGCCTAAACGTCTAGAGGTTTGTGTTTTAAGTTTAGGCATGAAACAACGTAGTTTTGATTGTGCCAGCTTTTAACTTGTTCATCACTGAAATTACATAGTTTTGGAGTTGATTTGGCAAAAATAAAACATTTCAACATGGTGATGTGTTAGTTAACGTCAAAAACTAAATGTGAAGGTGAATTGCTAATGGATGCAAACTTTAAGGTGTAAAATTAAGTTTCTAAAATATTAGGGTATAAAATTCAGTCAACCCCAAATTTTAGGGGTGTAATTTACAATTTACTTTAGTAAGTTTGTATAAGATATAATAAATAAATAATTTCAAGCAAAAGATGTTGGACACAAGTTTTATGTGCAATTATTTGATTTTGTTGGATAGTAATAATTTACACTTCACTATCTACCACTTTTTAGTTATGCATATAAAAAATCTAAATATCAGTATTTAAATATTTTATTTTAAATTATGAAAAGGGTAAGTGAGAGAGCTAAAATTTTTTGTCATATTTAACTTGGCTTCCCATGAAAATTTTCCAGCCTCTGCCGTTGACTATAAATGTGAACTAATAGGGAGAAAGAATAAAATAATAGGTAGAATAAAAGTCTAAAAAGAGAAAGAAGAGGTAGAAAATAAGTAGATAATGTGATCGATGATGTGGCTCAATAGGAGTATACTAACAATAAATGTTACACTTCAAGTTTTAGATATATATATATATATAATATAAAATTGAATGCTATCGAATATTAAAATTGGATGTAACTTTTTATAGCCTAGTGAACAAAGTTGCAGAAAATTATCAATGAATGAACATCTTTATGCTCTTGGTGTTGCTCTATTTATGGTTTTTCCAATGAAAGCGCAAAACCCAAATTGAAACCCAGGTTCTCCAATATCCCCTTGTGGATTTTGAAATTTCAAATTGATGAAAATGCGACTTGGAAGGATAGATATATAGAATGCAAGTTGAGAATTTTTTTTTTCACCGGTTCTCTGATAACCTTTTTTTTAATTTTTAATTTTTTTAAAATTCATTAGAAATATATACAAATAAACCACACCCCACCCCCTTCTTGGGACTTCAAGTCTTACTTGTTGGGTTACGTGTGAGTGAAGTCCAAACATTGAACATTGAATAAAGATGAAAAGAATGAGTGGTTAATATAATATAATATAATTGAGCACATACTCATTGGGCTTAGGCCTTTTGGGTTAAAGTGTGTCTCTATATGCTATATTAATTATTTAAGGAAGCTATCCAAGGTGTTTATTCCCCCAACAAGTGGTATCAGAGCTAAGATTAGAGTGGAAGCAATGGCCGGAGAAGAAGGCAAGGGTTCAAGAATTAAGAAATTTGATAGAACAGACTTCGCGTATTGGAGGATGCAGATTAAAGATTATCTCTATGGGAAGAAATTGCATTCGCCTCTTTTAGGAACGATACCTGAAACTATGAAGGATGAAGACTAGAACCTTCTTGATAGACAGGTATTGGGAGTTATTTGATTAATTCTGTCAAGATCAGTTACGCACAATGTTGTGAAAGAAAAAACCACAGTGTATTTGATGAAAGCTTTGTCTAGCATATATGAAAAGCCGTCGGCTAACAATAAAGTGTATCTGATGAAGAAGTTATTTAATTTGATGGCTAACAATAAGGTGTATCTGATGAAGAAGTTATTTAATTTGAAGAAGGCAAAAGACACTCCTTTGGCACTGCAGAAGGATGAAGACTGGAATCTTCTTGATAGACAGGTATTAGGAGTTATTCGATTAACTCTGTTAAGATCAGTTTTGCACAATGTTGTGAAAGAAAAGACCACCGTGGATTTGATGAAAGCTTTGTCTAGCATGTATGAAAAGCCATCGGCTAACAATAGGATGTATCTGATGAAGAAGTTATTTAATCTGAAGAAGGTAAAAGACATTCCTGAAGCATTGCATCTGAATGAGTTCAATACAATCACAAATCAATTATCCACAGTGGGAATTGAATTTGATGATGAGGTTCGTGCATTGATACTTTTGGCTTCTTTACCAAACAATTGGGAAGCCATGAGAATGGCGATGAGTAATTCTGCAAGGAAAAACAAGCTCAAATATGATGATATTCAAGATTTGATTTTAAGTGAAGAGGTTCGCAAGAGATATGAAAATATAGACAATGCACAAGATCAACCTTTTGTCACGGAGAACAAGAGTAGAGGTAGAAGCAGAGGACCTAATGATCAGAAATTCAATGGTAGATTGGTAGGTCACAATCAAGAGATAGATCGCAATTCAAAAAAAACTAGAGAATGCTTCCATTGTGGGAAAAATGGTCACTTAAGAAGAGATTGTTGGCATTGGAATAAGGAACAAAATAAAGGAAAATATGAAAAGAATGATAGTGAGAAAAATACTACAGCTATTATGATTAATGAGGATGTTGTGGTACTCTTTATTGAAGAGCATAAGTGTGAACATGTTGCTAATAACAGTGGCGACGCCACATTAGAGTCAGGGTGTTCCCAAGAAGACCTTGACTTGAAAAAAAAAATTATATATAATAATTAAAAAAAATTTATTTGTTTATCCTAAAAAAAAAAAAAATGAGGAACACCCTTAAGATAATGAGGAACACTCTCAAATAAAAAAAATAAAAAAAATATTATTTGTTCTACTTTCAAGCAAAAAAAAAAAAAAAAAGCCCAAAAAAATTTTGAACTAAAATCTGAAAAAAAAAAAAAAAAAGAAAAAAAAAAAAGGTAACAGAGCAAGCCCACAAAAAATCCCAACATCAATCCTAAACATAAAGCAAACCCAATCTAAACAAAAAAACAACCCAACAGATGGTAAAAAGTAAAGCAAACCCGCAGATGCTAAAAAAAAAAAAAAAAACCAAAACCCAATATACACTGCAAATCACTAAATCAGAAACCTCAAATCACTAATCAGATATCACTAAAGCAAACCTAGAGACAAAAACTTCAACAGAGCAATGCAGCCAACACTACAACACAAGCCAACAAACGGATCGAGATCGGTCAGCCAACACAACTCAAGCTCCAGTCCAGAGCACATCGCATCGGGATTCGGGCATCAGAGATCGCTCACTGGATCGGATCGGAGATCGCCAATCAGTCACGTCGCTCATCACTCGGCTTGGTCACGTCGCTTGCTCCGTCGCTTGCTTCGTCGCCCGTCGCTCGTCGCTCGGCTTGCTCCAGTGCTCCCTCAAGGTATTTCATAACTTCTCTCTTCTTTTTTTTCTCTCTGACTCTCTCAGTCTCTCTCTCTTTATCTGAAAAATTAAAATGAAAGTTTTTTCTTCTCTCTATCTCTCTCAGTCTCTCTCTTTTATCTGAAAAATTAAAATGAAGTGAAATCTGAAATGAAATGAATGAGGCTCTCTCTTTATTCTTTTAAGACTTTAACAGTTAACTTTAATAATTTGTCTGATTTTTTTGAATAACTGTGATTGGCTCAGCTTATATTTAACTTTATTAATATTTTGGCCCTGTCCTTGACTTTTTCTTTTTGGCTTTATTTGTTGGTGTTGGTGTTGGTGAGACTTGGTGAGATACAATTAATTGTTTTATTGTGATTTGTAATTGTGAAATTTTCTGATTGGCAGTTGGCTCTTGTGATGGGGTTTGTCTCATTGTCTGACGAGTGGGGTGGGGGTGGATGGGCACATCACATGGGGCCGGGTGAGGAATTTAAATTGAGGGAAGTAAATGCACATGGTGCCACTAATAAATAATAATTTAATTAATTAATAATTAATTAAGGGAGCAACTAATAAACAATAATTAATAATTTAATTAATCAATATATTATGAAAGATAAAAAAATTAAATTATGTTAGTCTAAATAATAATTAATAATTTTATAATTAATGAAAAAAATATAATAAATTATAGTTTATAAAAGACAAACAAATTAATGAAACAACTAAACAATAATAATTAATAATTTTATTAATATTTCAAATCAACTTATAGTTTATTATTTATTATTTTACTAAAATTATGGACAAATATTTGATAAAAAAAACCACATACCCAAGATTCATCTACTTGATGATGGCTTTGGCCTTTGGATCTTTGAACTAAAAAAAAAATTTAGGAACACCTTAAAAAAAATTCCTAGAGTCGCCACTGGCTAATAATGATGTTGAGTGGGTTGTTGATTCTGCAGCCCCCCACCATATTATCTCTACGAAAGGGTTGTTTACCACGTATAAAGTAGGAGACTTTGGAACACTGAAGATGAGTAATTTTAGTTACTCAAAAATTGTGGGAATTAGTAATGTGTGCATTGAAACCAATGTTGGTAGCACTATAATGTTGAAGGATGTGCGACATGTTCCAGGTTGAAGAATAAATGTGTTTTCTACATTGGCTATGGATCGAGCGGGTATTTGTAACTATCTTGGTAATGGAAGATGGAAACTTACTAAAGGGCCATTGGTTATTGCAAGAGGACATGCATGTTGCGGTTTGTACAGGACTCATGTGAAGATCTGTAAGAAGAAGTTCAATGAGATTAAAAATTTTAAGAAAACTCCAAAGATGAGTGTTGGGATTAATGGCATTGAAACCAAGAAGGTAACATTCTCATTGCCTAATAGTACTTTAGAAGAGGAAGTGGTAGGTGATGAAGAATATGAAGATGCTAAGGCTACATGGGATGATGACGAAGTGAAAGATCCTAAAGGTCTTGAGCAGGGGGAGCAATATCCTTCACCAAATATTGTTGAACCTCATGAGAAGAGGATTACTGGAGAACATCAAATTGTTAGCTTCAAGAATAATTGGGTTTCTAATGAGGGGGAGCCAAGAGATTGGATTAAGGATATCCAAGATGAGATTAATTATTTGAGAATGAAAGGGATTGACGTTGATGGAGTGTTCTCAGTGTTGATGAAGATAATGAAGAAGGTCAAGCTTGAAGTTGGCTTAATCGGCACAGAATTGAATTGAAGAAATAGATTGAAAATCTCCTCTCATCGGTGGGCTAGAGGGGGAGATTGTTGTGAGTCCAGCCCGATTTTGTGGCAAGAAAACCATGTAGTGAAAAAAATTCTATTAGAAATAGGAGACCTCATAAGTTTTAATTTGTGTTAGAGTAGGAGTTTGTGTGCTACAAGGATTGGTGTGGCGGCAGGGTTATATATAAATAAGGTTTATTAGGTATTAGGTGCCGCATAGTGAAAAGAAGAAAAGAGAAAGGTGTTGCACAGTGAAAAAGAAAAAGAATAGAGAAAAAGGATTGCTGCCTTAGAGAAAGATAATTTGTGTGTGTGAGAGCAAAGAAAAATAAGAGAGATTTTTTTTTTCTTTAGCCGTAAGGCATACACAAGAATTATTGTAATTGCTTTGACAATAGTGAAATTATTCGGAATTTGTTTCATGATTTTTCCCTTCAAAGAGAAAGGGTTTTCCACGTAAATTTTGTGTTTCTGTATATGATTGTTATTTTGGATTGCTAATAATTGTGATAATATTATTTGGGACCCAACAAGTAGTATCAGAGACCATGGTGATGTGTGGCGAAGGTGGTGAGGTATTCATGGTCCTTGCCCAATGGAGACAGAGAAAGCCTAAATGACCCACACATAAAGATCATGGAGAAGAAAGAAAAAAAAAAGGATATTGCTAATGGTGCTAAATAATGGTGTGATACAAGGTTCTCATGGACATGGATGTGTGTGGGGTTCCAATGGATGAGCGTGCAGGATTGACACGTGGTTCCCATAGATGGCATATGAGAGACCCATAGATGATGCGTTAATGAAGTAAAAAAGCCCATTAGGCAAGGGGAAGTGAGTAGAACTTGTTCATGGCCCACAAAGAGGTCTTGAAGCCCATAGAGAGATAGACTCACATGTGATGGGGAAATTGTTGAATTACACATGTAAATAAAGTCCTACATTGAATAAACATGAAAAGAATAAATTATTAATATAACATAATTAAGCACATACCCATTGGGTTTAGGCCTTTTGGGTTAAAGTGTGTCTCTATATGTTATATTAATTACTTAAAGAAGCTCTCCAAAGTATTTATCCCCCGACATCACTCGCTCATACTCTCATGCATTAAAATTCCATTTGGTTGGTGGAAAAGTAAGATGATAGAAAATAGGAGAAGAAATAAAAAAGTGAAAGGATATGAGAGATTTTAATTTTCTCTCATTTGTATTTGATTGGGAGGATGAAAAAAAAAAAAAAAAAAAAAAAAAAGATAGAAAACTCATTTATTTGGTTGGAAAAAAAAAATGAAATGATAACAAATGAAATAAGTATAAATTTACAATGATGTCCTTATTAAATAAAAAAATAGCACTCTTTTTTTAATTAAAAAATGGTGTAACTTCAATTTTATTTAAAAAAAAAAAACCGCAACAACAAATGAGAGCTAAAAAAGAAAGTAAAAAAATAAACAATAACAAATGAGAACGTAAAAAACGGATAAAAACAAAAGAAGGAAAAGACAAAAAGTGATATTAAAAAAAAATAAAAATAAAAAACCAACTAAAAATGATTAGGAGAAACGGACCAAAAAACAAAAAGGAAAAAGACAAAAAATACAAAAAAGTTGGGTTGACGGTACAAGGACAATTTTAACCATCCAACACATTCCCAAGATTAATAAGTCTTGGTACACACGGCGAAAATTATGCCGGGTGCATCGTATATCAGCTCTGCACATGGAGAACAAATAATTAGGCCCGTCTAACGTATATGTTTAAAAATTAAAAATTGTTATTTAAAAACATTTATAAAAATATATGTGAGTGAAAAAATATGTAAAAATATATAAAATATTATTTAAAAACTGAAAATAGTTGTTTGAAAACATCAACCAAACACCCCCTAGACTCCACCTTTTTTTCTCTTCACTTCCTGTCTCAACCAAACGTTTCTTTCACCAATCTTCTCTTTTTCTTTTTCTTTTTTCACTCCTTTTTTTTTTCTCAAAAATCATCCCAACTAAACATATCTTAAGGGTGTGTTTAGTAGTGTGAATTTTAGGGAGATTGGAAAAAAACAATGAGAGAAAATGAGGAGAAAAAACTTTTTAGAGAATGTTTGGTTAAAAGAGGGAGAGAGAAAAATAATGATGGGGCTCAATTATTTTCTTCCCAAACTTACTAAAAAGTTTTTACTCCAAAATTAAGAAAAAACTAAGTATGAGAAATTTGATAGGCAAATTACAAAAATGTCTCTGCGCACTTGCACTTGCACTTGCACATGGACTTGTCCAATTCATTCCTCTTTTCCTACTCTTCTTCCTTTTTTTTCATTGGTTTGTTCTTATTTACGTTATCTTTTCTGTCTTTTCTTACTTCTCCCGTTTTACCACACTAGGTTGTGACGCTTGACGTGAGAGGCTAAAGGAAAAAGAGAAGATAAAGTTGTGGTGGTATTTTGGTGTGTTGGTGTGGTGTGCCCAGTATTTTAGTCCTTTGCCCGTAGTAGCCATGCATCACATAAATAAGACCTTTTTTTTTTTTTTGTGAGAATCACATAAATAAGACCTACGCATAAGATGCAAGTAGCAAACACACTTTAAAAGAATCTGTACTAATATCTCTATACCCAAAAAGAACAAAAACACAGAAAGAAAGAGAGATCTCAGAATTCAGAAAGAAAGAAGAGTAGAATGGACACGAACTTTCTTCCTTCCGAAAGGTTAGGTTAAATCTCTTTTCTTTTAATTTTGGTTTTATACTTTTCTATGCATACGCCGATAAATCTCATGTCAAGTCTTTATTTGTTTGGGTAATAAATGTTTTTTTAAGCATACAAGAACTATTGTGAATATGTTCTAGTATGATCATTTTCTTTTTTTAATAAGCACCACTTATGGTTA
Source organism: Quercus glauca (assembly GCA_023736055.1). Classification (NCBI taxonomy): domain Eukaryota; kingdom Viridiplantae; phylum Streptophyta; class Magnoliopsida; order Fagales; family Fagaceae; genus Quercus; species Quercus glauca. Next base: position 8,929,229 of record CM043321.1, read on the forward strand.
ACATTTCATACCATGGTTATCATTATCCTGATCTAGATCTTAGGATTTTAAAAGATCATAATATCCTATATCCTTAAAACGTCTTGGATATTTCTACTAAAGTGAAATTCACGTGGGATCCTAATCTGGATCTTAAGATCTTATAGGATCCCGATCCTATAGCAATATTAAAAATCATGTCTTATAAAAGAAAATTCAAATTTTTTTTCTTATTTCAAGCTTCCAAATAGAGCCTAAAGGCCCCAAACTAATATAAAAAATGTAATAAATAGATTAGCCCAGTAGCCTAACCAAAATTAATATATAAAAAAAAAACATATTTAAAAAAAAAAAGCAAAAAATAAAACCCTAAGGCTCACATTAATCATTAGTCGTCACTTTAACCTAATAAACAAAATCACAAAAAATAGTAGAGAAAATACCAAACTACTAGAGAGTAGAAGGTGAGTGTAAGAAGCTGAGAATTTCAACGATGACGCCACAGTGAGAGAGATCATAGACGACAAAGGTGGTTTTTTTTTTTTTTTTTTGGTTGGTAATTCCACTAACAATGACAAGAATGTTGTTTATAATAATTAACCATACTTTGAGGAACCCATCCAAGATAACCAAGGCTTTGGTCTTGATGATTGATTGTGTTCGTGGTGTTGTGTTGAAACATTTTTATTTGCTTTGTATTGTTTATGTGAGACATTAGATATTGACATTGTTATTTTCTTTGAGTTGTTTATGTGAGACATTATGTATGTTTTGAATTGTTTAACTTAGAACTTGGTATTTGTGAGTTGTAACTTTTGAACTTTAATTATGTATTTGTAATTTGGTACTTTACATTTTATTAGTAATTTCACTAATTTGTGTTAAAAATGACTTTTTTCAACGTTTCATTAATATATATTATAAATTATAATTATAGGTATTTTTAGTCTATATTTTTTTATTCAGAAAGTAGGATCTTACGATCCTTGTGTCAATCCTACAATCCAATCCTCAAACCATCACACTAATCTCGTGTAGAATCTTGATCCTGATAACCTTACTTCATACATTGAGAAATGCTATGTTAACAATGCTTCCATAACACTTTCATAACAAATTTTAAGTGGCAGATTGTTATTGGCTATAATTAATGAGCAAAAAAGTATTTTAAGTTGTGGATTCAAATTAGAACTAAAATAACTTACTACTTACGATTTGTTGTGAAAGTGTTGTGAAAATATTGTGTTTATAGCACTTCTTTTCATCGAATATTTGAATCTTTGTCATATCTAATACTCTTCTATTTATTGTAAAAATGTTGTGAGATTGTTGTGGCTACTAAAATCTCATACGAAAAATAACTCTTTATTGCAGGGTTATTAACAAACTACTACTTTATTTTTGGCACATCCAACTTAATACTATAATTAAGTGTCTGTTTGGAATCCGCTTATTTTGCTGAAACTGATTTTATTTTTTACTGGAAGTACTATAGATAAAGGTAAAAGTTAGTTGAAATAGTATAATGAAACCCATGAATAATATTAAAAAGTGCAGTGTGACCCATGAATAGTAGCAAAAATAAACTGAATAATAAAATAATTAGTAAAAATAATACATGCCAAACACACACTAAGACTGCTATTTTTTTTTATTGCATTTTTGTTGTTCCCTTATATTGTTCATCTTCCGTTTGTTTCGAATAATACATTTTACATGGTTGTTTTAAACTTTTAATGTAAAAAAAAAAAAAAAAAGTCAACATTAAAATATTTTACGGTCATCTCTAAAATTGGAGCAACATGACGTAAAATGGAGTCTTGTGGCTTAACACCGAAATTTGCACCACTCCTCGTTTAGCCAAAAAAATTTGCACAATACACATATATCTAATAAACTCTAATTTGCACACAAAGTACAAGTAAAAGTATGAAGTGCTCTCATGCTCTCATGCGTGTAGAAGCAGTGTGGAGTCTTGCGCTCAGCTTGCAAGAGCAGCGTGACCACCCTTTTGTGGTGAGGCCAGTTTTGGTTCCCCCTCCTCTTTTCTTGAGAAAGCGAGTGAGGGGCGGTGAAATACTGATGGCGGAGGAACTAGAGGGACTGTGGAAAAAGTTAAGCATTACAGAAGCAGAGGATGAAAATATTAAGTTGGGGAGCAATAGCACAATGGCTGTGAAGGAAATTGGGAAAAAATGTCTGGTAATGAAGATACTTACCCAACGCACTGTCATTCTGGAGGCCCTAAAAAAGAACATGAGAATGTTATGGAAACCAAGCAAAGGAATGCAAATCTCTGAAATTGAAGAGGACTTATTCTTGGTGGAGTTCGACGATGGGAGGGATAAGAAAAAAGTAATGGAGATGTGCCCGTGGAGCTATGAGAAACAATTGATTCTGATGCAAGATTTTGAAGGTGAGCTGGTTTCAAAGGAGATAAAACTTAAATGGGTCCCCTTTTGGGTTAAAATCTTCAACCTTCCCTTGAAATGCATGACTAGAGAATCTGGGTATGAGATTGGGTCGAAGATTGGAAGGGTCTTAGACGTCGATGTCCCGGAGAAAGGTGTACAGTGGAGAAAATTCCTCAGAGTAAGAATACGTCTCAATGCCACGACAAAGCTCATAAGGGGGAAGAAGGTTTCAATTGAAGGGGGGGGGGGGGGGGGAAGCAGATGGGTTTTCTTCAAGTATGAACGACTACCTAATTTTTGCTACCGGTGTGGAATGTTAGATCATGGAGAAAAAGATTGCCCGGAAAGAAAGGAAGGGGAAAATCATGGTGATGAAGAAAGGAAGCAATACAGCGCGTTGTTGAGAGGGGAGCCAGGAAGAAGTACCGGGAGAGACTATGGCAGAATGGGTGAAAAAAACACGCCGAAAAAAAGGGATGACCACAAGGAAATCAGGACGGAGACACCGACACATGTAAAACCCAGCCTGAAGGTAAGCTCGATGGTAGGTAGGCAGCACTTGAGTGAGCATACCCTCTGTCAGAAGGAGGGTACACGCTTCGGTCATGTTGAGCATGGAAAGGTGAGTCGGAAGGTGGAGTCATATCAGAGTGTGGAGTTTTTTCATGAAAATGGCAAGGTCAGTTCTCCAAAGGCAAAGGTGGACGGCAAGCTAACCAAAAGTAGGAAGGATTCTCTGACTAACACACTGAACATAAAAGATATGGAAGATAAGATGCAATGGGAGGATGTACTGAATGATATGGCTAGTATCAAGGCCGAAGAAGGGAGAAAACACAAACATGATTTAAATAGCATGGGCTGGGTAGACAAAGAAAATCAACATTGGGCCGAGATTGAGTCAAGCCCATTAGCAATGAGTTATGACCAAGAGAATGGATGGACTTCAGAAGTTTTGGGCCCAAATAGTGATCATTGGAAGCGCCTAGCTAGACAAGTGAAGGAACGTGGCCCAACGGTGGTAAGTGATCCAGTCAGCCAAAAAAAGAAAAGGTGAAGCTCCTCTAATAGAGCTGGATCAAAACGTGAAGTGTAAAAAACGAGCGAAAGACAAGGCACACTTAGAGAATGCCCCTGATGAAGAAAAGAAAATGGTTGGCAGTGTGGCGGTGGCTGTGGTGTAACACTACCCAGCCAAATGATCGTACTAGCTTGGAACTGTCGAGGTTTGGGGACTACGCCGGCAGTTCGTATGCTCACCGAAGAGGTGAAAAAGAAAAACCCCGTGTTGGTATTTCTAGTAGAAACAAAAGCAAACATAGACAAGATGAAAGGATTTCAGAATAAGTTGGGCTTTACTTAGGGGATCGTTGTTCCTAGCAATGGCAGGAGTGGTGGTTTGGCTCTTTTGTGGTAGGAAGGAACGGACATCAGATTCAAGAGTTGCTCTCATTCCCACATTGATGTGGTTGTTCATGGTGTTGGCACTGACGACCCTTAGAGAGTTATAGGCTTCTACGAACACCCCGATACTGGCAAAAGGTACACATCCTGGAAATTACTTGAAATACTCTATGCACAATGTGAGATGCCATGGCTTGTGTGTGGTGATTTTAATGAGATTGTACATCCTGATGAGAAAGTGGGTTGGAAGGATAGAGATGCTGCACAAATGGATGCGTTCAGAGAAGAGTTGAGCAAATGCGGCCTAATCGATTTGGGTTTTGTGGGTCCGATGTTTACCTAGTGCAACGGCAGATTTGGTGAACAACGAACTCTCATCCGATTCGACAGAATGGTTGTAAATGAAGCTTGGTCTCAAATGTTTCCGGAAGCAAAGGTTCACCGTGTTTCCATGTCATCCTTGGACCATTGCCTACTGGCATTGTTTCTGAACAGGGATCACCATCAAAGGAGAGGAAAGAAACGGTTTTTCTTCGAAGCAATGTGGACCCAGGTGGAAGAGTGTAAGGAGATTGTTGAATTGGCTTGGGACCCTTACAGAGAGGATTCAGCTCTTTTAATTCATGAAAGACTTGAAAGATGTTAGAAAGAGCTCCAACAGTGGAACCAAACTAGTTTTGGGAATATATACAAAGTTTAAAGCAAAAACAGAATTGCCTTCAACAGCTCGAGTCCTTTAACTTGCTCCATGAAATGGCAAAGGAAATTCAGGCCTTAAAAAAGGAAATCAATGAGCTGCATACTAAGGAAGAAATTATGTGGAACCAGAGGTCACGAGTCTTGTGGTTGCAACATGGTGACAAAAACTCCAAGTTTTTTCATGCTACTGCTAGCCAAAGAAGACAGAAGAATAGAATTGGGGGACTGATGGATGATTCGGGTGTTTGGCAGGAAGATCAGGAGACGACGAAGAGGTTAATCCTAGACTACTTTAAGTCTATCTACAGCTCCAATCAACCGACCAGGTTTGATGAAAGCCTTCACGCCATGGAAGAGAGAGTGACTCCTGATATGAATGAAGAGCTCCAAAGGGAATTTAAGGCATAAGAGGTCTGGAACGCACTTAAACAAATGCACCCCACCAAGGCTTCGAGCCCGGATGGTATGTCCCCTGTCTTTTACCAAAAATACTGGGAGATTGTTGGCCCCTCTATTACGAATTGTGTGCTGCAGGCCCTTAACACAGGTGTCATGCCAAAGGATATCAACAAAACATACATCTGCTTAATTCCCAAGATAAACCCCCCCCCCCAAAGATAACGGAATTCCGTCCTATCAGTCTTTGCAACGTGATCTATAAAATCATCTCCAAAGTCCTTGCGAATAGGCTGAAGAAAATCCTACATGGTGTTATTGATGAAGCTCGAAGTGCGTTTGTCCCGAGAAGAATGATAATGGACAATGTAATCGTTGCTTTTGAGTCCATGCATTCCATCCATCAGAGAAGGAGGGGGAAGGAAGGGCTAATGGCAATAAAATTAGACATGAGTAAGGCGTATGACAGGGTTGAGTGGGCATATCTTGAGTTAATGATGAAGAAAATGGGCTTCGGGGATAGGTGGATTTCTCTCATTCTGATGTGTGTAACCTTTGTAACTTTTTCAGTTCTAATCAATGGCGAGCCAAAAGGATTGTTCACTCCTTCAAAAGGTCTCCGACAAGGGGACCCAATCTCCCCGTACTTGTTCTTACTGTGTGGAGAAGGGTTGTTGGCAATGATCAAAAAGAAAGTGAGAGAACGGCTGATTAGAGGGGTGGCGGCAGCAAGACATGCTCCAAGAATCTCTCATCTATTTTTTGCGAATGACAGCATAATTTTTTGTAGAGCTACAGTGGATGAATGTGAGCAAGTGGCTAAGGTGCTAGATGTGTATGAGGAACAATTAGGGCAAAAACTAAACAGGGATAAAACTTCTCTATTCTTCAGCCGGAACACGAATGATGAAATGAAGGAGTTTGCAAAAGGAATCTTTGGAGCCCAAATTATACAGCACCATGAAAAGTACCTGGGTCTACCCCCACTAATTGGAAGGGCAAAGTAAAAGGCTTTTAATCGCATAAAAGATCAAGTTGGGAGGAAGATAGCGGGTTGGAAAGGAAAGCTTCTGTCCACCGCAGGAAGGGAAGTGTTAATTAAAACGGTGGCACAGGCCACTCCAACATACACCATGAATGTCTTCAAGCTCCCGGACTCACTGTGTTCAGAACTCAACTCAATGATGGGCGGTTTTTGGTGGGGTCAACGGGGAAGGGAGAAGAAGGTAGCTTGGGTTTCTTGGAAAAATTTGTGCAAACCAAAGCTTGATGGTGGTATAGGGTTCAGGGACTTAAAAGCTTTTAACTTAGCCCTTCTCGCCAAGCAAGGATGGAGACTTCATCAAAATCCCAATTCACTGGCCCATAGAGTTCTAAAGGCTAAGTATTTCTTGGACTCATCATTTATGGAAGCCCAACTGGGGAAAAAGCCTTCATACTTATGGAGGAGTATAATGGTGGCAAAAAGCATCATCAAGGAGGGTTCTCGGTGGGTGGTGGGTGATGGAAGAAGCATTGCGACATGGGACGCGAGACACATTTTTCACATGTGCTACTGGACTTTCCACATAGTTAGAATAAGTTTGTTTGTTAGTAATATCTTTTTGGTTTCTAGTGATATTTTCTTAGGAGAACAAGTTAAAAGCTCTAAATTCGTTTAGAGTTATCTTTCTCTAATCTACTATATAATGATTGTATAGATCATTTATGTGTAGTTTTTGACATAAAACTCACAATTAGCCTTGAATTCTATTCAGTCTCCTCGGACTGCCGTTTTCATTGAGTTTGATGTGTTGTTCACCTCTGTTTACCATTGAATCCTTACCTAGCCGTTAATCTGAATCATTAAAATCTAGCTCTTAGGCCCACTTTCTACAAATTTATTGTCTTGGGCTCACCAAATCCCCGTCCAAACCAGTCTTTAAGCCTGGGTCAAAAACCCGTGACCCTACAAGAATCAATAACAACTTAGCACCTATGATTTATTGTGAAAAGGTTATGGATATAAAAATTCTCAAGTAATTTATACTTTTAACCAAATATGTGACTAGAGTGGCTAAATTTGAATGTGCTTTTAATCAAGAAAGTCAATCCCATACCGGAGGCTGTACCGGTTTAGCCACCGGTACTATATATTTCGGATACCGATCAATACCGGTGTACCGTTTCGGATTTACTGCTATTTTATATTATAATAATAATAATAATAATAATTCTCTTAGAGCCTGTACCTTCAATATTCTTTAGGACTTATAGAATTTGTTAATATATTCAAATAATGGTTGAATTTCTATTTATGACCAAGTTAATCAGTTAAACTAAACTCCATGCCACTAGAAGTTGACACTTGCCCATCTAAGTAATTGATTAAATAAAAAATAAAAAGTAATTGAAAGAGCAAAATAAGCAAGAGATAAGAACCAAGGAGAGTCACGTGGCTTTAGGAAAAGTTTGGCGGAGAAACCAAGAGAAATAGGTACAGCAGTCCATTAATGTAAATTTTAAAACATACAACCAGACAAAGCTTCTCAAAAAAGTAGAGAAAGAATTTCAACATGCAAAGCAAAAGAAGCAAGGGGAGAGCAGACAAAGAACTGAAGAAGGGAGCGATTATAATGGCTAAAAGGAAGATCTAAGTGGCTAAAACGAAGAAGAAGATGATGTTGTTGATGATCTAGCAAGTTGATGCTTCAATGATGGTCACTAGTTGCTGTAAGTATTAAATTTTTTCAAAAAAACCCAATTATATTTGTACCGGTCTAGAACGAAAATACCGCCAAAAAGCTTCGAAATTCGCTGGAATAGCCAAAACAAGCCGATACATCCCGGTATTTTGGGCGGTACGATTCAGCCTTGTTTCTATACCGGTTCAGGCACCGGAACAAAATATTCCGGCGGTACCGGCCGGTACGGTACGAAATCATCTTCCTTGCTTTTAATTTGTTATTTCTTGAGCAGGTAGTGGGGGCATGGGTCAATCATTTAGTGGGTAACAAATGTTAATGCTAAAAGAGAATTAAACAATTAGATAGATGATGATTCTTAAAAAAAAAAAAAAAAATTAAAAAAAAAAAGACCAAGGGTGTAGGATAGGAGATTGATTGGGTGAAGGTAAAAGCAAATGTTAACACAACAAAAATTTTCTTAATACAATTACAAAGACTAATAGTTATCAAAGTGAAGTTGAATTGTTAAATAAAATAATTGTATAAGAGTACAGACATAAACTAATAAATAAAAACATTCTAAGCCTTTATAATTAAAATTCACTAAACAACAATACTTAACATGTTTATTGTATTTAGAAACAATAAATGATTTTCAATATTTAATTTTAGAAGGAATAATTAGTATGTTCGTTGTATTAAGAATCAATATGCCTAAAGAACTTATAGTTTATCTTTTATTCTCTTACTAGTACTATGTACAAATTTGAATAAGGAAACCACGTAGATCGCAATATTTATCTCCTATCCAAGATACATTTTTTTTATTGACCCCTCTAGAAAAAAAAAAAAATTTGGAGCCACCACGGCCTAATCTTTGTCCTTTCTTAGGTTACTATCTCTATTTTTGACATATATGAAGAAAAACTTGACATTTTATTGCAAGTTAAGAAAATATATCATTATTTTTTTGGAGAGAGAGAGAGAGAGAGTATTTCTTTGGCATAGCCAACATAATTTAAGACACTACTACATTTTTCAGGAGAATGTCATGAATACTCTTTTAATTCCCTTTTATTCACTCTGCAACTATTTTTTTTTTTTAATTTTTATTTTGTACCAATATTATATGCAATTTCAGGCAATTCAATGTTTTTCTATTTGTGGCAGTAAACAAGAACTTGGTTTCTCCACCACATTCCATACTGCTTTTGGCTTTCTAATTCTATTGTTGCTCACCCTCCTCCAAGTCAAGTATCAAAACTTTGGCAACCCATTTCAAACGCATGGTGCAACCATGTCGCTTTTTATCATAGCCGTGCTTGTTTATGCTATAGCATTGGCAGGGATAAGCCAACCAAGTTCTAACAGAAGCTACCTCCCTATACTTGGACGTGTGTGTTTCATTTTTGGAGCTTTTGCTTGTGACTTGCTACTGTTGATCCTTGTACGTACCTCCCTTTGGATGGCTCATCCTCACTTTATTTGTATGCATGTTTGTACGATTACTTTGCGACTCATACCGACAGATTCTCCAATGCTTTCTATAAATTTTCCAATCGATCAATCAATATACTTCAAAGGCATGCAACATAACGTGTGGCTGGTTCCAAAATAGTTTCAAATCGTTGTGTCAAGCAGCTTCTAGACCATTCAACAGTTCTTCAATGCCAGCCAAATCAATAGAGACAAGTGGAGGAAATGGAGGTAATTAGTGCCTAATTAGTCCTAGGCATCAACAATTTTGAGATTACTGTAATGTCAAGGTGGCCTTATAAACCGATCATATCCTCACTCTACAACTATAATCTAGAGTTAAAACTCCACGTATTAATATGTTCATGTCTATTTAAGCTTCTGCAACATATAATTGTTTATGCATGTTTTCATCATTTTCATAACAAATCATAAATGGTTAGTTGTTATTGATTCAAATTTGAATCTACTACTGAAATTATTTTTTTTGTCTCAACAATAACAACTAGCAATAACTTACCACTTACAATTTGTTATGAAAATATTGTATATATAGCATTTTCCAAAAGTATCAAACCCACTACCATGAGAAATGCTAGCAATGCGTTTAATCTATGAGAAATAATATGTCCACAATATTTTCACAACATTTTTATAACAAATCTTAAGTGACAGGTTGTTATTGTTGAGGTAAAAAAATAATCTTAGTGTTAGGTTCAAATTTGAACCAATAACAACTAACTATCTGTGATTTGTTGTAAAATTGTTATAAAAATGTTATGGATGTAGCATCTCTCGATACTTTTAGGCCTAGCAGAATTGGTGTTATTTTTAGACGCACCATTTTTTTTTTTTTTTTTTGAGAAGGAAGAACTGAATTTTTATTAACTTAAAGAAAGCTTGGTTAAATCAACCTGAAACAAAGAAAATAAAAATAGTAGAATACCCTTCTAGGCTACCTAGCCATATTTCTCTTTTCCACACAACTTCCCAAAGAACTTCCACACAACTTATCCCAAAGGACTTATTCTGATTCATTCTTTTACGTACCATACAAAATGGATTCACATCCCGTGCAATAGCTAGGTGCACGGGGTGAAACTGAAACAGTGAGCGGGTGAAATTTTTTAAGGGCAAAATAGTCTTTTTGTTATTTGGTGAGGTGTAAAAAGATTAAGCCATTAGATTAAATCTATGGCTGAGAATAATCTAATGGCTGAGAATTGAGGTATTGATGTGAACCCCAGAAAGAATAGAGTACCAGCAGTACCATCAGTGAATATCTAATCCTGCAATTTGACAGCTGGGCCAATAATCAAGCGTCTAATAAACCAAGACAATATCCTCGGTAATCTAAGGTGTCAATACCTCAAATAAATCTTACTTCTCCCCGTTACCGAACAACTCAAATCTCCAATCTCTATGAGTAGCTGCCGGTATCACCGGATTTGAAGCTCCGGCCGCCGCAAAAGCCACCCCTAGGATTTCACCCAGGTCTTAAAGTCACCCCAAAATCCTCAATGGCATCATTCCGACCTCCAACTAACGATTACACAGCCAGTATCTCGGTCGAACTCGCCCACACGGTGTTGGCGAGTCAAGCCCAAGTGAGGACACTGCCGAGTGGGAGGGAATATGATATGAGCCATTCATTCCGGTCGTAGTCGAAGACGTAAAGCGAAGGAGGCGAGGACACATCACACGTGCAATGGTGCCCATGGTTGTGGTGGCGTCGAATCCGGTGTTGATCCGTCGGGTCGGATCTGTCGAAGATTTGGGGATGTTTGGATACAGGGAGATGGTGAGGTCTGTTTGGCTCTTCTTAAGTGTTGACACTGAGTGGCCACTGCGTGCTTTATTTATTTATTATTATTTGGCACATTCTTATTGTACCAGCTGTTCAGAGTGCAGGAACTGAATATGCAAGTGATTGTACCAAAGCATTAGTTTGGGTCGTTTGGTCCTCAGAAAAGGTTTGGACTTTTTAGGATATGAAAGTGATTGTAAGTGATTGTAACAAGCATTCCTTTTGACTAGTTTGGGTAGTTTGGTGCTCAGAAAAGGTTTGGACTTTTTAGGAATTGAACTTCATTGATTCCTTTCCTTATATAAATTAACTACCACCTTCATATATACATATACATATATATATATATATATATATATGTATATTTTTTCTTTTTTGAGGAAAAGGTAAAAGAAACTTCATTACTGGAAAAAACAAACTACACTACATCATCCAAGTCTCGTGGAAGTTCTTCTATTCACACATCGGTATCAGCAGATAAAACTGCACGTCTAGCAAGGGCATGAGCTAACTTATTGCCCTTCCGATTAACATGCAAAAAACTACAATTAGCTGAAGAAGATAAAAGTCTAATCTCGTCAATAATGTGTCCATACAAAGTCTGCACTGGCCTAGTGTTGTTAATGGCTTGAATAACTCTCATCGAGTCCCCTTCAATCACCACATGATGAAGGCTAAGTTCTTGGGCAAAACAAATTGCCCTACGAGCTGCCAAGGCCTCCACCACATCAGTCGATCCTGACAACCTCACTTTCTGACTTAATGCAGCAATAACAAGCCCAGCCGAGTCCCTAACAACTACCCCTAAACCAGCACACCTTTGTTCTATAAATAAGGCCCCATCAAAGTTGACTTTGTAGACACCCAAATCAGGTGGCTTCCAACGCAAGTCCACACTCTGAGCAGTTATCCGAGGAGTCAACACCTGCACATCCCGATACTCTTGCAGAAACTCTGAAGCTCGATGCAGCACCATCTCAGAGCCCCAAGTTCTCTGCCCCTCCCTCAACTTGTTTCGTCTCTCCCAAATACCCCATGCAACCATGGCGAACAAAGCAATCAGATCAGAAGATCCCCACAAGCAAAGAAACTGAAATAGATCACCAAAGTTTGAGAATTGTTGGGCCCGAAGAAAAGAAAACCGGACATCGGACATCCAAATGGGCTTCGCAGCATCACAGAACCACAAAGCGTGAATACCATCTTTGGCACAATCACCACAAGCATCACATATACCTGAACTCAGCACCTGACGCCTATGCAGATTAAATTTAGTAGGCAGAGACTCACGAACAGCACGCCAAAGGAAATGTCTCACTTTGTGGGGGACCTTCAGCTTCCAAATGCCATTCCATAACTCCTTTCTAGCCTCCACATTCGACGAGCTAGGCTGATCTTGAAGCTGTGTTGCTGCCAATAAACGATACGCGCTCCGGACTGAATACAAACCATCAGGCGTATGAGCCCATATCAGAACATCAGCTGCTTCAATTTGGCTGACATGAATATTTTTGATGGCCTCGGCTTCCCACGAATAGAAGTTCACATCAAGAAGCTCCTCATTCCAAAGATTGGTGCCAGGCAGAAACAAATCACGTACCACGTTCAAAGACAAGTCCGTTTGTGAAGATATAATCCTACCTCCACCTTCAGAAGGTAGCCAGCGGTCTCTCCAAATGTTAATATCTTGCCCATTCCCCACCCTCCATCGAGCACCCCTTAAAACACCTTCTCTAGCTTGTAAAATGCTACGCCAAGCAAAAGAGCATCCTGGAGAGATTTTCGCATCAAAAATATTACCCAAAGGAAAATACTTAGCCCAGAACACCTTATAAACCAGCGAGGTCCTATCATGAAATAAACGCCATACTTGCTTTCCCAACATGGCATCATTGAACACACGTAAGTCGCGAAAACCCATTCCTCCAATCGACTTTGAAGAACAAAGAGTCTCCCATTTAACCCAATGGATCTTTCTAGAATTCTCAGAGCACCCCACCCCCACCAAAACTTACGAATCATAGCTTCTATATCTTTAAGGAGACCAATAGGAAGCCGAAAGACATTCATAGAATACGTTGGGATTGATTGGATCACTGCTTTAATCATTACTTCCTTGCCGGCTTGAGACAACAATTTCCCCTTCCACACTTGCATTTTAGCCCAAATTTGTTCCTTGATTTGATTGAAGCACACTTTCTTCTCTCGACCCACAAAGGAGGGGAGCCCTAAGTACTTCTCATAGCTTTTAATAGCCGGCACCCCTATTAAAACTTTTAATTCTTCTTGTACCTCCACAGAAGTGTTTCGACTAAAGAAAGCAGTTGTCTTATCTGCATTCACTTGTTGACCAGAAGCAGCCCCATACCAAGCAAGGATAGATTGAATTTTAGCACATTCATCAAGAGTTGCTCTACAAAATAACAAACAGTCGTTGGCAAAGAAAAGATGAGTAATTTTTGGACCCGCTCTACAAATAAAGTAACCTCTAATCTCCCCAGAACTTGCGGCTTGACAAAGGAGGGCATTTAGACCTTCTGCACAAAATAGGAATAGGAACGGTGACAAAGGATCACCCTGTCTTAGACCTCTTGATGGATAAATAAGGCCCGTACGCTGACCATTCACCAAAATCGAATAAGATACCGTTGTGATACATTGCATAATCATGGCCACCCAAGTATCTTGAAAACCCATCTTCAACATTATTTTCTCTAGAAAAACCTACTCCACTCTATCATAAGCTTTGCTCATATCAAGCTTTAAAGCCATAAAGCCTGTCTTTCCTGAACATTGAGTTTTCATATGATGCAAAGACTCAAAAGCAATAAGAATGTTATCTGTGATAAGCCTATCAGCAACAAAGGCACTCTGGGTCTCAGAAATAATGAACTTTAAAATAGGTTTCAACCTATTGGCTAAGACTTTACTCAGAATTTTATAAATAACATTACAAAGACTGATAGGTCTAAATTGAGCAACAGTTTCAGTGTTATTAACCTTTGGAATCAAAGTAATAAAAGTGTGATTAATAGACTTCAAGAGATTAACTGAATTGAGACAAGACAGGACTGCAACTGAAACTTCCATACCAATATCTGGCCAAAAGGTTTGATAAAATAAAGGGGGCATCCCATCTGGACCTGGGGTTTTTAAAGGAGCCATCTGATTTATAGCCACCTCCACCTCCTCCCTACTGTATGGGCAAGTTAAGGCTTCATTCATGGAGGTACTAACCACGGGCTGCACTCCTGCTAAAACACGCTCCAAATCTGATGGGTTTGAAGATGAAAACAATCTAGTATAAAAATCAACAAAAACTGCCCCCACTTCCCTCTCATCTGAGACCCATGCACCATGAGAATCCCGAATACCTTTAATAAAATTCCTCCTTTTTCTTTGAGTGGCTACCCCATGAAAAAATTTTGTGTTCCGGTCTCCACAAGCCAACCATTGAGCTCTAGATCGCTGATGCCACATTCGATTCTCCTTATCTAATAAAACATTTAGCTCTCTTCGCAATTGAACCACCATTTCATGATTCCCTCCCTTGGCCGAATCCTCCTCTGCTTTCCAAAGCAATTCTTTTTTCTTTCTAAGCTGATTTTTAATACTTCCAAAATGTTCCTTGCTCCAAGATTTCAGCAATTTTTTACACTTCTTAATCTTTGTCACTACCCGGTACATTTGATTCCCACTCGGCTAAATCTCCCAGGCCTTTTTAACTGTTGCCCCACATTCCTTCTCTGCCAACCACATCTCTTCAAATCGGAATGGTTTTCGCTTCCACCTTGTTGCTTCGCCATTCGGATCAAACACCAACAGGATCGGTCTATGATCTGAAGCTACACAGTAAAGATGTCTGATGGTTGCTGTTGGGAATCTAGCCATCCAATCATAGTTTGCAACCCCTCTATCCAACCTTTCCCATATGACGTGCCCATGTCTATTACCTTGCCAAGTAAATTCAGGTCCCATAAAACCTAAGTCCACAAAACCGCAAATATCCAGCACATCCCGAAAAGCTTGCATCTGTCCATGAGGCCTTACCCTACCTCCACGTTTTTCTTCAGAAAATAAAATTTCATTAAAATCCCCCATGCACACCCAAGGTAGATGAGGTTTTGAATTTAACATCCGAAGCATATTCCATGCCTCTTCCCTTTCATTAGTATCCGGTTCTCCATAAAACCCAGTAAATCTCCAAGCCTCACACAAACCACCTTGAATCACAACATCAATATAGAATCTAGAAAAACTGTCAACCCACACCTGAATTCCGTGCTGCCAAAGGAGTGCCAAACCACCCCCTCTATCTTGACTATGAACTACAAATAAACCGGCAAACTTAATCTTATACTTCAACTTTTCTAACTGTTTCTTATCAGCCCATGTTTCCGACAAAAAAACAATTAGGGGAGCTTGTGCCTGAATTAAATCTTCAAGCTCTCTCATTGCACATAGGTTCCCAAGCCCACGGCAATTCCAAGCTAAGCAACTCATTGGGCTCGGCGGGGCTGAACATCAGCCTCCACCGTTTCATTGCTTTTAACGCTAGCACATCGTCTCTTTGTAGGCACCAAGTTTTCCTCCCCTTCCAAACAAACTTCAACACTTCTCTTCCCACCACTTGAACTACCAGACTGCACCACCACCTCCCTATCTCTAGCTAATCTTTTCCATCCCCTAAGTGACCCACCCGAGGAATTGCAATTTTCCAAACCAGTAGAGCCTCTATGAACTTCATGCACCCGAGCTCCATTACCTTCTGTCCCTATCCCCATACCCATAATTGTCTCACTTGAAAAAATATCATCTGAACGTACTTCTATTGACCGAGGACTTACATGATTACCATCATCAAAAACAGCCAATTCGGAATCAATCTCCCTGAGTTTATCATCAAAGTTCTCTTGACCACTACTATTCGTCCCAACAAAGTGCCCCTTCATCCCAACTTCCTCAGCATTACCCTGCTCCTCCACGGCCAGGGGCGGAGCCACATAGTGGCTTGAGGGGGCCGAGGCCCTTGCAAAAAAAAAAAATTTCCCATTAGAGTAGGGAGAAAAAATAATTGAGCCCCCCCAACATCACAGCCGACCCCTCTACCCATTTCTCACCCATTTTCCCAGCCCCCAATCAAAAATTAGGAACACCTCAAATTAAAAAAAAAAAATATATATATATATATATCTGTTCTACTTTCAAGCCAAAAAAAAAAAAAAAAGCCCAAAACAAATTTGAACTAAAATCTGAAAAAAAAAAAAAAAAAAAAATGTAATAGAGCCCACGGCAAACCAAGCCCACGACGAGCCCAAGCTCGCTCACGGCCAGCCCACGGATTCTCAACCAAAAAGAAAAAAAAAAAAAAACCCAGTACAGAGCACGTCGCGTCGTCGCTGGCAGAGTTGAAATCCATCACATCGCTGGTAGTGGCAGAGAAATCAAACCCCAAATCCCCAATACTAAAGCTCATCAAACCCCCAATTCCCCAATACTAAAGCTCATCAAACTCAGAAACTAAAACAGAGTGTTTATCAAAAAAAAAAAAAAAAAACCCCCAATACACAAACCAAAACCAAACCCCAGGTCCCCAGCAAACCAAACCCACTAACCCAGTAACCCACGGTCACGTTGACGTCGCCGTCGTTGTCGCTGCAGCTCGGTCACTACTCATCGCAGTCCGCAGATCGCAGAGTTCTTTGCCTCTGCTCCGGTGCTCGGCCTCCCTCAGACGGTGCTCCCTCCAACCCTCCCTCAAGGTATTTCTCACTTTTTCTCTCTGACTCTCAATCTCTCTCTCTTTATCTCACTGAACATTTGAAATCTTTTTTTTCATAGATCGTAGCGGACCAGCTATCGGAGATCGTAGAGATCGCCTTATCGCCTCATCGCTATCGAAGATCGCAGAGATCTTAGATCGTTTTTCTCTGCCTCATCGCCATCGGAGATCGCAGAGATCTCAGATCATTTTTCTCTACCTCATCGCCATCAAAGATCGCAGAGATCTCAGCGGTCATCGCCTCATCGCCTTTGCCTCTGCTCCGGTTTTTCTCTTTAACTCTCTCTCAGTCTCTCTCTCTCTATCTCACTGAAGGAAAAAAATGAAAGAATATTTTTGAAGTCTCTTTAACTCTTTATTCTTATCTTTAAATTCTAATCTCAGATTCTCGTGTCTCTCTCTTTTGAATTGTGCCTATCTGATTGGCTGAATTTGCCTTTTTCTGTATTAATGTTTTTGTCTCTTTTTTTTTTTTTTTTTTTTTTTTTTTTTTAATTTGGCTTTATGTTATCACTTTTTGTTGTTGGTCAGTTAGTGACTCATTTTTTTTAATTTGGCTTTATCTTGTCACTTTTTGTTGTTGGTCAGTGACTCATTGGTGTTTGGTAAAATATTAATTGTCATTTAGTGTAACGTGTGTTATAATTTGTGATTGGCATTGCGAAATTTTCTGATTGCAGCTAGCTATTGTGATTGGGGCGCATTTTGTGCTTGTCTGTTGGCTGTTGAGTGGGGTAGGGAGGGGGTAGAAGGGCTATGGGCACATGGGGCTGGATGCGGCATAATAATTAAAGCAATGTAATGTGCAGCACATTACATTGCTTTAATTATAACAAATAAATTAAAACAAATTAAAACAATATAATTACATTAACCAATATATTAAAGCAATGTAATGTGCAGCACATTACATTGCTTTAATTAAAACAATATAACAAATTAAAGCAGTACAATTAATAGCAAATAAATTAAAGCAATATAGTTTATTGTTAAACTAAACAATAATAATTAAAGCTATATAATTAAATTAACCAATACATTATAAAAGATAAATTAATTAAATTATTTTTGTTTTTGTTTGAGGGGTTATTATTAATTAAAGTTGTATTAGAAATGGGCTGACTGTTTAAATTATAGTGAAAATTTTGTTTTTTTCTTGAGTATTAATAACATTCATATAACTAAATAAAAATTTCTAATTAAATTTTTTTTTTAAATTCTTTTCAGGTTAATTCTTGAGTCATATTCTTAAAGCTAAAAGAATTATGAGCAAACGAAAAACAATTGATGCATTCTTTAAGAAAAAAGATGTTAGCAATTCAGAAATTAGGACACCTGTGGCTGTAGAAACAAATGTTAATACTTTAATGCCTGATGAACATCTCTCCAAATGTCCAAAACTTCAATTTGAAGAGATAGATCGTGATCCAGGATCACGTAAACAAATATGTGAATTTCCTATCAACAAACAAGATGAAATCCGACGAGTTTATCTCATAGAAGGTCTATATCAACCTGTAAATATAGAATATCCATACAATGATGATACTCATCGTCATCGATTTCAACCTTCATGGTATGGTTCACATAAGGATTGGTTGGAATACTCATCTTCAATGGGTGCGATATATTGTCTACCTTGCTACCTTTTTAGTAAGAAACCAATAGGTCGTCCCAGATCAGATGTATTCATTTCAAGAGGTTTTAATAATTGGAAAAATGTGAAAGATGGAATGAATTGTCCTTTAATTCGTCATGAAGGGAAAGAACCAAACTCCCCACATAAAATTGCTATGAAATGTTGCAATGATTTAAAGAATTATTCACGGCATATTGACAAGCTGATTGAGAAACAAACGTCAACCTATTTTTGGCCCGTTTTGTAGCCCATTGTGAATCCTGTGCGCAGGATATAAAAGCCTTTTTTTTGTGATTAGGATTTTGTCTTGTTGTTGTTTTTAAGAAAGAAAAACACTGTAGTAGTACATTGTAATTTTTTTTGATAATAGTGAAATCCCCGCAACTCTATGGACGTAGGCAAATTGCCGAACCACGTAAATACTGTTTTGTGCGTGTGATTATTTTTCTTTTGGCATTTAGTATATTTATATTACAACTCGGCCCCCCCGTGTATTTATTCCTGGCTACGCCCTTGTCCACGGCCTCACTAGGTTGAATAACGCCAGACCTCTCCACACCAAGAACAATATTCTCACTAGTATCCATCTCATCTCTAACATGCCTGGAAGGAGACTGCTGCCTATTCCTGTCCACATCCTCCTCACACCCCTCCACCTTAACACAGGGAGGCAAGAACAATGGAGGGCAACAATTTTCATCTCCAAGGGTTAGTTCAAATCTTTTTGCATTAGCCACTAGTTTTTGCTTTACATTTTTCTATTTATACGCCCATAAATGCTACTACTTCAAGTCCATCATTTTTGTTATAAATTTTATCTTGCCCGCATGTTCATTTTCTGCTCTAGTAGGCACTTCTAATGGTTTACAAAACATTTGAGTTTATGTCACACCGTGCATCTTTATTGCAAGTTTATTAACAATATATATCTTTGACAGTACATCCAAAAGAATCTAGAAGAGTACTGCAGCTTCTTTTTTGCCTTTTATTTTGACATTATATTGCTCCTCTTAATTACTTATTACATAAGTTTTTTGTTAACTCGGTTCATGCATATACTATAAATTATAATTCACAAAACTTGATACTTGAATTAACTTGTTGCGTCAATATTAGAAGATAAATCAAAATCAAGATAATAAGACTCTCTTTTCCCTATAATTCGGATACCAGGAATTATAAATGGAGTCATTGTGTACAGGAAACCATATTTTCTGGGGTCACGATTAATCTTGACAATAGTTTTCAGAGAAGAAAAAACTTGTACACAGCAAAATAAAATCTTTTTATAATTGATAAAGGTGAGAAACAAACAAAGAGAAAATAAATATAAATAAAAACAACAATTCAATAGGAGCCAGCAAAATAAAATCTGGGATTTAAATGTAAGGAAGAACACAATAAAAATAATATTATTCCATCATTATCAGTGAACACAGGATTCAGTATGAAGTCTGACACAATTCCATGTTTTTCTTCTATTTGTCGCAGACAACAGCAACTCAATTCCTCTACCAGAGTCCATACTGCTTTGGGCTTTCTCATTTGGCACGTGGAACATGAATCGATATTGCAGAGGTTAAAGGCTTCACGGATCTGCCAAGAACCGTGGCTGTGGTGGCGTGTGAGCGCACAACACAAGTATGACAAAGGGTAAGCTACTTGGATTGTTGTGCTCATGTGCTCTGTGTTTGTAAGGCTTTGTGAGCATGTATCAGAGTGTACAATAAAATTTTATCTAATTAAATTTCTATCTCTATCTTTTTTTATAAAAAAAAAAAAAGAAAAAAAGAAAAAAAAAGTAGATGCATCTGATTTCAATGTTATTGATTAGTTTTTTTTTTTTTTTTTTTTTTTTTTTTTTTTTTTTTTTTTTTTTCTGTTTTAAGATAAAGTTATTGGTTAGTTTTTAAGTTAAAATGTTTTGGATTTTAAAAAGAAAAAATTAAATGAGTTTTCAGTAGGGAATGGATATCTATGGATAATAAATCCATGTAAGAATTAGGTATGGATATTGGTATTCGAGTATACATGGGCAAACATTTCGGGTAGGGTATGGGTATACTCGATCCATACCCTACCCATGGTCATCCCTACTAGCAATCAGCAAGAACTTAGTTCCTCCACCACAGTCCATACCTTGCATTTTAGCCTAAATTTTAAGTCTAAATTGCACTTTTCCCTTTTTAAGTATAGGAGAATTGTAATATTTCCTTTTAGTTTAAAATGTAACCATGTCTTCCCTAAGTATCCGCCTTATTATGCGCAACTATTTCTATTACAAATTAGAAATCAAATTTCATTTTTTTCTTCACCATTTGTCGCCTTGCCCAATATGGACTTGATTTTTTTCCTCCACAATAACACAAACAGCACAACCTATCTCATAGCCAAAAAAGAAAAGGGAAAAAAAAGATATGATATATGAAGTAACTTTTAAAGTGGAAACAAAAAACGTTGCACACCTATACTAATAGCTTCAACGTATTGCATGCATAACTTACAGTAACAGCACGAGTAGCTTATGGTAGCTTTTGGCAGAGTGTTGTGGTGTGTATAGTTTGATATTTTTAGGCCGAGCAGACTTGGTGGCTAGATTTTGAATTGGGGCCTGCTGAATTTCCTTCTTCTTGTTGTCCTCATATCCTTTCTGTGTATTTTTAGTAGAAAATGACCCACCTCAGTTCATTAGCGAAGACAGGCCCAAGTTCTGGAACTTGAGAGTGCAGCTCGATTGGCAGGGTTTATTCATTAGGCCATCAGAGACTCCCTTCTTCCACAGAAACTAACCCAATTGGACCATCACTCTCCTAGGCTAGCCTCCAATTTAGCGCGGCCAACATGATTGGATTTCTAGTCCGAGTCTTGAAAATGCCCAGCCCACCCTCAGCTAGAAAATGCCGAGTTATATTTGTCGTTTGTTAAAAATAGGAGGGTCATACCGGGTTAGAAGCCAATATAACCCTTCTATCATGTAAAGAGTAAGAGAATCTCTCTAATCATGACTTTTGAGTGAAGTTATAGTATGCTGTGTTAGAACTTCTTTTTCCCTCTTTTGTGTGTGTTTGTTTCTCAAATTAAAAAAAAAAAAAAAAAAAAAAAAGTTAGATTAAGATCATATGCAATATCTAAGGTATTGCACTTGATGCAATTGCTATTAATGGTTGAAATTGATAGTTGCAAAAAATAACTTTCAAACTTAACCATTGATTAAAAAAAGTTAATATAAAAGTTAACAAAAGTAAAAAATAAAAGTTTAAAAAGTAAAATGTAAAAAAAAAAAATTGAGAGAGAGAGAGAGAGAGGAATGTGAACTAATCCATTTCTTACGCTTTCTCAAAAAAAAAAAAAAAGTGTTCTCACTTGTCTAAACTTGATTGAAACTCAGACAAGTCCAAACACAAAGGGGGCTGTTTGGTAGACTTTTTTTTTTTTTTTTTTTTTTGTTGAGAAAGAGTTTTTGGTGCACTTGTTTAAACTTTAAACTTTTTTTTTGAGAGAGAGACTTGTTTAAACTTTGATTGACTTTTTGACGTATTATTTTGTGCCACGTGTGCAATCAAGTTTAACAAGTTGATGATTCAGCCGTCTCGTTTTTTTTTCTTTTACTGAATTCTGCACACTCGTTCAAAGCTGATGGAAACGAAAATTTTGTAGGAGGGTGGGGCCGTGGGTTGGATGATTTGGGTCTCGCTTATTTATATCAACTAAAGTTGATTTCGCCCATTTGGGTCTCGCTTATTTATATCTACTTTTTGACGTATTATTTTGTGCCACGTGTGGAACAAGTTTAAACAAGTGGATGATTCAGCCGTCTCGTTTTTTTGTTGACTAAATTCTGCACTCTCATTCAGAGCTGATGGAAACGAAAATTTTGTAGAAGGGTGGGGCCGTGGGTTGGATGATTTGGGTCTCGCTTATTTATATCGACTAAATAAGCAAGAAAATGTGTCAACATATCAACTAAATAAGCTAGACCCAAATCATCCAACCCGCCACCCACCCCCCACCCTCTACAAAATTTTCGTTTCCATCAGCTCTGAACGAGAGTGCAGAATCATCAGCGCTGCAAGAAGTAGTGCACTAAGCCACTAAGATCTCATCTCTACGAGGTTACACGTAACAAAAAGAGAGAGAGAGAGAGAGAATGGGGAACAGGCTCAGCAATCTTCGTCCCGAACCCGAAGGGTTAGTCGAAATCTCTTCGCACTAGTTTTTGTTTTACATTTTTCAATGTAACCTACAACAAGGTTATTGCTTTTGTAGTAATTATTTTCATCACCAAAGCTTCATTTACTAGTTTATAATATAATGCGTCGAATAAATTATAAAGGAATGGAATGGGATAGACATTATTAGTGCTGTTGCAGGGGACCTTGCTCTGTTTTTGGTTTAAGCCTTATGACTGTGTACTGTTTTGGTGCTGGTGAATTGTGATACAGAGGTGTGCCTACGTCGGGCTTTTGGAGTTATGGGCCTTCGGGCCTAACCTTACAGCTTACCTGCACTGCAAATTGCTTACAGAATATTTGAGTTTGTCTGTTATGAACCAGATTTCTAACAACTTAGTTTTAATAGAATTTTTGTTGGATTTGAGGTGACTAACCATTGAATATAATTCTAAATAATAAAAAACCATAAAATATAATTCCCAAGACTTGAAAGTTCAATCAACTCGGTAGGTCAATATTAGAAGATGGATCAAAATCAAGATAAAAAGAGTTTGTTTTTTTACTCTCAAAAGGATAAATGAGTTGTTCCTCATATTTTGACCACTAGTTCCAATTAATTTACTGATTGATTATAGCGTAAGGCTATAATCTTACATAAATTTTTTTTATTGAAGATAAATTTTGACAAATCTACCATTAAATTACAATTTTTTCTTATATCATCCGTATTTGCAAAATTTCTAAACAATTATAAATCAATAACTATGTCATTAATAAATTGTTTAAATTGCAAATTTTTTAATTTAAAATTATGCATAAAATATAATCATGTAGATCATATAGTAAATAATAGCCGGTTGACACAAAATTTCACATGTGTATTAAGAACATAAAGAACATGCAATCCAATTGTTAGATTTTCAAAACATGTTATATTGTTAATGATACTGAGTAAGGTTTGTAGCCTTAGGCTACAACCAATTTTGTAGCTAAACTATATCCTAGTTTTAATAAAAGAAGAAGACTTGGAGTGAAGCAAACACCCTAAGAGAGTGAGACAATGGCAGACAGAGGAGTGAAAGAAATGAAGGGGATTTTTTTTTTTTTTTTTTTTTTTACAACAAGAAGTCGGTAAGAGCCAGCAAAATAAAATCTGATAACTTCTCTTTATTTTGTTCTAGAAGAATATTAGATGTAAGCATAGGAACAAAAGAAGAGGTTAACATTAGTGATCGGAAGATTTGATTCGAAGTTTTTGATAAAATATTGAAAGACTCAACAAATAATTTAGCTTATACAACTGTAAATTTTGTAAGCGCATTAATCTCATTAAAAGCAAAAATTCTTGTTGACAAATGGAATGTCATGGATATTTGCTTAATTTCCTCGTGCTAACTCTTCAACTGCATGTATAGTCACAAATATTGCATCTAATCTGAGGCAATTCCACTTTCTTCTATTTGTGGCAGTCAACTAGAACCCCATTCCTCCATTGCAATCCATACTGCTGTTGGCTTTCTCATAATATTGCTGGTTACCCTCCTCCAAGTCAGGGGTCAAAGATCTGGCGACCCATTTCAAACGCATGGTGCAATTATGTCGGCTTTTGTCATAGCCGTATTTTTTTACGCTACAGCATTGGCGGTGATAAGCCAACTGACTCCCAACACAAGATACCTCCCTATACTTAGGCATGTGTGTATCATTTTTGGAGCTTTATCTTGTGGCTTGCTGCTACGGATTATAGTACCTCCCTTTGGATTGCTTGTCCTCGTTTTAGGATTGCTCATCCTCGTCTTATGGGTATGCACATCTCTGCTATTACTTTATGACTCACAGATTCTCCAGTCATTCAGTGAAGCTACTACAAATGCATTCAACACAATCAGTGAAGCTACTTCAAATGCATTCAACAAATTGTGCGCTGTTTCCAAGATGGCTTCCAATCACTGCGTCAAGAAGCTTCCAGACCATTCAATAGTTCTTCAATGCCAGCTGCCAACTCAACAGAGACAAGGGGTGAAAATGGAGGTGCTTAGCACCTAATTAGTCTTTGTATCAACACTTTTGAGATAATTATGATGTCAAAGTAAGTGACCCTATAATCTGTTGTTTATGCATGTTTTGAATGTTCTATGACGATTGCGAGATCTATTAGCTATGTTTCCTTTGTAAGGCTAATTGCTGATGAAAGAAAAAATGAAGTGACTCATGTATTAGATTAAAAGAAAAACAATGAGATTTATCAAATACATATGTTGATGATTATTTAAATAGTACAAGCTGGACAAGTTGATCGCTTTAGTTGTGATCAATTGTTTCAAAATTTTCTAGTTTCAAAAAAAATTTAGTTTGAGTTTTGTTTTCGAATCATTGCTATGGTAGATAGAAGTCTGTTTCCCCAATATGAGAGGGAAAAAAGAAATGGCCAAGAAAATTCTTGTTCCCACACAAAGAAAAACATCATTTAACAGTTGTGTTTTAAAAAATCTTTGAGTGACTGATATTCAAAGTTCAATAAACAAAAATGTAAATGAGATTATAATAAAGTGTGATGTAACTGGTGTTGTCCTCACATCTACAAGGCCTTCATCCACTCATTCTTTTTAGTAATTGTATAAATTTAAAATTAAAAAAAAAAAAAAAAATCTTGATCTTATGTTAGTAGTTTATATTTAGGCGAACATTTTCGTTTTTAAATTTTTACACGATTTTTATTTTGGTCAATATATTTTATTTTCACCAATTTTGGTCCCTATTTAGAAAAACACCATCAATTTTAGTCCTCTTTATCATTGCCCTAACGACAAAGTCCTATGCTACAGACGGAACTATTAAAATAATAATAAAAAATTTTATTTTAGCATTAAAAAATGCCACATCAGCATTTAAATTAAAAAAATTAATTTATTAATTTTAACTAAATCAAAAAATCAAAAATCACATTAATTAAAATCTAAAAATGTCTTAAACAAGAACTACAAAAACACAAACTCGTATCTAAAAAAACAAAATTAAAATCCAAAAACCACAAACTCAGAAAATAAGATAGCAAATTAAACTATAGTTCCACAAAATTCGTTTTGTGGATCCAAAACACGAAACAGAGAAGCACAATTTGTTTTTTCATAGCGATGAGTTCAGCAAAGCGATCTTTCTTCTCTGGCTGAGCGTAGAACTCGTCTACAATGATACTCAACAGTGCATCCAGAAGTGTCTTTGATCGAGTATCTGCGTCCACCGAGTTCAAGGCCTGAGATCGAGCTTTTTTGAGAAAATCAACCACAATCTCCACCTCCACAGATCTGTTCTTCGAACTATCCAGTTCGCTTGATCTGTACAGATTCATTGCAAGCTTTCCTGGTTCATCATTTTCAGCAGTGACCGTGGAAGATGGAGTGAGATCAGAAGGAAGTAGCGATTCTGACGAAGCTGTAGGAGTCAGACTCATCGCCATTGAGAAGCTCTAGAAAATGAAACGTAGAATTCATTGACGTGGATCTATAGTTTAATTTGCTGTTCTTATTTTTGGGATTGTGATTTTTGGATTTTAATTTTGTGTTCTTAGATTTGGATTTGTGTTTTTGTTTAAGACACACTTAAATCTTAATTAATGTGATTTTTTATTTTTATTTCTGTTTTTAATTTTTTTTTATTTAGTTAAAATTAATAAATTAATTTTTTTAATTTAAATAACATTTTTTATGCCAAAATAAAATTTTTTATTATTATTTTAATAATTTCGTCTGTCACGTAGGATTTTGCCATTAGGGCACTGACGGACTAATGGAAATGATTAAAATGGATAACATTTTTCTAAATAGGAACTAAAAGCATTTAAAATAAAAGATAAGGATTAAAGTAAAAATCACAAGAAAATATAGGGTTGAAAATGTGATTTTCGTCTTATATTTAACATTGTCAATTTTCAATACCTCGACGTTTCTTCTCATACTTATATGGGTGCTCGGAGAGTGGAAGGATAAGATTATACCTCCAACAAATATTACTTTTCCAAGCCTTGATGTTTGCTTGCAATATACTTCTTTTTTTTTTAAATGTTATAGTCCTCTTTACCATTGTAAATTTGAACATAAAAGTAAGTTGTGCAAGAAACAATAGTTTTAACTTTAGAAGACATACTCTTTAAGTGCAGTTAAAAATGTTGGCTGAGAGCTTGGTTTCAAACTTTCAATGATATTTTGTAAAATTTTGAAAAATTAGATCAAGAAAGAACTAAGAGCAGTGTTCTTACGTTCCCACAAAAAAGAAAACAGTTACACCAATACAGACCACTTCAAAACCAATTAAAATTAGAACTACTGTGTTCCTTTTAATTGGTCGGAATAGTAAGTTTTGATTCAATCCAAATGATCTTTTCAAATTAAGCATTATTTTAAAGTTCTATCTATATTATTTCTCTGCACATGATTTAAAGTTCATAAGCTCTCACATTGACGGGTCTAAGAGAGGTGACTGGCAGGCACCCTTACCTCTAAATTTTTTTTTTTTGATAAGTCATAAGTTTTATTTATATCAAAAAAGAATGCCATAGTACACAGAAGGTGTATAAGAGGTCAACAGTACAAAAATTACTAGAATCAAGGAAATCAAGAAAAAAAGAGAGAGATTGATTTAGCATAGCAACCAACCATTCCAATAAAGTTCTAAAGAAAAATAACTTGAGATCTGGTATGGATCTCTCATTATCTTCAAAACACCTGTTATTTCTTTCCCACCAAAGACACCACATTAAGCAATTGGGGAACAATTAACCCAGCACCTTGTCATGGTTGCACTAAACCTGACCTCTTATTTGCACATTATTTAATAACCCAAAAAAAGAAAAATGTTTTCTTCATAAATGTACTAATCGAATCCATACAACTCTGCAACAAAAAGAGATGCTAGACTAAGTAGGACTGCTTCAACGCATATGGTTGAACTAATACTGACAGAGTCATCTGGAAACATTTATTGAGCATCAGTGTATCTAGAGAATAAGAAATCCTAAAAATGTTCATGAAAAACAAAATTGTATTGTAATATTTGGGTAGATGAGCTTTTAATGTATACAAGGAACCAACAGACTTGATCGATAATCAACATTTAGGACTAGATTTGTGAATAGCCTATCTCCTGGCACAAAACACAAAAAGCACAAAGAAGAGTATGGAATGAGGAGGTAATTGAAAGAAGAAACAAAACCTACAGAACACTACTCACCTAATAGTGATAGCTCACGCATTCTACGAATAACTTAAAGCCTGAGCACTGAGTAGCGGTGTTCATAAAAGCGGACCTTGTACCAGGCATCGGTGAGGAAGCCTTCAATCTCGGGCTTTCATGGTAGAGTTGACCCAGTTGCCTCTACTCCTCTCTGTCAATTGTGTCGTGAATTTAAGGAAAGGGGATTTTTTTTTTTCTTCTTCAAAGGAATGGAGTAATCGAGAGTAGGGATGGCAATTTATGTCCAACCCACGAGTACCTGGCTTGACCCTAATGGGTCGAGTTTTACTCGGCTCGATAAAGAATAAGGTTGGGTTTGGGTTTAAAAAAACCCGAAGCGGGTCCAGGTCGGATGGGGATTTTGGCAAAAAACCCAGCTGAACCCGAACCCGACCCGACCTAGTTAGCATAAATATAAAATTACAAAAAAAAACTACCTCTCTGTGTATATATATATATATATATATATATATATCACAACCCTAACCTAAAACTCATTTCTCTCATTTTTCTCTCAACTTAGCCGCCAGCCTCGCCTCACCTCATCTCACTCTCACTTGCATCTCATCCAACCCTCACTGACTCTCACTCTCACTCAGACACTCACATCTCATCCTCACCCTCACTCTCATTCACTCACTGACCCACCCTCACCCTCATGGAGGAGCACAGAGATGGTACACAGCTGTAGTAAAAGCAAGTTGTCACCAAAAAGTTTGTTTCCTTGGCCTTGTTTCCCTCTTTAGTTGGGGTTGAATTCCCTTTGTCTATTTTCTTTATGGCGTGGGTGTGGCTGTGTATGCATTTGAAGGGGTTGGAATGGATTTGCCGTTGGAGTCAAAGGCAAAAGACGAAGACAAGTTTGGGAAAGTTTTGGGGTAGTGTATGACTTTCATTTCTCTATTGTACGGTGGGTTTGGAGCTCTGGGTTATTTTGCTTTTGTTGATGAAATCAAAGACATTATCACAACCAATTTTGGTGAAGGATTGGTCCATAAATGATAAATGGAGTTTTGTTTTTTCTATTTTTTGTGTTTATTTATTATTTATTTTCTATCTAAGAATCTCATTTCAGCAAGATTGATAACAATGTTGATTATTTTGTGTTTGGGTTTGTGTTTGGGTTTTTTATTTTATTTATTTTTTATTTAAATAAGATTGGGTTGGATTGGGCCATGGATTAGGCCCAGAAGTGGCTGGACTGGACAGGGCCGCAAAGACCCAATGGGCCGGGTTTGGGGCTAAAAAAAAGACTTGTTTATTAAACGGGCCAAACCCGACCCAGGTATCAAAAAATCCTACCCAAACCCGACCCATTGCCATTCCTAGTTGAGAGTATTATTAAGGGACAGAGCAGGCCTGTTAGGCCCCACAAGATACTAGGCCTTTTTATTTTATCAAGGCCTTTTATGTTGAGACTCACAAAAAATATGACGTGGGTTTAGTATGGGAAAAAAAGAAAAAAGAAATAATATTAACACCATATTGCTATTTTTAGCATCATTAACACTATATTGTTATTTTGTAAAGTAAGTTAGTAAAATAAATAAAATAACTTTTTGTGGTGTTAAATTACTAAATACCAAGTGTGGGAGAAGTCAAGGACAAGAAGATCTCTTCCAAGATTTGCAAGTTCAAAACCAAGTGATGCATTGAGGGCATTTTTAGGGCATTTCAGCAAATGAGACAAAAATACATGGCACAACAGCAAATAGTCTTGCATGAAAACAAAGGTATAAAGCCACCAGGAGATAAAGGCGCATAATAAAAAAATAGGCTAAAATATAAATTGCGCCTTTTAAATTTGACTAAATTTTATTTTAATACTAGTTATAGGCCCGTGCGTTGCACGGTTTTATGAAAAAACTTATAAAATATATGTATAAATAATTATATATTTTAATAATTATTATAACAAAATAAGTACTAATTTGTTAGTGACTTGAGGTATTATTAAAAATAATATCAATGATTTAAAAATGTTAGAAGTATTTTTTTTCCTTTGGAAAATCTTTAAATACTTATTTATACACTATGTTTTTAGAGTATATATCCTTGTTCATCTTCGTCATTGTTCTTTATTAAAATCTTTGGACATGGTATTATAAAAATTGGCTACTTTTAAGAGATAGAACTATTCAAAGAATAACAACCTTTAATTTGTTCTAATTATAGAACCTATCATAATTTTTGCTTCCTGTACGTTGCACGATTTTATACATAAATTCATATAATACCAAATTTATTTGAGAAACAAAAAGAAAATGAATAGTTTGAATTGTAAGAGAGACACTACGCGTGAATGAAAAAAAAAATTGCAAAGCTCTACATATAGATTACACACCTTTCTTAGGATGCTTGGAATCTTTTATGACAAACCTGGAAAACAAAATCAAGAAAAAAATTAAACCGAGTTAAAAAAAAAAAATTGAAGCATATAGATTGTAAAATTGCATGAGTCTATGACCATTTAATACCAAGCTTTAAAATATATTTTTTTTTCTATAAAGAGCTATCATTTCCACTCTAATTTGATTTTACTACTTTAGTCAAATAAGTTCCATAATCACAAGGAAAAAAAAAACCTATTTTATAATGATGGTCCAAAATTTTGCAATTTAAAACCAAAAATATAAAAAGATTAATGAAGAATTTGTTGGGAATAGAAAATTATACTAATAATTAGCAAAAAAAATATTAATTAATGTTGCAAATGGATGCATAATTCTATGCACACTTTACATAAATAAATGCTAACATTCAAAATAAAAATAAAAAGTAAAAAGGGAACAACATGAACAAATCATACTTGACAAAATTTATTTCATTTTGTTTGATAAATTATATAAAATAAATCCTATTAACTTAGTTTTAGTGTATTTAAATGATCTAGAAAAATAACGAAGCATATAATTTTGAGCCTAATCACATCTAGCAAAATAATAAAGCATTCAAAATATTAAAGGCAATTTAAGTTCATATATGCTTGCATGAAATACGTACCTATCCATAGTAGCAATGAAAACCTCATCTTTGAGATGAAGAATCAATGTAATGCTAATAAAAAATAAAAATAAATAAAAATTAAAAAAGAGAGAAAGAGAACTTGGTTGATGTATTTTTTATTTTTTATTTTATTATATATATATATATATATATATATATAAATGATGCAAAAATTCATATCTACAATTAAAACCTATCAATTAAAAGGGACATCGATGATATAAACTATACAATATTTTTTGAGTCAATCAAAGCAACAAACATACATGTATCAAACTCATAACACAGATAGGAACATAAAAATCCAATGCATCCAATAATCAACATCTAACCCCATCAATTCTATGCATCGGTATGAAAATAATAATAACAAAGTAATGCAAATCCAACAACCAAAAACAAAAGAAAATATGGAAGACCTTCAAACTCCAGAGGAAGAAGCCCAAGTTTAAAAACCTCATTAAAGTATTCAACTTTTACCACAATAAGACACATAAGCAATAAAAATATATCAATAAGTATATGACAAATTGAATATCGCAATCAAATTCAAAAATGAAATGGAAGAACATGTTAGTCTCACTATTCATTGGACTGTTGCTATAAAGAAAAATATAGAGGAAAAAAAAAGAAGAGAAAACAGTTCCTTCAAAAAATCACATGCCCAAACCTAAGCCTAAATCAAAACAAATTCAATCATAATCTAGGTAAAAAAAATTATTATAAAAAAAATACCGCCACAACTGCAGGGAAAGCATTCAAGTGCTTCTCGTTTGCATGCTTTATATATAGATTCACACAGAAGACATAAGCAAGAGGGAAGCAAACGTACGCAACAGGGCAAGCATCAGAATGAAAGTGCTCGGCTTGTCCTTGCAAAAGATTGCATCCGCTTGGATTAAAAAAAAAAAAAAAAAAGTTGCATACGTTTGAAGATGGAGGGAGACCAATTGAGGTGGAGAGAAAGAGAGAGCAATATATAATGATTGACTTGAGGTATATATAGATTAGAAGATGGATTGATCTGAGGTAATCTGAGACTTATATACATTGCCTTAAGTGTCGTATATTTTGTTTTTTTAATTGAATTCAAACACTTGAATTCATTAATGATTGACCAATAAAATGTAAATAATGCTATGTTTTCCAAGTATAATTAAATTATCATTCCCCCTTAAGTTTATCTGGGATGATAATAATTCATAATTCTTAACAACTTGACCAGCTTTATATGCCAGCAACATATAAAAGCTAAAATCAACGATTACTTATCAGCTGACAACAATTAGATGCTTTTCAGGGGAAAAAAAAATCAGATCCTAAAATCATGGACTCAAACTAAAATAAAGGACCAAGCAACTTAGGA
This sequence comes from Quercus glauca, assembly GCA_023736055.1. Lineage (NCBI taxonomy): Eukaryota > Viridiplantae > Streptophyta > Magnoliopsida > Fagales > Fagaceae > Quercus > Quercus glauca. The sequence continues at coordinate 8,961,264 of CM043321.1, forward strand.
CTCCGTTGGATAAAACAAAAATGACAAATTTAACAAAAAGAAAAATATTATCCCTTAATTTAAGAAATATATCCTAACAAATAAAAAAATAATGTTAATCTAATTTTACTTAATGATAAGAATGAATTAGAATCCTGGTAGTATACTATTCTTTTTTAGTTCTTTAAAAATCTAAAAATTTAATAAAATTTCTGTAATTTGGTGAAGCCACATGGCGCAACCACGGCGTCTAAGCCCAACTTTTATTATATATAATATGATTTTAACTTTACCTTTGTTGGTAGGACAATTACGCATTTCAAAAATTTAAGGTGACATTGTAAATTAGGTGAAAGGTTAGGGAAGAAAAGTGTAATTTTTTCTTATATTTATTCATGTAGAGGTTTTTTTTTTTTTTTTTTTCCCTTCTTCTTTCTTTCTTTCTAACATTAGAAGGTTTTCTATATATTTGATTTGTTGTGGTGTAATCATTTTGATTTCTTGGTGTTTGTATGATAGTTTCTTTCATTATTGCTTGAGTTTATTAAATTTTAAAGGTAAATTGCAATTTTCCCTCTTTGAGTACAGGATGGTTGTAATATCTCATTTTAGTTAAAAGCATAGCATTGCCTCCCCCAACTATTGGCTATTGTCCCCTAACTATTTTCAATTGAAATTAGAAAGTAGATTTCAATTTTCTTTTTCACCACTTAACACCTTGCCCAAGGTAAAGTATTTTTTTTTTTAATTATAATAAATCTTTATTTTATTTTATTAAATGTTGTACATAAGCTATGACATATGACATTTGATTCTCTATATGAAGTTAACTTCGATGTTGTTATCATTTATTTATCAAATTATGTGTTGAGTCACTTTTTTTGGATAGTAAGTTCCTGATCTCAAATGGGAATGCTTCAACACATAAACAACCTTTTTTTTAAGGCAAATTACAATTTATTCACCTGTGATTTGATTAAAATTTAAGTTGTCTATTTGTAATTTGAAATTTGATATTTTACTCTCTTTAAGTTAGCTTAGTTAAAGTTCCATAACCCATCTCTGTTAAAAATAAAATTAAATATATAATTTTACTCCACTTTTATATATCTCTCCTCCCAAAACATAAAACACATACAAAAACAAGATCAAAAAGTGAGGTTTTTGTAAAAATTAATATTTGGAACCTATATTCAAAATTTCTAACAACAATTACAGACTATACATTGAGGAAAATGTAATATTCAAAACATATGAAGTAAATTTATAAATAAATTTAGTGACACAACTTGTTTGATAACTTTTGCACAATTTGTTAAAGTGGTAGATTTTGAGTAGTGAAAAAAATGATATTACTTATAGGTTCGTGTGAAAATGATTGTTTATCATATTCACAACTTACCATCTTAAAAAATTGTGAAGAAATTTATTGAAAAAGTCCTATCCATAACAAAGTTGTAAATTTGAAGCTTTAAATTTTATTTTAACCATATGGTCAAGTCCTGAGAGTAATTAACAAACCATATGCCTCAGTAACCAAAGTGATTCAAAAACAAATATGCTCATAGCTTTAGATATTAACAATCGGATAAAATTTGGCTATAAACTTAGTTGTAGCATAAGACTACAAATTTTTTTTTTTAAATTTAAGATTTCTACATATTTGGAAAATATATATGTTAGATTACATGTTTTTTACGCTATAAACACACATATCAAATTTTATGCCAATCGAATATTATTTATTATATAATTCATAAACTTATTTTTTACACATAATTCTACAAATATTTGCAATTTAAACAATTGATATTGATGACATTTTTATTGATTTTTGATCTTTTGAAAATTTTGCAAGTTCGAAGGATATAAGAAGAAAATGTAATCCAACGGTAAATTTGTCAAAATTTACATCTAATAAAAAGATATTTAGTAAAATTGTAATTTTAGGTTACAATACCAAGTTTGTAATCAAACTTTCTCCTTAACAATTCAGAAGTGGAACCGAAATCTATGCTATTTGTGGTTTAGTGATATTATGAATATATGAGTTATTTTCTTTTATTTTCCACTGGAATCAACACGATTACGCTTTAGTTTCTTGCCGGAATCAGCACGAAGCTGTGGAAACATCAGATATCCAAGTTTCAATTATCATTTCCACCCATAGACAATTTGGAACCCATATGCCAAACTAATTGAGCTTTTGGGGTTTCTCAGCTCTGCCACCCGTCAATTTGTAAACCTGAAAAGTAAATAAAGTCTCATATAAATTAAAAGACAATAATATATCTGTACTGTCAACAATCTGACGTCTATACATAACCTAACTAAATCTCTCTTATCCTTAACCAAACAATCCCAATATCAATTTTTTAGAATATGATTACGTATTCACGATCAGTATGCAGGTGATTAATTCTACCTCAATTAAACATGACAAGAAGAAGTGAACACTACCAAACAAAGTACAGACTATAGAGTATAAAAATTAAAAAGGCAAGCACATAGAGTAGGAATGCCCAACACACGTAGAAAAGAGACAAAAGGAAGCGAGAATGGAGGGCAGCAATCTTCGTCACCAAGGGTTTGTTCAAATTTCATAGCTTTAAAATGTATTTACATTTTTCTATATGCCCACGAATCCTACTAGTTCAATAATTAAAAAAAAAAAAAAAAAAAATCATTACAAAAACAAGCTAGAACGTATCAATGTCTTACCTGCATGATCATTTTCTTTTTAAGTAACACGGCTTATGGTTTACAGAATATTTGAGTTCGATTTTTTTTAGCAAGAAACTAGGTGTTGACAAGAAGAAAAAGCAAATTACCACATAATGTAAATCCTGAACTATTTCTCCTCTTACTAAAAATTACAAAATCTTTTTGTAAATTTTGACCAATACCAGATATATTAGTAGTGATTTCAACGGCAGAGGTTAAGCGTATTTTGACTACTCTTCGTGAATTTTTTTTTTTTTTTTTTTTTTTTTTTTTTTTTTTTTTTTTTTTTTTTTTTTTTAAGTTTGTGTGGAAAAGTTATTTAAATTACATAGCGGTTCTATAATGAATTTCAGTTATATATTATTAGAAATTTTACTTTAAATTAACAATCGTAATGCAATTGTATATTCTAAAAATAGTATTTTTTTTCACCTAGCTCCAAATCAGTTTAGAGTTATCTTCCTCTAATTGATCGTATGACAACTAAAGAAATTATTTATATATAGATTTTGACATATAGTAAGTTAGAGGAGATAATTTTAAACTTTGTCATTTCTTAGGCTACTCCCTCTATTTTTACATTTTATTGCAAGTTAAGAAAGTAGGTTAGAGGAGATAGCCCTAAACTTTGTCATTTCTTAAATTAGGGGGTGTTTGGATGGCCTATTTCCATAACTCAATTCTCTGTTTCCATAACTCATAATTCAAAAATGGTGGGACCCATAGCGAAAAGTCTATTTGGCATCACCATCACTCTATTTCCATAACTCTGTTTCCATTATTCAATTCTCTAATTTTTGAGTTATAGGTTATGGAAACTAAAAACACATTTTGGCTGTTTTCAGTTTCCATAACTCATAATTCAATGGCATTTTTGTAATTAAATACACATGGGGACCCACTCAACCACAACTTTTGACTAAAAACACATTTTGATTGTTTTCAGTTTCCATAACTCATAACTCAATAGCATTTTTGTAATTAAACACACATAGGGACCCACTCAGCCACAACTTTTAACCAATCTTTTTTTTTTCCCTTTGGTTCGGTCTTCAGTTCTGGTTTTTTTTTTTTTTTTTTTTTCACTGGGTTCGATCTTCAGTTCTGGATATCTTTTTTTTTTTTTAATTATTGGAATCAGTCAGTTTGGGTACTTGGAAAAAAAAAAAAAAAAAGGGCTGCATCAAGTGATAGGTATGAGGCCCACAAATAGTATGAAAAATATTGAGTGATGAGTAATGAGTGATGGTGCCAAACGGGTAGGGTATTTTAAGTGATTAGTGATAAGTGATGAGTGACGGAAATTGAGTGATGACAAAAAATGAGCCAAACAGCTTACTTGCTCTATTCGCTCTATTTTTACATTTAATTACAAGTTAAGAGAGTATATCATTGAGAGAGAGAGAGAGAGAGAGAGAGCTACCTCTTTTTGCATTTTTAATTTTGACCTTATATTGCTCTCGTAATTACTTAGACAAGTTTATTATTCATTTCGTTCATATTTGTAACTCAGCTTTTTTTCTTTATTAAAATAAAGGGAATTTATGAGAAAATTCTGACTTATAAACTCTGAAAGGTGTATACCATAAAATATAATTCACAAATTTTGAAAATTTAATAAACCCAGTGGGTCATATTAGAAGATAGATTAAAATAAGATCGATAAGATTTTTTTTTTTTTAAATGTAAAAACCAAACAAAATCTTTTATTAATCTAAAACACCAATTCACAAATAAAAGCTAATAAATAGACCCACAATTAATCCTGGAATTATGCTAGGGACACAACTTTTAGCACAACTTTGTGCCACAACTCGTCACATAACAAGTTGTGATTAGTAAGGATGTGTCCCCACATGGCCCACTGACATACCATTACCAATCACAACTCGTCATGTGGTGAGTTGTAGTATAAAGTTATGCCAAAAGTTATGTCCCTAGCATAATTCTTAATCCTGTAGTATGACATCTTGAGGGGAAAAAAAATTGTGTAGACCACTTTTATTATTTAAAAACACCAATTTCAATGTTGATAAAAGTGGGCTTTAAGTGTAATGCGCCAAAATTTCACCATTTTTCATCTCCAAAATGAGAAACATTTGAAGAAGCACACATAAGAGCATTTGTATCAAAGCTTTCAAAATGCTAAAATGCTATTTTTTAGCAACACAAACAATAAAATGCATCTACATCAATGATGCTAGATGCTAAAGCTAAAACATTTAGTACCCAAGCTACAGTGAGCTGTCATCTTTGACAGCTTACTGTAGCAACAATCTTTAAAAAAAAAAAATTTAATTTTTTATTCCATTCTCTCTCTTCTAGTACTCTTAAATAATATTTATTTTTCTTTCTTCTAAAAACTTCTTTATTTGCTGGCTTCTTTTCCTCCATTCTTTTCCTTTGTCTTTTTCTTATCTTTTTTTCTCTTTTTGCTCTTTCTTCTTCTCCTCTTGCTCAAGCTCTCTCAAAAAAAAAAAATGTGGTGGTGGTAAATGGTTTTGGGTCGTGGTTTGCTGTGCTATGGTGGTGGTGGTGGATTTTGGATCATGGGTTCAGTGTGTTGTGGTGGTGGTGCTGTGGTGGGTCATGGTGGTAATGGTGGGTTTGCTCTCGCTCCAGGTCATGGTGGTAATGGTAGGCAATGGTGGGTTTTTTTTTTTTTTTTTTTTTTTTTTTTTTTGAGGTGGCTTGTGATTGTGATGGTGGTTGTTGTGGTTGATGGTGTTGGTCTATTTTAATAGGTTTTGGGGTGGGTTGTTGTTTTGTTTGTGGTGGTGGTTTTGTTTTGAATTTTTTTTTTTTTTTTTTTTTTTGCAGCATTTTGTGGCTGTCGTCGTGGTGGTGAAAGTGGTTGGTTGCTATGAACTTTTTTTGGAAGTTTTAATTTATTTTAGTAAGTTGTTTTTCTATATCTATACTACTATTTAAGGGGCTTCCACTGTTTAGATTCCTTATTTTTTATGCCTAAAATACCCTTATCATCCCCACTTACAAGTTTTCAACTAACGGGAATAAATATGTAAATTAAAACTCTTACACTTTAAAATCCACAAACTTACGTACGCTTTGCATTTCTATCTCACTTTCTATCTCTCATTCTTTTTCAGATTGAACACATTTAGTTTAGCTCTACATCCACATTTTTTTTTTCTTTAGATTAAAGACATTTACTGTCAGAGGCTCTAACAAATTTTCAGGTTCTATCTTTTGTAAGTTCCTCTTTGTTTTCTTTTCTTTTGTTTATGATTGACTTTCTTTGAGTTCCACTTTTTTTTTTTTTTTTTATGTGTATCACGTTAACTCTTTTTTTTAAAATATAATTTTGAAATGAATGGTTCCTTCATATACTCTGCCACTATACTTCTTAATGAATTGCCATTTCATGTTGTAGATATTGTGATCCAAAGACAAGTAGCATTCAAAATCATTCGTGAATAGTTAAAGAGTATGGCTTCCCTTACCTCCTTTAGTAGCCTTTGTTTACATTTTATTTAAAAATTTGGAATTGAAATAAAAATAGTTACCACAATAATCCCTGATTAATGATCAAAATATAAATGATCAATTACTATTTCCTTCTCCTTCCTCACTTTTTTTTCCCCTTTTTCGTATTTTTTTTTTCTTTTTAAGGAAGTTTTTTTTACCATTATTGTATATGTTTTTGGTGTTAAATTTTTTTATTTAGGTATGTAGCAACCTTGAATTCTACTTATTTTTTATTTTTATATGTATCACGTTAACTCCCTTTTTTTTCTTCTTTTTTTTCTTTTTTTTTTAAATGTAATTTTGAATGATAACTCCCTTTTTTTTTCTTTTTTTTTAATGTAATTTTGACAAGTTAACTCCCTTTTTTTTTTTAGATCTCCATTAGTTATTTATTTAAATAGTTGATGATGTGGTGATAAGATTTTAAAGAGTCCATGATAGAGTTAAATTCTAAAAAATCTTTATCTTTATTCTGAATAATTTTAATAGGATTTTCAGAAAAAATGATCTCATCAAAATTTAAATCAAACACAAACTCTAACAAACTTATGATATTATCTTTAATAACACCCACGCTAACTTTGGTTTGTTAATTAAATTTTTTTATTTTTTTTATTTAGGTATTTAGCAACCTTGAGTTCTACTTTTTTTTTTTTAAATATATATATATATATATATATGTATGTATCACGTTAAATCCCTTTTTTTTTCTTTTTTTTAATGTAATTTTGAAATGTTAACTCCCTTTTTTTTTTCTTTTCTTTTTTTTTCTTAATGTAATTTTGACACGTTAACTCCCTTTTTTTTCTGTTTTTTTTTTAGACGTCCATTAGTTATTTATTTAAATAGTTGATGATGTGGTAATAAGATTTTAAAGAGTCCATGATAGAGTTAAATTCTAAAAAATATTTATCTTTACTCTAAACAATTTTAATAGGATTTTCAGGAAAAATGATCCCATCAAAATTTAAATCAAACACAAACTCTAAAAAAACTTATGTTATTATCTTTAATAACACGCATGCTAACTTTGGTTTGTTGATTAAAGATTTTTTTTTTTTTAAATACTTGGTTTAACCCTAATTCTTTTATCTCTCTCAGGTTCATGTACGTACAAATTTTTGGGATTGCATTGAGGAGTAATTGGAATGGAATATTACATAAGTTCGGGTGAGAGACTTTACAAGAATTATTATATGTATTAAACCTCACATAAAGTGGTTGTTATATAAGAAATTGTTGTAAAAAAATTTCTTTTGTAATAGAAACTATATTTATCATTTGTATAATTCTATGTCAAATTCAATTTAAATTTTCCTAAAATTTAGCCATTTATTTTCTTTCAAAATCAGATATGTTAGTGCCTAAATATAAGGATATGGATGGAGAAGTTATAGTAGTAGTTTTATAGTAGGAGTTTTTTTTTTTTTTTTTTTTTCCAAAATATAGAAGAGATTTAAAAAAAAAAAAAAAAAAAAAAAAAAAAAAAAAAAAAAAAAAAAGAAGAAGAAGAGGAAAACGTGAATTTGGGTTTTAAAAAAAAGGGTGGCGGGTAGTTTTTAAATGTGGGATAGAAAGTGGGATTTTTTTAAATAGTTCATGGATAGAACATGGGATTTTTTTTAAATGTGTAGTTTTTCTTTCTTTCTTTTTTTATAAACTTTTAAATAAAGATAGGGTCACACCAATTTCCCCTAAAATTTAGCCTTTTATTTTCTTTCAAAATAAGATATGTTAGTGCCTAAATATAAGGATATGTATGGAGAAGTTATGGTAGTGGTTTTATAGTAGAAGTCTTCTTCTTTTTTTTTTTTTTGCAAAATATGGAAGAGATTTAAAAGAAAAAAGAAAGAAAAAAAGAGAGAGGAAAACGTGAATTTGAACTTAAACGTGATTTTGGATGCTATTCCTACTGCTATAAACTTAAACTACATTTAGTGTACTTTTGTTCAATAAAAAGTTTAGAAGAACAACATTAACGAATTAAAATAAAAGTTCATTATTATTCCTATTGGGTTTTTGTTAAACCACCTTTAATAATACTTTATAGTATTTTTTTTTTCTTCTCAACAAACAATCATGAAGTTTTTATACAATTTTTTTTTCTAGATACTTCTAATCATTAATTCCCAATTGTAGTAGCCTTTTGTTAAGGTTAAAGCACCATTTAATACTTTATTAAAAAAAAATCTCAAAATACAATTGTGGTTTTATACAATTAACATGTATCTCTTGCCATAAAATTTTCAATTTAAGCTTTTATTTACTTATGTTATGGATGTGTAGTAAATGGCTAAATTTTAGGATTAAAAAAACTACATTTTAGGATTAGACAAAAAATGACAACTGTCATACATAAAATTTGAAAAAAAGAACAACATCAACAACACCAAATAGGAAAAAACACAAAAGAAGAAAGAAAGAAAAATCTTTTTAATTTACTACTCTATAGAAAATGTTACGTACCTTATAAAATACAATATAAGTATTGACTAGCCTCTGAGCACGCGCTCACACGCGTGCTCAAAGGCTCTTCTATTTTTTGGGTAAGAGTTAATTTAGAGCATTTATTATAATTTGGGATTACTACATTTTCCAATCACAAAAAAATCTAGGGGTGTGATGTAAAATTATTTCTCCATACATGATACTCATCACACCCCTAGATTTTTTTTTGTAATTGGAGAATGTAGTAATCCCAAATTATAATAAATGCTCTAAATTAACTCTTACCCAAAAAATAGAAGAGTCTCTGAGCATGCACGTGAGCGCGTGCTCAGAGGCTAGTTATTATTTAAGGGGGTTCTCCTATTTAGATTCCTCATTTTTTAGTTCAAAAATGCTCATACACTCCTATGTTTAAGTAGAGACAAAACTAAAGGGCAATAAAATGCAACTCTAAACCCCCACTAAAATATTGCCTAAAAAATAGGACCACTCTCATACTAATTTTCAAATTGTTTTCTTCACTTATAAATTAGATTTTCAAAATAAAAATTATATATATATATGTAGGGGGGTAATTTGTAATGGACCCTTAACAATAAAACTTGTAGAGATGTAGGTATACGGGCTAGGCATTAGCAATAGCAACGATTGTAGAGATCAAATCAACATCATAACAAAGTGATTTTGCTAAGTGTTTTTCTCTAAGGGTAAGGACCGTCACCCTGGTTAAGTGTTGGTTAGGATCTCTCTCGTCCCCTCGGATCAGTATCTCTCTGGATTCTTATCCCTATTGTTAGGGTTTTCTCCCCCCCCCCCCCCCTCTTTTACGTTGGGAAATCTCTTGGTTATATAGTATTGTCACTTTTGTTAATCTTCACCACCCACTTGTCAATTATCGGAGCTCCTATGTACAGGGGATTGTCCCATCATCTGTATTTGCAGGCTTTATGTTATTTCCCAGCCGCCTTTGCAGGTTTTATAATAGTTGAAGCGACTGATACTTTAGGGTTTTCAGGTCACCTCACCATTAAAGCGGCCAGAATGTTGGTGGGATATATTCAAATGAATGAAGGATATTTTCTTTTAGCGAAGTCGGTGTGCCGAGGATGTGTCATCCTCGGCGACGCCCTTAGGCGACCTGTGTTATTTTCCACTGTCCTCGGCCTTTATAATATCCTCGGCGTGGGCCTTGGGCCGGGTTATAGAGTGGGCCAAAGTGGTTAACAATTGGAGCCCCACAATAGCCCCTCAAAATTCTGCTGCACATCCCTTTGGGCGGGAGGAGGATTTTGACTTCCTCAACGCATTTTCTCGGCCTGTTGGGCTCTACCTCGTCGTCAGTGTTATCGTTATTTCAGCTGTTTTTGCAGCTTTCTTTTTGCGCAAAGGGCCGCCCGAGGATGGATAGGTTTGGGTCGTTTGTGCTATAGCGCCCAATTTCTCACGGTTTTCGTCCCTGATAGAGCTCATTATTTAGCGCCTAAAGGGGGTTTGGCTTTGCCTCAGTTTTGGACTCGTGACCCATACAAGCACCCCGGTTCCATTCAGCGTTTGTATTGCCTCATAATGACTGGTTCCCATATAGGTTTGGGTCCGGAGACCATGCAAGACCTTGGTTTTTCTTAATACTTAATATTTCTTGAGGTAGTGGTCTCCCTACTGGCTTGAATCCTCGGACTACATAGTGCCTGAGTTTGTCCACCACTTGGTTTTTATTCTGAAGTATCTGGTTTCCCCATGAGGCTTGGGTCCGAGGACCATGCAATGCCTTGGTTCTGTCCAGTACCTAGTTTTCTCGTTTTTCTCATCTGAAGTATCTGGTTTCTCCATGAGGCTTGGGTCCGAGGACCATGCAATGCCTTGGTTCTGTCCAGTACCTAGTTTTCTCGTTTTACTCATCTGAAGTATCTGGTTTCCCTATGAGGCTTGGGTCCGAGGACCATGCAATGCCTTGGTTCTGTCCAGTACCTAGTTTTCTCATTTTACTCCTCTGAAGTATCTGGTTTCCCCATGAGGCTTGGGTCCGAGGACCATGCAATGCCTTGGTTCTGTCCAGTACCTAGTTTTCTCATTTTGTCATCTGAAGTATCTGGTTTCCCCATGAGGCTTGGGTCCGAGGACCATGCAATGCCTTGGTTCTGTCCAGTACCTAGTTTTCTCATTTTACTCATCTGAAGTATCTGGTTTCCCCATGAGGCTTGGGTCCGAGGACCATGCAATGCCTTGGTTCTGTCCAGTACCTAGTTTTCTCGTTTTACTCATCTGAAGTATCTGGTTTCCCCATGAGGCTTGGGTCCGAGGACCATGCAATGCCTTGGTTCTGTCCAGTACCTAGTTTTCTCGTTTTACTCATCTGAAGTATATGGTTTCCCTATGAGGCTTGGGTCCGAGGACCATGCAATGCCTTGGTTCTGTCCAGTACCTAGTTTTCTCGTTTTACTCATCTAAAGTATCTAGTTTCCCCATGAGGTTTGGGTCCGAGGACCATGCAATGCCTTGGTTCTGTCCAGTACCTAGTTTTCTCATTTTGTTCCTTACATTATCTGTTCATCCGTGGCCTTTCAATTCTACATTACTATAATTTACAATAAGCATTAAACAATTACACTTTCCAAGCAAAATAATAATAATGATAAATGCGGGCGGAGTGGGTGGAGGATAGGACCTTGCTGTGTTTGCCTCTTCGTTTGATGAGACTCTTCTGATTACGAGGCGTCTCCTGGGGTGTCCGAGTAACGCGTTTTGACGCTTCGGTGTCTTCCCGTTTAATGAGGCGTCCCCTCATTAATGCCAGCCATGGATCTACGAGGATCTAACGATTGACAGGCCCCTTGGAACTTGGGGCGGAATTATTACCTCCGAAAATCTTTCCCTAGGATTAATTGTGGATTGGCCCTCATCAATATTCCACCTTCTATATAAGGCGTTTCCAGGGCAACCTTTTCCTTCACACTTGACCAACATCCGTCTCAAATTTCTCCCAAACATATCACCCAAAAAGGTTCTGCTAAACATAGCCGTTTGAGCCCCTTCAAATGAGCCGGCCCTTGGAAAGGGCGATCTCAGGGATGCACAGCCCCTGTCAGGAGCCGAGGATGGCACTCCAACCCTGGACGTCACATTGGGGTTGGAGTAGGGGAAATCTGAAGGTTCTCATTCTTTTCAACCTAACCAGAGGAGGAGCTCTCCTCGCCGTCTGGAGAAGGATCCAGGAAAAATGTAACCACCTTCCCTTGGGTATGGGTCATTGACCCTTCAAGCCGGCTGTAGTGGGGGTGGGAGGGAAGTCAGGCGGAACCCAGAAATGGAACCGTCGTGTGCCCCGGCCTCTTCCACCTCCTCTGTAGCTCTTCTTCCCTCTTTTCTCTTTTTTCTCTTTTTCTTTTACTCCTCAACGAGCCTTTCTCTTTTCTTTTCCTCTTCTCTTGCTTCTCATCCAGCCTTCTTTTCCATCCTTTGTTCCTCTGCCAGCTTTCTTTCTCTTCTTTCCTCTTCTCGTCTTTCACTTCTTTTCTATCTTTTGTTGTTCAGCCAGCTTTGCTTTTTACCTTTTGTTCTTCATCTCTTCTTTCACCCTTCTCTTTTTTTTTATCTTTTGTTCCTCAACCAGCTTTGCTTTCTACCTTTTGTTTCTCTGCCAGCTTTCTCGAGCGTCCGCCTTTGTAGTTAGCTTTAGAACAAGCCCCCTAGGCATAACTTGTAAGAGATGTAATTTTTCTTTATATCTTAATAAAGAAGTAAACTTGCTTTATGTGTTGTTTTTTTTTTTTGTTTTTTGTATACTCTTATTTCTTGTTGTTGTAGACTTCTGGATGAATATTGTTGCTGTAAACTGTATAATTTTGCATTCGCCCTTGCTTGATTTTTTTTTTTTTACACCAGCCGTCGCACTGCCAATACACAAGTCCGCCCCACGGTGGGCGCCAATTGTAGGGGGTAATTTGTAATGGACCCTTAACAATAAAACTTGTAGAGATGTGGGTATACGGGCTAGGCATTAGCAATACCAACGACGGTAGAGATCAAATCAACATCATAACAAAGTGATTTTGCTAAGTGTTTTTCTCTAAGGGTAAGGACCGTCACCCTGGTTAAGTGTTGGTTAGGATCTCTCTCGTCCCCTCGGATCAGTATCTCTCTGGATTCTTATCCCTTTTGTTAGGGTTTTCTCCCCCCCCCCCCCCCTCTTTTACGTTGGGAAATCTCTTGGTTATATAGTATTGTCACTTTTGTTAATCTTCACCGTCCACTTGTCAATTATCGGAGCTCCTATGTATAAGGGATTGTCCCATCATCTGTATTTGCAGGCTTTATGTTATTTTCCAGCCGCCTTTGCAGGCTTTATAATAGTTGAAGCGACTGATACTTTAGGGTTTTCAGGACACCTTACCATTAAAGCGGCCAGAATGTTGGTGGGATATATTCAAATGAATGAAGGATATTTTCTTTTAGCGAAGTCGGTGTGCCGAGGATGTGTCATCCTCGGCGAGGCCCTTAGGCGACCTGTGTTATTTTTCACTGTCCTCGGCCTTTATAATATCCTCGGCATGGGCCTTGGGCCGGGTTATAGAGTGGGCCAAAGTGGTTAACGATTGGGGCCCCACAATATATATATATATATATATATATATATATATATAATAAATAAAACACTTTTTTTTTTTTTTACAAAATAAGACTACTAACAAAAAAAAAAAAAAAAAAAGAGCAATTTTTTAGCTTATCTACTGAAATAAATAGAACATTTGATGTTGAGTGTATTGTAAAATGAATTGTTAAAATTGATAAAGTGACTTTTTGAGATGCTAAATGCTAAAATTTTTAAAAACTTTGATGGGAATGCTTAATGTTGTATGGAGCTTTTTCAACGAGCTCAAAGAGCAATTTTTTAGCTTATCTACTGAAATAAAGAGTTGATTTAAAAGGCAATTTCATGGTATGCTATTATACACACAAGCCAAGTTAGCCAACCCCGTCCACCTTTACACATATTCCCTTGAAATTTTTGCTTGGTACCAAAATTGCTTTGTCCTGAAGTTCATTCATGCAATTTATTGTTTAGTTACTTTAGTAGTTTAGTAGTTGGTGTTTAACATATAATTAATTGTACAATTAAACTTATATTGATTAATACTCATTATGTGAATAAGTAATTAAAGAAATGATATAAAATGTTATATTTCAATTTATATGATTATTTTATCAATTGATTATTGTACTTTTCATTACTAATTATTTTCAAATTTATTACATTATTTTTAAAAATGTGTTCACTTCAATTAGGCAAAAAAGCGTTTGTGTTTTGCATTTTGAATGTTCAAAATGGATATGAAACACCCTTGAACGTTTAGACCCAAATTAACAATTTATCAATTCAAGCTTATTATCAAACAATTAATGTGCGAAACATGCACACAAGCCAAATACAGAACTGATAGACAATCTAAGCCAAATATAAACACATCCACAGCAGTAAATATAAGGCAGAGATAAAGGAAGGAAGATGCAAACACACGGACAACACACGATGTGTTATCGAAGAGGAAACTGAAACCCTCGGCGTAAAACCTCTCCGCCGCCCTCCAAGCGGTAAATAATCCACTAAAGAATGTAGTTGGGATACATGAACAGCAGAAGACCCTCTAAGCCTAATCTACCCAATGTACCTAAGCCCTCCAAGCTTCTTACTCCAATGAGGTTACGCCGAACCTATTTCTTCTTTAGCTTCCCGGATTCCGCTACTAGACCATAGCATCAATTAATGTGAATTGGTTCCTTCTTAACTGTTTCCCAACAACACCAAATAAACCTTCTCACGGATATGGGTATGGTGAGAAAAAGATTTGGCTAAAGACCTCTCAAGGATGTAACAATGGAAAGGAAGAGAGTAGAAGAATTTGAAGAGTCTCTAAGGTAAAGATTGTGGATGAATCAATCTTGTTTTTCTCTAGGGTTTCTCTCACAAAATTCTCTCTGGAAACTCTCTACATTTGATGGGTATAAGGGTCTATGTAAAGTGGGGTGAGAAAGGAATGCGAAGAATTAGTTTTTCCCAAATAGGGCTGGTTGGCGGCTTGGCCTCGCAACTGGTCTAAGTTGCGAGTTCCAGCCACGAGGTAACAGCCTGGCTAGCCGAGTATTTTGTCCTGTAGTGCACTAGCTGGCAAAACGCTTCAGCTTCCCGCATGCTTGGCACGTGACTCTTATCTAGCGGCTTGCACCCGCGAGTTCCAGTCGCGAGTCCCTGCACCTTTGCACATTGAGGAACATTTCTTCACATCTTCTCACACACTACCCTTACAATAATCTCACCTAAATAAAGGGTTACTAATTACTAAATTACAAGCAAATTGGCATGGAATAAAGCCAACAAGATGGTTGATTAAATTCAACCTTACAATCTCCCCCTTTGGCTATTCCATGACAAAACTCTACAACAGACTCTAGACTTAATGTGTGAGTTGGGAATAGTTGAACAAAACTCACTCACACCTAATTCTAGATTCTGAAAAGCTCTTGAAACATATGAACAAGTTACTCCTGAAACACAACAACACAATAATATCATTGTATGCAGAAAACTTGAAATGCATATAAAGCAAGCATAATGTGATCAAGCAAAAATGGAATAAAGCACTAAACCATGGCTTGAACAAAACAAGTAATCACTATACAATAGTGATCACAATGCTCATTCACACAAGGAATGAACATCCGGACATGCAAGCTAATAAACTTATATGCAAAGTATCATTTGCATGTCCAACACTCAACCAATGCATACAAACATATATGCATCTAGGAACAATCCTACAAGGGCACAAGAGTGAAGTACTAAAGAAAAATGCACGGCATTTAACATCAAGTACTCAAGCCACAAAGCAAGGCTACAAAGCAAAAAGATTGCATTGCATGGTACAAACCATAAAAGCCTACAGACATCATAAGTGCATGGAAACAAACCCTTAAAGCTTACATAAGCAACATGGGTACAAAAAAAAAGCCACACACAGTTAATAGAAAAAACATCATCATTATTATATAAATAAACCAAAGTATTAAAAACATTCAAGAGTTATGAGTTTAAGCCAAACATTAACCCAAAACAACAGTGTATCAAACATATGCTAACAACAGTTATCCGAACATAGACAAAAACAACAAAGATAATGACAAATTATGACTGCTCCCCCTCAAATAAGCACTCCCCCTCAAGTGCTGCCCCAAAAATTCTCTCCCTTTTTTACCGGAATGGCCAAAGGGTCAGTGCTCCTAGTTGGTGTAGATGCTGTCAAACTTAGCTGAGAAGACATCAAGCTGATCCTGCATAGCTGTCATCCTTTCAGTATGCTGATGTTGAACTTCCCTAAGACCATCAAGCCTCTCCAAAATGATCTGGAATGCATCAGGAGGTACAGCTAATGAAGTAGATGCCCTGCTCCTATTGACTCTGCTTCTCGGTGTGGAAGTTTGTCTTGCAGCCTCAACTTCAGTCTCCATGGAATCACCTTCTTTTTGATCTGCCCCTTCCTCATCTTCATCCCCCAGAAGACGTACTTGAATCCTTGTAATAGTTTGCTTGTTGATAGCTGAAGGTGTAGACATTAAACTAATATCTTGAGGAATTGGAACCCCTTTTGCTCTGAGAATTCTCATGATAAGGCTAGGAAAGACCAGCTTTGCTCGTGAGGTTATTCTGGTCTCTTCCATTATTGTGTCAAATATATAAGAGCTGATGTCAATGAAGGTTTTCTCCTTAAACTCCATGAGGAAGATAGCTCTATCATCAAAAATAGCCAACCCCAAACAAGTAAACCCAACATTTTAAGCAAACCCATGTTCGAGCCCTTTAAAACACATACCAACATCACAATACGCAGATTCAAGGAAATAACATCAAAATCATGAAGTATGAAGTGAAGACAAGAAAACCCATACCTTTTTCTTGAAGATTTGAGAAGAAAAGATGCAAAAATGGTGGATGTTCGAAGAACTACACGGAGTGTTTCAGAGAAGGAAATGAGGAAGACAATGAACAGTCAATTAATTTTGAGGAAAAAATTGAAAAGTTTTTGAAAACTGACTTAAAGACGCAAAATACGCGTTTTTCGTGACTGAAGTAAGTCGCTAGTAAGTCGCCAGGGTAAGCTGCGAAACACTTTGAAACTAAAAATTTTGAAAATTTTTCTAAGTGTTTTTCGCGACTGGAAGGTCTACCCGCGAAAGAGTCGAGAGTTGAGTCTCGAAAATCTCTGTATACCCCTCGTGACTAGACCTTCCACCCATGAACAAGTCACCAAGGCAGACCCACAAGCATGTGACTAGGGCATGCGACTGGATTGACTTGTGACTGAGTCGCCAAAACAGGGCAAAATTGATTTTGAAATTTTTGACATTTTTGCAAAAATAAAATATTTTCCAAAAACAGCTAAAACACTCAAAAATCTTTTTGTTTTTGATCAAACAAAGATTGAGCATGTGAAAAACACATTTAATCAAGTACAATCACACAAATGAATATGGCATTCATTGAAAATAGACTTGTGTGTTATTTATGGATATCAAAAATGAGATAGTCTTTAGTCCAAAGTGAAGCTTCAATGATCAATTCAATCAAGACATACACAACTAGCACTAGATAATGTGACCTATCTCAATTATAGAAACATGCATATATGACCTCTCACATGAACTTGATTACATTCTTTGAAGCTTTTCATTTGGCTCCATATACATAATGACATTTGAACTTTTTGAATCAAAATCTCATTGTGCGATTGATGCCTGAAATTTTTGATATTTCAATTGATAAGTTAGCCTTTGGCTTTTTAGGCATCATACATTTAATTTTGGTCGCTTTCCCTTTTTCCTAGTCAAATACTAGTATGTGCGACAGGCTTTTGCCACTCTATATCTCTTTTCATTTGGAGATTTACATTTAAAGAGATCTTTTAAGCAAAAAATAAAAAATAAAATAAAGAGTGGGAAGATATATAGGCATGAGTCTATGCATGTCTCAAGATCAACAAAACCATTCACTAATCATTCATGACAAGGTTAAAGATCTATTTACAACAATCACATAGATTTCAAAATTTCTCCCACAATGATATGAGTGCATAGGAAACAAGTTAAGCTCGTAGATGTACAAAGCCATTAGTAAAAAGGTACAAGGCAAAACATGTTTTGAAACAAGACTCAACAAAGTTGATCAAACTTATTGGATTTTCTACTTTTTATGTGTTTTTGAATTTTTGACACAAGAAAAAATAAAGGTTGATCAAAACAAAAACAGCGAAGTAAAAGACAATTTAAGCAAAACTCATAAACAAAAAATTTTCAACTCAAACTTGCAAGAAGCAAAACAACCAAGCATATACACAAAATATGGGAAGTATTAATGCATGGACATGTTGTAATGCTTATGCATGAGTACCCTTCGTCACCCACATGTCACGTGCGTTTGGGGTGATATCCTTGATGGATTGGGCACGAGAGTTAGGACTTTCAAACCTTCGTGTGAAGCTTTCAAGGCAGTTGGTGAAAGCACTGATCATCTTCATTACGTCCATCATTCCGGGATCACCGTTTTGGCTTCTCGATTGCTCACCACCCTAAGACCTCATGTCATTTCTTCTTCCTCGTGAACGAGGTGCACTTGCATTATTCACTGCTCTTAGCTTTTGGCAGTTGGGTCTGGTATGTCCTTGCAATCCGCAATAGTGACAAACATAATTAGATCCAGGACCCCTTTGTGATCTTGGGAGTAATCTTCCTCTAGTTTCAAATCTGGCTTCTAATTGATTACGGGACATAATGACCACTCGTTGATCAGCCACTTTCTTCTTCTTCTCAAACTTAACTCTCTCAAGAATAGGCTCTTCCACCACGGTCTCTTTTGCCTTCACAAATTTCACTTCTTTGGTGACATTGACCGATGAGCTACTTCCTCTGATATAACCCAAACCAGATTTGTCAGAGAAGTGTTTTTGAGAAGAGATAACATCTTCTAGCTTCTTGGAGGAGACCCTTTCTATCTTGGCTTGTGCTTGTACCACCTCTTGCTCAAGAAATCTTACTTTGGTATAAGTTTCTGATAGCTCACCATTTAGTGTCTCAATTTCACACTTTGCCTCCTTATATCTGGTCAGGAGACTTTTGTAGTCCTCCTCAGCTTTCTTTATCTTCTTCACAGCTTCCTTTGCCACCCTTGTATACTCTTCCGATCTCTCAAGAAGTATGGTGTAATTCTCTTGAAGACTAGCTGTATTTCTATCCTTTTCAGCATCTGATTCCTCAAAAATCCCTAGGGATTCATCATCGCTGTGTTCTCCAAGTTCTTATACAAGTTGATTCAGGTCCTCCGAGGACTCAACATGCTCAATAGCCATAAATACAGAGTAGTTTCCTTCTCCATCACAGCTGTCCTCAGAGTCAGAATTTGATGAGTCTGAATCACTTAAGGTAGTGGCATAGGCCTTTCCCTTCAACTTCAAATAATTTGGACATTCCTTTTTGAAGTGCCCGTGTCCATTACATTCGAAGCATGTAATTCCTTGTGAAGATTGGGAATCTCTACCCTCTTTTCTTCTGAACTCTTTCTTCTCCTTTCCAGAATTCTGAAATTTTCCTTTGTCACCGAATTTCCCACTGTTTTTGAGCTTTAAGAATTTTCGAAAGTTCTTTACAAGATACGCCACATCTTTGTCTACTACATCCTCTTCCGAAGAGTCATGAGACACCATTCTCTCATCAATTGTCTTAAGAGCAAGTGATTTACTCTTCTTCTGTGTGGGTAGGGATAATTCATATGTCTGTAGGGAACCAACCAACTCCTGAACTTTAATGTTGTTAAGATCTTTGCTCTCTTCAATGGCTGTAACTTTGGCATGAAAACTCTCTGGTAGTGACCGAAGGATCTTCCTTACAATTTTCGAGTCCTTCGTCTTTTCCCCTAAATTGAATTTCCCAACTACCACTTCGTTCAATTTATTGTAAAACGAATCAAAAGACTCATCCTCACTCATCTTTAACTCCTCAAAGCGAGTGGTCAACATTTGAAGTTTGGTGTCCTTCACTTTCTTAGTCCCTTTATAAGTTGTCTCCAGAATCTCCCATGCTTCCTTAGCAATGGTGATATGTGAAATCCGGTGAAATTCTTCTGGAGAGACACCACAGAAAATAGCATTCAATGCCTTGCTATTTGCATTGGCCGCCACAAGAGCAGCCTTATCCCAAGTAAACTTGGTAGCCTCCAGCTTTGTCCAACCTACTTCAACTGCATCCCACACAGCATCATCAATAGAACACAGAAATGCTCTCATTCTAACTTTTCAGAAAGCATAATTGTTACCATCAAAAAATGGTGGTACATTAAAAGATTGTGACCTATCCATCTCAAAGGGGGTCAGGGATCACACTTAGGTATTTAAACCACAACAAGTGTACCCGCTCTGATACCAATTGAATGTTCAAAATGGGTATGAAACACCCTTAAACGTTTAGACCCCAATTAACAATTTATCAATTCAAGCTTATTATCAAATAATTAATATGCGAAACATGAACATAAGCCAAATACAGAATTGATAGACAATCTAAGCCAAATATAAACACATCCACAGCAGTAAATATAAGGCAGAGATAAAGGAAGGAAGATGCAAACACACGAACAACACACGATGTGTTATCAAAGAGGAAACCGAAGCCCTCGGTGTAAAACCTCTCTACCGCCCTCCAAGCGGTAAATAATCCACTAAAGAATGTAGTTGGGATACATGAATAGCAGAAGACCGTCCTAGCCTAATCTACCCAATGTACCTAAGCCCTCCAAACTTCTTGCTCCAACGAAATTACGCTGAACCTATTTCTTCTTTAGCTTCCCAGATTCCGCTACTAGACCATAGCATCAACCAATATGAATTGGTTCCTTCTTAACTGCTTCCCAACAGCACTAAATAAACCTTTTCACGGATATGGGTATGGTGAGAAAAGGATTTGGCTAAAGACCTCTCAAGGATATAACAATGCAGAGGAAGAGAGTAGAGGAATTTGAAGAGTCTCTAAGGTAAAGATTGTGGATGAATCAATCATGTTTTTCTCTAGGGTTTCTCTCACAAAATTCTCTCTGGAAGTTCTCTACATTTGATGGGTATAAGGGTCTATATATAGTGGGGTGAGAAAGGAATGCGAAGAGTCAGTTTTTCCCAAACAGGGCTAGTTGGCGGCTTGGCCTCGCGACTGGTCTAAGTCGCGAGTTCCAGCCACGAGGTAACGGCCTGGCCAGCTTGGGTATTTTGTCCTGTAGTACACCAGCTGGCAAAACGTTTCAGCTTTCCGCATGCTTGGCACATGACTCTCATCTAGCGGCTTGCACCAGCAAGCCACCCGTGAGTTCCACTCACAAATACCTGCATCTTTGCACATTGAGGAACATTTCTTTACATCTTCTCATACATTACCCTTACAATAATCCCACCTAAATACAGGGTTACTAATTGCTGAATTACAAGCAAATTGGCATGAAATAAAGCCAACAAAATGGTTGATTAAATTCAACCTTACACATTTAGACTCCAAGAGTTCTTTGTGCTTAAGTGCAACTCACACTTCTATCAACAATGACTAATTTTCAATTAAAAAGTTCAACGGAAGAAACAACCATACAACAGACTACAAGAGAAACCAACACTGCTCGAAACACCTGGGACAAAGACAATAATTTCAATCCAAAGCAATCCAAAACTTAAGACAAACTATCTAATAAAGAATTCTTCTTAAATTCCTCATTGAGCACTAATACTAGAATTTAGCCATGAGCGATGTATGGCTCAATTCTGGACAGTTTCTAAAGCTTCCATTTGGCTAGCCAAATAATATCAAAATATGACAAAGTACGTAGTGTAATCGGAAAAAGTAAACTCTAGAGCACCTCATTAGTTTTACTTTAGGACAAAATTTAGGAACAGTACCTTAGGTATTATTCTTTAGATTTCCCTTTTAAGATTCAGCTATGTAGCTACTTAACTAAAAAATACACTTCCATCTCATGAAAAAAAATAAAAAATAAAAAATCCATATGACAGAATCTTAAGAAGGGAACCTAAGGAACAATACATAAGTATTGTACCTAAGTCTTACCATTTACTTTAAATATACATAATAATTACTGATACAAAATTTGATATAAAGTATCAGATTGATGAACTTTAAGAATTCTTAATAATTACTCAAACATGGTTAGAAATAAAGTATTAGACACAATACTGAAAGACTCACCAAATGGTAAATAGGGTTTGATACGAAGTTTTTGATACAATGTTGAAAGACTCACCAAATTAATTAATAGTTTAATTGACAAGCACTATCTCTATGCAAGCAAAAACTTTTGTTAGCAAGTAGATTGTCATGGATTCTCACTTAATTCCCTTCTACTTGCTCTTCAACTATTTTTTTTTTTCTTTTACCAATATTACATGTAATCTCAGGCAATTCCATGTTTTTCAATTTGTGGTAGTCAACAAGAACTTGGTTCCCCTACCACAGTCCATACCTTGCATTTAAGTCTAAATTGCACTTTTCCCTTTTAAGTATAGGACAATTTTAATATTTCCTTTTAGTTTTAAAATGTAACAATGTGTTCCCTAAGGGTCTGTTTCGATACCGCTTATTTTACTAAAACTGAAAACTTATTGTGCTGAAAGTATTGTAAATAAAGATAAAAGTTAGTTGAAATAGTACAGCAGAGCTCATGAATAGTACCAAAAAAATGCAGTGGGGCCCATGAATAGTAGCAAAAATAAGTTGAATAATAATTAAAATAATTTTAATTTTTCATTGGTATCCAATCACACACTAAGTATCGGCCTTATTATTTATTGTTACAAAACTATTTTCATTAAAAATTAGAAATCAAATTTCATTTTTTCCTCATCATTTATCACCTTGCTTGTCTACTAACGTTGCTGAAGGGTATTGCCAAGTAAGGTCCTTTATAAAAAAATAATAGTAAAACTAAATCCTCAATTTCCATTTTTTTAACATTTTCTATTGCAAATTTGCGTATAATTTATGGGCAACTTGATTTAGTGTGAAAAATTCCTTCAAACCCTAACCTTTTGATCTATTTTGTGTCATGTTTTTGTATTAAAATGTTTTTTTTAAACAAAAAGTAGAGGTAACTTACGGAAGCTTAACGGAGCAGAGCTCAAGTACGTATATAAGTTGTAATTTTCCATTCGAGTTATAAACAGTAAACTTTTGACGATGATACAAGTAGTATAGAGTAAGTCGAGTGTCACAAATTTTGCCAAAACTTTGCCACAACTTTGCTATATAGCAACTCATGAGTGATGAAATCATAGACCTACATGAATCTACTATTTTATTTTCACCACTTACGACTCACTGCGTAGCAAAGTTTGTGGCAAAATTGTGAAAAAGTTTGTGGCAAAATATTGTGTATTAATTTGACCATGTGTTCAGTTCCAGATACAATGATTACCAAAAAAAGAGTTCCAAATACAATAGTGGACTTTTGACAATTGACGAAAAAAAAAACAGGACAATGACACAAATATTGATTTCTTTTTTATGGTCAACCATGGAAATTGCATAAAACTAAGAATTAATCAGTTTGTTACATCGCAAGTTAGCTTTATCAGAAGCTATAATGCTTTCCACCATAGGCGGTGGGTTCAAAAATACAAGAAAAAAGGATAAACTACTTGCGCCTAATTTAGCCAATGCATCAGCGCATTGATTGGCCTCCCGGAAGATATAAGTTATTTGCTTGTTGGGTATCTCTCTCACCAGGTTCCTGCAATCAGTCAACAATGGTTCCATTAACAGATTGGTAGTAGCATTGTTCATGAGCAAGACTACGCTTAATGCATCCAATTCAACGATGAGATTATTCAGCCCCATTTCCTTAGCCAAGAGCAGACCATCTCTAAGTGCCCACAGCACTGCCATACAGCTGTTGGTGCATCCAAGAGGCCTAGCATAACCTTTCAACCACTGCCCTTCATGATTCCTGATCATACCCCCCTACTCTTCCAGGATTTCCAAAGGCTGACCCGTCTGAATTAAGCTTTGCCCAACCCGCTAGTGGCTTCTCCCAACCCACAGCAACTATTGTTTTGGCTTTAAATAGCTTAGTATTCATGCCAATGGAGAAGAACTCTATACTTTCTTTGATGCTTCTCTTGAAGCTTGACCGATCCACCTTGCTAGTTCTAAAAAAAAATTTGTTTCTGTGCAGCTGTGCAGCCATAGTTGCCACATTCCCATAGGAACAAAACCTTCCAGGGCATGCCCATAAATTTGGATTTGATGTCTGCCTTGCAATTGGCTTTAAGCCATTCTCCAAGGGGTAAATTGAAGGTTTCCCTCATGCAAACCGGGTACTGAAGTTGCTGCCAAAATCATGAACAATCACACAGTGCCTTAAAAGGTGATCAATAGATTCATTACTTTGGTGATATAAGCTACACATGGGGTCAAGATTTAAACCCCTTGAACCCAAAACTTCCCCGGTAGGCACACTATTATGCAGACAAAGCCATAGAAAAAATTGAATCTTAGGATAAGTTTCAACTTTCCACACCTAAGCTACCGACACAGTATCAAGGTTCAAAAGGGTTTAAACCCCTCGCCAATAAATAAGCCGATTTGAGGTAGAAAACCCCATTCTTGGAAAAAGCCCATTGAAGTGAATCCTCTACCTCATGGTTACAAGACAGTGGGGTAGCTTTAATGGCATTGAGAATATGATCAAGCAAGTTGAAAGATAGGCATTGTGCTTTCCATTCTTGGTTTAGGTCAAAGCATTGTTTACCTGAAAGGAGCTCTTCTTCTCGATTCAAAGGTCCTTCAATTAGACTTCTTAAAGTGCCCAGGGGTAACCAAAAATCATTCCAAACCTTAACTGTCTCACCATTCTTCACAGACTATTTCAATCCCTTGACATAAACTGGTCCTCCTTTCTTACAAGAAAACCAAACGCTAGAGCAAGGAAGCTTCTTTCCTTCTTCAGTCACTCTACTGGGAGAGAGGTACTTAGCCACTAACATTTTAGCCAAAGGAGCCTCCTGCTCACTAGCTAGCCTCCAATAGAGCTTAGCTAACAAAGCATTATTTCTATCCTTCATGCTATGCAAACCCAACCCACCAAGCTCTTTGGGAAGTGTCACAATACTCCATCTAACCAAATGCAACCTCCTCCTTTCTTCTGTTGAACCCCATAAGAAATCTCTTATTAACTTGTCCACTTGATCACACACTTTGACAGGAAGAGACTGACACTGCATGTAGTATTCTGCCATAGGAGCTATGGATGTTTTAGCTAGCACCAACTTTCCAGCTTTCAACAGGAGTTTTGATTTCCAACCAGCAAGCTTGCTTTGAATTTTGTTCACCACAAAATTATATGCATTGCCCACTCTGCCTTAATGAATGATAGGGAAACCTAGATATTTGCCTAGGTTATTGGTTGCGCTCATTCCTAATCTCCTGCAGATGCTTCTCTTCCTTCTTCTAGTAACATTAGGAGAAAATAGAATCTTAGACTTATTCAGATTTACTTTATGCCCAGCAAGGTTGTAGAAATTATCAAGCACATCAATGATAGCTTCACAGTTTTTGTAATCTGCCTTTGCAAATAGCATCAAATCATCAGCAAAAATACATGAGAGAAGCTTGGCCCACTTCTAGAAGCCCGAACCTTATCCCACCTTCTATCCTCACACGTGCTAGTAATTTGAGCTCTTAAAAATTCCATGCACAACAAGAATAAATAGGGTGAAATAGGGTCACCTGTCTAATTCCTCTCGAGGGTTGCCATTCTCACACCTCTGTTGGGTCTTGTCTTATCCAACAAATGGTCTCATCTCCCACTGGAATCAGCTTCCTTTTGTACAATATTCCCCACTTCTCCTTGCCTTCCATCACAGCAGCTAGCAAGCGCAAAGATAACTTTCTCTTTCTTAGCTAAATTAGGTTTAGACTTTGGGTTTAAAGAGCTTAAGAAAAGGAATGGGCTTTGGCCAACCCCATCCATCTTAACGGGCTTTGTTTCTAACCCAAAAACAAATGGCCCACTTGCATTACTAGGGCCCATACCCACGGGTTGAAATCCAACTATATTTGTTGCTGTCTGGTTGGTTTTGGCATGGACACCCTTTCCTTTTACACCCTTGCCAAGTATTGGTTGTCTATGATTAGACATTGTCGTCTTATAGGTCTCTCTTTGTGACACAACAAGTTACGTGTGCAAAGCTTTCCTCTTGCCATCCTTCCTACTCTGCAGCGCCACTCTAGGCTCGACTATGGAAGTTTGCGTCGGGCTTGGTTCCACCGATTCACTCATCGCCGGCTAGTGATGCATATTCCTTGCTTTATTATTGGCTTTCCTTCTACTGACAACCATCCACTCACCATAATCTTCCTACGTTTTTCCTACCTCCCTTGTCCCATCCATCCGCTGGGCATTTTGCATATTTGTAGGCCTCATACTCTGTTCCACATTTTGCTCCTTAGGATGTTCGCTAATGGTGTAAAGGCATGATTATAACTTGTGGCCAATCCTTCCACACGAGAAACAAAGTGTATTGATCCCTTCATATAGCACGCTCTAAGCAAGTTTGCCAAGAAATATCTTTCTTATCAGCGGCCTGTCCAAATTTACTTGAATACATAATCCAGCAAACAAACCCCTTTCCCCATTTGCTGTGTGAGAGTCAATCTGAAGGACTAGGCCTATAGCTTTCCCAATTTTTAGGAGTGCACTTGGCTCATAAAATTCAATGGGTAACTGTAGTAATCTAATCCAGACTACTACCGAAGAAAGGGTTGCTGTGGAGGCCTTGAACTCTAGCTCCTACTATCTAATTGCAAGAAAATGTTGTCCAATGAACCAGGGACCACCCATAAGGATAGTATCCACATCTTCCGCTAATTCAAATTTCACTAGGAAATAGTCACAACCCAGGTCTATGCAGTCCATACCGCCACACAGATTCCACATTCTGCGCATCTTATTAATGAGGAAGAAAACCCCAATCTCCTCCCAAAGGTTTTAATGATGAGAGCTTTTTGCCATGGTGCTCTCATGCAGACTTTTTTTTCTTTGGTGAAACCAACTTTAATGCTGCCATCCTGTTCATGCTCCTCTTCGTTGTCAGACTCCAAATCCTCTTGCATTGACCAATCAAAGCCAAAAGCTTGCGCGAAGGCTCCAGGGAGTGTACCCACCAGTTTATACTTATAGCTCCCCATTTTTTGACCCATTCCATTCTCATTCGTCTTGTTAGAGCAATGACTTTCTTTGAACTTCTTTGTGCTGCAGGCAAGGGTGTCTTCTTTTTCATCCGAATGCTTCAGCTAGTCCTTCTCCATTTTCTCTTCTCTTCCCAAATCTTGCCAATTTAAAATTGAAACCAATAAAAGGACACTAACACAAATATTGATTTCAAAACCAAAGAAAGGACAATGACACAAATCCCATACTATAGGATAAAAACATATAGCGATGAGCGAGGGAGGCACCACACAATGAGGCAAGATTGAGAACATTGAATGACAACAATTTTCATCCAGTAGGCTACCATTAATATTATTTTTTTATTTACTAATAATTACTTATCATATTAGCATTTTGTAAAATAGCTTGTATCTTTACTCAGGGCTGGTTGAATAATAGATTCAATTGATGCAATCACTTAAGGTCCCCAAATAAAAGAAGGCCCCCACTTGTAAAAAAAAAAAAAAATTATATATAATATATTTATCTATATATTTTAATTACAAAAAAAAATTTAAGTATTTCTATTAATCAATAAAATGCATTAAAAATGTCACATTCTATTCTAAAATGCAGAACACAGCACAATGACAGTGCAAACAGCTTAATAGGACAAGACTGCAGAGTACACATAGCACTGCATAGTCTTGTCCACTGGCCACAACACATCACAAGGCCATAAGCTAAGCCCATAGTTCACACTCCTGAGTCCTGACTTCATAGCTGGCCCCCACACACCACATGGCCACACATTAATTAATAAGTTATCACATTTTTTTTTTTAATGCAAACTCTTACTTTATCAATTATTATAAATTATCACACCAATTAATAATTTGATGTATATTATATCAACTCATTTGTATTATAAAGATATTAATTTATTAAACCATGTAATAAATTAATTTTTATTTGTACAAGTTTAGACTTTAAAGTTTAAAAAATGACCCACTTAAAATTTTCGCTTAAGGCCCCCAAAATTGTTAAGCTGGCCCTATATCTAGCATTATATTTATATATATATATATATATATATATATATATATATATATATATATATATATATACTGCTACCACTTCAATTCCATCATTTTGTAATAAATTCTTTCATGACTAAGTTTAAAATAAAATTTAAAAAAAAAGGGGGTCAATATCTTACATTTCTTTCCTGCAGGGTCATTTTCTGCTCTAGTGAACACTGCTAATTGCTAAATGCTAATGATTTACATAGCATTTAAGTTTGTCATATACCAAGATTAACCTGGCATCGTTATTGCGTGGTTATTAACAATCAAATATCTTTAACATATCTAACGGAATTTAGGACAGTACTGTTTTATCATCGCATATCCCTGGCACGATGTCACATCATAAATATATGTATTTGTGAAGTGTGGAGGGCAAAGGTCAAGGTTTAAGTCTCCAAGAATAAGTTCCACACACATATGCACTTAATGTTCGTTTGGAACGGCTTATTTAGCTAAAATTGAAAACTTTTTATTGAAAGTACCATTGATAGAGGTAAAATTTAGCTAAATAGTAACAAAAAATGTAGTGAGACCCATGAATAGTAGTAAAAATAAGCTGAAATTGCAAATAAGCTAAAATTTTTAACTTGTCTCAAACGCACACTTTAGATTAGGTTAAAGTAGAATTTTTATCTTGCATATAAAAAAATAAACAGAAAAAAAGAAGAGGTAGTACCTTTTTTTTTTTTGGACATTATATTGCTCCTCTTAATTACTTAGGTAAGTTTTTTTTTTACTCTGTTGATACCCCCTCACCCCCCCCCCCCCCCCCCCCCCCCACCAAAAAAAAAAAAAAGGGAAGGAATTTATGATAGAAATCAAAATTATAAACTCTCACGTTTATACCATAAATTCTAATTCACAAAACTTGCTTCTTCTTTTTTTTCTTTTTCTTTTTTTAAGGAAAATACTTGCTAAATTTTTTTTATAAGAAAATATACTTGCTACTTGAATTAACTTATTGCGTTAATATTAGAAGAAAGATCAAAATCAAGATACAAAAGACTCTCTCTCAAAAGAAAATAATTTTTCCCTATAATTCGTATACCAAGAACTACAAATGGAGTCATTGTGTTCAAGAAACCATATTTACTGGGGGTAGCGATTAATCTTGACAACAGTTTTTGGAGAAGAAAAAAAACATGCACACAACAAAATAAAATATTTTTATAATTGATAAAGGAGAGAAACAAACTGTAAGGACCAGATTTGAGTTCCTAACCCAAAAAATGTATGGACCTAGGCCCAAAAAGCCCAAAACAATAAATTTGTAAAGAATATGTTGGAAAACTGGGTTTTAATGAATCATACAAACACTTGGGTAGATTTAGATGACAATAGCCTGTAAATAGACAGGGTTATGCTGAAGAAAATCGTCCTCGACAAAGTCCGAGGAGATCTGTTCTTATATATTACTTTCAAGTTTGATTACAAGATTAGTTCATGATTTTACAGTGTTTTTCTCTCAATTTCTCGATCCCCCTTACTGTGAAATGTTTCTTCCATTATATAGCTCTCTTTAGACAACTTTGGCCCTCCACTTGTTGGTCATCCAGACCACCACAGTCTCTTCTAACCAAGATTTCCCCTCCTCGGTCAACCCTTCGTCCTCAGCTTCGGCCACAGGCCCCAAAATATAAACCGATATTGGACCCCCGAGCCCAATACCCCTACACAAACAAAGAGAAAATCAATAAAAAGAAAAATAACAATTCAATAGGAGCAAGCAAAATAAAATCTGGGGTTTATTTCTTTCTAGAGGAATAACACAATAAAAGTAACATTATTCCATCATTATCGGTGAACGCAGAATTTTATACTCGGTCATTGACACAAAATTGAAAGACTTGCAAATAATTTAACTTGCACCTCTAAATAAAATATGAGCATTAATCTAATTACAAGACAAATCTTTTGTTGGCAAATTGAATATCATGGATATACCTTCTGCTCACTCGTCAATTGTAAATTCACTAATATTGCATGTAATATGACACAATTCCATGTTTTTCTTCTGTTTGCAGCAGTCAACAGCAACTTGGTAGTCGGTTCCTCCACCACAGTCCATACTGCTTTGGGCTTTCTCACTATAACGCTGCTTACCCTTATCCAAGTCCGGTACCAAAACTCTGTCAACCCATTTCAAACACATAGTGCAATCATGGATTCTTTTATTGGATTCACACTTGGTTACTCTATAGCATTGGCAAGGATAAGCCAACTGACTCCCAACACAAGTTACCTCCGTATAGGCAGGAGTGTGCGCGTCATTTTAGGTACTTTTGCCGCTGGCTTGCTGGTAGAGAGCCTCCTACCTCCCTTGGGATTCTTAATCCTCGCCATCTGTGCATTAATGTTGGCACAGTTACCTTGTGCCTCACACCAAGAGATTCGCCAATGCTTTCGAGAAATTTTCCAATCAATCAATCAATATACCTCAGAGGCATTCAATACATTGTGTGGCTGGGTCCGAAATGGTTTCCAATCACTAAAGCAAGCAGCTTTCAGAGCATTCAAGAGTTCTTCAAGGCCAACTGCCCACTCATTAGAGGAACACGCAGAAACTGTAAGAACTAGTGCCTAATTAGTCCTCCTATCAATTAAGAGTTTCAGATTATCATTATATCAGGTAAATGACCTTATATTTCAATCAATTTATGCTCATATCTTATGTTAAAAAATCCATATTAATATCATATCAATTTAAGCTTATGCAACAGATAGTTGTTTATGTATGTTTTGAATGTCACACGTGAATACACTGCGAGGATAGTGGAAAGTGCCTTGACTATTGCCAAGAATATTAGCTATGTTTCCTCAGTAAAGCTAATTGCAAAGAAAAAAGGAAGCGACTCGTGTACTAAGATTACAAGAAAAATAATGAGATTTATCAAATATATGTGTTGATGATTGCTTTAAATAATACAAGCTGGACAGGGTGATCATTTTAGATGTGATCTATTGTTTCCAAATTTTCTATTTTTTGAGTGTTGTTTTCTTATTGTTGCTATGGTAGGATGAAACTCATTTCCCCAATTTTAATCTAGATATATGACACATGGCCTTTAAAAAAGCCAAACTTCTTAAAAAGACCAATGTAAACCACACAATCAAATAAATGACACAAGTCTCACACTAGGCTAAAAATTGGAGACTAAAAGATTTAAATGGGAGGAAATCTTATCCCAAATTGGAAAGCACAAAGAAGATATGGTATGATGATGTAGTTTAATGAAGAAACAGAGCCCATTGCTCACCTAATAGTAATAGTTTCAATGCAATTTCTTGTGGTAAGGCTGCAGCTACCCCACTATCAGCCATTGCTTCTACTGCAATATATGCAAATGTTGTGCCAAAAGCACTGCAAAATTTTTAAATTCATAGTTATTTTCTTTGACGGACTGCAGTTTGGTTTCTTTATCCATTCATTTATGCACATAGTCATGAACACACAGAAAAGTCTGTGAGGAAACATGGCTAAAGTTTCTACAAGGTACTTATCAACTATGTCTCTAATCATTTTATTTAACAGATGTGCTGCTTACTGAGCAAGTGTCTGCAGAGTCTAACAGTAATCTCAGCAACAAAAATTCATGACATGCTTATAATATACTGATGTATGTTTTTCAATAATAAATCAGAAAACATTTCATTCCGCCTTATCTAATTAATTTGTTCAATTACAACAAGACACGCCAAGAGTCTTGTCACTCAATTGCACAGACCGTTTTCTTTTTATATCAAGAACCAGGGTTCAAATCCCCTGCCCACTCGTTGTAACAATTTATCTGAAAAAAAAAATAATAATAATAATAATTAAAGCAATTAGCTATTTGCTCTCTGTCTTCTCATCATGCTCACAACTTCAAATATGTTATAGTTTGTAAGAAAATCAGAAATAAAAATAATCCATGGAGATTAAATATTGTCTAAAAATACAAAGACAAATTTGAAATTTATCCGTTTTATAGTTCAGATTAAAGATAACAAATTTGAAGATGTATCCAATGTCAAGTCATTTAATAATAGCACTCTGTATCTAGGAAATACTAAAATTTGACATAATTGAACGAGACATGGTATCATTTCAAGTTAATGAAATTTCAGGTTAAGTGAATAAAGTGATAAGGAAAATGTAAACAAAGTCTAGAATGTTGATGTTATGGAGTGAAACAAATAATTTAGAGAAAAAACTCAACTCTAGTGGAAGAAGGAGCACGTGGGTCATTCCTTGATCTCGATTCCCAGAGACAATACTTAACAACCCTGCCTTCAATAAGTTGGAAATCTTGTAAAGGAAACTCATTAGGAAAGGGAGGATCGATCTCGGACTTTAGTTTGGTGGCCGAGAATGCCTAGCTCTCTTTCTGCTGACTCGTATCGTTACTCTGAGTCTTGGTTCTGTTTTTGGTCCACGGGGAGGAAAGTAAAAAGAATGATTTTTTTTTTTTTTTTTTGCCCCGGGGGTTGGGGTGGGGGGGGGGGGGGGGGAGAAGAGTTTAAGAGTACAGATTGGGCCGGGGTTCCATAAGCTGCTGGGCTTTTCTAAATAATAATAATAATCTAAGGCCTTTTATAATGAAACACACACAAATATTCGGCAAAAATAACTTTTAACCCTCTAATTTTTGTGTTATTATCATTTTGATCTATCAAATTTCAAAAATTTCAATTAATCCTCTAAATATTTTAATTGCTAATTGAAAACAAAAATGCTAAACAATTAAGTTTATTACCCTAAGTGATTAACAATATGGAATGAAATAAATTAACAAATAATCACATCAAAGAAAAAAATAAATAACTCAACGGAATATACATGTATAGACACACACACCACAGTATATACAACATATCAAATCAAAGAAATAAAGGTAGTGACACAGAGATTAATAAAAATAAGGTTTTGTTTGGTTGGGGGATAGAAAATAGTGACGGAATGGGAAATTTAGAGAATATAAAATATTTAGTTTTCAATCTCGATGAAACAATACATCGTGGGCACAAAAATGGAGGGTGAATTTGTCGTAAAATTTCTTGGAGATTCTTGATTGGTGCTAAGCTAATAGTGCAATGTCATATCTCATTAGTTAATAACATCCAATAGATTTTAGCGATGGAATAATTATGTCATAATTTATTGGTTGATTGTATTATTAAGTATTTTAATATTCACCACACACGCATTGTTGTATTAGAACTAGAAGACCCTTCTTGATCAAATTATAATTAAATTGTAAAATTATAATTATAAGGACAGGGGCTTACTAATTTAAGATATATTTTGTTGGCGTGCCTTTTGAGTTCCCCATCACATATACTCTCTCTCTCTCTCTTTTATAGTTTTTGTTTGAGTTAACTCTCAAATAATTTGGAAGTGAGAATCTGAGTTTATATCAAAATACAATCTACAAGACTATGTATTTGAATATTCCTATCAATTGTAATTTTTTTTCATGAGAAATTTGATTAATTGATTTGAAACTTAAAAAATTTTAGTTGTACCAAAAAAAAAAAAAACGTAACAAACTTTTACAAAAATTTGAAGAATACAGACCAATTAAAAATAGAACTATATCACTCAAACACACAAAAGTTTCTCAAACAAAAAACAAAAAAAAAAATCCCCAAAATAATAGAATGATAGATAAAAAATATTTTTGGAAATAGTTCAATTTTAGAAAATAAACTATACATTTTACCAAATTACTATATTCTCACGCATCACCTGGTTTTGCAATTATTATCTATAAAACCTTTGAAATTAAAAGGCTAACCCCCTCCCCCCACTATATATATATATATATATATATAGAGAGAGAGAGAGAGAGAGAGAGAGAGAGAGAGAGAGATGGATATTCATTTGAATGTACAATTCAAATTTGATTTTTCTTTTTATTTATTTAAGACTTTTATTGAAATTTTAGTTATATATGTGCGTTTTTAAGTTTTTTAAGAGTTGACGTGGACCATGCCACATCAACAATTTCTAAAATAATTTGTAGCCTTAGCATTACTCTTTTTACGGACTCACAATACTTTATTAACAGAAACTTTCAAGCCTGACGAAGCTTTGAGACTTGATAGATTTTTTGTTCAAGATGTCATGCATTCACTTTGGTATTTTAGGAGTTGGAATGCCAATTTCGAAGTCATGCAAAAGAGTGCTATATAGAAGTTCAAAAACTTAGAGCATTCGCATCAGCAAGTGCGAAAATTCATGTTTATTTTAACATAAGAATTTACATTTTTTATTTTATGTAATTACTTTTCAAAAACACTTACATCAGATTATCTATTTTACATTATATTTTATTAAAAATACAATTTCTTTTTCACTTTTTTATTATTATCTCAAATCGTTTCTCTCTCCTAGTGAGTAAAGAAAAGATTAAAAAATGTAGAACAATAATTTTGTATATTTGCAAGGCTAATTTTGTTAAAATCCTATTTTGCATGAGTTGATATGGGTGTTTTTTGGGGTTGGTTGGACAAATGGTAAGGCTTGTGCTACTTTAGACGAAATTATATCTATCTCTCAAAAAAAAAAAAAAATTAGAAGAATAAAAAAGTCTTTTAGCATATTTTACCAAGTTGTTGCTATTATTATCATGTCACTTTTTACTGGGTGTGGCACACGAAGGAGGATATATTAATTTAAGGAAAACATACTAACCCTAAGCAAATACTTTTTTGAGTAGAAAAAGTAACTTAATTAAAAATTTAAAAGAAACTAAAGGTTGTCCCTTCGGTTTGTTTTCGTCTGAATTTAGTGTCGCAATTTGTAGTAGGAAATGAGCACCTCAACGCACTAGTAAAGATAGGTTGACATTTCCATTATTCGGGCCCAATTATTCAAACTTGAGAGCCCAGCTCTATTTGGCGAATATATCCATTAGGCCAGAATTTAGAGATTTCCTTCTTCCACAGAACACGGCCCAAAGACTACACCAGGCCCCATTAGAAGTGGATTTTTTTTTTTTTTTTTTTTTTTTTTTTTTTTTTTTTTAATGGTGGTTCTAGAATTACTAATCAAACACTAACTCAAACATCCTTCACCTTCTTGTTGTAGCCAAAAATCTCCAAATCTGCTTGATTCAGCCATCGTTGGCTATCAACTCCGCCTTCACCACCATCAAAAGCTGCTACTAATCCTTGTACACCCTCTTTTGAATGGCTCATCCTTGTTGTATATGCGGGGTTTGAAATAAAGTATTAGATACAATATTGAAAGACTCACTAAATATGAAAGACTTACCAAATTAATAGTTTAATTAATGGTCACAATCTCTATGCAAGCAAAAACTTTTGTTAGCAAGTAGATTGTCACTTAATTCCCTTCTACTCACTTTGCAACTTTTTTTTTTTTTTTTTTTTCCTTTTACCAATATTACATGTAATTTCAGGCAATTACATGTTTTTTAATTTGTGGCAATTAGGGATGGCCATACCCACTAGGTAATGGATATCCTACCCAACTCAATCCAAATGTTTTGGGTAATACCTGGTTCTTCATGGGTAAAACCTAATCAAGTAGGATATGGATATTATCCATACCCAACTTGTATATATACAAAAAAAAAAAAAAAAAAAAAAAAAAAAAAAAACCCTAACTCTCTCACTTTCACTCACACACTCTCGCTTTCACCCAAGCCTCCATCCTCACTGTCACTCTCTCTCTCCCTCTCTCACTCGAGCCTCCATGGCCCAGTACCTTGAACTCATCACTTCGATCACTAGCACCACCACTACGGTGGTCTTCTCCATCTTCAAACCAACTCTCTCAACCTCGAAATCTCCCTCTAATCCTCGGATCTAAACTATCTCTCTATCTCAGACGACCATGGCCAAAGCCTCTCAAGCTCATCACTGCCACCATCGGCAGTGGTTTCACATCTCAACCTCAACTTCTCCCTAAAACCGAAACATATAACCTCTATTGATCTAGATCAGTCTCACCCTCTCTTTGATCTAAACGAGGCATAGCCTCCTAGCTCCGTCGTGAAGCCCAACTACTACCACCAAGATGGTGGTTCCCAACCTCTCATCCTTTCTCTCTCTAAACCTGAGCCAAACACTTCATATTTATCCAATCTCTCTCTCTCTCTCTCTCTCTCTCTCTCTCTCTAAAATCTAAAACTTAACTTCTCGATCTACTACCTAAAAGAGCCCCAAACGGTGTGTGGAACATGAATCGATGTTACGGAGGTTAAAGGCTTCACGAATCTGCTAAGAACCGTGGCTATGGTGGTGCGTGAGTGTGAACAACACAAGCTACTTGGATTTTTGTGCTCATGTGCTCTGTGCTTGTAAGGCTTTGTGAGCGTGCATTAGAGAGTGTATAATAAAATTTTATCTAATTAAATGTCTATCTATCTTTAAAAAAGAAAAAGAAAAAAAGAAGCAGATACATTTGATTTCAAAGTTATTGATTAGTTTTTTTCTTTTTTAAGATAAAGTTATTGGTTAGTTTTTAAGTTAAAATATTTTGGATTTTAAAAAGAAAAAATTAAATGGGTTTCGGGTAGGGTATAGATATCCACGGATAATAAATCCGGGTAAGAATTGGATATAGATAATTATGGGTATTGGTATTTGGGTATCCATGGGCAAATCCCGATCCATATCCTACCCATGGTCATCCCTACTGGCAATAAGTAAGAACTTTGTTCCTCCACCACAGTCCATACCTTGCATTTTAGCCTAAATTTTAAGTCTAAATTGCACTTTTCCCTTTTAAGTATTGGACAATTGTAATATTTCCTTTTAGTTTAAAACGTAACAGTGTCTTCCCTAAGTATCCGCCTTATTATATGCAACTATTTTTATTACAAATTAGAAATCAAATTTCTTTTTTTTTTTTTTCTTCACCATTTGTCGCCTTGTTCAATATGGACTTGATTTTTTTCCCCCACAAGAACACAAACAGCACAGCCTATCTCATAGCCAAAAAAGAAAAAGGGAAAAAAATAAAAATAAAAATAAAAAAAGAAATGATATATGAAGTAACTTTTAAAGAGGAAACAGAAGACATTGCACACCTATACTGATGGCTTCAACGTATTGCATGCATAACAGCATAACTTACAGTAACAGCATGAGTAGCTTATTTTAAGCAAAAAAAAAAAAGCATGAGTCGCTTATGGTAGCTTTCGGCTGAGTGTTGTGGTGTGTATAGTTTGATATTTTTAGGCCTAGCGGAGTTGGTGGCTAGATTTTGAATTGGGGCCTGCTGAATTTCCTTCTTCTTGTTGTCCTCATATCCTTTCTGTGTATTTGTAGTAGGAAATGACCCACCTCAGTTCATTAGCGAAGACAGGCCCAAGTTCTGGACTCGAGAGTGCAGCTCGATTGGCAGGGTTTATCCATCAGGCCATCAGATACTCCCTTCTTCCACAGAAACTAGCCCAATAGGACCATCACTCTCCTAGGGTAGCCTCCAATTTAGCACGGCCAACATGATTGGATTGCTAGTCCGAGTCTTGAAAATGCCCAGCCCACCCTCAGCTTGAAAATGCCGAGTTATATTTGTAGTTTGTTAAAAAAGGAGGGTCATATTCGTAAGGTTACTGTTTTATGCAGACCATTTCAAAGTTCTAGATTTTTTTTTTTTTTGGATAAGAAAGACTTTTTGAAGTCCATAGACCTCTTTTAAGGGTATTTAAGTAAAAGTAATGGAAAGAGACACAGAAGCTTACTTGCACAAAAGAAAGGGTAAATCTGTAACTCTAGTATTTGTCCGCTGGAATAAAACAAAGGCAATAGTCTCAAAAACTCGAGAGATTGACAAAACAATCCTTCAAAATTTGCTATTAAAAAATAGAAAACCTCAAAATATAGCTTTTAAGGTAGTATCTATCAGCTCTGAGAGAGTGCCATACGAGAGAGAAGAATCATCAGCACTGCAAGAAGTAGTGCACTAAGCCACTAAGATTTCATCTCTACGAAGTTACGCAACAAAGAGAGAGAGAGAGTGAATGGGGAACAGGCTCAGCAATTTTCGTCCCGAACCCGAAGGGTTAGTCGAAATCTCTTCGCACTAGTTTTTGTTTTACATTTTTCAATATATAAGCCGATGAATCCTAAAACAAGTTTATTACTTTCGTAGTAATTATTTTCATCACCAAGGCTTCATTTACTAGTTTATAATATAATGCGTCGAATAAATTATAAAGGAATGGAATGAGATAGACATTATTAGTGCTGTTGCAGGGGACCTTGCTCTGTTTTTGGTTTAAGCCTTATGACCGTTTACTGTTCTGGTGTGATACAGAGGTGCGCCTACCTCGGGAGAAAATACACCTGTTATGGGTGTATGTTTCTCTCCTCTCACAGCTGGTGGAACATACTAGCTATGGGGCTCGCCTGTGTGTGAGGAGAGGCGGAGGCAAAAAATTTTCTTTGAGAGGGTCAAGTTGCAACATTGATATATTTATCAAAACAACTCCTACATACATACATATATATATATATATATATATACACAGGTATTTTTTTATTATACACACACACACACACATATATATATATACACTTTTTTATTTGATAAGTTATATATATACACACACCAAACAAAACAAAAAAAAGAGCTTAGACAACCCTCACATACATATATATTTATATATATATATATATATATATATATACACACAAGTTTTTTTTAATTATATACACACACACACACATATATATATACACATTTTTTTATTTGATAAGTTATATATATACACACACCAAACAAAAAAAAAAAAAAAGAGTTTAGTATTTTCAATCAAAATTATGTTTGATGGCGATCTTTCATAAAATAAAATTCATTTTATCTATTTTCATAGTGAAATTCTTAGAAAGTTTCATTTTAAATACAAATTATCAAATTTTATACTAAAGTAAGTAAAAAATCTTTCAATTGAACTAATGAAATTTTCAAAAATATGAATGATCCAAAACTCTGAGGAATAAATTAATCTCCAAACATATTTGAAATTATCTTGCTCTAACCTATTATATGGCAACTAAAGACATATTTCATATATAGTTTTAGTGACAAGATTTTTTTAATAAGTCAATAACTTGTTAATCGCCACATAATGGGTTAAAAGAGATAGATTCAAACATGTTTGATGTCAAACTTTATCAAATATTTAACAAATATAAGAGCACATTTTATAATAAAAAATATAATTGCCAAAAATAAAGTTATATTTTTATAACTATTAGACCAATTATTTTTTTTAAGAGCATCATTGTACTAATTTAAATATTTGGAAGGGCCAACTCTTATTTTTATAAACTAAATTTTGAAAACATTAAAATAATTATATATATTTAAAAAAATTTCAAAATTTTGGGGGGCCATGCCCCACCACCCTTCAACACAGCTCCGCCCCAGTGTGAGAGTATGTCAGGTACACCATATACAAGCTCCTGTTGCAGTTGTTTTTGGTTTAAGCCTTATGACTGTGTACTTTTTTGGTTTATTGCTTTTGTAGTAATTATTTTCATCACCAAGGCTTCATTTACTAGTTTATAATCTAATGCGTTGAATAAATTATAAAGGAATGGAATGTGATAGACATTATTAGTGCTGTTGCAGGGGACCTTGCCCTGTTTTTGGTTTAAGCCTTATGACTGTTTACTGTTCTGGTGCTGGTGAGTTGTGATACAGAGGTGTGCCGACCTCAGGCTTTTTGGATTTATGGCCCCTCGGGCCTTAACCTTACGGCTTACCTGCACTGCTAACTGTTTACAGAATATTTGAGTCTGTCTGTTATGAACCAGATTTCTAACAGCTTAGTTTTAATAGAATTTTTGTTGGATTTGAGGTGACTAACCATAAAATATAATTCTAAATAATAATAAAAAAAAACCATAAAACATAATTCCTAAGACTTGAAAGTTCAATCAACTCGGTAGGTCAATATTAGAAGATGGATCAAAATCAAGATACAAAGGGTTTGTGATTTTACTCTCAAAAGGATAAATGAATTGTTCCTCATATTTTCAACACCAGTTCCAATTATGTTATCTCTTAGTCATTGGTTATAGTTTAAAACTATAATCTTATTTAATAATTTTTTTATTGGAGATGAATTTTAATAAATCCATCATTAGATTACAATTTCTTCTTATATCTTCCTTACTTGCAAAATTTCTACAAAATTATATATCAATAACTATGTCATTAATAAATTGTTTTAATTACAAATTTTTGTAATTTAAAATTATGCATAAAATATAATCTTAAAGTAAATAATAGCTGATTGACACAAAATTTGACATGTATATTAAAAATGTAAAGTACATGCAATCTAAT
This sequence comes from Quercus glauca, assembly GCA_023736055.1. Lineage (NCBI taxonomy): Eukaryota > Viridiplantae > Streptophyta > Magnoliopsida > Fagales > Fagaceae > Quercus > Quercus glauca. The sequence continues at coordinate 9,001,546 of CM043321.1, forward strand.
GGTTAGATTTTCAAAATATATAGTATTGTTAATAATATTGAGTAAGGTTTATAACTTTAAGTTACAACCAATTTTGTAACTAAACTATATCCTAATTTTAATAGAAAAAGAAAACTTGCACGAAGCAAACACCCTAGGAAAGTGAAACAATGGCAGACAGAAGAGTGAAAGAAATGAAGGGGATTTTTTTTTTTTTTTTTTACAACAACAACAATTCGGCAAGAGCCAGCAAAATAAAATCAGATAACTTCTCTTTATTTTGTTCTAGAAGAATATTAGATGTAAGCATAGGAAAAAAAGAAGAGGTTAACATTAGTGATCGGAAGATTTGATTCGAAGTCTTTGATAAAATATTGAAAGACTCAACAAATAATTTCACTTACAACTGTAAATTTTGTTAAGTGCATTTATCTCATTAAAAGCAAAAAATTCTTGTTGACAAGTGGAATGTCATGGACATTTGCTTAATTTCCTCGGGCTAACTCTTCAACTGCATGTATAGTCACAAATATTGCATCTAATCTGAGGCAACTCCATGTTCTTCTATTTGTGGCAGTCAACAAGAACCCCATTCCTCCATTGCAATCCATACTGCTGTTGGCTTTCTCATAATATTGCTGCTTACCCTCCTCCAAGTCAGGGGTCAAAGCTCTGGCGACCCATTTCAAACGCATGGTGCAACCATGTCGGCTTTTGTCATAGCCATATTTTTTTACGCTACAGCATTGGCGGTGATAAGCCAACTGACTCCCAACACAAGATACCTCCCTATACTCAGGCATGTGTGTATCATTTTTGGAGCTTTAGCTTGTGGCTTGCTGCTACGGATTATTGTACCTCCCTTTGGATTGCTTGTCCTCGTTTTAGGATTTCCCTTCCTTGTTTTATGGGTATGCACATCTCTGCTATTACTTTATGACTCACAGATTCTTCAATCAATCAGTGAAGCTACTTCAAATGCATTCAACAAATTGTGCGTCTGGTTCCAAGATAGCTTCCAATCACTGTGTCAAGCAGCTTCCAGACCATTCAATAGTTCTTCAATGCCAGCTGCCAACTCAACAGAGACAAGTGGTGAAAATGGAGGTAATTAGCTCCTAATTAGTCTTCATATCAACCCTTTTGAGATACTTATGATGTCAAAGTAAGTGACCATATAATCTGTTGTTTATGTATGTTCTGAATGTTCTATGACAATTGCAAAAACTATTAGCTATGTTTCCTTAGTAAGGCTAATTGCTGATGAAAGAAAAAAGAAAAACAATGATTAAAAGAAAAACAATGAGATTTGTCAAATAGATATGTTGATGATTATTTAAATAGTGCAAGCTGGACAAGTTGATCGCTTTAGTTGTGATCAATTGTTTCAAAATTTTCTAGTTTCAAAAAAATTTTAGTTTGAGTTTTGTTTTCGAATCATTGCTATGGTAGATAGAAATCTATTTCCCCAATATGAGAGGGAAAAAGGAAATGGCCAAGAAAATCCTTGTTCCCGCACAAAGAAAAACATCATTTAACAGTTGTGTTTTTAAAGTCTTTGAATGACTGATATTCAAAGTTCAATAAACAAAAACATAAATGAGATAATAATAAAGTGTGGGTTAACTGGTGTTGACCTCACATCTACAAGGCCTTCCCTTCATCAACTTATTATTTTTAGTAATTCTATAAATTAAAATTTTTTAAAAAATCTTGATCTTATGTGAGTGGTTTATATTTAACATTGTCAATTTTCAATACTTTGACATTTCTTCTCATACTTGTCTGGGTGCTCGGAGCGGAAGAATAAGATTATACCTCCATCAAATATTACTTTTCCAAGCCTTGATGTTTGCTTGCAATTTACTTCTCTTTTTTTTTTTTTTTTTTTTATAAATGTTATAGTCTTCTTTACTATCGTAAATTTGAACATAAAAATAAGCTATGCAAGAAACAACAATAGTTTTAACTTAGAGCAGTTAAAAATGTTGGCTGAGAGCTTGGTTTCAAACTTTCAACGATATTTTGTAAAATTTTGAAAAATTAGATCAAGAAAGAACTAAGAGCAAGTGTTCTTACGTTCCCACAAAAAAGAAAACAGTTACACCGATACAGACCACTTCAAAACCAATTAAAATTAGAACTACTGTGTTCCTTTTAATTGGTTGGAATAGTAGGTTTTGATTCAATCCAAATGATCTTTTCAAATTAAGCATTATTTTAAAGTTCTATCTATATTATTTCTCTGCACATGATTTAAAGTTCATAAGCTCTCACATTGACGGGTCTAAGAGAGGTGACTGGCAGGCACCCTTACCCCCAAATTTTTTTTTGATAAGTAATAAGTTTTATTGTTATCAAAAAAGAACACCATAGTACACAGGGAGTGTATAAGGGATCAACAGTACAAAAATTACTAGAATCAAGGAAATCAAGAAAAGAAGAAAAAGATTGGTTTAGCATAGCAACCAACCAATCCAATAAAGTTCTAAAGAAAAATAACTTGAGATCTGGTATAGATCTCTCGTTATCTTCAAAACACCTACTATTTCTTTCCCACCAAAGACATCACATTAAGCAATGGGGAACAATTAACCCGGCATCTTGTCATGGTTGCACTAATTAATAAACCAGACCTCTTATTTGCACATTATTTAATAACCCAAAAAAGAAAAATGTTTTCTTTATAAATGTACCAATCGAATCCATACAACTCTGCAACAAAAAGAGATGCTAGACTAAGTTAAACTGCTTCAACGCATATGGTTGAATTAATACTGACACAGTCATCTGGAAACATTTATTGAGCATCAGTGTATCTAGAGAATAAGAAATCGATAATCAACAGACTAGACGAAATCGATAATCAACATTTAGGACTGGATTTGAGAACAGCCTATCTCCTGGCACAAAACACAAAAGCAAAAAGAAGAGTATGGTATGATGAGGTAATTGAAAGAAGAAACAAAACCTACAGAACATTGCTCACCTAATAGTGATAGCTCAACGCATTGTACGAATAACTTAAAGCCTGAGCACTGAGCAGCGGTGTTCAGAAAAGCGGACCTTGTACCAGGCGTCGGTGAGGAAGCCATCAATCTCGGGCTTTCGTGGCGGAGGAGACCCAGCTGCCTCTGCTTTCCCCTCTGTCAATTGTGTCGTGAATTTGTGGAAAGGGGATTTTTTTTCTTCTTCAAAGGAAAGGAGTAATCGAGAGTATTATTATTTATTAGGGCACAGAGCGGGCCTGTTAGGCTCCACAAGATACTGGGCCTTTTTATTTAATCAAGGCCTTTTATGTTGAGACTCACAAAAAATATGATGCGGGTTTAGTTTGGGAAAAAAAGAAAAAAATATAATAATATTAACAACGTATGGCTAATTTTAGCGCCGTTAATACCATATTGCTATTTTGTAAAGTGAGGTAGTACAATAAATAAAGTAACATTTTGTAGTATCAAATTGCTAAATACTAAGTGTGGGAGAAGTCAAGGACAAGTAGATTTCTTCCAAGATTTGCAAGTTCAAAACCAAGTGATGCATTGGGGGCATTTTTAGGGCATTTCAGCAGGTGAGACAAAAATATAAGGCACAGCTGCAAATAGTCTGGCATGAAAACAAAGGTATAAAGCCACCAGGTAGGGTTGTACATGGTGCAGTGTGGCCAGTTTTGGGGGGCTTTTTTGCACCGCACCTATAAGGGTGGTTTCCCCTCAACCCTGACCGCACCTCGTAGGGTTGTACATGGTGCGGTGTGGCCATTTTTGGGAGGCTTTTTTGCACCACACCTATAGGGGTGGTTTTCCCTCAACCCTGATCGCACCTCACTTGTAAAGGGGTGGAAACCGGTCTACACAAGGTGCGGTGCACCATTCTAGTTCGGTGCGGTTAGTTGGGTTAAAAAAAAAAAAAAAAAAAACCCTCAATCCACATCAAACAACCCATACATACAATATCATAAAACAATCCAAATATTCTTTAAAAAAAAAACAAACAAACAAACAAACAAACATATTCACAATATTTCTCAAATTCCCACACAAAATATCTCAAATAAATTCACAATCTTTCTAAAAAGCATAGTAAGGCAAAGCATAGTTAGTATCCTAGGTATTAAGCATCAAATAAATTCACATACCTAGTAGCAAGGAGAAGCATAGACGGCATAGTAGCCTAGGTATTGACCATCAAAACCTTCTCTTGGAACTTCCATAGAATAGTTATGAGAAAAAGGAGAGAGGAGAGGAAGATACTTGGAGAATTGAGGCATCGAGCGATAGAGGATGGTGGCAACAACTAGTGATGGCTAAGGGGGGAGAGAGAGAGAGAGGCTATGTGGAGAGAGAGTGAATGGGGCTATGTGGAGAGAGAGAGAGAGAGAATGAGGGGCTGTGCGATATAAACAAAAAATAAATAAATAAATTTAACCTAACTTGAAACGACGTCGTTCCATAATATAATTCTTTTTTTTTTAAAGTCCAAAATGACGTCGTTTTAGTATCAAGAATTTAAAAAAATAAAACCCAAAAATGACTTCGTTTTACAAACGTATAATCAACCCTAACTTTAGCTTCTTCTTTTTTCCTCCTGATTCAATAACCGCTCTCTCTCTCTCTCTCTCTCTCTCTCTCTCTCTCTCTGAACTTTCCTTTCTCTATCCCACTGAGACATATATATATATATATACACACACACACACATATTTATAAGCAGTGCGGTGTGGTTTTCACTGGTGGGCAAAACTCACCACCGTTCGCCGCACCTGGTGGCTTCGGTACTTGAAAATTGCTGCCAACACCACGCCAGACACCTGCGATGGAGCTCTAAGGTGAGCAACTCAGTGTAGTGAAAGGCGATTCCATCGGTGGCAGGCGATGGCTGAACAGGCCTACCAGGAGATAAAGGCGCATAATAAAAAATAGTTTAAAATATAAATTGTGCCTTCTAAATTTGACTAAATTTTATTTTAATATTTTAACTTTACTTTCGTTGGGAGGTCAATTGTGCATTTCAAAAATTCGAGCTGACATTGTAAATTAGGTGAAAGATTAGGGAAGAAAAGTGTAATTTTTTTCTTATATTTATTCATGTAAAGGTGTTTTTTTTTTTTTTTTTCTCTCTATCTCCTAAGAAGGTTTTCTATATATTTGATTTGTTGTTGTGTAATCATTTTGATTTCTTGGTATTTGTATGATAGTTTCTTTCATTATTGCTTGAGTTTATTAAATTTTAAAGGTAAATTGCAATTTTCCCTCTTTGAGTACAAGATGGTTGTAATATTTCATTTTAGTTAAAAGCATAGCATTGCCTCCCCCAACTATTAGCTATTGTCACCAAACTATTTTTGTGAGGATAAACGAGTCGAGCAAGAGTGTTGGGCCGTGGGCTCTGCCCAAGGACATATAAGAGCCCGAGAATGGTCAAAAGGTTTGATAAGTATTGGGGTCATTAAGCTGAGGACAAGGAAAAATAATAACAAACTAGTGGTAGCTCTCGAGGAGCTGAGCTTCCTCAAGAAAGCATTGTGGAAGGTTGGAACCTGGCCACCTTGAGAATGCTGTACAAGAGGTAACCATTCTTTTGAGGATAAGCTTTAGGGAAAGAAGCCAACAATAAAGGAAGAAATATCTAGGAAGAAGGCTACTACTGCCACATTAAATGCTCTGCACCTAACCAACCTACCGCATTTATGTGGAAATAACACCTGAATAGTGGTATCTCAGTTTACAACTATTCATAAAACTTCTAGGAGGTTTTGGATGAGACAAGCATCCAGTAGATCCCTATAAGATCAACAAGTGGAAGGCTAGGATGAAGAAGGATAGGACTATATAAGGAAAAGGCCCCCATAAAAGCCCAACCCCTAGGAGGCTGACCCCTAGGAGCATAGGGAATGATGCAATGAGTAAAGCCTTACGACAAATTTCCAAATCGCTATTTACATGTAGAATTGATAAGGCCAAGCTCTCCCATCGATTTACGTAACCCACTTTTACGATTTACAATGGGAGGACCGACTGAGTCAAGCATGTCAATCATTTCAATCAATGAATGGTTGTTCATTCTAGGAATGAAGCTTTGATGTGCAAGGTTTTTCCCTTTAGTCTAGGACCTGTTGCGATGCGGTGGTTTGATAGACTTGAAGAAAGTTCAATTAACTCTTTTCAAGAGTTCACAAAGGCTTTCAGTGCCCATTTTGTTACATGTAGTAGGCTTCCTTCTCTTTTAGACTCCTTGTTATCTATGGTAATGAGAGAGGGAAAAACACTGAAAACTTACTTGGATAGATACTGGGAAACGTTTAATAAGATAGATGGAGATTTTGAGGATGTCGCAATTAGAACATTCAAGGTCAGCCTCCCTACCAAGCATGAACTGAGAAAATCCTTAATAATGAAGCTTGCACGGAGTATGCACCAACTGATGGATCGGATTGGCAAGCACAAACGTGTCGAGGAGGATCAGCAGTAAGGGAAAGGGAAGGCAAAGATTGTTCCCCCTGACCGAAGAGATGTTAGGCCCAAGAGGTATGACAACAACCAACCTAGGAGGGATTTTGCTAGGCATACTGGGAATTCTGGTGCGTAAGTGGTCAGTTCAGTGTTCAAGGAGCCTGTCCATCAGATCCTTGAGAAGATCAAGTTTGAGCCCTACTTCAAATGGCCAAACAAATGGGGGGTGACCCTGCCAAACGCAATCAGAGTCTTTATTGCTAGTATCATCAGGATCGCAGGCATACCACCAAGAATTGTAGAACTTTTCATGACTATTTGGAGCAATTGGTCAATGTGGGGAAGTTAAGGCAGTTTATGCATCAGCCTTCAGGGCAAGGAAGTCAAGTTGGCTCAACGTATCAGACAGAATCTATCTCTAGACCATCCCTAGGTACAATCAATGTTATTTTTGCAGCCCCAGGTCGGATCAAGGGATCCCCTTATGGGGTTATGTCCATAGCTAGGCCTGAATCTAAGCGAGGGAGATTGGAAGTCCGACCCACTTTGAGCTTTTTTTATGAAGATAAGGTCGGAACTTATCAACCACATAACGATGCCCTAGTGGTAACCCTTCGAATTTGAGGATATGATGTCAGGAGGGTATTAGTAGATCAAGGTAGTGGAGTAGAGATTATGTACCCTGACCTTTACCGAGGACTTAATCTGAAACCTGAAGATTTAGATAGTTATAATTCCCCTTTGGTGGGGTTTGATGGGAAGACGGTCATTCCCAAGGGCCTGATTAAATTGCTTTTCAAACAAGGTCAAGGATGGTTGAAGTTAGTTTCATTGTAGTGGACACTTATTCACTCTATAATGCTATTTTAGCAAGACTATGGCTCCATGCTATGAGTGCCGTTTCTTCGACTTTGCATTTAAAGGTGAAGTACCCCTCGGATGGGCATGTCAAGGAGTTGGTTGGAAGTCAGGTCATGGCAGCATGGTGGGTGTTTGGGCTATGTCCAGCAATCATGGTGGGTTCGTCTTCACCAAAGATGAAGAGTTAGAAAGAGAGATAGTGAATAGGCGCCGGTGGATTTTGGGAGTGAAATCAAAGAGAGAGTGTGTGTTTTTGGTTAGAGTAGGCAAATGAAAAGCCAAAAAAAAAAAACAGAGGGAAAATTTGGACTAGAGATGGGGAATTAAAAGGTCTATTGCGGCGATTCAAACCACCACTATAACTAAGAAGACGCGTCGCAAAATAGGTACCTATTGCGGCGGTCATCTCAACGCCGCTACAACTAACATATTGTGGTGGTTTTCTATGCCACCGCTATAGTATCCCACAAAAGGCTATATTTATTGTGGTAGGTTTTCAGAGTGCCGCTATATCTAAGTTTAACGCTACTAAAATACATATATTGCGGCATTTCTATATACTACCGTTGTAGTACGCTGCAAAAGACTAGAATTACTATGGCGGTCTAATGGAACACTGCAATAGATCCCATGTATAGTGGCGGTCCGAAAGAGTGCCGCAATATGCGACATATAGCGACAGTTTTCGCACCCACCACAATAGCTCATTTTTCTTGTAGTGACTACTACATTTTTCAAGAGAATGTCATGAATACTCACTTAATTCCCTTTTACTCACTCTTCAACTGGCAGCTGACTCTTGTACTGACTACAATAGTGTATTGTGATTTGTGATTGTGAAATTTTCTAATTGGCAGCTGGCTCTTTTGATTGGGGGCATCAGAGGCTTGTAATAAATCACTCTTTTTTAGACTTGGACTTAAGCTATAGGGCCTATATATTTTTGTGTTGCACAATTTATTGACTTTTTTTTTTTTTTTGTTAAGTAATAGTGTGATATTCCAAGTATCAAACAACCATAGTAATTAGTTAAACTAATTAATTTTGTTTGTTTGGGATATTAATTAACCAAAAATTAATTGGGAAAAGCAACTAATAAACAATAATTAATAATTTAATTAACCAATACATTATAAAAAACAAACAAATTAAATTATGTTAGGCTAAACAACAATTAATGATTTTATACAATATTCATTGCAAAATGTTATTTGAGAATAAAATTACCATCAAAATGATATAAAGAAAAATTTCATGTCCAAACAACTCATCAAGGTGGAATTTGGTTATTACTAAGATCCTATATGTAATTTAACTGAAAGATATCTTATCAGTTTTGATCTTCATTCTCTTTTTGCATATTAGTTATTACTTTTAACTTCTATGTAAAATTTTGCTTTAACTCAATTGTTATCTTGAGATAAATCTATAGTTATCTCAACTTTACTACTGGTATTTATCCCATATCTATCGCCATTGTAACCGTAAAACATAAAATCATACCTATTGAAGAAGAAATTCAAAGTAGTTCGTCTAGCATTACACCAACAACATTCGAGGCAAAATCGTTCTTGTGAAGGGAAAAAAAAATCAATCAACCATGAAAGCAAAGATTCATAAACTGAAGAAGCTCAAGATAATTTGAGAACTTGTCAAGATATAAAAACACAAACCAAAAATTTTAAGAACCAAAAGGGGATCTATTATCATAAGAAATAAATGTGCCTTAGTTTGTATATGAATTTAATTTGTGGAAAATATATAACCACATACCAAAAGATTTAAGAACCAAAGGGGGATTATCATAAGAAATAATTGTGCTTCAAAATTTGTAGAGATTTATTGGAAATTCAACGGTGATTTATGAATGGCACACTTGATTATCAAAACCAAATTCCTAACTACAAATTAAAGGGTTGCATGTTCTCTAACTCAAATTCCTATATCACAACTGCAAATAATTATATAAAACTAATACAAACCATGCATAGACAATCAATAGGCTCTGATGCTGGTCTTTAGCACTAAGATTTGAATCGCATCGTAATCATAACTACATAACACATAATTAGATGTCAAGGCTTTCTAGGGCTTCACATATACTTCTTTAGGATCCTCTACAACATTTGCAGCAATGCAAAAGTTAAAAATTAAAAATAATATATATATATATATATATATATATATATATATATATATATAGTAGAGATTGCAAACAGAGAATAGAGAGTACCAAGTTTTTGTTGGGTTTTTGTTTCCAATTGTAATTCTCAATAAAAGCGTGAGAGGTGTAGGTTTTGCGGCGTGAGAGGAGTAGGTTTTTAAATCAGATTTATTATTATTATATTTTTTTTTTTTAACTTTAGGATTAAGGAAAAAGAGAGAGACCCCTGTTAGGTCTCTCTCACTATTTAGTTTAAAAAATTAAATTTTTTTATAAATTAAAATGATGATGTGGAAAATTGTGGGAGTTTCAAAGGTTTCGGTTTTATATATATATATATAGACAACAATATAACAAATTATAGTTTATAAAAGACAAAAAAATTAATGAAACAACTAAACAACAATACATTTGGAAAAATTTCCTGGAGCCGCCACTAGAAAAAATTATGCTTCTTAAGGAACATCCTGGGAAAAATTTCTGAAGCCGCCACTGCGTGTGTTCATGATTGCTTTAAAAAGTACATGCTGGACAGTGTGATCTCTTTAGTTGCGGTAATCTACTATTTCAAAATTTTCTAATTTCAACAAAATTTTAGTTTGAATTTTGTTTTCAAATCATTGCTATGGTAGAATGAAACATGTTTCCCCAATATGAGATGGAAAAAGAAATATCGGAGAAAATTTTCTTTCCCAGTTCGCACACAAGGACAAGCATTATTTAATAGTTGTGTTGTTAAAATCTTTTAATGAGTGAAATTCAAACTTTAAATAATCAGAAATGTAAATGAGATGACAAAAAAAAAAAAAAAAAAGATGTGGTGTGACTGATGTTGATTATCACATTTACAAGGTCTTCATCAACTTCTTTTCTTAATTATTAAAAGAGAAGTGCTATAGGTCAAAGTTTAGCTACAAAACTGGTTGTAGTTTAAGGCTACAAACTTATTCAATAAAATAAATTTTACAACATATGTTAAATTTTGTGTCAATAAGATATTATTTACTATATGATCTATAAGTTTATATTTTATGCATAATTTTAAATAATAAAAAACTTGCAATTTAAAAAAATTATTGATGACATAGTTATTGATCTTTAATTTTCTTGAAATTTTGCAAACATGGAGGATATAAGAAGAAGATGTAATCCAATGATGGATTTATCAAAATTCACATCCAATAAAAATATATTAAGTAAGTTTGTAGCCTAAGACTACAACTAATTTTGTAGCTAAACTTTGTCCTATCCACGATATTTTCAAAACAAATCATAGGTGTTTAGTTGTTATTAGTTCAAATTTGAACTTACTACTGAAATTATTTGTGTGTCCTAATAATAACAACTAGCAACAACTTACCACTTAAAATTTGTAATGAAAATATTTTATACATAGCATTTTTCTTATTGAAATACGCCCCATCCTAAGTGAGCGGTTGATATTAACATTTTCAATTTTCAGTACTTTGATGTTTCTTCTCATGCTCTTTGGGTCTTCAAAAATTGAAAATCTACCCTGTTACTAAAGCCATTAAGATTATGGTTACCTGAAACATTACTTTTCCAAGCTTTGATATTTGCTTGCAATTACCATTGTAAATTTGCATGTATATGAGGGCCGAGGGGGTTAAAAAGTAGAAATAATGGGTTCCTTAAATTCCTTTTAATAGATTGGAAAAAGAAACTCTTGATTGAATGCTAATGATGTTCTCAAATTACTCACAATTCCAAATTTCTATTAAATTATTTCTCTACACAGTTTCATAGCAGAAAATTTGTAACATAGTAATCCAAAAAACATTTAATCTAAAGAGTCAAATGTGATTCTTGTACAAAAGTCGTGACCTAAATACCCCATGGCAAAATCCAAGTATGGTATTTTATGAAAGCTTGGATTGAGAGGGGATTTTGTAAAAATTAGGGGGTCATACTCATTTCACGGTATTATTAACACCCACCCCCCCCCCCCCCCCCCCTCCCCCAACCAAAAAAAAGACAGGAAAACAAATTGAAGTGTCCTTGATTTTCTTTTCCCATTAACACAACCAACACAGCCTATCTCATGACGGAATAAAAAATAAAAAATAAAAAAAGAAATGATATGATATGAGAGAAAACAGAAGCCATTGCTAACATATACTAATAGATTAGGGTGCATTTGGATATAACTTATTTTGCTAAAAACTGAAAACTGAAAACTGAAAACAATAAAAAAATAATTTTTGAATTACTATTCACACCAAAAATACTATTCATTTGCCTATTTGCACTTTTCATGTCCCATGAACAATGCAATAGGTGTTGGTTAAAAAAAAAAAAAAAACGTAGGTGTAGACGACTAAATTTCTTAGTTCGAAATAAATCAAACAAGTAAAATAGTTTCACAAATGCAAATTTGTATTGAATTTGTGGTACAATTCTCTGTGATTACAAAAGAGTAATCCTATGATTCGATCTCCTTGCAAGACTTATTGATTTGGATTTGTAGTAATGTGATTTTGACTTGAACACAAAATATCCTTCAATTTGGTTGAGGGATGGATCGAAGATTGCTAAAACGGAATTACAATGAATCTCTGGCTATGAGCTTGTTAGAAATCCTTTGTTCTTCACATTCTTCGTGTGTTCTTCGTCTTTGAAGGTTTGTGGTGGAAGTTCTTCGAGGCTTTAAAAGCTTGGATCCGTAGAGCTTCACTGATTTGTGATTTGTTAATGTTTTCAAACACTTTGAGCTTGATTCTTGCAAACTTTTGGATCTAGGCAGATAGTTTGGATGATTCTGCTTCGAATGTTCTTCGATTTTAAAGTTGAAGTTCTTGAAGTTCTTGGAGGCTTTAGGGCTTAGTTCTAGCAGAGCTTCTGGACTTCTGAGTGCTTCAGATGGCTTGGTGTCTTCCTAAATGTCTTAGGAAGGCTTCTATTTATAGGAATTTGGAGGTGGATGAGCAACACGTGGCGAAGTCTGATTGGTGACACATGTCACAGCCTGATTGGTCCGCTTATGTCATCGCTTACACGTACTGGACTGATTATGTCATCGCTTACACGTGCGAGGCTGCTTATGTCATTGCTTACACGCCTTGATACGTGATTGGTTTTTGCATGACACTTGGCAAATTTCTGTTGGTTTTTGAGTAGTGATAGTAAAACCTAGCAGTAATACGTGACACTTTGTAGTTGGCTGTATTTTGTGGACTTGGTAGTGTGACGTGTCAGCTTGTGATAGGTCGGGAATTTTCCCTCTCTACAAATGCCCCCTCAAGACTCGTTCACACACACAGTTTTGGAGTGTGGCATGGGAATGAGTTTCGAAAAAATAGATTTTTTACACTTGACTCTTTAAGTGAAGTAGTTGAAGGTGGTGGAGCTTTCAGCAGGATGAGATAATTTTCGAGGAGTAGACCCACCCATATGAAAGGTTTTGATGAGACTGAAAAAGGGTCTATGAGTATTTGAATGTACTTGCGTGACTAAGCCTTCTCAACAAAGGTTAAGTTGAAGTAATTTCAAAAGAATATTTTGGATCGTTGGCGGCGATCACAGGGTGTAGAAGATGGGGAAGAGGTGAAGATGTTGGTTGGGTACAACATGCAAAGTCATGGGACTAGTCTCGTGTTTTTAAGAACTTCTGGTGAAGTTATCTCAGAAGAGTATACTTCGGATTACGGCGAGGCCGTGTGGGAATGTGGTTGAATGTGCATGTGTTATTGCATCACTCAGGTTAAGTTGAGGTAATTTCAAAAGCTTATGGATTCTGGGGATGCTGATATTGGTGGTGAAAAAGACGGGGATGAAGCAAAGCGAATGGGTGAAACATACGCCACCATGGCACTGGCCCTGTACGTTGGGGATCCTCTGGTAAAGATATTTCTGGGAAGTACAACTTGGGATCCGGGACTGACTGCACGCTGAATGAGGTCCGACGACAAGTCATAGAATGTGCTTGCGTGATGGGACCATGCCAACGGACGTTAAGTAGAAGTAATTTCAGAAGAGTACCTTTTGAAATACTTCAAGCTGAATTTAAGTTGGAGTAATTCCAGAAAGTGTGTTTTGAGGTACCAGCAACGATGACCTTTGGGTCCCACACTGGTGGGGACATGGAATATGGCTTTGGTGACCATTTACCGGCTCTAAAGGCTGAATTATGATGAGCTAGTGCCTTGGAGGTTGTTTCTAGTGTTGGATGGAAGACAATTTGTAGGATACCCCGACACTTTTTACCATCTTCACCTATTGCCACTTGTTGGAAAAGCACAAAAAAATGAAAGATGGAGCTAACTTGTGAACCTAGTTTGGAAACCAGACAAGTTACTGTTTATTCCAAACCTCTACCTTTGCTGTAAGACCAAACAACTTAAGAAGGACTATGGAGTTATCAAAGCAGCTAGGAAGCTCCTTGAGCTAGGGTAAGAAAGATTCAGTTGGCCTTAGGTCTCCTGATTAGGTAGATCTGAGACTACAAGGAACAATGATACATGCTATGTTATGAGAAATTTTATGGACAAATGTAGCCGTTAAGTAGAGAAACAAAGTTTGTTTGGATCTCAAAACTACAATGATGTTGTGAGGAAGTATTTTACTGAACCATGAGAAGGTTGAGTTCAAGATGGTTACGAAGCAATATTGGTTGCTAGGTATTGAGGATGATGAAGCTATAGTGAGAAATGGTTGTGAGAAGGAGGATTTGGAAATTTGAAAGAAGCAAATCTTCATTTCATGATTCAGTGTGTTTTTCTTGATGAGTTTTTGATGAATCGGCCCTTCTATTTATAGCGGAAAGATGAAGAACGGTAGTTGGGTAGTTGAGAATGGTGGATGAGAATTTTTGGTGAGACCGATGGATGAGAACGATAGGCACCGAATAGGAATGGTAGGTTGGAGACTGGTAGAGAACGAGAATGGTAGGTGGGAGACTGGCAGGCACCAAACGGGAACAGTAGGTTGAAGTAGTGACCCAATGTAATTTCAAGTTTAAGACATACTTGTGAGAGTTCATCTATTCTTTAAAAAGGAAGCCTTGATGAAATTTGAAGGATAATCTTAAGGGGATCCAAACTAAATGGATGAATCTCAAATTTTGATCTTGGGAGCTTAAGATTTGGACACCGTCAGTACTTTGGAGATGTGGGTTAGATTGGTGATTTTCAAGTTGAGAAAAACTAAGCATGACAAATCTGGCTTGAAAATCTTGACTTTGGGTCGACTTCAATATAAAAGTCAACTATCTTGAAATTAAGTCATTTGTGTAATTTTCGAGTCTCAAATGACAGAACAAACTCCAAAATTGGAATGTATGCGAAAAATTAAGCAAGATAGGTCCATCTTAAAAATTTTGACTTTTGGTCAACATTTACGCAAAAGTCAACTTTTGGAAATTAGACGTTTGCACAATTTCCGAGCTTCGAATGAAAAAATGGATCCCAAAATCGGAATATACTTGAAAAACTGAGTGGGACAAGTCCATTTTGAAAATTTTGACTTTTTGGTCAAGGTCGAAGGTCCAACTTGGTTAAAGCTTTTCTTTTTTTTTCTTTTTTTTCTTTTTTTTTTCTGCAAGCGGTTCGGACCAGGTCAGATTTCCAGGTCGGTCTAGGTCAGTTGATGTCATCCAAGACGTCATGCAATTGAGGCGCATGTCAAGGGTAAAGCGCGTGGCACATGGGAGAGAAGTGTTGGCGCGTGTGAGCACGTGAGAATTGATGGAGGCACGTTTTCATTGAGGCAACATTTGTCAGAGATTCTAGAGGCACGTGGAGGCCCGTGGGTGACCATTTGGGCCTAAAATTTTTAGGTTTTGTAGATCGGGGCACGCTGGATTGACTTGTAATGTCACTTTCTTGAAATGAAGTCTAGATTTTTTACGAATGGGAAGGAGTAGGCTACGATCTCCGAAGCTTCTGGTGGCGCATAGCAGCGCGTGGCTGGGCTTTTGGGCCTGAAATTTTCAGGTTTGGTAGATCTTGGGCCAATGGATCTACTGGTGGCATTGGTTTTGTAAAATTCTTCTTAGATTTACACAGATTTAAATGACAAACCTGCGGGTTGTTGGGAATTTGTGGCCACGCGTGGTGGCGCGTTATAGCTCCACTGTAGACGACTTTTCTAGGTCTTGTTGTTTGAAGTCCTTAGAAGATTTTTGTGATGTCGATTTTGTCTTTAATCCAAGTGCAATTGTCTCTTCTGACAACATGATCCATTTACGGGCATTTACCTCTTTTTTTTCAAGGTTGGGTGCAGTTTCTTTGACTTTATGTGCATTCGAGTTGCAATGTCTGACTTCAAACTTTTTTTTTTGTTTGATATCTCAGAAGTTTTCTATATAAAGCCACTCGGGGCATGCTCTAATCTGTACAAGCAGTCTTCAGTGGGTAGCATGATACGTAGAGAAATGCTTCTTCTTCTTTTTTTCTTTTTTCTTTTTTTTTCACATGCTTGGTTTGTGCTAACTTCTTTTTTTTCTTTTTCTTTTTTTGACAGGCTGGAGATTAAAATTGAAGCTCTCTCTTTATTGATTTTTTTTTTTTTTTTTTTATAGATGTGCCATGAGATTTTATTCTGACAAGTTCTTTGTTGTTGCTTGTTTTTGTTATGCAGCATGCTTTCCTTTATTCTTTAGGCTTTAACGTCGAGCTTTACACCAACATTCTCATAGTGATGTTTGTCTCCATCCTTGACGTTCTCATAGCAATAGTCATCTAGGCAACAATGTTATCAAAGGTGTTCATGATTCAATGATGCTATTACTAGTACCTGACTTTGAAGTTGTATGGACCTTTGTCTTGGCAATTAAGCTGTACCAACACTGGTCTTTTCAACGCAGCCATCTCAGCAATTTTTGCAACGTAGCTGCCAAGACTTTGAAGATGTCAAAACATGCCACCAAGAATTTGACATTACACGAGCATGTCCATAAAGGAGAGATGATGCAACATCGACTTCGAATACATGATCTATTATCATTCTAGAGGAAGTTGGCATTGTCCAGATTTCAAAGACATGATGTGAAATGACACCACTCAGAAGAGAGATGATGTGGTTCAAATTTCAGAGTTATGAAGTGGCACAACCTAAAAGAGAAACGATGTAGCTTAGACTTGCAAGGTACAAGAAGATGCCCCCAGAGATAAGTGATGCAAAGCATACTTCAAAAACGTGAGAGAATGTCCATAAAGGATGAGCAGTGCCATGCAGACTTCATTTCTTGCAAAAGAGGTTAAAGATTTTATTTTGCTCCACAATCAAAAATCAACTTATGTTTATCATCATTTCAAGGAAAGTTAAGCAACGTCAACTCCTTACAGTCTTCATCTTTGACTACAACGATCTTCGATCATCCTATCGAGCAGTTAATTATCTTTAAGCAATGCCTTGCCAACCAAAGGGACCTTAAAAGCATATGGATAACCGTTGGAAAACTCTTCAAGCTAGACTAGCAATCTTTCTTCTTTTCATGTGATTGAACCTAGTGACAAGTACTAAGTTACCTACGTAACTCAGAGAGGGATTAAGTCATCACGTAGTTCAACATTTTTTTTTTTGATAAATTTTTTTTTTGATGATTTTTTTTTTATAGTTTCTTTTTGGATGATTTTTTTTTTTTTTTGTTCCCTTTTTTTTTCTTCTTTTTTTGTGTTTTTTTTTTGTTTTTTTTTTTTTTTGGTTATCCTTTTTTTTTTTTTTTCATAATTTGATATTAATTTTTTTTTAGTGCGTGACTGAACTTAACAAAAGATACTAAGCTGCCTACGTACCCCGAAAAGGGATCAAGTCATCACGTAGTTCAATAAATTTATTTATTTATTTATTTTTTTTTTTTTTGCAAAAATGAGGGCTCAGTGTGTAATAGTGGGTATCAGTATCACCACTAATCAAACCCGAGACCTCGGCCTCAAGGGCGAAATGAGCATCCAACCACTACGCCACACTAATAATTGGTGACATAGAGTGAGATTAATTTCTCCTTATTGGTATACTTTCAAAGGTACTGGAAGACATCATGTACTCTTGCAGCGCTACAATGGATAGTTTAAGCTCTTACTGAGGAGCAATCCTCGACTTTCAAGCATAGAAGCGTTTGAGGAACTTCCCATTGATGGGACCGATCTTTACACCATCATTATCAATCAACTTGTAAGCTCCATTGGTGTAGACTTCTTGCACAACATAAGGTCCATCCCACTTTGAAGTGAACTTATTGCTTGTACGATGAGTTGTGATGATAGGTCTTCGAACGGCGAGGACTAAGTCACCAACTTAAAATGATGGTGGTTTAACTCTTTTATTGAATGCACTTGAAAGACGAGCTTGATAGCACTCAAGGCATTGTTAGGCCTCGAGCCTTTTCTCATCAAGTGCCTCTAATTCTTGCAATCTAAGCTTGGCATTTTCTTCTCCAATCAATCCTTCTTGAATGGCAATCCGTAATAATGGGATTTGACGTTCTAAAGGAAGGACGACTTCCACTCCATAGACAAAAGAGTATGGTGTTGCTTGAGTAAGCGTTCGAAACGTTGTTTGATATGCCCATAATGCTTCTCCGATTCTTTCATGCCAGTCTCGCTTTGTTTTGGATACCACCTTCTTCAACAAACTACCAAGTGTTTTGTTAAACGCTTCAGCTAGTCCGTTTGCCGGGGCATTGTACATGGATGAGTTGTATTGTTTAAATTCAAACTTCTCACATAGTTCCGTCATCAGCCTATTGTAGAATGGTTTTCCATTATCGGTTATGATATAACGAGGGACACCATACCGATAGATCAAGTGAGTTCGAATGAAATTGACCACCATTTCTTTCTTCACTTCCCTAAAGGGCACAACTTCCACCCACTTCGAGAAGTAATCAGTTGCGGCCAAGATGTATAAATGGCCACCAGATGACTTTGGTAATAGTCCTATCGCGTCAAGCCCTCATGCATCAAAAGGCCAAAAAGCTACAGTTGGGTGTAGAGGTTCTGACGGTTGATGGATGAAGATTGCATGATACTGACAAGCTTCGCATTTCTTAGTGCACTCCATGGAATCTTGCACCATTGTAAGCCAATAGTAACCCATTCGTTTGATCCTGTAGTGTAACTTAGGACCTGACTGATGTGCGCCACATATTCCAGAGTGAGCTTCCTCTAGGGCTTGTTTTGCTTCCTCCTCTCCTAAGCAATGGAGAAACAATCCATCAAATGAACAATGAAAGAGAGCGTCCCTATAGTAAATAAATCGAGCAGCCCTTCGCCGAACTTCGGTCTAGTGGCGTTTATCATCTGGGAGTCTTCCATGTTGAAGATATTCAATGATCACTTGTTGCCAATCTTCTTTTTCAACAAGGCATACAAAAATAATGTTGGCTTGCTATTTTTCTTCTTCTTCTTCAACCATGAGAGGTACCACCCACCTTTGGGAAATAGCAACTTTGGTTGTCTCTTTTTGGGATAATGCTAAGGCAGTAGCCAAATTAGCTAAAGCATCGGCTTGTCTATTCTCATTCCTTGGTATATGCTCCAATGTGATGGCCTCAAAATTTGCTAGCAGCTTCTTTGCATATTTGCAATAGGGGATGAGGTCTTCCTTCTTGACGTCATACTGCTCCAAGATTTGGTTGATAACTAATTTGGAGTCCCCAAAGATCTCAAGTTGCGAAATGCCCATCTAAATGGCCATTTGTAGACCAATAATCAATGCTTGATATTCGGTTACGTTGTTAGAACAAAGTTGTGATATGCCCATCTCAATGGCCATTTGTAGACCAATAATCAATGCTTGATATTCGGCTACGTTGTTAGAACAAAGTTGCGATATGCCCATCTCAATGGCCATTTGTAGACCAATAATCAATTCTGATATTCGGCTACGTTGTTAGAACAAAGTTCGCTTAATGGGAACGAGTATAGAAGTATTTGCCGTTGTGGAGAAACAAACACTATACCTGCCCCTGCTCCTTCCCGATGTGCAGCTCCATCGAAAAATATCATCCATCGTGGCATTACTTCAATGTAAAACACGTCTTCATCTGGGAAATCATTGGAGAACTCCCAATCAGATGGAACTGGGTGATCAACTAGGAAATCTGCCAATGCTTGTCCTTTGACAACTTTTTGTGGAACATATGCAAGGTCATATTGTTGTAGCAAGACTGCCCATCGAGCTATACGACCCGAAACCACTGACCTGGAGAGAACATATTTAATTGGGTCTACCTTTGCTATCAAACGAACCGTATATGCTTGCATGTAGTACTCCAGTTTGTCTATGACAAAGAAAAGAGCAACACACATCTTTTCGATAGGAGAATAATTTAATTCAAACCCATTGAGAGTTCGACTTAGATAATAAAGGGCTCTCTCTTTCCCCTTCTCATTTTCTTGTGCCATAAGAGCACTCAGAGACTTTTCTTATGCCGTGATGTATAGCACCAAAGGCTTTCCTGAGATAGGAACACCAAAAACTGGAGAATTAAGCAAGTATCTTTTGATGCATGCAAAAGCATTGCTACAAGCCTCATCCCATTCAAAGTGCACATCCTTCTTCATCAATCTATTGAAAGGTTGACATTGACCAACCAAGTTCGAGATAAATCGTCTTATGTAGACTAGTTTTCCTTGCAAGCCTCTAAGTTCTCGCAGATTCTTGGGCTCTGGCATTTTTTGGATGGCTTCAATTTTGTATTGGTCAATTTCAAAACCTCGGTGCCTCACAATGAAACCAAGAAATTTCCCAGATGTTACGCCGAAAGCGCATTTGCGGAGGTTCATTTTAAGCTGATACTTTCTTAGGCGGTTGAACACAAATCGCAGATCTGCTAAATGGTCTTCCTTCCTTTTTGTTTTAACCACCAGATCATCGACATAACACTCCACGTATTTATGAAGAACATTATCAAAGATCTTTTGCATGGCTCGTTGATATGTAGCACCAGCGTTCTTTAGTCCGAAAGGCATTACTTTGTAATAGTAAATGCCCTTAGGAGTACGAAAAGCTGTAAGCTCTTCATCCTTTGGATTCATTCGAATTTGGTTGTAACCTGAAGAACCATCCATGAAAGATAAAGCTTCATGACCGATAGTGGCATCAACCATGACCTCAGTGATGGGTAATGGAAAATCATCCTTGGGACATGCATTATTCAAATCACAGAAGTCAACGCACACTCGGATTTGTCCGTTCTTCTTTTTGACAAGGACGATGTTAGCAATCCATTCTGGGCACCGTACTTCACGAATGAAGCCTGCTTCGATCAGCTTATTGACCCCAGTTTCTATTTGGGAGATAAGCTCCAGCCGAAAGTGTCTTTGGGCTTGTTTAACTGGGCGCACACCCTTCTTTACTGCCAACTAGTGTAGAGCAATACTTGGATTGAGCCCAGGCATTTCCTTGTAACTCCAAGCAAACACATATTTGTATTCTACTAGGAGCTTGAGGTACCCTTCTTCTTCTTCAGGGATGAAAAGCGCACTGATGAAAGTTGGCCGGGGTTCTTCAGCAGTTCCTAAATTGATCTCTTTAAGTTCATCAACTGTAGTCTGTCCTCCATCTTCCAAGGCTGGAGGAGCTTCATCGACCTCTTCATTGGCTGTTTTAGCATCTGAAAGTGTATCCTCTTCTATTGTAATGTGAAATGAGGATGATACCTCTTCAATTTGCTCATTGTGGACGAGTGACTGACTTATGTGTATAATTGTTCGCCTTTTGACTTTGAGCGATCCTTCAGTGTTGATATCTAAGGTAAACTTACGTTTCATGCGTGAAGGAATGCTACTGCGGATCTCATCATTAGCTTTCTTCTCCCCTTAAACCTCAAAGTTTATTGAATTTTGAGAATGACTATTAACAGGCCTTTTTGTTGCCCCCAATCAATCAAAGATTGATTTACAAGCAAAAGTGATTTTGTGTTAAGCAAGTTGTATTTAACCTGTCGAACACTGTGATTCGTGACGATGAGGCCTCGATACGATCAAACACCGAGACGTGTGATGAAGAGTGATCTTTTCTTTTATTCGAACTTTCATCGACCTCTACTGTTATGTATTGGGAACTTGAAGCATTGTTTCTCCTCTTGATCCATATCTGAGTTGGTTGTTCTGGAGTATAACCTAATCCGATCTTTGGGATAGGAATTTCATGCCCTTCAAGCCGCATTTTCCTTTGTGTTCTACTAAGGCCATGCATCTTTTCTTCGGTGGCTTCTGGAATTAGTTTCCCTAAGTTGCCTTGTTTCGAGAAATCGTAGCCTACTTTGGCTAACAACCTATATGCCTTTGGGTCGAACCATTCTTTCATCTGCTCGCCTGGTAGAATACCATGCTCTGTCAGACTTTGTGAAGACCTCACGAATCCATTTAATGGCTTCGAGGGCAAAGGATTTGTGGATGAAGTTAAAGGCCTGACATGGTTTTCTTTCAATATGACTACATCCTCTAGGGGTGTGCTCGGTTCGGTTTTGGTCGGTTTGTACGGGTATGGCCAACCAAAACCGAATATTTCGGTTTGTGAAATTCTCAACCCAAACCGACCAAAATGGCTGGAAATCCATCGGTTTCGGTGTATTTCGGTTTCAGTTGGTTTTCGGTTATTCAAAGAAAGGGTTATTGAGATTTTCAAAACCACACTCTTTCAAACGATAAAGCAAAAACCAAAGCATATAAAATCACACTCAGAATCATTAAAAACCACAGGCTCAAAACTTTTCATAGAGATCACTCTAAAGCAAAATCAACGTTCACTTGAAAAGAAAAATCACAGTATAAACGAAACAAAACAAACACAGTCTAAAGTGTAAAAAAAACTCACCGATTGTATGAGAATCAGAGATATAAGAGTCAGAGAGACTGAAGAATTTGAGTGAAGAAAACTTGAGAAAGCTTTTTCTTCCATTTTGCTCTGTGTGTGTGTGTGTGTGTGAAACAATCGCACCGATGATTTCAAGGAAAAAGACAGAAAAAATTGAGAGAAAAAGTTGGGGAAGGGGGTGGCTGAACTGAAGAAAAGAAAAGGGAAGAATGAAATAGGGGAGGGGTATTTCCATATCGCATCGATGGTCCAAGGAAAAAGATAGAAAAAATTGAGAGAAGAAGTTGGGGAAGGGGGCGACTGAACTGAAGAAAATAAAAGGGAAGAATAAAATAGGGGAGGGGCATTTCGGTATTTATCTCATGCTCTAGGGTTTTGAAAAATTAAATAGCAAAACAACAGGCGCCTACGCGAAGGCTCGAACCTGGGATTTGAGCCAAACCACAAAGTAACATACCACTAAGCCACTTATCAGTTACGTATTAGAGTTACATAAATATATATATATATATATATATATATTTGGTTGGTTTGGTTCGATTTCGAGTGAAAAAATCCAGCACTGAAACCAAAACCGAAACCGAACCGAACCGAAACCAAACCAAAAATTTGGCAACAGTTCGATCGGTTTCGGTCAGTTTGTTCGGTTCGTCGGTTTTTTGCTCACCCCTAACATCCTCCATTGTGAGCTTTGTAGGAAGCCTTCCCATGTCTTCCGTAGATGGAAGGCACTCCGCGAATGGTGATTGTCCATTCTTGCGGCATGATAATGGTACATACCGAAGGAATGGAAGGCTATTGGAAGGCGATGCAATTTTCACTCGCATTGAATTACTGGTAGATTCACTAGAATGATCATTCCCACATTCTAGACCTTCCTTTGGGGAAGGAATATTCTTTTCAGTGATGAAGCTAACATGCTTCTTTTCATCCTGCTTGCTTTCCATGGACTGGATCTCAACTGGGAGAACTTCACTAGGAATGTCATCTTCTACATAAAATTTTGCGTCAGCAAAGTAAGCTTCAATCTCAGCAAAAGGCTTCAAGTCGGCATTGACTTTCTTTATTCCACTTTGAAGGTACTTGAAACATTGATGCAAAGTTGACGGCACTATTCCGTTTCCATGGATCCATGGACGTCCTAACAACATGTTGTAGGTTGTCTTGGCATCAATGACATGGAACAAAACGTTGCTTGTCAATTCTCCAATGATTAATTCCAAGTGTATCATGCCGATTGCGCGTTGTCCTCCTTGGTTAAAACCTTGAATAACCAAACGACTGTGCGATAATTCCTCCATAGTAAGACCAAGTCGTCTCATTGTCATTTTTGGTAGTATATTAACAGCTGAACCTCCGTCAATGAGAATACAATCAATCTTTTGTTCACGAGCATAACCGGAGACATAAAGTGGAAGATTGTGGAGCTTTGAGCCTAACAACAAATCCTCATCAGTGAAAGTTAAGTCTGGAGAGCACGTGTAACATTCCTAGGTTTGTTGAAGCGTGTTGGTAGAAGGAGTGCACATCTCTGGCTTTTCAAGAGCTTAGGTGAGCACTTCTATTGGTGAGATGGAGGATTGCAAGGGTTCAACTTCATCGACCCGAGATTGGAGTTCCTCCAAAGATGACAAAGTCTCACTTGGACCACCATGGTCAACATCCTCCTTTTCATCCTGAATTTCACAATGAGAGACCGTGTAAATGGCCTCAGCTGAGTCATTTTGAAAGAATTTTCTGGGGAAGAATTCTTCCAATGTGATGAGATTTCGAAGTTTTTGGGTTTGTGCTGAATCGTCATACATTTTCGTTCTCAGTCTCTCTTGCCTCTTATCACTCCTTCTTCTTAACCAAGGCTGGATTTGGTTTTATGCTCTTTTGGACTCTTAGGTGATCAAATGAAGAAGGAATGCTCATTTCTTCTTCCATCTCCTGCGAGTAACCATCGTCCAGCCTTCTTCCTCATCCACTGTTGACCTTTCATCTTTATTTGAATTATAATCAAATGCTTTTTGTGAGAGCTGAACTTGAACAGGTTCCAGAAAACCAAACTGGATGGGCGTGGTATTTGCCCCCTGCTTAGTAGTTAGAGACATGCAACTAGGTAACCTACAAGAAAATGTTGCAATGTTTGCTTAAGCAACATCATTAAAATCCAAGTCGATTTTCCTTTCCTTGGCTAGCTTCATGATGAATTCTTTAAGAACAAAGCATTTTTTGATTGGATGGCTTATGATGCGATGACACTTACAATAGTTCGGGTTATCAACTTTTCCCATCTCTTCCAGTCGTTTGCATTTTGGCAATTCAATTAATTTCAACTTGAGCAGTTGTTCTAGCATTTCGGGCATATCGGCATCTAGGAAAGGATACACATTTTGTTCCCATTCCTTAAGTGATGAGCGACGTGTCTCACGCTGTTGGCCTACCTCGGGCCTCTTCTCATTAGCCTTCACATTTCTTGTTGAAATTTTGACTGGGGCAAGGTTGACATTCATTGAGTCTTTGATGTTACTTTTCACATTCCTGTCAATTTTCCTTATTTCCCGTCTTTCTTTCATTTCCTCAGGTACGAGAGGTTTCGTATTTCCATGGCTAGAGATACTCAATTCCATGTCATATGCACAAGTTGCCAACTCTTCAAATGTTCGAGGCTTTATCCCTTAGAGGATGTAAAGAAGTCCCCAATGCATGCCTTGGATGCACATTTCTACAGCAGATATTTCAGAAAGTCTATCCTTGCAATCTAGACTCAAAGAACGCCACCGATTGATATAATCAACGACGGGCTCATCTTTCCACTGTTTGGTATTGGTTAGCTCCATCATGCCTACCGTGCGCCGTGTGCTGTAAAATCAGTTGAGAAACTCTCTTTCAAGTTGTTCTTAACTATCAATTGACTCAAGTTCTAAGTCTGTAAACCAATCAAATGCATTCCCTTTTAGTGAACGGACAAATTGCTTTACAAAGAGACCTCCTTGAGTCCCTGCATTCTCACAAGTTTCTACAAAGTGAGCAACATGTTGCTTAGGGTTTCCTTTGCCATCAAATCGCAAGAACTTGGGGGGTTGATACCCATTTGGCATCCTTATATTATCAATGCGCTTTGTATATGGTTTCGAATATATGAGAGAACTTGTAGAAGAACCTCCATATTGTGCTCAAATAGTATTCGTTATCATGTCTTGCAATTGTTGGACAGATATCGAGGCCATTGAGGTGGAATGTTTGTGTTGAAAAGTTCCTCCACCTCCTTTTCCTTTATCAACCTTGGGATTTTCTCCTTTGAAGGTAAAGCCAAGTGGGTGCTCAGGGCCATGACTTGATTCACCCGAATTTTGTACCTCTAGTTTGTTCATTAGGGTTGCAATTTTGACGTCCTTTCCTTCAAGTGCTTTGGTGAGAATGGTGACCCTTTGTTCCATTTTAGCCATCTTTTCTTCCATGGTAGAGGTGTTAGTCATTATCACTGGCATGACCTCTAGATATGATGGAGAAAGTGATGAAACAGGATGAGTCAAAGGTACTTCTTTCCTTAAGTTTCTCATCACAGGTGAAAAGTTGATGGAAAAGGTCTTTGTTAGGGATGATTCATTGCTGATCTCCAAATCTTTCGAGACAGATGAATCCTTAGTGGTAGCTTTCCTGTTTGCAAGAAAGTCCAAAGAGATGGTAGTATGAAGCTCGCCCTCTTTGGTTGGTTGGGATTGAAGTTGATCAAGAGCTTTGGATCGACCGCGAGTGGTTGGGCCGACATAATCATTAGCACTGAAAGCATCAACTACTGATTTTCGGACATTCTTACTAGAGGCCATTGAAGCTAGTAGCAAAATGATGTCGAATTTCTTTTCTTTTGAAGAAGAAAGAGATGAGAGGCAGAGATGTCCCACTGGGCGTGCCAGAATATGTAGACTACTAAATTTCTTAGTTTGAAATAAATCAAACAAGTAAAATAGTTTCACAAATGCGAATTTGTATTGAATTTGTGGTACAATTCTCTGTGATTACAAAAGAGTGATCCTTTGATTCGATCTCCTTGCAAGACTTATTGATTTGGATTTGTGGTAATGTGATTTTGACTTGAACACAAAATATCCTTCAATTTGGTTGAGGGATGGATTGAAGATTGCTGAAACAGAATTACAATGAATCTCTGGCTATGAGCTTGTTAGAAATCCTTTGTTCTTCACGTTCTTCACGTTCTTCGTGTTCTTCATGTTCTTCGTGTGTTCTTCGTCTTTGAAGGTTTGTGGTGGAAGTTGTTCGGGGCTTTAGAAGCTTGGATCCGTAGAGCTTCATTGATTTGTGATTTGTTGATGTTTTCGGACACTTTGAGCTTGATTCCCGTAAACTTTTGGATCTAGGCAGATAGTTTGGATGATTCTGCTTCGAATGTTCTTCGATTTTGAAGTTGAAGTTCTTGAAGTTCTTGGAGGCTTTAGGGCTTGGTTCCAGCAAAGCTTCTAGACTTCTGAGTGCTTCAGATGGCTTGGTGTCCTCTTAAATGTCTTAGGAAGGCTTCTATTTATAGGAATTTGGAGGTGGATGAGCAACACGTGGTGAAGTCTGATTGGTGACACATGTCACAGCCTGATTGGTCCGCTTATGTCATCGCTTACACGTACTGGACTGATTATGTCATCGATTACACGTGCGAGGTTGCTTATGTCATCGCTTACACGCGCTAATGCGTGATTGGTTTTTGCATGACACTTGGCAAATTTTTGTTGGTTTCTAAGTAGTGATAGTAAAACCTAGCAGTTATACGTGGCACTTTGTAATTGGCTGTATTTTGTAGACTTGGTAGTGTGACGTGTTAGCTTATGATAGGTCGGGAATTTTCTCTTTCTACAGTAGGAAACGTAAAACGTCCACTTATCCAAACACTCATCGCTTATTTTGCTGAAAACTGAAACAATAAAAAAATAATAAAAGTTTACTATTTACACGTGGGTTGCTATTCATTTGCCTTGATGCACTGTTCATGTCCCATGAACAATGCAAGAGGCGCTGATAAAAAATAAAAAAAAATTTAAAAAAAAAAAAAGCAAAAAACGTGGAAACACAAGACGCATCAGCCCAATCCAAATGTATACGAAACGCATTGCCTGCATATCTCATGGTGGTGGGTTTGCTATTTTTAGGCCTAGCGGAATTGGTGGCTGTGTTTTTTGATGGGCCTACTGAAGGTCCTTGCCATTTGTAGTCTGTAGTAGAGTAAATGACCAACTCAATCCATTAGTGAAGACAGGACCACGTTTTGTATATTTGGGCCAAGTCCTCGAACTTGAGAGTACATCTTCCTTTTCAGAGTTTATCCATATTGGGCCAATAGGTAAACCATTCTTTTCCACACAACTTAGCCCAAGGAATAATTCCAATTCAAGTTTTCTTTTTCTTCTTTTTTTTGATAAAACTAATTCGAGTTTAAACTTTAAAACTTGAAGTTTCCCGCCTACAACCGACTATTTAGATAAAGGTAAAAGTTAGCTGAAATAATACAGTGAGACCCATGAATAGTATCAAAAAGTGTAGTAAAGCCCATGAATAATAGCAAAAATAAGCTGAATAGTAAAATAAATTGGCAAATTTTTTTTTTTTTTTGCCAAAACAGGCATCATCATTCTTTGGAGTGGGTACATTACACATAGAAAAGTATATCCCTTTGATTCTCTATACCATTAGTGAAGATCAAATCCTACATCTTGACAGCTGGGCCAATAATCAAGCTTCTAATAAATCAGGACAATATGCTCAGTAATCTGAGGTGTCAATACCTCAAATAGTATCAAAAAGTGTAGTAAAGCCCATGAATAATAGCAAAAATAAGCTGAATAGTAAAATAAATTGGCAAATTTTTTTTTTTTTTTGCCAAAACAGGCATCATCATTCTTTGGAGTGGGTACATTACACATAGAAAAGTATATCCCTTTGATTCTCTATACCATTAGTGAAGATCAAATCCTACATCTTGACAGCTGGGCCAATAATCAAGCTTCTAATAAATCAGGACAATATGCTCAGTAATCTGAGGTGTCAATACCTCAAATAAATCTTACTTCACCCCGTTACCAAACAACTCCAATCTTTATGAGTAGCTGCCGGTATCCACAGTTTTCATTGGATTTGAAGCTCTGGCCGTTGCAAAAACCACCCCTAGGATTTCACCCAGGTCTTAAAGTCACCTCAAAATCCTCAATCGCATCGTTCCAACCCCTAATTAACGATTACACAGCCAGTATCTTAGTCGAACTTGCCCACACGATGTTGGCGAGTCAAGCTCAAGTAAGGACACTGCTGAGTGGGAGGGAATATAATATGAGCCATTCATTCCAGTCGTAGTCGAAGACATAGAGCGAAGGAGGCGAGGACACATCACACGTGCAATGGTGCCCATGGTTGTGGTGGCGTCGAATCCGGTGTTGATCTGACTGGTTGGATCTGTCAAAGATTTGGGGATGTTTGGATATAGGGAGAAGGTGAGGTCTATTTGGCTCTCCTTAAGTGTTGACACATTAGATTGCTAAATGGCCATTGCGTGGTTTATTTATTTATTTATTATTTGACACTTTCTTATTGTACCAGCTGTCTAGATTGCAAGAATTGAATATGCAAGTGATTGTACCAAAGCATTCCTTCTGACAAAGACTAATAGTCTGCAAGGGAGCTGCCAGAGGCGGAGGCACTTTAGGGTTTAGTTTACTATATATACACATGTTATGATTTATTATAACACATGATTTGTACTACACTCTAATATATTATTGATGTAGCACTTTAGGGTTTCCTCCATGAATGTAGGCCGTTAGGCTGAACCATGTAACCCTCGTGTGTTATTGTGTTCTATATTTTATGTTTTCGCTTCCGCATCCATACTAGCATATTCAACATGATGTATCAATGCTAATATTTAACATGGTATTAGAGCCACCTTCTTGTGGTCATGGTTTTCTGTCCTTACGGTATATTTAAGAGCAATCTTTGTCTTCCTCGGTGTTTTTTTTTTCGCTGCGTTCATCTTCTTTGGCTTCCTACTGCTACCATCAAAACTCTCCGGTATAGTCATGCCACTGTTAGAAGTCGCATCAACACTGCAAGACCATTGCATTTCTCAAACTACCGTCACAGAGCCAAACTTCATTCAAGGGATCTTCTTAACCTTATCAAATTTCAAGATTTCATCAAACTTCCATCTTGAGTTTGAGAGGGGGTGTTAGAGATATATTAGCCCATTAGCATAAGCCCAAGATCTAATTCTACTTTATGTGCAAGCCAAGTCTCCTACTTGTACTAGAAGTCTATTAGTCTAGGGTTTAGTTTACTATATATACACATGTTATGATTTATTGTAATACATGATTTGTACTACACTCTAATATATTAGGCGTAAATGCACTTTTAGTCCTTATGTTTTGACCCGATTTCTATTTTAGTCCTTACATTTTATTTTTACCACTTTTAGTCCCTAAACTAATTAACGCGTGACATTTAAGTCCTTACCGTCACCCAACTAACAGAAAATGCCGACGTGGCTGACGGCACAGTAAAATAATAATTAAAAAATCTATTTTAGTATTAAAAAATTGCCACGTCAAAATTTAAATTAAAAAAAATAATTTATTAATTTTAACTAAATAAAAAAATTAAAAACAAAAAATCCAGCCCAATACTGATCAAAACACCACAATCCCATCTCAACGTCAACGGTGCTTGTGGTTTCTTTTTCTTTTTTGTTTTCTTCTTTCTTCTTTCTTTTTCTTCCTCAGATCGGTCTCTCAGCCTCCATTCTTTCCTTTTCTTCTTTCTTTTCTTCCCCAGATCAGTCTCTCAGCCTCCATTCTTTCCTTTTCTTCTTCTTTTTCTTCTTTCTTCCTCTACCTTGGTGCTTACCCTTCCCCAGATCGGTCTCGCAGCCTCCATTCTTTCCTTTTCTTCTTTCTTTCTTCTTCTTTTTCTTCTTTCTTCCTCTACCTTGGTGCTTAGCCTTCTTGAACTCTCTTTATCTCTTGATTTTGCTCAAACCCAAACCCAAACCCAAACCCACATGCCTCAAGCTCCTCTCTCAAATCAATGGGTCTCTCTCTTTGGCATTTTTTTTTTTTTTTTTTTTTTGTGGAGGGCGTGGGTTTGTGGGGATCGGCGTGGGGTTGTGGGGATCGGTGTGGTGGTCTGAGTTTGTGGATCGGCGTGGTGGAGGGTGTGGGTTTGTGGTGATCGGCGTCTGTGGTGGAGTTTTGGTGATGGCACAGATCAGAGTTTGGGTTGGTTGGTGATGGGTTGCATGATTGTTTGGTGGCTGGATTGGTAATGGTTGGTGGCTGGATTGAAGTTTGGTGGTGGGTTTCAATGGCCGGATTGAAGTTTGGTGGTGGGTTTCGGTGATGGCACAGATCGGAGTTTGGTGGTGGGATTCGTTCACAGATTGGAGTTTGGTGATGGGTTTCGTTCTCAGATCAAAGAGGAATGGCGCCTGAACTATGCTGAGTTTTTTTTTCTTAATCAGATTTGGGTGGGGTAGTTTGCTCCGATGGGTTTGTGTGGGTAGTGGATGGGTTTATTGTTTTGGATTTGTGGTGGATAGTTAATGGTTTTGTGGCAGATTCCGGTGGATTTGTGTTTGTGATTTAAGGAGAAAATTCTGTGTTTAGGTTTGTGTTCTTGAGTTCTTTGATCTGGGTTGGATCTGGGTTGGAGTTCTTGTTTTCATCGTGTTCTTCCCGAGTTTTTTTTTTTTTTTTTTTTTCATTTAGTTAAAATTAATAAATTAATTTTTTTAATTTAAATTCTGATGTGGCAATTTTTTAATGCTAAAATAGATTTTTTTAATTATTATTTTACTATGCCGTTAGCCACGTCAGCATTTTCTGTTAGTTGGGTGACGGTAAGGACTTAAATGTCACGCGTTAATTGGTTTAGAGACTAAAAGTGGTAAAAATAAAATGTAGGGACCAAAATAGAAATCGGGTCAAAACATAGGGACTAAAAGTGCATTTATGCCAATATATTATTGATGTAGTCCTTTAGGGTTTCCTCCATGGATGTAGGCCGTTAGGCTGAACCATGTAACCCTCGTGTGTTATTGTGTTCTATATTTTATGTCTTCGCTTCCACATCTATACTAGCATATTCAACATGGTGTATCAATGCTAATATTTAACAAGAGCTAGCCCCCCTATAAGAAAAGCTTGGCCCCTCCTCCAATACGCCAGCCATAAAAATTCCCCACCCCAAATCCCTACTTTTCATCTTTTGACTTTTCCTTTGCTCCTCTAAAACATGTTAGCCATATCCCACATTCTTTTTCTGGAGTGAGACTATATCCTATAGCTAATCAAGGACCTATGTTGTACTATAGTGTGGGAATTATCATTTGAGAGTGGAGAGACTGTGAGGCTAATGGGCATCTCGTTGATGAAGTCCACTCTCCTATCTATGAGTGCAGGTCTTGGAGTTTTAGTATAGTCCCTTGTTAAGTTTGTTAATAGGGTAGCCCAGCTATTAGCTTCTTATGCTGGGTAGTCAACGAGAATAATATTGCATGGATAGAAGTAATTCATCTGTTTTCAGCAACCCCTAGATGTTGATGTACCTGTTACTTTGTCTCAAAAAAAAAAAATTCTAACTTTTTCTTAAAAAAAACCTTATTGAATTTAATTTAATTTCCCTTAAAAATGATAACATTGTTTGCATTTTTTTGGTCTTGGAAAACTAGTGTTTGAATTTAATTGGAGAACCCAATGTACTACACTTAAAGTATTATACTTAAGTTTTGCACTTTCCCAAAACTATTACAATATTCCCTTCCAGCTTATACTTTATAGCCACCCAAAAAACTCTCCTCATCACTCGTTGCTCTCTCTTCAATTTCTCTTCATTAATTCTTCCTTACAATGCTCTCACGTAGTTACATTTTAATTAGCTTCTCTCCCTTCCTTAAAAAAGAGTTTTCCTATTTAAAGCTAAAAAAATATTGAGAGGTACAAAATTATTCTTCTTTCTTATTGATCTTTTAATTTGATTCCTATTTATTTATCTTATGATTTATAATATTCTTCTATAGTTTAATTTCTATTGAGTTGAGAGTATGAAATCGATTTTGAATTTATTTTTGACCATAGTAGTCGAATTTGGTTGAATTTAACTGCTATTTATTTTATGGTTGCTTACAGTGACTTTGTTATATATAATTTCTATGAATATTATTTCTTGTAAATTTTTGTTAGATTTAATGTTTTTTCTTTTTCTAAAACTAATGCAGGAAGACATGTATGTATATATGTCATACTTTGTATTTTTCTTGAGTTGCAAATCAATATGATATTGTACCTCGGCCCCCTCAACCAAAAATTTCTGGCTACGCCCCTGGGAGCTGCTATTTTTTTATTTTAATTGTGTGGAAGTCAATTGGAAGAATAAGAAAATTGACGTCGTATTCAATTAAAAGAAAGAGTGAAAGACCAAAGTGGTATGTAAAAGGAGTAACCAGGAATCAATGAAGGAGAAAAAAGGAAACTGACGAAGCAATCGAGGTTCCCGAGGAGCAACGCCACCTCAGGAGTGCTATAGGAAGTCAACCATTTTGGAAAGATAAACCTTAGGGGAAGTAACAAAGCCATACCAACAACGGAAGGAGAAAATATCTGGGAAAGAAACTGCCACCACCACATTAAATGCATTACACCAACTAATCTGGCCGCATTTATGGAGAAATAACATCTGAACAGTGTCATCCCAGCTCACAACCTTTCTCATTACCTCCAGGAAGGCCTTGATGGGACAAGCATCCAAGAGATTTCTTGGAAATTGAATAGGTGGAAGGCTGAGATGTGGGGAGAGGGGACTATATAAGGAAATAGCTTTCATAAAAAATGAGCATGCAATCAAAGAAGGAAAGAGAGAGAACAGTGAGAAGAACACTTTGTAACCAAAATACTAGAGCAAATATAAGAACACTTCATCCACAAACTAAACCGAGGAATGATATTTTGGACCATTTGTATGTTATATTCAACTATCTTGAACCTAATCTACTTAAGGCCTGCATTTGGTTAGTTTAGTAGCTTACTTGTAAGATTCACTCTGTAACGAATTTATTGTTTTGGGCTCATTGGGCTAGCTTCCACTGCTCTAGGTGGGCCTAGATTTCAAACCCAGTCCTTACAAAAGTGATTATTTATCAATCTCAATTTACTATCTCAACAAATTGCGAAAAAATTTGTGGAACAACTCCTGTCCATAACAAAGTAGTATATTTATAGCTTTAAATTTTATTTTCAATCAACCATATGCTCAGTCCTGTTAGCATATATGTTGCCGAATCATTTTGATGGTAGAGGCATCTGGTTTGTTTATTACTCATGTGGATCCATCAGATATCCAAGTTTCATTTATCATTTACGTACACACGTAGAGAATGTACCCAACTCCGTGAACATTTGGATGGGATCTCAACTTTGCAAATTTGCAATCCGTCAATTCAAATGAGGGACCGAAGGTAGAAATATGTTTATATTGTACTGTAAATGTAAATTTTATATTGTTGATTAAATAAATATGTACAATATTGTACACATCTGCCCAAAAAAAAAAATCGTATATATTTACATAAAAGTATACAATTTGCTTAGTGGTCTCTTTTCTAAAACCTTATCTTGCACTTTCTTAGGAAAAAATGAAACAGATAAGCGAAATGATTTCCAAAAATTTTAATATGAAGGATTTGAAAAACTAACAGAGGCTTGTGATTTGAAATCAGATCTCATTTTGAGCTTGGAGGCTTGGGGTTGCTCTCTCTCTCTCTCTCTCTCTCTCTCTCTCTCTCTCTCTCTCTCTCTCTCAGATGGACTTGAAATCAAATTTCATTTAGCTTTTGTTGGGTTTGTTCATACCAAGGGCGGAGCCAGGGGGGGTCGAGGAAGGGGGGGTAGTCACCCCCCCTAGCCCGCCCAAAAAATACCTTTAGTTATTAAATACCCCTACCTACTTTTTGTTTTTGGGTTTTTTAAATGTCACTTTGTTTCTTTGATCTTAAAACAGAGTATAACTACTAAATGAACTATTGATGAATCTTAAGTTCTCTACTAGCATGCCTTGCACTGAAATTTTTTTAGTTTGTCCCTACCATATTATAATTTGAACATTTTATGAGAACACATTAACCAAAATAATCGATTTCACATATATTGCACTTAGTATCTATCTAACTACTAATAGTTTCATTCATAACTTGAGTTTTGGCTATAAAAAAAATTTTTAAAAAAAAAAGATCACTCATGTTAGAAATATCTCAATAGATAAATATAATATTATGAATAAGCCTTTTTTGTTTGTAGAGTTTTTTTTTGGTAT
Organism: Quercus glauca; assembly: GCA_023736055.1. NCBI lineage: Eukaryota > Viridiplantae > Streptophyta > Magnoliopsida > Fagales > Fagaceae > Quercus > Quercus glauca. The sequence goes on from CM043321.1 coordinate 9,036,133, forward strand.
AATTACATTAAATATCACTTAGTATTTAAATGAATAGCTTTTAATTCTTCAAATTGGTCTCATGTATTATATATTCTCATAAATTTGTGTAAGTGCGTATATCATATATAAATCCCCCCCCCCCCCCAACTCAAATCATGGCTCCGCCACTGATTCATATTGTTGCCATTTGTTTCCTTTAGATGACTTGAAATTAGATTTCATTTTGCTTGGCTAAGTTCGTATTATTGCCATTTTTCATCTTTAGAGTTGAATAAATAGATTTCATTTCGCAACAAGATAGTTAATGTGTGGGTTCCAGTTAGCTCAACTGGTAAATCTCTAATAGTTGAATAAGAGATCTAGTGTTCAATTCCCGCTTACACCAAAAATCGATTGGTGTCTTGGTCTGATGATAAAGAGTTGTCACTAGGAGCGAACGCTATAAACTGAAAACTCTTTAAAAAAAATAGTAGTTAATGTTGGAGACCACTTACAATATTTGATAGCATTCAATAGTATCGTAGCATACCATAAAATTGACTTTTATATAACAAATAATCAACAGTTTATTTCACAGTATTAAGATCATATGCTACAATTCATATTTGGTTCATTGAATAAAAATATTAATTACCACCGGGCCTGTTGGCCCAAGTGGTACCCAGTCTCCTTAGTGACCTTCAACTCAGGGTTTGAGCCCCTGCATAAATAATTACCCAACAAAAAAATAATTAATTAAGCTAAATATTATTGCCCTATATGCTCATTGAAAAAGATCCAAACAACACTTCATGCGAGCTTCTTCAAACGCGTCTCGTTTAAAGGCAAAAAGTAATGGAGACTTTGGTGCTATGCACTTTTACCAACATTGAAATTGGCGTTTTCGCTGATCAAAAAAAAAAAAAAATGGTATTTTTGATTAATTAAAGTTGCACTTTTACAAGTCTTTTTATTATTAGCTCTTATTTGTGTTGGACCTTTTTGTTGTTTAGTTTTTTCTTCGGTTGAATTGTAAATTAATGTTTTATTTTTAGAATTGATAAAAGATTTTGTTTGGCTTTGGTAAATTTAATTAAAGGAAAAAAAAAAAAAAAAAAACCATTCTTCTCTATCTTGATTTTAATCTGTCTTCTAATATGACCCACCCGGTTGATTCTACTTTCAAGTTTTGTGAATTATATTTATAGTACATGCATGTCGGAGTTTATAAGTCAGATTTTTCTCACGAATTCCCTCTAATTAAAAAAGAACTAAAAAAAGGTTTAGTTACAAATATGAACAGAATAAACAGTAAACTTGGCTAAGTAGTTAAGGGAGCAATATTAGGTCAAAATTAAGAAAGCAAAAAGGGGTAGCATTGTCTTTTTCTATTTATTATTTTCTCCGGAAAGACTTAGCAGTGTCTTAAATTCTGCTTATGTATTATTTTCTCCTGAAAGACGTAGCATTGTCTTTTTTTATTTATTATATTCAATTTTATGTTTTTTGAAGAGGCAGGTCCAATTTGGTTGTTCGTAGTCTATACATACATACTCGAGTCAGTGATGAATATAGATACACGTCCTGGGTGGTGGAAGAAGAGTCTGTCCTCCTTCCTATTCGCAATTGCACGCCAAGTTGTTTACTAGCTAGCTACTAACATTACGAGTGAGCTGCACTAGAAAGTCACAACTGTTGGGAGAGGTCTCTATAAATAGTAAATACTAAACGAGTCAATTGCCACCTCCTCTACCCCCCAATATGTGAAAAATGATCCATTTCTGTTTGATATGAATGCATTTCATCCCTAGCTGTAGAATTAAATCAAAGGATATATCCCTCAACTATTACCTAGCTAAAAAAATTGCATACAACACACCCATAAAGCTAAAAATATAAAAACAACACACGCATAAAATAACAACATGCATGTGATCAAGAGTTTCATAATTTAACTAGCATCTCTAGATATTTCAACGGAGAAACTCAAAAAAGTGCATACCAAGCCTTACAGAGTCCAACACTAATTGAAACACCTGGGACAAAGATAATAAAATTTCAAATCCAAATTAACCAATCCAAAACTTAAGACAAACTATCTAATCATGAATCCTTCCTAGATTCCTTATTGAGCACTGATACTGGAATTCACCCATGAGCAGCGTAGGGCTCAGTTGAGGACAGTTTCTAAAGCTTCCATTTGGCTGGTCAAATAATATAAAAATGTTGAAAACACCATTTTGGTCCTTACATTTTTTGTCATTGTCAATTTGGTCTCTACATTTTGGTAACAGTCAATTTGATCCTTATTTTTTTCAATTTGTAATCAATTTGGTTCCTATCGTTAACTCATTAACGGAAAATGCACTATTGATCCTTGTACGTACCTCCAATGCTTTCTACAAATTTTCCAATCGATCAATCAATATACTTCAGAGGCATTCAACATATTGTGTGGCTGGTTCCAAAATAGTTTCAAAACGTTGTGTCAAGCAGCTTCTAGACCATTCAACAGTTCTTTAATGCCAGCCAACTCAATAGAGACAAGTGGAGGAAATGGAGGTAGTTAGTGCCTAATTAGTCCTAGGCATCAACAATTTTGAGATTACCATAAGTCAAGGTGGGGCCTTTGTTTCTTGGTAAGGCTATTTGCTGATGAAAAAAGAAAATTACGTGACTCACATGTACTAAGATGAAAAGAAAAATAATGAGATTAATTAAACGGTGTGTTCATGATTGCTTTAAAAAGTGCAAGCCGGACGGTGTGATCTCTTTAGCAGCGGTAATCTACCGTTTCAAAATTTTCTAGTTTCAACAAAATTTTAGTTTGAGTTTTGTTTTCAAATCATTGCTACAGTCGAATGAAAACTGTTTCCCCAAAATGAGAAGGAAAAAGAAATAGCCGAGGAAATTATGGGTCCGTTTGGATACAGCTGAAAACTGAAAACTGAAAACTGAAAACTGAAAACACTGTAGCAAAATAATTTTTAAATGTGTGAATAGTGTCGCGGGACCCATTTTTAATGAAAAAGTTGGTAAAAAGTGAAATTTGTGGGTCCGTAAACAGTGCACAAATTCACTGTTCAGAGACAAAAGTCAACCATTGCGGCAACTGTTCACATGAACAGTAGCCGCACAGTTACCCTTGTACTCCCTCACACGCCTGAAAAAAAAAAAAAAAAAAAAAAAAAAAAAAAAAAAGAAAAAGAAAAAGAAAAAAAAAGGACAAAACGCAAGCAGAATACGCAAACTCCAGAATAAGTGCAATCCAAACGGGGGCTATGTTTCCCAGTTCGCCCACAAGGACAAGCATAGTTCGTACACAAGGACAAATCAGAAATATAAATGAGATGACAAAAAAACAAAAGTGTGGTGTGACTGGTGGTGGTTGTCACATGCCTTTGCAATGTCTTCGTCAACTTTTTTTTCATAATTATTAAAAAAAAGAGTGTAATACCCACTATATTTTCATAATAAATCATTGGTAATTGATTGTTATTGGTTCAAATATGAACTTACCACTAAAATTATTTTTGTATCTTAACAATAACAACTAGGAACAACTTACTAGTTAAAATTTATTATAAAAATATTGTATACATAACATTTTCCTTATTAAAATACGCCCTATCTTAAGTGAGTGGTTGATATTAACATTTTCAATTTTCAGTACTTGATGTTTCTTCTCATGCTCTCTGGGTCCTCAAAAATTGAAAATCTACCCTATTACTTAAGACATTAAGATTACAGTTACCTGAACATTACCTTTCCAAGCTTTGATATTCGCGTGCAATTACCATTGTAAATTTGCATGTATATGAGGGCCGAGGGGGTTTCAGACCACTTCAAGACCAGTTAAAAAGTGGAAATAATATGTGTTCCTTAAATTCCTTTTAATAGATTGGAAAAAAAACTCTTGATTGAATGTTAATGATGTTCTCAAATTACTCACAATTCCAAATTTCTATAAAATTATTTCCCTACACAGTTTCATGGCAGAAAATTTGTAACATGACATAGTAATCCAACAAAAACATTTAATCTAAAGAGTCAAATGTGATTCTTGTACAAAAGTCGTGACCTAAATGCCCCATGGCAAAATCCGAGTATGGTATTTCATGAAAGCTTGGATTGAAAGGGGAATTTGTACAAATTAGGGGGTCATACACATTTCACAGCATTATTAACCCCCCCCCCCCCCCCCCCCCCCAAAACAAAAAAACAAAAAAAGACAGGAAAACAAATTAAAGTGTCCTTGATTTTATTTTCACAAAACAGTGAAAACACAACCAACACAGCCTATCTCATGGCGGAATTAAAAAAAAAAAAGAAAAAGAAAGAAGAAGAAGAAGATTTGTTATGATATGAGAGGAAACAGAAGCCATTGCTAACCTATACTAATAGATTAAACGCATTGCCTGCATATCTCATGGTGGTGGGTTTGCTACTTTTAGGAAATTGGTGGCTGTGTATTTTGGTGGGCCTTCCTTGCTATTTGTAGTGGGATATCAACTGTACCATCGGTGAATATCTAATCTGCAACTTGACAGCTGGGCCAATAATCTAGCGTCTAATAAATCAATACATTATTCTCAGTAATCTTTACTGAGGTGTGAATGTGTATTTTGGTGTGCCTACCTTGCTATTTGTAGTGGGGGTATCACCTGTACCATCGGTGAATATCTAATCCTGCAACTTGACAGCTGGGCCAATAATCTAGCATCTAATAAATCAATACATTATCCTCAGTAATCTGAGGTGTGAATACCTCAAATAAAATCTTACTTCTCCCCGTTACCAAACAACTCCAATCTCTATGAGTAGCTGCCGGTATCCACAGTTTTCACCAGATTCGAAGCTCCGGCCGCCGCGGAAGCCACCCCTACGACTTCTTCTAGGTCTTAAAGTCAACCCAAAATACTTCTGGATTCTGGTCATGGTCGAAGAGGTCGAGGGAAGGAGGCGAGGGCACGTGCAATGGTGCCTATAGTTGTGATGGCATCGAATCCGGTGTTTAACTTGGAGTCGGATCTGTCGGGTTGGTCATGGAGATTTGGGGATGTTTGGATACGGGGAGAAGGTGAGGTCTGTTTGGCTCTTAAGTGTTGACACGTTAGATTGCTGAGTGGGCACTGCGTGCTTTATTTATTATTTGGCACTTTTTTTTATTGTACCAGCTGTTCAGATTGCAGGAATTGAATATGCAGTGATTGTACCTAAGCATTCCTTCTGCAATGGGACAAAGACAAGCCACTGATTTTAAATATGTGAAAGTCAAAGAGAAAATTGGAAGAATAAGACAGTGACACAAAAGACGGTGAACTCAAGGTGTTACACACTTACACTGTGACACAAAAGACAGTAGTAGTATATAAAGGAAGCATATGGCAGAGAAAGATGACAAACAAGGAGGCAAGAACAATGGAGAGCAACAATTTTCATCCCCAAGGGTTAGTTCAAATCTTTTTGCATTAGCCATTAGTTTTTGCTTTACATTTTTCTATTTATACGCCCGTGAATGCTACTACTTCAAGAGTTCAAGTCCTTTATTTTTGTTAAAAAATTTTCCAAGAAAAAAGTTGTTATTTGTTATTATTGTTTGGACAAAAAAATAATCATGAGTGCTAAGTTCAAATTTGAATCAATAACAACTAATCACCTATGATTTGTTGAAAAAAAATTGTAAAAATATAGAGATGTCAATTACTCAATATCTAACCTGCAAGTTCATTTTCTGCTCTAGTAGGCACTAGGGGTCCGTTTGGATACAGCTTATTGTTGCTGAAAGTTGCTGAAAACTGATTGTTGCTGAAAACACTGTAGCAAAATAATTTTTTAATATGTGAATAGTATCGTGGGACCTATTTTTAATATTTTTTATTATATAAACAGTGCATGAACAGTGCACGCACTGTTCATGCACAGTGATTTTTTCTCCCAAGTCAACATTAGCGGCTGACAAAAAAAAAAAAAAAAAAAAAAAAAAAAGAAAGAAGTGAAACGCGAGACGCGAAACGCAAGATTCATGGCAATCCAAACGGGGGCCTAATGGTTTAAAAAACATTTGAGTTTCTGTCATATATTACGACAAACCTTGCATCTGTATTGCAAGTTTATTAACAATCTATATTTTTGACACATCCAACGGAATCTAGGACAGTACTGTTTCTTTTTTGCCTTTTATTTTGACATTATATTGCTCCTCTTAATTACTTATTACATAAATTTTTTGTTAACTCTGTTCATGCGTATACCATAAATTATAATTCACAAAATTTGCTACTTGAATTAACTTGTTGCGTCAATATTAGAAGATATATCAAAATCAAGATAAAAAAGACTCTCTCTCTCAAAAGAAAATAATTTTTCCCTGTTATTCGGATACTAGGAATTATAAATGGAGTCATTGTGTTCAGGAGACCATATTTTCTAGGGGTCACGATTTCTTGACAATAGTTTTCAGAGAAGAAAAAAAATTACACAGAAAAATAAAATCTTTTTATAATTGATAAAGGAGAGAAACAAACAAAGAGAAAATAAATAAAAAGGAAAACAACATTCAATAGGAGCCAGCAAAATAAAATCTGGGATTTATTTCTTTCTAGAGCAGGGACGGACCCAGGTGCAGGGCAAAGGGGGCCCGGGCCCCCCCGGGTCCAAAAAAAAAAAAATTTTAGTATGTAAAATTTTAAAAAAACAGGTTTGGGCCCCTTGGTTTTTAGCTTGGGCCCCCCTTGGTTTTTAGCTCAGGCCTCCCCAGCCAGCCAGCCAGCCAGCCTAAGAGTTTTCAAAAGGCCATGAAAACCTTAAAAAAAATATATTGTATAAATCTATTTATTATAATAATAATAATAATAATATAATATATAATAATGTGGTTTATATTAGAATATTAGATTATCTATTTATATCTGATAATAGTAGGAGGACAAATAATTTTTTAATTGTTTGATTTGATCTAATTTCACTTAAATAGTAATTTGCACCTCATTGTTCACACTTTTTTTTAACAAAAATTATTGTATAAATCTTCAAAATTGCATGCCTATTAATCAATTTTTTTATCCTAAATGCTGAAACATTAGATGTAACTTCTTAGAAAAGCTCTAAAATGTAAAAAGGTAAGTTCAAACCTATTAACCTAAGCACAAATAATTTAGTACAGTGAAAAAAATGTAGGCACAAGTTTACTTAAAGTTAGTTTGTGAAATAAAGTAATTTAATTTTGGCCATAATTTGGGCCAAATTAACTTGAGTTTTTTGCATTTTGAGCCAATGTAGGCTTAACCTATTAACACAATGTAGGCATAACTAACTTGCTCCTCCTAAGAAAATTTCCTGGCTCCGCCAGTGACTATATGAATGTGCATTTGAATTTTTTTTTTTTTTTTTTCGCTTATCTCCGGCCCCCCCTAACTTGAAATCCTGCGTCCGTCCCTGTTCTAGAGGAATATTAGATGTAAGCAAGAACACAATAAAAATAACATTATTAAATCATTATCAGTGAACACAGGATTCGATATGAAGTCTTTGACACAATATTGAAAGACTTGGCAAATAATTTAACTTGCACCTCTAAATTAAATATGAGCATTAATCTAATCACAAGCAAAATATTTTGTTGGCAAATCGAATGTCATGGATATTCCTTCTGCTCATTCATCAACTGTATATCCATTAATATTGCATGTAATCTGAGGCAATTCTATATTTTTTTTCCACTCTGTTTTTCACAGTCGGCAACAACTTGGTTCCTCCACCAAAGTCCATACTGCTCTGGGTTTTCTCATTTTAGCGCTGCTTACCCTTCTACAAGTCAAGTATCAAAACTCTGGCAACCCATTTCAAACGCATGGTGCAATTATGTCATCTTTTATTGTACTTGTGATTGGTTACGCTTTAACATTGGCAGGGATAAGCCAACCAACTCTCAACACAAGCTACCTCCATATAGGCAGGAGTGTGTGCGTCATTTTAGGAACTTCTGCCTCTGGTTTGCTGGTAGAGATCCTTCTACCACCGTGGGGAACCCTAATCCTCGCTATTTCTGCATTAATGTTTGCACAGTTACTGTGTGTCTCACATCAACAGATTCTCCAATGCTTTGGACAAATTTTCCAATCAATCAATCAACCTATTTCAGAGGCAGTCAAAACATTGTGTGGCTGGGTCCAAAATGGTTTCCAATCGCTACAGCAAGCAGCTTCCGAAGCATCCAACTGTTCTTCAATGCCAACTGCCAACTCAATAGAGAACCAAGTGGAAAATGTAGCAACTAGTGGCTAAATAGTCCTATCAATTTGGAGTTTCAGATTATCATAATATCAGTAATTGACCTTATATTTCGATTAATTTAAGCTCTTATCTAATGTTAAATCCACATATTAATATGTTAATATCAATCTAAGTTTCTGCAACAAATAGTTTTTTACTATATTTTGAATGTCACATATGTGAATACACTACAAGGATAGATTAAAGTTCCGTGACTATTGCCAAGACAAATAGGTAGTGACTCATATGTAGTAAGATTACAAGAAAAATAATGCAATAAATCAATTATCATATACATGTGTTCATGATTGCTTTAAATAATACAAGCTGGACAGGGTGATCACTTCAGCTGTAATATATTGTTTCAAAATTTTACATTTTCATATAAAATTCTAGTTTGAGTTTTGTTTTCTTATCGTTGCTATGGTAGAATAAAATTAGTTTCCCCAATATGAGAGGGAAAAATAAATGGCTTCATGTTCCTACACAAAGATGAAAATCATTTAACAGCTGTGTTTTTAAATCTTTAAAGAGTGATATTCAAAGTTCAATAAACAGAAATGTATATGAGATGACTAAAAAAGTATGGTGTAACTGGTGTTGGTTGTCGCATCTACAATGCCTTCATCAACTTTTCCTTGTAAATTAATTTAACAATAAAAAAAAATCTTGATTCTATGTGAGTGGTTAATATAAACATTGTCAATGTTCAATACTTTCATGTTTCTACAAAGTACTTGTTAAATATGTCTAATCATTTTATTTAACAGATGTGCTGCCTATTGAGCAAGTGTCTACAAAGTCCAACAGTAATCTTAGTAGGGCTGTCCATGGGTCGGTCCGGGTCGGGTTTGTGCCCAACCCGGAACCGACCCGATCACTTCGAGTCTCCTAAAACTGGACCCGCCGGAGGTAGCGGTTCGGGTGGTCGGATGTCGTCGGTTTTCGGTCGGGTATCGGTCGGTTTCGCACTGTGTGAATCATCGCCGGATTTTGCAGAAATCGTCGCCGAATTTTGCCAAAATATTTGGTTTTTGCTGGATCTGACCGGATCTCAAAGAGATCTTGGCGGATCTCAACGAGATTAGGCCGGATCTCAACGAGATCAAGCCAAATCTCGAAGAGATCCGGTGAGATCCGGCGAGATTTTAGAGTAAGCCGAAGAGATCGGGCGAGATCTCGAAGAGATCAGGCCAGATCTCGACGAGATCTCACCGGATCTCGACAGATCGAACAAAATGAGGCCGGCTAACCACTCCAATTGGCGGAGAACTGAAATTCCGATGCGTTTTCCGGTCGGGTCGGTTGAATATCGGTTTTTCAGGTTCAAACCCGTCAACCGACCCGCCGGTCTCGGGTTTTCTGGTCAGAGACCCGCTACCGACCGTCGCCGGCGTTGGGTTGGTCGATTTTTTGGCCGGGTCGGCCGGATTGGGCGGGTTGGGCGGGTCCCGGGTCTGGTTGGACACCCCTAAATCTCAGAAACAAAAATTCATGAGAAGCTTATAATATTCAAATGTATGCTTTTATAATAATAAATCAGAAAACATTTCATTCCGCTGTATCTAATTAATTTGATCAATTACAACAATACGTGCCAAGAGCCTTATATCTCAATTGCATTGACTGGTTTCTTTTATATCGAGAACCAGGGTTGAAATCCCCTCCCCCCACTCGCTGTAACAATTTATTGAAAAAAAAAAAAAAAGGCAATTAGCTATTTACTCTCTGTCTTCTCATCATGCTCACAACTTCAGGTATGTTATAGTTTGTAAGAAAATCAAAAATAAAAATAATCCATGGAGATTAAAAATTGTCTAAAAATACAAAGACAAATTTGAAATTGATCCTTTTTATAGTTCAGATTAAAGATAACAAATTTGAAGGTGTATCCAATGTCAAGTCATTTAAAAATAGCATACTGTATCTAGGAAATACTAAAATTTGACATAATTGAACAAGACATAGTATCATTATGTCATTATCATTTCAAGTAAATGAAATTTCAGGTTAAGTGAATAAAGTGATAAGGAAAATGTAAACAAATTGTAGAATGCTGAGGTTGTGGAGTGAAACAATTAATTTAGAGAGAAAACTCAACTCTACTGGAAGAAGGAGCACGTGGGTCATTCTTTGATCTCGATTGCCAGAGACAATCCTTAACAATAACAAGTCTTGTAAAGGAAACTCGTTAGGAAAGGATTCAATCTCGGACTTTAGTTTGGTGGCCGAGAATGCCCAGCTGTCTCTTTCTGCTGACTCGTATCGTTACTGTTGACTTTTCCTTTGTTTTTGGTCTAAAGTGAGAAAAGTGGAAAGAATGAATCCTCTAAATAAGATGCTGGAATATTTGGCTAAATAACTTTTTAACCCTCTAAGGTTTGTGTTATTATGATTTTGATCTCTCAAATTTCGAAATTTTCAATTAATCCTCTAATTTTTTTTTTTTTTTTTAAGAAAGAATCCTCTAAATATTTTAATTGCTAATTGAAAACAAAAGTGCTAAACAATTAAGTTTATACCCCTAAGTGATTAACAAATATGGAATTAAATAAATTAACAAATACTCACATCAAAGAAAAATAATAACGCAGAAGATAATATATATACATACACAACACAATTTATACAATATATTAAATCAAAGCAATAAAGGTTGTGACACAAAGATTGATCACGAAGAAAAACTAAAGTTTTGTTTGGTTGGATGATAGTAAATTATGACAGCATGGAAATTTTGGGAGATAGAGAAGATTTAATTTTCTCTTATATGTCTTTGGTTAGGAGGATGGAAAAGTGAATTGATGGAAAAAAAAAATTTTTGTTTGGTTGAGAAGAAAAATGAGAGGATAAAAAATATAATTTATATAAATTTACTCTCATTAAAAAAATTAATAGTTTAAAATTTTTAAAAAAAATTGTTGTTAGTACTAAAAATAAATAATAAAAAAAAAAATCAAGCCCCCTCTTTCCCACACATTTTTCCCCAAATTGGAGAGAAAACAAAACCATCCTAAATGGTGGGCTCGGGAAGAAAACTCCTAAGCCCCAGCAAAATCTCCCCAAGTTTCCCTTCCTAACCAAACAACCCAAAAGAAAACCATTTTGTCCCATTCTCCATCCCTAGTAATCATCCCAACCAAATGACCCTTAATTGTAAACCCCTCAAAGGAAAAACGAGGACAAACACTCTCATAGAAAATCCACTATTTAAAGCACAATTATAACAAGCAATAACTTACAAAACCTTTGCTAGCCTAGATTCTATGCAACATCTGCAAATGTTATGTTTTCCTAACTACTTTGGTAGTCTTAGAACCTTTGAAATTATTGTATAGTGATTCCTCCATGTTAAAATCTCTAGCACTATAATTCACTTAAGATTTGGCTATGTGGTTTCAAACGTACAAACACTCAAAGTGAAATTGATATATGAGTGAGCTAATAAAAAATGATTCTTGGAAAATCTTTACTATATCATGGGATGTATTAGCTAAGCAGGATTAAGAAGAACCATATAATAGAGAACGGTCATTAAGATATTATAGCAAACCTCACAAATCTCTGTGTGGTGCTCCGAAAATGGCTCTTCGTATTGGAGTTGAGCTAAGAATATAATGGCTGAAAGGCTGTAAACCATGTGTTAAAGATATCAAGCTCAATTCCAATCATATTTGATGAGCAAGTAAAGTATTCTATTTGTGCTACAAGTTTAGTAACCATGGTTTGGTGTATAGTTAGTTCTAAATTTAGTCTCCTATAAATATCTCATATTAGATTCATTGTAACGTATAACTCAATTTCAAATTTTAAAATTAAACTCCTGCACTTTTGAATTTTTCTCATTTTAATCCCTTAATATTAAAACCATGGTTTAAAAAAAAAAAAAAAAAAAAAAAAAAGAGAGCACTTGCTTGTCTCATAAGGACAAAATACACTATACTATATGCTAATTAATTGTGTGTTCTAGTTAATTTAACTGGTCAAGTATCTTCTCATTAAATAAGAAATCTAGAGTTTGATTTGAACTCCAACTACACCAAAATTTGATTAGTGTAAATACTATCCTATCTAAACAAACAAAACAAAATGCCATCCGCAGTGTGCATAGCTAGAAAACAACTTGGCGTGCACGTTCTGAATGGGAAGGAAGGAGCTAGGAAGGACTCTTGTTCCCCCACCCATTTCGTGTGCGTCTATTGACTCTATTTCTTTACTGACTCCAGTATAGACTAGGAACGACCAAATTATTGGACCTACCTCTTCAAAATATCTTACCTTATCTGTGTGTTTTGAATTATTATTATTATTTTTCTCTCTAACACATAGTCTTAATTTCTTTTTGCTTTGTAAGAAAATTATGTAAGAAAATAATCGTGAAGAAAAATGATTTATGAATGTTAGAAATCTTAAAAATAGTGGTGAATCACTGAATCCTACCCAAATGGACACGTAACTTTGCGTAAAGTGTATTATTCAACCGGAATAAAATAGTTTGCAACCAGAATAGTTTGTTTGAAGTGTACATGAATATAAATAAACTACCGTCTTTAATAATGAAAGGGAAATACTTGTTTCCGACACCTTGTTGCACACACTTTAAACACGCAAAAATTGCACAGATTTACTATATAATAAACACTGCTCATTTTGAAACAAAACACATAAATGATAATAAGTTATTAGTAATTCTAGTACCACAAACTAAATTACAACTTTTGTCACAACTATCTTATGTGATAAATTGTGATCAGTTACCTATCACTTTTATATAGTCACAGGGACGGAACTAAGTACAAGAAGAGGGGAGCTATGGACCCCCCCAAAATTTTTTAAAATATTAAATAGTAGATATATATTTAAGATTTTAGAAAATAAATTCATGAAAAATTATATTTGCCCCTCTTAAGAAAATTATATTTGCCCTTCTCGACTTTGAATCCTAGTTTCGTCCCTGTATAGTCCCACCATTTTTTTCCATTACTTACAATTAAACATGTAAAAAATTGTGACAAAAATTGTGACTTAGTTTGTAATAATAGAATTTAAGTTATAATAGTCACTTGATAAAAAGACCGAAATGAGACTTCGTGAACAATTTGTGCACCATCACCATTCCTCGCAATAGACAAGGTACGTTGGCTCGGTGCAGGCACCACATTCAGTCAGGTGTTCAAACTGAGTTGGCAATAGAAATTTTTTTTTTTATGTAATATCTAATATTTTTAATCACGCTAAAATAAAACTTTCGAATACACTAAATTTTCTTTGAGGAAGTCTACTGAGTACAGACACACGCGCAAAAAAATAAATGTTAAAAAATTTGACATATTGATGCGACAGATTTTTAATCACGCTAAAATAAAACTTTGGAATACACTAATAGCTTGTTTGGAAGTTTAGAGATGGAGGAGAGTAGAGGGGAGTAGAGGGGAGGGGAGTAGTGGGGAGGAAAGTAGAGGAGAATAATTCATCTCCACCTTGTTTGGATGTTTTTAAAATTAGTAAGGGGGAAGGGAGTAATTAGCCCTTTCCCTTATGTAATTTTGTTAATATACTAAGGGCAAATTAGGTAATTTACTTGGTCAATAGCTTATGTACTTTACTCCCCCTCCAAATCTCTCCAATTTTGGGGAATTAAAAATAGGGGGTTAGAGGGAGTTGGAACCCCTCCAAATCCCTCTAAATCCCTCCCCCTCATTCCTTAAAAAACTTCCAAATAAGGTAATTAGGTTACTCTCCCTCCCTCTACTCTACTCTCCCTTCTTTTTTAAACATCCAAACAGGCCATAAATTTTCTTTGAGGAAGTCTACTGAGCAAGGGAGTTAATACTGTACCGGAGGCTATACCGGTTTGGCCAGCAGTACGATATATTTCGGATACCGGTCAATACCGGTATACCGTTTCAGGTTTACCGCTATTTTTTATATTTATATATATATATATATATATATATATATATGTATGTATGTAGGTATGTGTGTGTGTGTATTATAATAAATATAAAAGTTTACCATAAAACATTTCCTTAATTCAAAACTAATTATTCATGATTTTAGACTTTAGTATCAATTAAAAGAAGAAAAAAAAACACAATATAAAATATAGAAAGCTTAAAAGTTACCACTGCATACTAAGAAAACAAATAATACTAATAAGTTAATGCAAATAAGTTACCATTCTATCCTAACAAAAATTCAAAAATTACAAAACTTAAAATAAAAAATAAAAAAACTTTTTCCCCGGTACCGGCCGGTATTGCTCGAAATTGGCCGATACGCCCAGTATTTTTCCCGGTACGAAACAGGGGAGTTTATTTACCGGTATGCTTGCCGGTACGGCCGGTACAGTACGGAATTGACTTCCTTGCTACTGAGTACAGACGCGCGCACACACAAAAAAAAAAAAAAAATGTTAAAAAATTTGACACATTGATGTGACAGATTATTAATAGTAAGTAAAAAGTGATGTCAGTGTTTGGCTCAATTGAGAATTAGTGAAAACTTGACAACTCAATAGGTGTGAAAAATGTTGTCAAAATTTTTGTATAAATAACATTACTTGTTTTCTTTTAGCCTGACTGAATTGAACTTGGTCGCCTTAACCTTGGTTTGGCCTTTAAAAAAAAGTCCAAACAATAAACCAATTTGGTCTCAAATCTATTAAAAAAATAGTAATGGATCAAATTTCATTAAAAAAATAAAAGCCACCCGTAATCCATTTGAATGGAATAAAGTTTTGGAATATGCTAAATAAACATATAATTTATCTTTTATTCTCTAATTAGTAATATGGAAAAATTTTCTAATAAGGAAATTATGTAGACACAAGATTCATCTTCTAGTGAATTCATGAATCTATCATGCAACAATTTCAAAATATAAAATTTCATAAAAAAATAATTTTTGATATTAATATATTCAAGTTTTCTTTTATTTTAAATTTGGTATAATTTATGTTTTTTAATGATCATATAAATTAAAAATATATAAAAATAAATAATAATAATAATAAATCCGGAGCCGCCACTGTTTTTGCTCCAATGAAATTGGGTCAAAACATATACACTATAACACGGAACTCGCGATGATGCTTCCCCAGTTAGCCCTGCCCTGTAAAGTTGTGATTCACAGCAAATGGGTCTTCTTCACTTCACGTGGCTCTATCTTCGTTTTTTTTGACAAACTATAAATGGGGTACCTAAGATAGAATAGAGCCATACTTAAAACTTGGAGAGAGAGAGAAAAAAAGAAGAAGAAGAAGAAAGAAATGGCAGATTTGTTCATTAAGCAGGCAGAGCAGTACGCAGAGGGTAGGCCTAGTTATCCTCCAGAATTGTTTGAATTCATTGCTTCCAAGACAACCTCTCACGACCTTGCATGGGATGTTGGTGCTGGAAGCGGCCAAGCTGCTCGATCTGTGAGTTTCTTTTCCCCTTCCATCCCTCTAAATTGTAACAAATTTGTTTTGTATACGTGGGGTCTTTCTGGTCAAACAAAATTTACATTAATTGAAATGAGGTACAGTTCATTAGGGGTATATATTACTATTAAGATTTTATTTGAATATGATAGTATACAAAATGTCATGTCATGTAGAATTTTGAACTATAGGATACGAAATGTATTTTTAGATTTGTACTGTTTAATCTAAACTATGAAATTGATCAATTTTAAAATAAAAAAAGATAGGAAGAGGATCCTAATAGCAAGTGATACTGTGGTTGTGCATGCCTACCTCTATATCTTTATATAAATTTGCTTTGATTGCTCGTTGTTATTGAGTAGATACATCTAATTACATTTTAAACATTTGCTTTTTGTAGACTTTTGTTCTAATACAACCTTATTTTTCAGCTATCCGGGATCTACAAGAATGTCATAGCCACAGACACAAGTCCAAAACAGCTTGCATTCGCTCCAAGGCTTCCCAATATTAGATACCAACTGACACCTCCTACCATGTCTATTGCTGAGCTTGAATCCAGTATTGCACCTCAATCAAGCATTGATGTTGTGACCATTGCTCAGGCCATCCATTGGTTTGATCTCCCTAATTTCTACCAACAAGCGAAGTGGGTACTCAGAAAACCTCATGGTGTCATAGCTGCCTGGTGCTACACCGTGCCAGAAGTTAACGAATCAGTCGATGCAGTCTTCCAACCCTATTATAACATTACTGTGGAGCCTTATTGGGATCCGGCACGTAAATTGGTGGACAAGAAGTATGAGACCATCGATTTTCCATTTGAGCCAGTGGATGGAGCTGATCATACTGGACCGTTTCCATTTGTAACGGAAAGATTAATGGATTTAGATAGTTATTTTACATACTTAAGATCATGGTCAGCATATCAAACAGCTAAGGAGAAGGGTGTGGAGCTTTTGAGCAATGATGTGATTGAGGAATTCAAGCGTGCTTGGACTGAAGATGGACAGGACAAGAAGGTTGTAAAGCACCCAATTTATCTGAGGATTGGAAGAGTAGGGAATGAGTAAATCAAAAGACTAGCTTGGATAAATTATGGTACCTCTCATATGAAAATAAACCATTTTGTTTCAAAGAAGTGATGGATGGTCATCATGGATTCATTTCCTTTGTCAGTAAAATTGGGAGTAATAGATCAGTTGTGTTTATCATGTTGCCATTTTATACAATGGAATTCTGCTTTTGAATGCTATTATATTAGAAAGTAAATGATGGCTACCAAATATCAACATTAAGATTGTGATTTTGTTTATCAAGCTTCTGAGACGATTGCTCTTGATTTGGCAGAACTTTTGCAACTGTAAGGATTGCTTATCCATTGGTTTCTATTAGTTTCTATTAGTTTACCATCCAGGTAATTTGGAAGGAAATCAAAACTTGGGTAATGTTAATATATTCAAGTTTTTTTTTTTTTAAATGTTAATATATTCTTTCTTTTTCTTTTTCTTTTTCTTTTTTGAAAGGGTAATGTTAATATATTCAAAAAAAAAATTAATTTTAAATTTGGTATAATTTATGTCTTTTTAATGTCCCTAGAAATTAAAATATATATATATATATAAAATAAATAAATAAATCCGGAGCCGCCACTGTGATAACTCCAATGATGCTTCCCCAGTTAGCCCTGCAAATGGGTCTTCTTCGCTTCACGTGGCGCTATCTTCGATGTATTTTTTACAAACTATAAATGGCGTTCCTTAGATAGAATAGATCCATACTTAAAACTTGGAGAGAGAGAGAAAAAGAAGAAGAAAGAAATGGCAGATTTGTTCATTAAGCAGGCAGAGCAGTACGCAGAGGGTAGGCCTAGTTATCCTCCAGAATTGTTTGAATTCATTGCTTCCAAGACAACCTCTCACGACCTTGTATGGGATTTGGGTGCTGGAAGCGGCCAAGCTTCTCGATCTGTGAGTTTCTTTTCCCCTTCCATCCCTCTAAATTGTAACAAATTTGTTTTTGTATATGTGGGGTCTTTCTGGTCAAACAAAATTTACATTAATTGAAATGAGGTACAGTTCATTTGGGGTATAAATTACTTTAAGATTTTACTTGAATATGATAATACACAAAATGTCATGTCAAGTCATGTAGAATTTTGAACTATAAGATACGAAATGCATTTTTGGATTTGTAATTGCATTCCCATCAGCTCTGTCAAATGTCAAAATATTTGACATTTGACACACCAAACACCAATATTCATCTTCATGAGATGTTCCAAATCTCAAAATTTTTTGTAACATGCTCTCGTCCCCTCATTCTCCACAACTCCGCCAACTTCGAAACGACATCTCACATGCCACGCAAACAACCTTCTTGCATCTTCCGACCTTCTACCTTCAAATCTCTCTTAATCGGGTTATGGGTGTGAGATTTAGGATGGGTTTCGATGTGCTGTATTTGAGGTGGCAATTTTGGGTTATGGATTGTTGTGGTGGTGTGATTTGTTGGGTGTTTATGTGGTGTTTGATGCGGTGGTGGGTTTGTTTTTAATTTTTTGTTATTTGATGGTGGATTCGGCACTGGTTGTGTGGGTTGTGAATTCAACGTTTTGGATCGGCGTTGTGTGGGTTGTGGGTCAAGGTTTTGGGTTGGTTGGGCTGGGGTTTTAGGCCGATGGTTGGTTGAGTTTTGGGCGTGCAGTGTTTGTGGCTGTAGTTGGTTGAGTTTTATTCTTTGTTTTGTTGAAGATTTTGAGTTTTTTTTTTTTTTCCCCCTCTTTTGTTGAGGCTTTTAGATTTGGAATTTTTTGGAGGATCCGGTGATTGTGGTTGTAGTTTGTGGCGGTTGATTTGCCATTGGTGGTGGTTTAGTAATGGGTTTGTTGTGGGTATTTGGTTGTGCTTGTTTTGAGTTATATTTTGGGTGGTAGAGGAGGCTCTTGGTTGTGGCAGTGGTTGTAGCGGTGATTGTTGGTTCTTGGTTGGTGG
Source organism: Quercus glauca (assembly GCA_023736055.1). Lineage (NCBI taxonomy): Eukaryota > Viridiplantae > Streptophyta > Magnoliopsida > Fagales > Fagaceae > Quercus > Quercus glauca. The sequence continues at coordinate 9,054,787 of CM043321.1, forward strand.
TGACTGCCACTGGGTTGTGCGTTTGTATATTAGCTGGGTTTTAAGTTAATATGTTATTTAATGTGTTGTATATATTATTTTAATGTTTAGAATCAAATAATAGAACATGTGATGTAAGGTGTATTGTAAAATGATCTGGTAAAATAATAAAGTAGGCTTTTTGATGTGTTAAAATGGCATAATTTTGCAACACCTCTACAAATGCTCTAATATTAATCTAAATCATGAAATTGATCAATTTTAAAATAAAAAAGATAGTAATAGGATCCTAATAGCAAGTGGTACTGTGGTTGTGCCTACCTCTATATCTTTATATAAATTGCTTTGATTGCCCATTGTTATTGAGTAGATACATCTAATTCCATTTTAAACATTTGCTTTTTGTTGACTTTTGTTCTAATACAGCCTTATTTTTCAGATAGCTGGGATCTACAAGAATGTCATAGCGATAGACACAAGTCCAAAACAGCTTGCATTCGCTCCAAGGTACTGACACCTCCTACCATGTCTATTGCTGAGCTTGAATCCAGTATTGCACCTCAATCGAGCATTGATGTTGTGACCATTGCTCAGGCCCACCATTGGTTTGACCTCCCTAATTTCTACCAACAAGCGAAGTGGGTACTCAAAAAACCTCATGGTATCATATCTGCTTGGTGCTACACCGTGCCAGAAGTTAATGAATCAGTCGATGCAGTCTTCCAACCCTATTAGAACATTGCTTTGGAGCCTTATTGGGATCCGGCACGTAAATTGGTGGACAACAAGTATGAGACCATCGATTTTCCATTTGAGCCAGTGGATGGAGCTGATCATACTGGGCCATTTCCATTTGTAACGGAGAGATTAATAGATTTAGATAATTATTTTACGTACTTAAGATCATGGTCAGCATATCAAACAGCTAAGGAGAAGGGTGTGGAGCTTTTGAGCAATGATTTGATTGAGGAATTCAAGCGTGCTTGGACTGTTGATGGACAGACAGGACAAGAAGGTTGTAAAGCATCCAATTTATCTGAGGATTGGAAGAGTGGGGAATGAGTAAATCAAAAGACTAGCTTGGATAAATAGTGGCACCTCTCATATGAAAATAAACCATTTTGTTTCAAAGGAGTGATGGATGGTCATCATGGATTCATTTCCTTTGTCAGTAAAATTGGGAGTAATAAATCAGTTGTGTTTATCATGTTGCCATTTTATACAATGGAATTCTGCTTTTGAATGCTATCATATTAGAGAAAGTTAATGATGGCTACCAAATATCATCATTAAGATCGTGATTTTGTTTAACAAGCTTCTGAGACGATTGCTCTTGATTTGGCAGAATTTTGCAACTGTAAGGATTGCTTATCCATTGGTTGAAAAGTTTATTTAGTTGAATAAGTTTGCATCTGGAAGAACCTCTCTTTGATTTAATTTGGTAATAGAGAGGCTGTATGTGCTACTTTAACTAGAAATGTTATGTTGCAAGTGCAAGTTTGCTTACCAATGGTGAAATTGGCCAAAAATGGGTTCAAGTCTTCAAGGACCAGAAGTTAGGCTGCTGTAACACTAAAGCTATAGCATTCTCTCAGTGGGGAAGAACTACAAGTCGTAGGTGTGAGGGGGATTCATTCGTCTAGAATATTGCTTAGTTACAAAACTAATAGAAACCATCCAGGTAATTTGGAAGGAAATCAAAACTGGGGGTTGACATCGTTTTGGTACAATTGGAAGGAAATCAAAACTTGGGGTTGACATTGTTTTGGTACAATTGGAATTATGATGGATTTCACAAATCCTTCCAAAACCCAATCCTTCAATGTCCAAGATTTTGATCATCGAATTATTGTTCTTATTCATTCAATTCGAGTCACATAAATCATGGAATACTTGTCAAGCTAAAGCCTTATTGCAGAAGTAGTGATGCGTTATCTCCACCAATCTAATCACTCGCACTGAGGGGGTTAATATAATAATAATAATAATAATAATATTGACCCCCACAAATGATGATGCTTTTGGAAAAGAGGATTTTTCATGATTTTGGTCACCTTATGGTTACTTTCGGCATAATTTAGCTCTTTGGACTGAAAATCTAGACAAAGTCTTTGCTACTGCTGATTTGAGTCAAAAAGTAAAAAATCATTGTTCACTAATTATTATTATTATTATAACGACAAAATTTGGCTGCAAATTTATATATATAACATGTGTCTTTATGCGCATTGCACGTGACTCACTCAAAATGCCTCTATATCTCGTGTGATAAAACTTTTTATTCAACCTATCAATCAGAATGGCTATGTGAATAACAAGTTAGGGCCCTTCTCCTACTCCCTATTGACAATAATATATTTTGAGCTCACTCTTGTTAGACAATCAAAATAAAGCGTATCCCACAGAGGTGGATTTTCATTTAGTTGATGATCGATTCTACCTCATCCAAACTCTTATTGCTCCTAACGGCAATCAGCGAGTCAAATCCTCAAAATAAGGAGGCATGGTGAGCTTTCCAAAGCCCATTTCACAAATTAGTTCCCTTTACCCCATATACTCTTTTTTTGTAGGGAAGAATTGATATAATTAAATTTCACAACAATTATTCAAACATAAAATGATGGAGACCATCATTTCTGCCATCCAACAAGTTGTCAACGCTCAAACCCACTAGCTTTTAAATAACTAACTTCAACTCCAAAGGCTAAGAGGTTAGAGCTTAAAAAGACATTCATTTTTAAACCCTTCATATTCATTCATCAACTTTCTTCCTTCATCTTTGGGGAAAAGCAAAAGAAATATTAATTTTTTTAAAAATATATTGTATAAGCTACATTGCCCCCTAAATTTGGGCAAGTATTGTAACAAAATCTTATTTTGCATAATGAATACATGAGCTAATGTGTGTATTTTTTTTTTTTTTTTTTGGTTCATTCTACGAATTTAGTGTTGTCTATTATTTTAGTGATAAGAGAATAGCATACATATTTTGGACAAATATTAATAGCATCATGCAAAAATATTAATAGCATCATGTATAACTAAATGGTCTACTTTGAAATATTCATAAAAATATTTAACGTCTATAAAAATTAAAATTATGCCATGATTAGGTTCAGGTTATCCAATGAATAACTCTATACATCACTTCAGAGCTTTTCATTTAAAGAATATTTTCACAAATTAATCATTGAATCAAATTATCTCCTTAACCCATGTCTGCAAAATATCAAGATAATCAGATATAAAAAATTATACCATCAATGTTTAAATTTAAAAATTTTTTAACTTTAAAATTATACATAAAACATGAGTTTATAAATCAAATTATAAATACTATATAATTAACACAAAATTTAATGTGCATATTAAAAATAACAAAAATATACCATCCAACTTTAAGATTTTAAAAATCTTAATCCAAATAAAATTTATTGATTGACGTAATAACATAAAAAGTTACACTATTTTTAACTTGATCTTTTTTCTATATATATATCTATATATATATATATATATATTTATATATCCAAGATCATAAAAAGAATATTGCAATGTTGGAAAAAAAAAATATATATATATATATATATATATCTCATGTGGTGCGTGTTAGGCTACTTATGATAATAGCTATTCAATAAAGAACTCTAGTACAATTTAAATAAAAAAGCGGTAGTCACTACAAAATCATTTACCATTGATTCATTGTATAATACCACATTATAGATTTTTCTTTCCACTTGTAAAATATCGGCCACTTTCTTTCAAGTTGAGGTGGAGGGATTACACAACAATCATAATTTGTTGTTTTTTTGAGGAAAATCATAATTTGTTGTTAAAGTTAAATGACATGATTTTTTTATTTAAACATCCTTGCTAAGGGGCCAGTTTACATCCAAATTATATAAGTAAACATAAGTTACAATTGAAGGCACTGCTTAAAATCAAACTTAATCTTTACCTTTTCCTTTAAAAAGAAAAAAAAAAAGGTAAACCATGAAAGCAGAGAAATTTATACTTCTTCTTTTCCTTGCATTGTTGTATCAGTTGAGTGATATGCGCCGTCAGCCGATGAGGTATCAATATCATTTAGACCCAATTCCTCGTTCTGCTCCCACGACCTCTCATATTCCTCAACTGGAGACCACCCGAGTAAATAACATCATACAAGAGAAACAGGAATAATATTGTATACTAATGACAGGGTAAAATGGCATACATACAACCAGTTTGGAAATATGGAAGTAAAAGAAGCCAGGCCTAACTAAATTCCACATCCTAACCAACTGCCACCTCCCAAATATGGCATTGTAAACACAATATATTGCAAGACATAAAAGAAAACAATTTGAAAGACGAAACAGAATGTATTCAAGATATGAAAAGCATAAAAATAAGGTTTGATTGATCTCCCGTTGGAAGGGGGAACTTTTACTTGGTCTAATTCTCGAGAAGTTGCTTCGAAGGCTAGGCTGAACAGATTCTTGTTCTCTACAGATTGAGAGGATAAGTTTCCTACTGTTTGCCAGAGAAGATTGTCTAGGCTTTTATCGGATCACTTTCCGATTGTCCAAGAGGGTGGATCCTTTCATACGGGTATGAGGCCGTTTAGATTTGAGAACATGTGGCTGAAGGATGAGGGTATTGTGGAAAGGGTGAGATCTTGGTAGGATTCTTATCATTTGCACGGTGCTCCGAGCTTTGGATTCCGTTTTAATTGCTTCTGGATGTATTGATAGTAGATTGAAAACAGGGATTTCAAGGGTGTCGTGTAAGTTGGATGTGGAGAAGACATATCATCATATGAATTGGGGTTTTCTTATGTATATGTTGCAGCAATATGGGTTTTCAGATAAATGGAGAAAATGGATTATGTGTTGCATTTCTATGGTTAAATTTTCCATTTTGATTAATGAGAGTCCTTCGAATTTTTTTGAAAACAATAGGGAGCTTAGGCAAGGAGATCCTCTCTCTCTCTCTATTGCTCTTTGACGTTGTTATGGAGGCTTTGAGCCGTATGTTGAATGTGGCTGCATTTGCTAGGCAGTTTTCGGGCTTCTCTATAGGTTCTTTACCTAGTACTTCATCGATGGTGTCTTATCTTTTATTTGCAGATGACACTCTTATTTTTTGTGATGCTGACCCTAATCAGTTAGCTACTTTGAAGGTGATTCTGACTAGATTTGAGGAATATTAGGTTTAAGAATTAATTTGGGGAAATCAAAGTTGGTTCTAGTTAGAGAGGTACATAATCTGGATGTGTTGGTGGGGCTGTTGGGTTGTAGACACTCTTCCCCTCCTTTGAAATATTTGGGACTTCCTTTGGGCGCAAAATTCAAGGAACTATCAATCTGGAATCCTATTTTAGAAAAGAAGGAGCGAAGACTAGTAGGATGGAAAAGGCTGTATTTATCTAAGGGAGGTAAGGTAACTCTTATTAAAAGTACCCTCTCCTCCTTACCTACTTATTTCCTTTCCATTCTTCCTATACCTAGGAAGGTTGCTAATCGCATGGAGAAATTACACAAAGATTTTCTTTAGAGTGGTGACTCTAAACTACACCTAGTGAAATAGGCTAAGGTTTGTAAGCCAATACAGGTTGGGGGGCTAGGTATAAAACGTTTGAGAAGTTTTAATTCTACTTTGTTGGGCAAGTGGTTAGGGAGGTATGGTTTTGAGACAGATGCGTTATGGAGAAGGGTTATAGAAAATATGGGAATGTTTGGGGTGGTTGGTGCACGAAAAAGGTGAAAAGTGCATATGGTGTTAGCCTCTGGAGGTTTATTAGAAGTGGTTGGTTGAACTTCTCTAAACTCCTACGGTATGATATGGGTGATGGTGCTAGACTGAAGTCTTGGAAGCATGTGTGGTGTGGGGATTGTTCTCTCAAAAAGGCTTTTCCAGAACTTTACTGTCTTAGTGGGGTAAAGGACTCTTCCATGGCAGAGGTTATGGGTTGGTCCGGTGGGAGTATTAATTGGATTTTTCTCTTTTGTCGTCCACCACAGGATTAGGAGGAAGAATCTTTTGATCAGTTTATGGATATTGTTTCCTCTTCGAAAGTGAGGGGGGTTGGCCTTGATAAGGTTAGTTGGAAGCTAGCAAAAAGTAGAGGTTTTAAGGTCAGAGGTTTTTATCTTCCTTTCTACACTCCTACTCGCTCTTTCCCTTAGAGTTTGGTGTGGCAATCAAAGGTTCCTCCTAGGGTGGCTTTCTTTTCATGGTTAGCTTCTTTAGGTAAGATTCTTGATTGGTGTTACACGTGTAAGAGGTGTGGGGAGTCGGTGGATCGTCTTCTTTTTCATTGCCCTATAGCTTTTGAGATGTGGTCCATGGTATTGTGTTTGTTTGGACTTCAGTGGGTTATGCCTCTTAAGGTAATTGAGTTGTTTGAGTCTTGGAAGGTAAATTTAGGCAACATCGCAATATAGATTTTTGGAGACTTGTGCCACATTGTTTGATGTGGTGTATTTAGAGTGAAAGGAATGCTAGAGATTAAGTTTTTTTTCTTACATACTCTCCTTGATTGGAGTATGGCTTTGTCACATTTTTCTTGATTTTCCCTTCCTATTTTGCTTGATCATTGTAAATTTGGTTCTTGATTTTTGCCCCCATAGTACATCTCCAATGTACTCGAATTGGCTATTTTTTTATTAATAAAATTTTTCGTTATCTATCAAAAATAAAAATAAAAATAAAAGTTTGGATGAAGAGCCATGAACTATGAAAAAAATACCTCCCATTGACAAAAGAATTATCCATCCTAGGTGAAGTCCTAAAATGGGTAAAATATTTACTGTAGGTACTAAATAAATTATGTTTTAACAGAATAGACAAAGATTTTTATGAACCAAAACTTACATGTCAATTGATGGTCATCTTTAATATCTTCAGTCACTGGCGCAATGAAGGAATTTGCTAGAGCATCATCGAGTATTAAAGTCCATGGCTCTTCCAAACTCAGGAGCTGCAAAACATGAAAGGGATACCTTAGTCGGAAAACAAGCTCAAAAGTAAAGCTGACACCACCCCTCAAAAGCCAAGCCAACCAAGATTTTTTTCCAGAAGATTACTTCACACAGTTCCTTGAAAAAAAAAAAAGAAAAAAAAAAAGATGCTGTATTATGTTACATTTCAAAAAGCCTATGACCAACTTCAACTTTGGGGCCGCCTTGTTTCTCAGCAAAAATAAAAAACTTCAACTTTGGGGCCTAACTACTTTAAGCGCACAGATGCAAAATTTATCCATGAATCCCATATTAGATGAGTTATTATATTGGAAGTTAAACAGGTACCTTGAGCAGAAGTCATAATTTAGCCATTCAGTCTTCTTTTTCTTTTTTCTTTTTTTTGTTGGTGATATTTTTTTTTTCCCCTTATCAGTTAAAGTAAGAACTTTATTAAGGAGAAAAAACAGAGCTGACACTGTACACAGGAAGTCTACAGAGGTTGAATTACAACTCAGCTAAGAGGGCATAAGTCCAAAAATTCTAGCAAACTAGAAAAAGAATGGCCACTTAGAGCAGCCATATAGTTAAATAGAGTGCAGAGTGAACTGTTTCTGCATGTGTAAAGCCAATGGGGAGTCGGCGGATCATCTTTTTCTACATCATCCTAATGCTAAGGACTAATGGAACTTACTACTATGCGTAACTTTATAAGTGGGGTAGTTAGGATAACCACTTCTTCATGCCTCTGTTGAATTTGAAAAGAGAGGAACAGACAGACATTTGAAGGAAAAGAATTACCATCGTCACATCTTAAGTTCTACTCTCTAAAGAGACTATATGAGTGAAATATTAATTCCAATTTCTCCACCAATACTTTCATGGACTTCTTGGATGAAATGCTCTCACAAGATGAATCCTCTTTTTATATTTACTACCTTTGTCCCAAATTGTTGGTCCTATTTAGAAAATCCAATTTTTTAAGCAAATATTATTTAATGCATTGTCTATTAGTTAAAAAGGTACAAGTTTCCAAAACTACCTTCATTAATTTAAACTCTAGAGAAATAATGGTATTGACTTTTTAAATAAAGCAATTGGTAAGATAGGAATTTTCTTAACTGATTTTTCAAAGAGGACTACATCTTGGGACATCCTAAAATAGAATAAAGGACCAACAATTTGGAACGGAGGAAGTATTATTTTTTGTATTTCTTGTTTTTTCTCTTTGTTTTTGTGTTTTTTTTAATTTTATTTTATTTTATTCATTGTTAGTCCTTGGTATACAGCTTACTTATCAAAATATATATACACACACACACATTTTAAGCAGCACAATAAATATCTCAGCAAAAAGTTCAAAAGAAAGGGAACAATAAGGAGACAGTGCCAACTGTTAATTTAAAAGCCTGCTGTCCAGGAATACCACAAGGAATGGACACAAACACCATCTGAGGCTTCAGGTATCAGCTATTACAATTTTCCCCTAAGCTGGTAACATTTGTTATTGCATCACCTTGAATATGTACGTGGTTATTTATCACAGAATTTCAAAAAACCAAAGTTTACATTATTATTTCCTCAATAAATTTATTTCCATATCATGCTCTTACCTTATCTAGCCTTGCTTTGAAGTCTTCCCATTTGCTTCTTTTATGATTATCTAGACTATCGCCAAAAGTAAATCCGTGCACTCTCTCTAAACCTGCACATGTAAATCATATGATTTAAAATAAGTGCATCCGCTAAGGATACACACTAGCATAAATAATGCATCAAAAAGAGATAAGAGATATATATAAATAAATAAATGCATGACCGCATCAAAAGAGGAGTACAGTGGAAATAAAAGAAACAAGGCTGCATGACTGAATGCAGAGGAAAAATTAAATCAGATGCAGTCAAAAACAGTAATCGCTTTCTCCCTGGTGGAATAGGAGCATCTCAAGGATGCAGTGCAGCAATTACTTCCTAGACAATTATCCTCTTTGATAGGGAGAGGAGAAACCCATTCAGGTTTGAAAATATGTGGCTAAAGGCAAATGGCGTTGCTGACACCAGTGGAATAGTTATATGACCAAGGCTTACCAAGCTTTGGGATTGTTTTAAAAAAAAAAACCTTTGAAGGAGGATTTGAAGAAATGGAGTATGTTTTTAGGGAATGAAGGGTTGGAGAAAAGAGGCGTTTGGGCAATTAAGATATTAGACTTGGAGGAGGGCGATGGAGGTCCCACTAATGGGAGGATATGTAGAAAGACTTAGCTCGTTTGGAGGGAATTTTTTTGGGAGCAAAAATCAAGGAAAACCAGGCTTAAAGATGGCAACAATAACACAAAGTTTTTCCATAGGTTAGCAAATTTGCATAAATGAGGTAATTTGATTGAGATATTGTATTTACAATGGAAAGTGAGATGAAGAATGAATTAGTCAATTTTATGAAAACTTTTGTAAGGAATCAGTCAAGTGGAGACCTTGGGCTGCTGGTTCAGACTTTTCCAAAATTGGTTTGAAGGATTGCAGGAGATTATAGAGAACTTATAAAAAAGAGGAGGTTGTAGTAGCATTGAGGGACACGAATGGTGATGAGGCTTCAGGTCCAAATGGATTCATTCTGGCTTCCTTGCAAAGTTGCTGGAGATCCTAAAGGCTGACGAATATGTGTTTTTTCCTGGAATTTCATAGCTCTTGAGTTTGATCAATTCCACTTTCATCACCCCTGTGCCTAAGAAATCCAGAGCTTCTGATAGTACAAATTTTAAACATATTGGGTTGGTGAGTAGCATTTGTAAGTTATTGACTAAGGTGTTGGCAAACAAATTAAAAGGGCAGTGGAAGGGGAGTTTGGTGTCTAAAAGAGAAAATGCTCCCGCAATAACAGGCAAATTCTGGACTTCAGAATTAAATGTTGATGAATGTTTGGATAGTAGGATGAGAAGTAGTTGCTCATGGGTGATATGTAAATTAGATAAAAAGAATAAATAAGATCATATTAATTGGGACTACTTTATTTATTCTCGTAGTACGTTTGGCCTTGAAAATAAATGGCAATAGTTTATTTTTGTTGTATTTTCCACCGTGAAATTTCCTATTCTGGTAATTGGTAACCCTGCCGGAAATACTACTAGCAATTACCCTTGGAAGAGATATGATTTATGAAGATCCCACAAAAAGGTGCACCTAAAGAACGCCTCAGAATTATGACCTCGAGAACATAAAATTTGTCATAGCACCATCCACTTGTACCACAAAAACAAATTATAAGCTAGAAAAGAGGTGCGTTAGGTCAAATAACAGGACAATTATCTAGCACAAATCTTTTTCTTTTAAAAAGTATTTATTTTTTATATAATTTAATGAAGGGGAAACAAATGAGATATTAAGCATATGCCCAGGAAAAACAGAGTGACAAAGAAGAGAGAGGTGTAAAGTGATACTCACTTTCACTAATTTTTGTAATCAAACCCTCAACAGTTGTAACAACTCCCCCTAAAGTGCCACTAGCCAACTCCAAGTCAAGCTCTGGGACCTTCACACCTGCAGTATCTGACTGATACACCCCATTGACTTTTGTTAGACAAGATTGCGTAGCCTTATATACAAAGAGTTCTAAAAGGAAAAGAACAGCCTGTTTTCTCCATCCCAGGTCAAAAAGATGTATAATCAAATATAACCAGAACAAAGAAGAAAGGTAAATAACATAATTTGGATTTTTTTTTTTTTTTTTTTTTTTTTGACATAGGAGAACTTCACTCAGATTAGTTGCATGCCACAGAGCATACTATATAACAATCCTCACTATTAATCAAACTCCTACAAGCAACTGACCCCACTTACCAAAACCAGTTACCAAGTAATATTGGCGATTTTCACCCCTGACGGGCTGCTTATCCTCATGCCCAAGAGGCAACAAAATTTGAATTTATACTCACATTAAGGATTAACAGCAACTGGATTGAAATGCTATAATATGATAGGCATAGCTTTACATGTAGCTCAGAAACACTACACACACACATGATGCTACTTCATCAATTAACACAAGGTATAATTCCTCACACTTTCCAGAATTGTGTAATCTTATAAATTAGTTTCTTTTTTGCAACTAACAAATTATCGATTGTCCCAAAAGCTTAAACCGTTAGGAAATAGTAAATTTAACCATTTAACCAATGTTATAACACTCCCTGAATAAGCAAGGCCCAAAAAGCAAGATTTTTTATTTTTTTAAATGAGGTGAATTTAATCATTTAACCAACATTCTAACAATCCTCCTCACGTGGGGACCCAAACTCCTATGCTTAATAAGGGGGGCCAACATATAACATTGTTAAACTTATTTAAATAGGAGGTAGAATGGAGACAGCATTCCAACTCATGACCACATGCTCAAATACATTACAGATTGTCCCAAAAGCTTAATTTGTTGAAAATGGTGAATTTAATTATTTAGGCATATTCTAATTGCAACTTATCATTAAAAAAATATTGGTTTATTGTAGTATTACTCTTAATTATACATAAAACATAAATACATATGTGTGTGTATATATATTTATTTATGTATAAACACCATTAGATTATACACTTTCTAGACTTGTGTAATCTTAAACTTCACTATCTTTTTGTATGCTATAAAAAATATTAGTTTATTGTCAAAGTTTTAGTTTATTTTTTGAAAAGTAATAATGCTTCATTGAAAAATAGATGAAAGAATACAATGAACCAAACCACACAGTCAACGTACCAAGGGACCAAAAAAGTCTGAAAACTATGATGCATGGAAAGTACAACTATCAAGCAAGAAGCATTTGTCCACTCGAATAAAGTTTGGGAGAAAAGAAAGCTTCAAGTCCTAAATTGATTTATCACTTCCTTCAAAAGTAGGAGCATTACCCTCCCACCAAATGCCCCACGAGGCAATAGTAGAATCTAACTTCAAAAATCTCCCAGGAAGAGGCTTTCCAGCACAGCTTATCCACTCCATCCCGTCTCACTAAGCCAATCAAATCCATAAAAGCAACCTACTCTAACTCCCAGTCTTGTACTGCAAAACCAACATTCCAACGGTAAATATCCTGTAGGAAAGATAAAGCTCAGCTACAAAAGCATCCCAATTACAAGAAATATCGTATAGTTATGGGAAATTATCTTTCAGAGGAAGCCCCCAACACCAAGAATCATGCCAAATTTTAACAGAAGAACCATCCCGCATCTTAAAGTTGACAAAACGATGAAAATTGTCCCACCCCATCCTGAATCTGATATTTTTCCAAAGACAAACCCCATAAGGTCCCTACACACTATTAGAGCACCAACCCCCCCACACCACCCCCCCCCCCCCCCCCCAAAAAAAAAAAAAATACTGCCAAATCTGGTATCCGCTACCCTTCTCCACAATGCATCCCTCTCCATTGTGAAATGCCACGACCATTTTCCCAACAAAACCTAATTAAATAGAACCATATCTCAAAGGCACAACCCCCCTTATTGAATTGATTCACAAACCCTTCAACTAACTAGGTGATACTTAAACTCATCTCCCATCCCACCCTACATAATATCCCTCTGTAATTTTTCAATACTTTGAGCAACATTCATTGGGATTAGAAACAAGGATAGGTCACAGGTAGGTAGACTAGATAAAGTGCTCGTATCAATGTAATTAAAACCCCCTTAGAAAGAAACATTCTCTTTCAACAGGCCAAACATCTCTCCATTTTCTCTAACACTCCATTCCACATAACTTTCACTTTGAAAGTGGAGCCTAAGGGGAGACCCAGATATGAAATGGGTAGCTGAGCTACCTTGCATCTCAAAATACCAGACAAAGATTCAACATCTGGCACAACACCAACCGGGACCAATTCAGATTTTTCCAAATTTAACTTCAAACCAGATATAACCTAAAACCACACAAAGACTACTTTTCAAGTGCCAAACTTCCTATGGATTTACCCAACAAAAAATCAAAGTATCATCCGCAAAGAGAAGACGTGAAATTACTGACTGACTAGCAGAACAGTCACCAATTGAAAACCCTTATATGTAATTTCCTCTCCCTACTTTCACTAACATCTTGCTAAGCACCTCCATAACAATGATGAACAAATGAGGGGATGAAGGATCTCCCTGTCCCAGCCCCTGCGGAAGAAGACACTCAGGCTGTCATTCACAAGCACAGAAAAATGAACTGCAGATATACATGAAAAAATTAACTGCCTCCATCTAGGACCAAAACCACATCACTGGAGAATGTATATAACACGAAATTCCAATGCACATGATCGTATGCTTTCTCCAGAATTAACTTGCACAACACCCGTGGTATGCCAGACCTTAGAAGGCTATTTAAATGAATTCATTGGCAATCAACATTGAGTCCAGAATCTGTCTCCCACTTACAAAAGCAATTTCAGACTCTGATACCACCTTATCAAGCACCATTTTAAGCTGGTTCTCATTACTTCTGCCATGATATTATAAATCCCAATAATTAGAGATCTCCACTGCTGGGGGATTTTTTGGAATTAAAAGAAATAAAAGTAGCATTGAAACTTTTCTCAAATGTTCCATGTGCATGGAAATAGTGGAAAACCTTAATAACATCCGCCTTTAAAATACCCAACAATTTTGGAAGAATGCCATCGTGAACCCATTTGGTCTCGAAACTTTATCCCCATTCATATTGCAAACTGTCTCATAAACCTCATCCTCTGTAAAACATCTTTTCAACCAGCCAGAAGCCTCATCCTCTAAGGCTGAAAAATCTAACCCATCCAAAAGCTTCACTTCAAGTTCAACCCTTATAAAATTCCATATTTTCGCATTAATGATTACCTGGTTGGTAACCTCCTCTCCATCCACCACTAGCCTCCCAATAGTGTGATTGCAACGGTATGAGTTCGCAAGCCTGTGGAAGAACTTCGTATTCTTATCCCCTTCCTTCAACCACAGCATCCGAGATTTTTGTCTCCAATTAATTTCTTCCATCAACATAATTTTCTCGGGATACGCTTTGGCCTATTCACATTGCAGATTTCATCATCTAGCAATGATCTAGGCTCCTCAATCTCATCCATAGATTTAATGCAACCTCACAAAGTATTTTTTTTGTAGAGAAACATTGCCAAACTCTTATTTCTTTTATTTTTTATTTTTATATAGGTAAACCCTGTTTCATTCCACTTTTTCAATATGTTCAAAGTTCTATTCTTAACCATGCTAGCTTAAAGCCTACAAAACATCTCCCTACATATAAATTTTAATATAATACTTGAGTCAGTCAAAAATGCCTCTTTCCTTTATGGTTAGATAAAATTACCATTATGGAAAAACATGTGCATACACACAATGATTTGGCATGTCCGCACAAAAAGTGCACACATGCACAAGGGAATTGAATTTCTGGGAAGTTCAACCCATGCAGGTGAAGAGAGTGTGAAAAAAAATAAAATGAAAATACAACAGGAGGAAAAGGATGATGAACCAAAAATCCAACACAAGAAGCTTATCTTTCCTCTCAAAAAAACCCAAAACAAAAACAAAACAAAACAAAACCCTAAGCTTATCCCAGTTACATGGGTTCACTACATTAGTCTTTTTTAGCTAATCAAATAATACTAACAATTGACTATGTTCTCCCTGTCATTGTTCAAGCTGCCTTTAGACAACCCCACACTTAAATTAAAAGATAAAAAAGAGACATTTAAAACAAACGGGCCCAACACTTTTTTTTTTTTGTTTAAAAAAAATTGAAATTAAAATTAAAAGGATGGTAAAAATAAATAATAGAATGACTGTCAAGCCATCATATACCTATAATTGAGGGTAAATCTGTCCACCAAAAGCTTGAATGGGTTTTGACACCAATTTTGTTGGAGGATTTTTAGCAATTCAGCACTAAATTGGACTTCTTGATGATATCTCGAAAATTTCTTAAATAGAATTAATGTTTAAAGGTTTTAGATAATTAAATTGGTCTTGAATATGTTTGATGATAAACACTAAGCAATCACACCTAGGTTTTCCTACGCGATCACACATAAGAGAAGGTATTCACACCCTCAAAGAGAATAAGCAGCTGCAATTTTAGTGAAATCAATCTCATCATAAATGTAAAGACCAAGGGGAATTCCCATAGGAACAAGTCTCAAGGGGAATTCCCATAGGAACAAGTCTCTCAGATTTTGCACAATGTAGATAAAAAATTAATGATAGGAATATTAACATTCCTTTCACAAAATAATCCCAATGTTTAGTTGGCCTTAGTTTCAATATTTAAATGTCTAAAACTCCTTATATCCCCACAATCAGTGTAATTAATGTAACCCTTCATGGCAAGTCTCACTTTCCTTTCAACAATTTTTTCATTCAAGTTATTAATTCATCATTACTCATTACAAATAGAATACTATGGTAAAATACAAATACTGAATTCTCAATAAAATAAATCAGTATAGGTGTGAACCAAAGCAATCTAAAAAACTCAGTGGTATAAAAGCATATTCTTTATGTTGCATGTAGAACAGTACAAAATTCAGATTAAGATCACGACAAACCTTTATTACATCACGACTAAGATCTTTATTGTTCGTCACAGTGAGAGAAATTCTCTTCCCTTTTTCAGGAACTCGCCCACCAGGCTTTAACTGCACAGCAAAGCATGATAATCATCAAAAGAAGGAAATAGAAAATAAAGTGTAAAAAAATTACTACAAACCTCAGAATTGCGGTAACCACAAGCATCACAAGTGGATGCCATGACGATTACTTCTTGGAAGTAGGGAATTTCTATTTATGGTTTAAGTTCAACAAGGTAAATTCTAATTCTGATCCAAATGATAGATAATTAAAGATAAATAAATAAATAAACAGAATTTAATTTGAAAAAATACTTAAGTACTCAACCAAATTATCCCAAGTTTTGTTCCCAACTTTCAGAATCATGCTAGTATTTGACAACCCTGACAGTCCTAATAGCAATCTTCAGGTTACAAACAAAACACTGTGTAGTAGCTAACTTTTCTCTCAAGAACTAACTTCATCCCATAGTTCATAACTAAAAATAGAAGTTTTCAGGAAATTTCTGCATCTATGTATTTATAAATATAGAAAAAAAAATTGTAAGAAATAAATACATAAATATACATTGAAAACACACAAATTTTCTGCATCTACGTATTTATAATTACATATAAATGGATTTTCTTTTTAAATAAATACATAACACATACAAACACGAAATTATCAAATTATTATTTCATAGTAAACTGCAAAATACTGAGATTTTGCCAATGAGACAATAACTATTTATAAAAATTTCAAGATGCTCAGCTAGTCCATCCACCTGGCCCTTCAACATGTTTCTTCATTTCAAAAAGTTCTTGCTTGGAGCAATTTCAATTAAAGAATTACATCTAACATCCTTAACTCTCCCCATCCTCGTACCATTTGGTCCTTTTAACATATTCCTCTCCCAAAAAAATGTCTACATGCATCTCAGCAGTCCCCACTGATCTATGCTTAAGATGGCTTTGAAATCTAGACCTCCCCTAAATGGTTAACATACATACTTCCTTTTATTGCCTTTCTGCATGGAGTTTAAAATGCTAATATTCTTTAACAAGTTTACACTCTTAAACCTAGAGGGCTATAGGGTCTGTGAGAGAGAGAGAGAGAGAGAGAGAGAGAGAGAGAGAGAGAGAGGGATATAACGCACTAAATCAAGCACAATTAATGTGACAAATTAACTGGAAACAGAAATGACTAGAAATATCACTGAATACAAATACTGTACAGATCTTTGGCCCCAATGTTAGAGGACGAACATCAGGAAACTATGCATTGTCAAATGAAATAAGGATACTAGTAACAAACATTCGAGTCTCACACGCGATGCCACAAGTTCCACAGGTTGATGGGAAAGTCATCACCTGTCAAACGCAAGTAGGCATAAAGTGATGGAATAAACTTCTGTAAAAATTAAGTTACATGGGATAAGATGCCAGAATTTAAATCGACTGAACATTGTGTAACTGCCTTACCTCTTCTGGTGCAGTGTATCGGAATACAGTATCCACAATCTCTGCAGTATTACTCTGAGCAATAGCCCGATGAGCAGCTGTTGCTCCAACGGATCCATGTGGCTCTCTTCTTACTTGATCAGAAGCACCACTTATTTGCTCCATTGATGTTCCCTCACGATGATCTCCCGACTGTGAAGGGTCAACAGAATATCCCAATGTTGCTTGTTGCTCTGGAGTTCGCTCATAGAATTTGATACTCAAAGATGGGTCTGGGGATGGAGCATACCTATTCACAGATTATTATAAGATTAAACTAAAACATGAGTAGCTGAGGATTCAATGTAACCCAATTTGTGATCATCTGTACATTAAATGGTCAAAATGACAAAATTTTGCTTTACTTATTGAGCCAACTAAATAACAACTCAAACTACAAAGTTTTGTACCGTCACTATAAAGAAGATGAATTTTAAGACCCATTATAGAAAATTAAATAATTCATAGACCCACACAGAAATAAGATAATATTCTACATATATTTTACTATAAATATTAAATTATCCCAAACACACAAAGAGTCAAGTCTGAATTAAAGAGTTTTGAGTTTGACTATACCCATTCACAAAAAGTGGCTATGATCAAGAAAAATGAAAACGAATTATGTAAGAAGACAAAGAAGAAAAGCATAGCTAGACAACCGACTAAAGCTCAATGGGTTGCACTGTGGAAGCGGAAGATCAAAGCTCGAGCTTGAAAAATGAAGTGAGATCCTTTGAAAGGTTAAATATGATCTATTCTAGGTCTTTTTTTGCTTAAGAAATGTCTAAAACAACCTAAATAATTAAAGCACAATCAAAACAGTCCAAAATTTAGTTAGCCCAAAGCAAAAATAAAGCCCACAAAGGCTTAAATGGTAGGATCAGTGTGACCTTACCAATCCCACTACCCTACTGTGATCCCCTCCAATCTTGCTCCTCAACCAATCACCATGCAATATGGATCATTTGAACAGAGTGCGATCGTAGGATCATACTAATGTACAATCTGAATCGCAATTATAATAACCTTGGTCCCAGCTACATGTTAATTATATTCTCCCATCCATGAGAAACCACAAGGGGGGTCACTTTTTTATTTTTTGTGATAATTCAAACGTTGCAACAAGTGGGGGTTTGAGGATTTGAACCCTATTTCTCCTTATAATGGAGACTAGGCAATGCCACTAAGCTACAACACTCTTGGCAGGGGTCATTTATGCAACCATAATAGCATTCAGTTTAATCCAACCATCCAGAATAACACGCAAAACAACTCTTTGTTTATTGAAAAGAGAATGCAAAAAAGGCATGAAGTAGCCTAAAGAATTACAAAAAATACAAAAGATTATGTACAAAGAGATAGAGACTCAATAAAAATTAGAATGGAATCTCTATTGGTGAGTCCACTAGCATTGGAACAATCAAACAAAGTACCAACAAAATAAGCTATAAAAAGAAATAAAGAAAAATAACACACAAAACCATAAAAAGAACAACAGTTTAGAAACATAAAGTTCCCCTATCATGTAATAATAACTAAAGCTTCCCTATCATATAAAGTTCTCTCTTACAGGTTCTCGATGAAGCTGTTTCCAGCAGGATCGTCCAGGATAAAGGTAAAAGATGAATCTCCTGTTGCACAAGCTTTCAGTTTCAACAAAAACTGCTCTAGGGCTTCGGCAGTCTGAGGATCCACTTTCTGGAAAACTCAGAAGATAGCATTAAGATATTGAAGAAGATATTACATGATATTGAATATTGTGAATCTCCTAATTAATATCCACCTTGCGTTCTTCTTGAAGGGCCTGCAACTCATCTGCAGCTCGTACCAATATGCCCTCCACCTAGAATAATGAAATCAGATATAAGATCTTCCAAAAGGAGTGCAGGAAAAAAATCCCTGAAACATATAAAGTGCATGATTAAAACTTATAGAACAGGATACAATGTGATCAAACTGTTCCAACACTGACGTAAAAATGCACCAGAAACCTTATCAAATATACACAAAATTTATCCAGCCTCTGGCATAAAAATTTTTGCCTCAAAGCAAATGCAATAGCCCATCTTCAAGTAAAAAGAGTTGGTGCAGGCTAGTCAAAACCGTTCAATATGACTAGTATTTTTTCTTTCGATTTTTTGGTAAGTTGCACACACACACACATGATGGTCTTGAACCCATGACCATACCCCTCCACCTACTTTTACAAGGGGAGGAAGTGTCATTTAAGCTAGGGTGAAGTTTCCCACATTGCAGTTGTATGCTTATATAAAAGTGATAAAAACCATTAAAAAGCACAAAAGGGGATCAACACTAGTACACAGTAAGTATACAAATGAAAGCCCAAGAAAAAAAAAGAGCAATCAAGAAATAAAAATATGATAATAACTAACAGAAGTTCAATTTACCCAGGAACTCTAGGAAGTTCATAGTAGAAAAAATATGAAAAGTTGAAGTCCAATCATATATTCTGTAAAATTAATAACTTCAGCTTCACCAAACTCAGCTCTTTCCCCTCAAAGCAACGAGCATTTCTCTCTCTCCAAAGACACCACATTAAATACAAAGGAATGGCTTTCCAAATCTCTCCATTACTGCTCTTTCCAAAACTTCCCTTCCACCACAGAATAAGGCACGACCACAGCTCCCAGGCCACCTTAGTGTAGAATGTAGAAAAGATTGAACCACTCTCACCTTGGTGTAAAACAAGGTGCCAAATTCTTAATATATTAATTATACATATAGAACATAAATCATATGTACCTAGTGCATTAAAATATTATAATGAAAGTATTTTTCACTAGGAAGCATGGGTGCGGATTCGGGTTCGGGTTCAGTGTGGCAACTTGGCAATTTACGAAAAAGTAGGGTGCAAGTGCTGCAGAATACGTTTATTAATAAATTATTAAATAATTTATTTTTCTATATATTGCTAAGCATATTTTTTCATATAATGGTAAATATATACAAATTTAAGAGCAATAGTAGATGGAGTGAGTCTGAGGGAAAGCCGTGAATTAGAGAGAGAGAGGGGAGACGGAGAGAACGAGAGAGTCAAAGGGAGTTTGAGATGAGTTTAGGGTTTTTTCTTTAAACTAGGATGTCAAAACGGTGTGTTTTGACAAAAAATTTTACGTTTTTTTTTCTTTTTTTAAACACTTATTTGGGCCCATATCAGTCTGATTCGGGGCCCGTTTCAGACCGTATCGGCCGGAATCGGAAAACAAACGTCACGGACGCCGCCATGCCAACAGCCACACGGCGCATCTGTGCTTGTCGGACTCGGGTGCGCCGACCCAATCGGCGCACCCATGCTTTCCAGACTTTTCAATGTGTTGCATGGAAAAATTAGGTCTATCAAATTATTTCAAAATAGGATTAACATGGTTTAGGCTCTATTAGTTATTCTAACAACAGGTTTTGCAACATGCTTCTATATAACAATAAGTTTTACAACAAATTTTTGTAAAGTAATTTAACAAAAAATAGGTTCTATAACATGCCTTTTTAATAGGTTTCACAACAAACTTCTAAAAATAAATAATTAATTTAAATTATTTTAATAATAATAATAATAATTAAAAAAAAAAAATTTAAAGAAAACCCTAAGTCTCTCGCCTTAGCACCTTTTTCATGGCTTAAGGTGGTCACCTTGCTTGCTTAGGGTCTAAAGGTGAGCGTCTCACTAAAGGTGCTTTGGCTTAGAGCTCACCGCCCAAGCACCCGGCTTGCCTTTGACTACAATGGTCTTGGCCCTAAAATTGTGATGCAAAGTTGGAGTTCAGGCCCTTAGGGGGTTTGGGGGTCCAATTCCAATTCTGTTTCTTTGATTATGCCCAAAAGTTAGATTTTTTCTTCCATGTTCAGTTCTGTGACTTAAAAAATGCATCAATATGATTTTAGGGGGAGGCCAGGAGGGTTAAAAATAACAATTCCAAATAACTAAGATTATTGAATTACCAATTCTTATTAGGTACCACCACATTTCTATTTGCCTACAGCCCATTGTTAACACATCCTTAGCACAGGTTCCAATTCAATGGCCAGCTGCTTTAATGACAGCATTGCAAGCCTGAGCACTCACTTCTACAACTCTAGACAATGTCCAAGTATCTAATGAGTGATGACTGCAGCTATCTCTCTCCCCAAAAAGCCTCGATGCCCAGCTGCATTTACTGACAGCATTCAAACCCCATTTACTGCAGTCATCCCACCTCCCCCCTTTTATTCTCTCTTTCAAATTCGACAATTTGACAACCATTGGCAAGGGGAATAGGTCATGATATTGATGTGTTATCGCAGAGAACATGAAGACAGACACGTTCAAAATTTCACCCACCACTTTGCAGATGCTGCAACATTTCACTCATCTTTCTTTCTTTTTTGGGATCTTTAGTCTTTTTCTGTTTCTTTTTCCTCCTAAACCACTATCACTAATCCCTAGGATTGATCTCAGTAAATTCAAGTCAGATTCTCATGGTGGAAAATGCATAGCTGACTTTTTTTTCAAATTTGATTCCTATATTAGGTTTTAGATAATTAAAAAACTAGGAAATTTGCTATTACTTACTTGGCCTAATCTATTAAATTTCTTAGAACAACAAAACTTGAAACCATATTTTCTCTAGATATTACTTTATTCAACATGTTCTTTTATGAATTTATTGACCCATCCAGAGCTCTCAAGTTACATATTCCAATGTTCATCCAAGGAATAGAAACATTAATCTGGTGCAATATGCCAATATCAATTCTGATAAATTTAAAAGTAGAATTGTGACCCTGCATTCCAGTTCCAAACCGCATTCAAATTAAAGCCTTAGTGTTAACAAGATTTAGTCATTTGAAATCACAAAAACAATCATTTAAACATTCCATGTCCCTCCCTCCAATTAATACACAAATGGGACACTAAACTTCTCGTAAGAACAATTAGAATGGAGCCTACCTTGCATAAAAATACAATCAGCTACTCTCCAGAAAATTCATATAAAGTTCTCAGATGTAAAAAAAAATGGGATCACTTCTTATAGACTCGTATAGAATAATAAAACACCCACTGAAATCAACACCACCAACACCTAGACCAACCTCTTGATTTGAAATGTATTTTTTTCATTTAGAGTCAACAGAATTTGATCAATCCTTTTTTCGTTATATTTCTATGCCTCCTAATACTACAAAGGATTTAATAGTAACATCATCCTAGAGAGTTGTTCAAGTACAGCAACAGTTAGCCAGATGCAAAAAATAAAGACTACAAGGAAAAGAAAGATTAAATCCCAAAATATTCAAGATTTATGGTCTAGTTTCAATGTGAGGCCTTCCTGTTATTATTAGGAATCCAACTCTTTAATAGGGGTAGTTTGTTAATTTCCAGATTTACTGGGAGATGCTGTAGTGGGCAGTTCTATAGGTCCATGAGTCTGGTTTTATCTTCTAGGTCCTTTTTTTCTATTTGATCTAGAAATTCTTAATGCCTTTCTGCTCTTTCTAGGAAAACGTTATTTAGGAGACCGTATTGCAATAGCCTATAAAAGAGTCTTTATGTATTCAATAAACAATCAAAATAGAGAAATTGAATTCAATAAATTCCAACAGCTTATTTAAGCTTTAAGGGTGCGATTGTCTTTTCCTTCCTTAGTGTGATTGCTTAAAAAGCCTAGGTATGATTCCCTAGGATTTATCTTTCTTTGTTTCTTGTTCCACTGTTTTAACACCAAGAAGCCATCAAATTCATTCAAGATCCAATCTTTTTTATTACATACCTACCTAAACTATTAAACATCAAACCCTATTCAAGAACCCTTCAAGATCTCATCAAGAAAATGAATTTAGTGCTGAATTCTACATCAAAATTGGTATCAGAGTCCATTAAGGCCTCCACCTGTGTCATAGCCGCTACTAAACTATTTTCATAAGAATAAGGAAAAACAGAAAGTGAAGGTTTTAATCAACAAACCAAAGCCAATTAAAAAAGCAACTAGAAGGGGGGGGGGAAATTAAACAAAAGGGTAGAGTTAAAGAAGATACTGTTGACAGAGATCCACGTTGAGCCTCAGGAGGAATCTCAAAATCCAATTCAGGAATCTGCACATATAAAGAATGAAAGGGAACATAAATCTCAATAGCTCAATATCAAAAAATTCAAAGGAAACTTGCTGAGCCAATGCACAGAAGGAAATCACAACATGACGAAGTAAAAGTCAGAAGTTTTCTGTTATTGCCAGAATCTAACATGCTGTCATTTTTCTACAAGTTACAATTCCAATAAAACAACAAAAACCTGGTGTACAAAACACCAGCTATAGTACTCTTTGCAAGTTTCAACCAACAGTGATCTATAGATAATGTAATGTGACACCCATGCACATTTATACACAACCAAAAAAATGGGAGGGAAAATTAAAAATAAAAAAGAACTTTACTACATGTCATCTCACCTAAACAATAACCAACCACCCCTCGCTGCACAAAAATAAATAAATAAATATTATAAGCAATGGAAAAACTATTAAGATATGATCTATCTATCACATTCTAACCAACATACCTAATGAACCTCCCCCAACCCAAAAATATAAAACTGGGAAGACAAGAAGTAACTTTAATGATATAGTCAGTGTTTCCATGTACAAGATGCACAACGTAGGACCATTTTAAATAGAGGGGGGGGGGGGGCGCCGGGGGAGGAGATACAAAACTTCAATGCATTGCCCTGGGTCCACTCTGGATTTATCGTGCAAAATATAAACCAAGTAAAGATGGGGGGAAAAGGGGTAAAAATCTAAGATAACTAATCTAAAGAATTGAAAAATAAATGGACCTGCAGTGATTACACACATGTAACTAACAGCAAAGCATAGGAAAAAGAATACATTTATTTGTAGTCATCAACAATAAGTTTCAATGATACAAAGTAAACAAAAGCATAGAAGAAAAATGTCAATTCATTTCACAGACTCCAAAATTTACCAAAGTCATTTGACACCATCACAAAGCCCAAAAAATCTTTAACTCCATGGTTTGAGGTGACAGTGTAATCACATGCAGAGCAGACTAGCAGATAATATAACCAATTATATATATACACAAGCAAACAGAAAAAGACCTAAATGAGTCACTTAAACAATCAAACATTTATTTAACCTGTAGTGATATATATCCTTAACACCAATACAATAAATACAGGAAAACAAGAAGAAAATATTCCATGTTTACCAGCCAAAGTGAGTCTCCACTTGTTGAAAAACTATATCAATGAAAAATATATAAAAGAAAGATGCCAAGTCATGTTATTTCAGGTACCAAAGTTCATTTATACCATTAAAGAGCAAAAAATTTTGTTTATACCATTACAGGGAAAATTTCACAATGGTCTAAGATGACGGGAAGCCAGACAGTGTGGAGCATATCGTAAAACAAGTGAAAACTAAATCATGAAAAAAAAATTACAAACATGGAATTTTTGGGCAAAACGAATCAGTGTTAGAAATTCACAGAAGCACCAAAAATCAATCAACCAATTTAGTACACAATATAATAAAAAAATTTGATAACATCAAAACTGCATTATTTATATTGCTTCCTATTAGACTTGCCATTCCAAATTACCTCAATTTATCAATAACTTTCAGAAAGTACATTAAGGGTATACCAGCAAAAAACAAATTAGAAAACTGACTGCCTCGTTACTGATCCAATTTGACACTTTCGACATTTATAAAGATCACTAACTACAGAAATTTCAATGCAGTTTCCAAATCTGTAAGATCAAGAGTTCAATTATATAGACAGTAATGCACAGAAACAACAACTAATACTTCTATACAAAATAACAATACTTCCAAAAGTGAACTATGAAAATAAAAATGCAAATGCCAAAATTTTTATGTAGAAAACTGCAATGAGAATATATAGAAGCACCTTAATTGTTGCAGATTCCGACTTCACTACTTGACGGTTAAGCATCTGCATCCAAAAAAAAACCCATCAGCCAGGCATGCTCATATTCCATAACCATATCTTTGAATTTTAAGGAAAAATACAAATGGACTAGTGGAAAGGAACAAAACTCAAAATATTTTATGAACATATCAGAACAAGAAAAGAAGGCTCTATCCCAAGAAGAAAAAAAAGGTCGTTGCATGTTATATATAAATAAATTGACAAAAATTTGACATTCCCATGAAAGAGTAGGCAGTCAGAGAGAACAGCTGAAATAAACAAGCATGATGAAATTGAGTTTAGCAAAAGGCTTCATTTATTAAGAAATGCATGATTTGCAACCATAAAGCACATAAAATGAGAGACATCAATTCATAATAATTTTTAATTCCAATGAACTCAACCTTTGGATCACCCGAAGGGACTTCAAGGCGGTAGCAACACCCCCGAGGTTGAATCTCGCCGGCAAATTGAACCTCATTGTTCCTATAGGACAAACAAACCATGATCAAAACTTAAATGAAGCAGCGTTAACTAAAAAAAAAAAAAAAAAGGCTAAAATGCAAATTGCAAACAAACTTGTGCTCTAACTTTACCTTCGTTCAATTGAGTCTCTAATTTTCAAATTTATTCTACCGTCCAATTTCGTTAAAAAATTGCCATTATAAAATATTTTATAGATTTTTTAAGTGAATTTTTTTTTTCTTTATTTAATTGCATACTTAACAGTAATTTTTTATCGCACCTAAATTTAATAAATTTGAAATTTGAAAAAATATATATATACAGTTTACCTCTCACCACAATGTGGACATTCAAAAGCTGACAACAAAATCTGCAAAGAGGAATAAAAATAATAATAATAACAATAAACATTCAATTAGAAGAATGAATAAATAAATAAAAATGAGAGACTGTACAGTGTATACCTTTCGAAAATGTGGAATTAATGTCAATAGGAACCTTGTGATTCCCTGTTTCAAAGTAATAAAAAGTTGTTGTAATCCAAAACTAAAAGAGGTACGCAAAATAGAGAGAGAGAGAGAGAGAGAGAGAGAGAGAGTGTGTGTGTGTACATTTTGGTGGCAACGCATACAGAGACTTTCGAGTTGGTAAAGAGGGGCGATATCAGCGTCGTTGGAGGAGACCGCTTCAACCACCGACCTCACATCCACGATTTCCTCTTTCTCTCTCTTACTGTTGTTGTTGTTGCCGCCTTCCATTTTTTTTTTTTTTTTTTTTTTGTTTTCTCTCCCTCGAGTCTGAACTATCAGTAGAAAGAACTGAAGGGTTGAAATTATGGAGTGTATGTGGAGGAACTGGAAGATGCTAGTAAATAATAAATCTTTGTCTTGAACTTTCTAGCATATTTCTTTTTTCTTTTTTTTTATTGGAAACTTTCTAGCATATTTCTGTTTCCTATTGTAAAAGAAGAAGTTATGTATATATTTGAAATCGGCAAAAAAAAGCATTAGCTGTGCGTTGAGTATTTCAGTGCCGAAGCTAAGGCCTATGAGTGCCCTAATGGTTGGGTAGGCCCATATATTTGGCAAGTGGGTCTGCTTCACTTCACGTGGGCTATTATTTTCAAAGATTTTAGGGATATTTGTTAAAAGATTTATAGTAACATTGTTTAAATGTTATGAAAATATATGGGTAAAAAAGTATTGTAGAAATATGTGGTATTATTTAAATAACGAAAACTGTTGTTCAAATAACATTACCAACAAGTCCAAGACTTCAAGAATCATTTTTTTTGTTTTTAAGTAGCTCAAGTTGGCTTATTTTCAAAAATGCTAAAACTTAAATTATATTTAAAATAAAATTGAGATAAAAAGTAATATGAAATTCCGAGTTGAGAAATTTTTTATAAGGAGTACAAGCTAAAATATAACAATTCTTAAATAAAAAAAGAATTATTATATAAATTAACTTTAACTCAACAAAAGTCGCGATCTATTGGTACTAAATTCATTTATAATTCATCTTAAAACAAAAGAATTATTATATAAATTAACTTTAACTCAATAAAAGTTGTATTCTATTGGTACTAAATTCATTTAGAGCAACCACATCAGCCCATCTATAATCTTCTAAAATAGAAAAATGTACCAATTTTACATATTTTGAGCAAAAAAATACCCACATCAGTGGGTGTAAAAATGTGTGAATATACACCACGACTGTGTAAATGAACAGTAATTGTGCATATATACATGGTTACTGTTCATGTGTAAACGATTTTTTTAATTCTTTTTTTCTCTCTCCTCTATCAAACTACTTCTCTTCCTCAACATTTACAACAACCTAGCGCGCCAGAATAAGAAGAAGGAAGAAGAAAATAACCACCCAACCACCAAATCCAGCGCCACCACTAAACACCGCAACCTAGCACAGAGAATTAACCCAAAATCAACAGAAAATTAACCCAAAATCAACGAAAAAGCAATTAGAAAATCCAACTCAAAATCAAGACAAACCTACTAGAAACCCCAACTCAAAATCAATCAAAACTCACCGGTAAACCCAACCAAAAAAAAGTCCAAAACCCAGCCCAAACCATACTCAACGGAAAACTCATGTGAAATGCCCAACAGAACCAGATCTGCTGCCACTACTTCCGCCCGATGGTCTTCCATTGCTGCCGTTGATTAGGGGTAGGAGGCGAAGGGTCATCGGTTGGGGTGGGAGGCAAAGAGTCGGTGGTGGAGGAAGAGAGGGAGGGCGAAAGCGTGAGGGAGGCTGAATCAGTGGAGGGCTGAGGCAGCGAGCTGGATCGGCAGCTACGGCGGGCTGTGTGAAGCGGTTATGAGGAAGAGAGAGGAACGGGTGAGAGAGTTGATGTGGGTGTTTATGAGAGAGAATGAGTATTAATAAATAATAATAAATAATATTATTTAATTAGAATAGATTTGTAAAACAGATAAACTGATGTGGATGTTTTGGAAATGTGGTAGTGTAAAATAGAAAAAATAGGTTTTTAGTGTAAAATAGACGGAAATTTTTAGACTAACTGATGTGGTTGCTCTAATTGATCTTAAAGCAAATCTTTTAGCTATCACTTTTTCTATATTTACTGGTTATACTATCCTCAAAAACTAAGTCTCATATTGGTTATTGTAATCTAGGAACGCAATATCTATTTTTTTAAGTTCACATCTTTGAGCTCTTATAAGAGTTCAAAATCTGAAGTTTTCGTATTTGGAATAGACAATTATGCAATAGACTTCAAATTTTGAACATTTTTCTCTTGAACTATGCATCAATTGATGGTGGTTTCTCCCATTAAACTACTCCCACTAAAAAAAATGAATATTGAATTTTACAAACTAATTATATATCTAATTTTAAATAAAAGTGTAAAAGATTGATTATATCTATGTGAAACAAGTAAAAGCAAACAATACTACTAATATGAATATACATAAAATAAAAAATAAAAAACAAATATCAATAACATAATTTAATTACAAAAACCACCATCAAGAAAACAGAAATTCCATCAGATTTTTTTTTAGAAACTTAATCAGATAGTAAATCACTGTTAATAAATTTAAATAGTAGAAGAATATTGAAAAGTGCAAGCTGTAAACCATAATTTTTATACATACTAGCCTCTGAGCACGCGCGTAAGTGCTCAGAGGCTCTTCTACTTTTTTTGTAAAAATTAATAATTTGCATCCATTATAAATTATGTTACTACATTTTTCAATCACAAAAATACCTAAGGCTGTGATGCATAATCCTAAACTATAATGGATGTAGATTATTCACCAAACCCATATAGCTAACAATACTAATAATATCAACAAAGTGCACAGAGAAATAAACTCCAAAAAAAATTCAATTATGTCACCATGTTTATTACTTAATCTTTTAATTAGTGAACAAAATTTGTAAAGTATTAAGCATTAATTTGACTTACAAAAGGTTCCCATCAGAAAGGAATTTCCTATAAAATGAAAAAAAAAATGAAAAAGAAAAGAAGAAGAAGAAGAAGAAAAAAAAAGAAGAGTAGTCAGTACAACTCAAAGATTAATAAAAAAAACTATATGAAAGCCCATCAAAGTGAGAGCCAAACTAATAATTTCAACACACATTTCCCCGAAGCAAGTCTGCAAAACGTACTTCACAAATTAGTTTTTTTTTTTTTTTTTTTTATAACTATTTAGTTTTTATTTATTGATATTTAGTTTTATTTTTTGTACCATTACTTTGAAGAAACGGGTTAGTGGAAGCGTATTTCTATTTTGTAAGCAATATTTTAATGCAAGTTAGACATGTATTTTTACCATACTATCTTTTAGTTTTATCTCTACTTAAACTTAGGGGTGTAGGGATATTTAATATATAAAAAAACTAGTCCAAATAGGGGAAGTGTAACACCCCCAACCTAATTACATAATTAATTTTATGGGTTTATATGCATGTTATTATCTTAATTACTTTGAGTGCATAAAACTTTGATTTTGTGATATTATAGAAGATACATGCTCTTTTAATGTTGTAAAAATAAGTTTATATAGGAAGGGATATATATGCAAAGTTACATTATTGTTTGGGTCTTTCTAAAAATATAAGCTTATAAGGGGGTGAAAAGTGTAAATGCCAAAAAGTTGAAAAAGTGGGCTGTGATTTTTTCTTTCCTTAGCATCACACATGCCCCACCCCCAGAGTCAATTTTCTTATCCTTCTTTTGCTGCACCGGAACCTTCTTGGTTCATTTTTCTTTACTCTTTCTTTTCTTCTTTCTTCTTCCCTTCTTACATGGCAGCACCATCTCACCATCAGCCCTCACTCTCTCACCGAAAATCATAAACATCTCTCTCTAAGAAGAAATTAAACTCTTACCAAAGTTTTAGCTTCAATTGTGAGTAAGTATATATGTTTATTTTCTGTTATGGGTATTTTAATGGTATAATGGTTGTTTTAGTTTCACTCTTTGTTCTCTAATCTAATTTTGGAAGCTAAACTTGTGATTCTATTTTAGCTAGTAACTTGAAAGATTGATGATATGGTGGTCTGTTGGATTCTTACTAACGTATTTTAATATGTTTAGTATAGGTAAAAAAATACCCAAGTGATATGAAGACCAATTGCTATTAGTTGATGATTTTGTAAGAACATGTGCTGAAACTGTCATTGTGACAGATTTGGTGTTTGCAACAAGAAAAATATGTATAAAATTATATTCTGTGAATTAGGATGTTAGGAGTAATTTTTATGAATTCTAAGACACACATGGTTGTTCTGGAAGTAGGCTCACAGCATTTGGATGAGTATAAAATAATAGTTTAATTTCTAAGTTGCATAAATTTCTGTCAAGACAGGTTTGAACACGTTGTCTTGTATGATTTTTAATAAATTATGGTTTTATTCTTTGACTCCGAAATTTTTATCGTATATACTAGATATACAAGGAAGTAGTTCTGTAAAATTTCATGACATTTGGATGTGTGTGGACAGCCCATTTGTATTTTACAAATTTGGCATACGCTGCTGGAATGAGCAATGAACAACATATGCTACACCTGACTTTGTGGATTTAATTCTCAAGTTAGGGTGAATGTTTTAATCTATAATTTAATATGGTCAACCGTTGGTATGTTTGGATCATATATAAATTTTATGTCTTGGTTTCTCTATGGTTTGGGTACATAATGTATTTGATGATTGTATCATGTGTTTTGGGGAACCTTGTGTGATGGGAAGTAAAGATTTTCTTGAGTTTGAGAGTTAGGTTATGATTAAGGTATAAGTTCATATACTTAAGAAGAGTTTGTCAGTAATAAGTTTTGGTCTTTCATTTAGGTAACGAGAACGAGAACATGGACACTTGAGCTCCTCTTGTACAATCTCTTACGTATTCTGTTTTCAGGTAAG
Organism: Quercus glauca; assembly: GCA_023736055.1. Classification (NCBI taxonomy): domain Eukaryota; kingdom Viridiplantae; phylum Streptophyta; class Magnoliopsida; order Fagales; family Fagaceae; genus Quercus; species Quercus glauca. The sequence goes on from CM043321.1 coordinate 9,085,607, forward strand.
AGATTTGTGACATGTGCTTTTGATAAGTATAAATATTGTTTAGAAAAGTATTATGCATTAAAGTTTTTAATTAGAGATATTAAATATAAGCATGATTTAAGTAAAATATGTGTTTGTGAGTTGTTCAATCTTATATACATAATAATTTTACATATTGTTGCTATTATTTATGTCACAAACATAGTATTTAAGAATGAAGTGGATATGCTACTGTTGTGAAACATTTATGTAAAAACAAAGTCATCAGAAAAATATAGTTTTTAGTTATTCCGTTGTTATGATCTGAACTCAGCCAGTAGGGGTTATAGTACTGGTATTTTCATGGAAATTTCGATTGACCATTAAAAGTGGGACTAGTTTTGCTGTATCCACCTTTGTTGGTAACAGCTAACTTGTGGAGAATGTCAACCTACCCCGATGGTTGAAAATATGTATTATATGAAAAGTTTATGATAAAGTATTTTATAGTCTTTTTAAAGATAAGGTTACTGAATTATGTTGAAGTTACTTATTATGTCTTTTTATTATTATATGAAAGAAAAATGAAGTATTTTTATCTGAAATTTCATAAGTTATTTTAAGAACAACATGAATATATGAAGCTATGTTATCAAAGCTGTCATATCTATAAAATATTTGATTTACATGCATTCTTATTAAAGGCTCATGGAGCTTAAAACCTTACTGGGCTTCACAGCTCATCCTATTATATTTCAGCGCACAGGTTCTTCCTAGAAGCAGCGAGAGTGTTAAAGGTGGCAAGGATTTTGTGATTCTCGTTTGTTAGAATGTATAGTTCTTTTGTTGTATAAGGAGGAATCAATATGTATTTGATCCTTTGAGCACAGATGTAAATTCGGAACCTTAGTTTGGTTTGAACCCTAATTGTATGTCTTTAGGGTTGGGTTTGTAAATAAGAGATTTTGCTAAATATTTAGCTATGTAATATTTACACGAATACCTGACGTTACAGCAAGTGGTAATTTTGCAAAGTTCAAATGAAATGAAGTTTCAAGGTTTTCGTCATTTTTGTATATTATGGCTTTTATGCAAGAGAGTAAGCAGAAATTCAAGAAACAAATTCTTGATAACACCTTCAGATTAGATTGGTTCGTGTTAGTATTGAGGTAAACTTGATATTAACATGTTGGTCATGCTTTAAACTCTTAAGTACAGGTTTGGGTAACAGGAAATCCCTTAAATAGTAGTATAGAAAAAGCATAGGATATAAAATATAATTTAATGGGTACTAAACATTATTGGGGACTAAACCAATAATACTTTTTTCCTCAAAATTCTAGGGGCCAATTATTCAATTTACATATAATTTAGAATTTTTTTTATTTTTTTTATTTTTTTTATCATTGATGCATTTTTTAAGAAGTGAGAGATTCTCACCTCTGGTGGAACCCACAAACATTTATAATATAAACAAAAAGCTAGTTGAAAATTATCAGACTCACTCTCCAAATCCAATCTGACTTCCCTATCTTAGAATCTTTGTTGGTAGAGATATCCTACCTTTTTGTTATATGATATGGTTTTAAAAACCGAACCGGTCAAATAATCGAAAAATGACTGGTTACTAATTTTATGATCTAATCGAGATTAAATCAATGGTTGAACTGATGATCTTATAAATAATTTTTAAATTATAAAATAAATAATAAGTTATATATATATATATATATATTACTAATAAAATAATGGTAGTAAGTAAGTTTAGTTAAAAAATATATAACATCTTTTTAAAGAATTTGTGTACGCTTTTAGATTTTTACATCTTATATTTACAAATAAAAATACCAAAAAGTACTAAATAATAACATATTAACATTACAAAATAATCATCCTTCTCAATTACAAAATAGGCTTTCAACAAAACCAAATAAAGAAAAATTCATTACATCTAATAACAAATAAGTTTTAAATAAAGAACTATATATTAAGTTTTAATGTTCATTTGATAACTAAGAGTATTAGCATCAAGTATGTCAAATGTAAATTTTTAGCATTTGGCACACCAAACACCAAAAATCAAACTTAGATGTGCCAAAATCCTTTTTTTTTTTTTACAACATGCTACAGTACCTTTCTACTAGTAGAAGGGTATTATAGCATGTTGTAAAAAAACATTAACCATATTTTATTCTCTCTTCTTTACTCTTTCACATCTCTCAGAGGTCATTGTTATCTCTCGTTCCCCTTTCTCTTTTCTCTTTTCTCTTTTCTCTTTTCTATCTTCCCCCTCTCAAAAATCTCTCCTCTTTCTCACCCCCCATCTCTCTTGTTCTTCGCCATGGTTGTGGTTTTTTTTAATAGTTTGAGAACTGCTTTGTGGTGGTGGTGGGGTTGGGATCGGTGGTTGTGAGTCTTGATGTGGTTGTGGGTTTGTAATGTGGGATGTGGGTTGAAGTGGCAGTGAATTGGTGAAGCACACCAGCAAAGCCACCATCTTCTTTCTCTTCTATCTATTTCTCTTATTTTATTTTTATTTTTATGTTCTTGTTTTTCTCATCTAGGACCGAATCTCTCTCTGTTTATTGATTTCAATGGTGGTGGTGGATGGTTGTGAGGGTGATGGATAGTAGTGGTAGGATGAAGGGTGATGGATTGTTCTGCTTGGGTTTTTTTTTTTTTAATAAATTTTTTTATACAATTGAGTTTTTTTAGATTATTTTAATGTAGTATAATGTTAAAATAGAATATATGATACAGAGTGTATTGTAGAATATTGTACTAAAATTGAAAAGTAAGTTTTGGTGTGTTAAAATGGCATTTGGCATAACACAGCTGATGATGCCAATGCTCTAAGGCTTAATATGGAATCCAGGTGTGTTTAATAACTATCATTTATCTATATTTACTCTATACTACTATTTAAGAGGCTTTCCCTATTTGAGATGAACAATTATGTGGTTCAAAAATACCCCTACACTCTACCCTTAAAAATAGACAAAACTTAGGAAAAACATGATAAAAATATATATCTAACTCCACGTAAAAAAAAAAAAACTACCTACAAAATAGAACCATTCTCCCATTAACCCATATCTACAAAACTTCCCGTCCACTAAACCACAGCCAAAATTCAAATTTACAACAATCATTCCTATCAAAACACTGTAACCTACACTCTCTTTTTTTTTCCCTTTAAATCTCTTTTGTAAGGTAGAAACCCACTCAACTTTTGTTTTTCATACTTACCTTCTTAAAACAAAAACAATTTATGTTCATTTCAATGAATGGTATTTGGAAAAGAAACAACTTTATCTAAACATGGATGGTTTAGACTTTAGAGCATTCACATAGATGCTCTTAAATTACTAAAAATTTATTTTTAACAATACACACCACAAAAAACATGCTATATCAATAATGCTATTCTTAAAATTTTTGCAAATGAGCTACAATAAATTGTCATCTATGCCAAGTCCATTGTAGCTCACAAGTTATAATAAATAATAATTCTTTATTCTATTATCTAATTAAATATTGTTTATCTCTCTCTATCTCCTCCCCCCCCCGGGCGATTCTTTCTTTTTTCTTTCTCTTTCTTCTTTCTCCTCTTTTCTCTATCTCTCCATCTTTGTGGGTTAAGTGGTGGTGGTGGTAGTGATTAATTTTGAATGTAGTCGTGGGTTTCGTGGTGATGGGTTGTGGTTTGTTTGTTTGTTTTTTTTTTTTTTTTTCTTTGGTAGGTTGTGGTTGCAGGTGGTTATGGCTAGTGGTAGAGGTGGCCATGGCTGTTTTTATGGTAGTTTTTTTTTAATAAGTTTCTTATGTTGTTATAAAGAGAAGTGCTATGTCTACAACATTTTCACAATAAATCATAGGTAATTAGTTATTATTGGTTATAATTTGAATCTATCATTAAAATTACTTTTTTACCCCACTAATAACAGTCTACCAATAATAACCTATAATTTATAATTTATTATGAAAATGTTGCAGACATTAAAAAAAAAAAAAACATTTTTGAGGTATTAAAAACTAAATTTTTTTAACACTGCTCTTAGATTCCAAAGTTGCTTACTCAAAAATTCCTCACCATTCTAGCAAAAAAAAAAAAAAAAAACTTGTTTTCTTCACCATTCTGCCCATCGATTACAATTGGAAATAAAATAAAAAAATTTAGAATTATACACAGAACAAGTAAATAACTAATGCAAAATTAGAAAACTACTCATTCACACAAGAAGTCTCCCAGTCACAAACCAAACACCGATTTTCACCTAAAAAAAACTAACAACCAAACAAAAAGCCACTGTTTTTTGAGAAGGAACAAAAAGCCATCATTTACCATATCAATCGAACCTTAAAAAAAAAAACACAACAGTGACAAAGAGACAGAGAGAATCCTAAAAATTCCTAACCAGAAATCTGAATGGCCCTAACATCAGGCTTCTGGACTTCCTCTTTGGCCACAGTGACAGTAAGCACACCATTCTCCACAGCAGCCTTAACCTCCTCGACCTTAGCGTTCTCCAGAAGCATAAGGCCCTGTTTGGTTTTTTTTTTTTGTTCACTCATCACTCTTCACTCAATTTTTATCACTCATCACTCATCACTCATCATTGATAACTCATCACTCTTCACTCAAAAATACCCAAATTTCTATAACTCAGTTTGTGGGCTGTTTGGGTGAAACATTTCAGTGGATTTTTTAATTCAATTACTCACCTTTATGTCATTCACTGGGTCCCACAAAAATCACTTCCCAAAACAGGTGCACAGAATGGTCACAAGCCTAAGCGTTGGCTCTCTCTCTCCTCTTCACGCCCTTTCCATGACAGAGGAACAAGCCAAAGGCAGACATTGTACAAAAAATTTCCATAACACTCAGTCCAAATTTTTTTTTCCCAAGCCAAAGGCAGAGCAAAGCAGACATTGTTCACTCACCATGGCTGTAACAGAGGAACAAACCCAGAAACTTCTAAAATAAAAAAAAAAAAAAATTAAAAACATAAAAAGAGGCATAAAAGCTATACTTGAGTAGAGAGTAAAAAAAGAGGCATAAATAAATTCCTAGCCATTCCTCAAGGTCTCAGTAAACACAACACAAAAAATCGAGGAACATGGAAAAAACAAAAAATATCAAAATAAAACCCAACAGATGGAGGGGCTGAATATTCTCACCGGAAAAAAAAAGCAGTTCACGGAGCAAAACTGATCGGCGGAGAGATGCGCTTCAGAGATCAGTGCGTGTTGCTATGCTGTGGCACTTCAGACTTGTTGCTGTGCTGTGGGTTTGGGAGAAAGAAAATAGAAAGTGATGAAAAGTAGTGTAGTGAAGGGCTGGGCTAAAGGTAGTTGGGAAAATAAACAAAAGTGCCGTGGGAAGTTTCAGTGGGTCTGCTGTGATTTGACTAAACACTGCTGTGGGACCCAAAAGCAGCCCAATAATTACACAAACTGCCATTGAGTGAACAAAACTCAAAACTCAAAAAAATAAAAACAGCCCGAAGGAGTTTCCAAAACTGATAACTCATATCCCACAATTCTCAGATATGTTAACTGAGTTCACATCCGAAAAAAAAGCCAAACAAACTTTGTGCATGTGGGGCCCACAGATTTTGAGATATGAGTTAACAAAACTCAGTTTTTTTGAGATATGAGTTTGGCAAAATCCAAACAACACCTAAACCTCCTCGAGAACCTTCCACTGCACTGCTCCACTTGGTGCCACGTGTCAGTGTCACTCTTCTCTTCCTGCTCTTGACTCCTCTCCCCGCTTATCTGGAGAACTCGACCTTCCTTGATCTCCACCTTCACTTCCTCTTTCTTCAGCCCAGGCACGTCGGCTTTAAACACGTGCGCATTCTGGGTCTCCCTCCAGTCCACTTTAGCTGCGGTGAACGAAGATGTTTCGGAGGAGAATATGGAGTGAGAGAATTGTGGCATGTCAAGCTTTGAGAATGGGTCGAAGATGTTGGATCGGCGGTTGAGGAACTGTGGAATCGGCCACATTTTTTTTGTGAATGTGATAGTGATATGTATTTTTTTTTTTGTTTCGAGTGAATTAGGGTTTTGTACGTGTAGTGGATAAATCTTGATGGGAACACTGGGGAGTAAAAATTAATAATGAATATTTTAAACGAAGATAAAAAGTAAATAGTGTTTGGGTTATCTAGAGAGCTTAATATTTCATACGATGTTTCCAAACTAGCAAGAGTGAAGAGTCCCCCACCTAATAATCACAAAAGCCACACACGTCCAAAGCAATGTTATTCGACTCAGGGTAAGTGGGTAACCTTTCTCTGGCAAACTTCTTCTTCTCAAGTATTTAATGTAGGGTCAACAACTCCAAATGCAGTAGAAATACTCGGGCAAATTCGTTGATGAGAATTTCTATCTTTGTGGGCTTGTGGAGTAGAATAGAAAATATTTGCATGGCTTTACTATTTTTACTATTTAATATTTGCATGGCTTTACTATTTAGCAAAAAAAAAAAAAAAAAATTGCCTGGCTTTACTAGGAAAATAACATGCTTCAAACTCTGATACGAATGAAGCAAACTTAACATAGAACTCTTAATTAGTAAAATATATATATATATATATATATATATATATATCTTAAACGTATAATTAAACAGAAGTGCTACGTCCACAATATTTTCATAACATTTTCTTTACAAATCATAGGTAGTTAGTTGTTATTAGTTCAAATTTGAACATACCACTAAGATTATTTTTTTACTCCAACAATAATAATCAGTAACAACTTACCACTTATGATTTGTTGTGAAAATATTGTAAAAACATTGTATATATAGCATTTCTCATAATTAAATGAAGAAATAAGAGCAAATAGTGTTTAGGTTATGGTGGTTTTTTCACTCTAAAGGATTTGTGTGTAGTTGTTTTCTAAAGAGCTTAAGTGGAATATATATATATATAAAAGAGAAAATTAAGTGGGATATTTAAAGACCCACAAAAGTTACCAACGTTCATTTTAGTTCTTATAAATTAGGAAATTAACATTAAAGTCTCTATTTTTTTATTTAAACTTTAAAATCATCTCTCTTATATATCTACCTCAATGCCCTACTTACAACTCATTATCCTTGAAAATTTTTAACTGCATGTTTGACCATGGCCAAATATGCAATTCCATAATTCAAATAATTTTATTAACAATAATTATTTATGTACAATATTGTGTAAGATGGTAAGGTAATTTCTTTTTACCATTACACAAAACCATAGGAAATTTCCCTTCTACATTCTCATTTTCTCTTGACTCTCTTATTAAACCACAAGACTACAGACGTTTTTTATATTTTTTTACTCTCATAGAAAAAAAATCGTATACAGGGATCCATAATTTAAACTAGCCTCAGAAGCTTTTCTATTTTTTTATATTCTAAAGGTATACCTTCCATTCATCGTAATTAGGAGGTGCTACATTTTTCAATCACAAAATTACATAAGGGTGTGATGAGATTTATTTAGGAAAATTTATTTATCTATTTGTGCTTGAAATAATTTTTTCCCAAATAAATATCATCACACTCCTAGGTATTTTTGTGAACAATCCAAGTTATTACCTATCATTCTTTTTCACTAATTTAAGTAAAAATATTAAATTTTAAAATCCTAAATTTTAGGTTATAAAATCTTTTTTTTTTCTTTAATAACAAAAACCCACGTTAAGTAAGATTTTAAAGCTAGATTAGATTTGAAAAAAAAAAAAAAACCCCTTATCCTTATCCCATCGTTCATATATTATTTTTATGACATTATCCCATATAGTTGAAAGAATTTCTAACTATCCACCACTCTTTTCACTTATCTAAATAAAATTATTAATTTTTTAAACCCTAAAATTTAGGTTATAAAATAATTTTTTTCTTAAAAACAAAAAACCAGCGTTAAGTTAGATTTTAATGCTAAATTAAAGTTGAAAAAAAAAAAAACCCCTTATCCTCATCCCATCATCCTTATATTATTTTTATTTATTTTTTATGAGATTATTCTATATCATCCATGTATAATTTTTATTTTTTTTAATGAGATTATTCTATGTAGGTAAAAGAATTTCCAGTTATCCACCACTCTTTTTCACTTTTTTAAGAAAAATTATTAGGTTTTTAAAATATCCTAAATTTTAGGTTATAATTTTATTTTTGCCAAATCATCTAATGCAGTTACAACTTAAAAGAATAATCACAACTCTTCTTCAATTATCTTTTGTTTATAATCCAAACTTTAGATTCAAAGAATAAAGGTTAAGCCACAAAACATACCTTTACCTTTCTTCCTCTCAATTTCTCACCGGAGAATTTTGTAGAACAAGAATTGTACTACACCAATTTTTTTAGATACTTTTTTTCATTTCATAAATAAAATCTCCATACTTCATATTATGTTTACTTTAGAATTTAGATTAATTACTTCAAATTGTTGCTACTATTGTTATTATCTATCTATTGCTCATCATATTTAATTTTCGATTAACTCATATTTTGCCTTAATTTGTGGTCCATTCAAGGGAGCATATGAATCTTTCAAACGATGAGATGTCATATAAATGCATTCTACCAACTAGCGAGTACCACTGGCTTTATTTTACCTTGTTTAATATCATTTGTTTTCTTATTTTTATTTGCTTTGATTTGATGGGAAAGCTCTAAATTTTAGTTTTTGGTTTTGCGATAGGGATTATCATAAATTTATTCAAAACTATATATTTCTTTAGGCGTAATTAAGATACTCTTTTGTATATTAATTTATTGTTAATTTTTCATACATATTCGATTTTAGTTTTGAAACATTTTTCCCTTTGGTTATCAGGTTTGCTTTTTGGGAAAAATAAAATTGGCACAAGACTTTTTCTCCTCTAATTATAGTTTTTACAATTTTTTCCCCTTAGTGATGGCACTTCCACGGTATGCTGCTCCATCTGTGAGGAGGGAACCAAGTTTCCTTTGGGATGGTAAAATGTATCTACTCTATCCATTCACGTATGGTGATTATATAATTGTTTTTTTACATAATCATCTTTATATAAGCTTTTTATGGCACTTAAAAAAAAATTACAAAAGTTTATTCCTTCTTTAAAAAATTACAAAAGTTTATTCCTTCTTTATCATATATATATATATATATATATAAAGAGGTAAATTTTTTATTTTCCAATTCCTAATCTTAAATCTATGCTTTATTTCATCCCTGCACGTTTATTTTGAAAATTTTGACTTTTGCATATGTATGGTGGGTGATTTTTTTTTTTTAACAAGATTTTATGCTACTGATGTTCTTGAACAAATTAACAAGGAGCCCTCATTCTTCTGGATTCTACATATTAATTTTTATATTGCTCCATGCCTGCAATGAATTGTTCTTTCAGGGTTTCTTTTTACTGGGTAACTTTTGTTAGCAAGTTGGGCCACATTAACGGAGAGATTTAAAAATGAAGCAGATGACAATGTTAAATTTTTGTTGCTTTCCTTATCTTCAGTTGCAGATCAATGGAAACTTAAATATTTAAAGAAGTGGGAATTGGAAAAGTTTGGTAATTAATTTAGTCCTGATATAAGAGTACAAATGGAATTTGTGATGTACATGATATTGAAATATAATGCTGTATTATCATCCTTAATTTTACATTTGTACGAACATTCTTTTATTGCTTTGATCAATGGTTTGCTTTTGTATAAAAAAAAAAAAAAAAAAGATTTAGCAGTAATTCAAGGATTTTTTAAGTCAGTCTCCATTAGTATTGATAAATGTAAAATTTTTCGGTTTTGTGTTTGATAAAAATATATAATTTTATATCTCACAAATTCCTAAACTTTGTGCTTATATGTATAACATGCAAGAAATATAAATAAGGTGTCCTCAATAATGTGTCTTATAGGTGCACCTGTATGAGGAGTTATTTTTGATGTACTCATTTTTCGCCATTTAACAATTATTTTAAACCAGGTTTATAATACATTATTTAATCAGAGTATAACTATAAAAAAGCTTAACCTTTGTAGTTGTAGACTGGAGTTATAAACAATGGATACTAGACACACACAACTAATGTGGGATAAACATCATTTTTTTTTTTAGTAAACAGTAATACTTATTAGAACACACATGAAAATAGTAATATTAGTGTTTTAAACCGAATTTATAATACATTATTTAACCAGAGTACAACTACAAAATGGTTTAACCTTTGTAATTATAGATTGGGGTTATAAACAACGGACACTAGACACACACAACCGATGTGGGATAAACATATTTATTTTTAGTAGATAGTAATACTTACTAGTGTCCGTTGTTTATAACCTCAATCTACAACTATAAAGGTTAGACCATTTTGTAGTTGTACTCTGATTAAAAAATACATTATAAACCCGATTTAAAACATTAATATTACTATTTTCATGTGTGTTCTAATAATTATTTCTGTTTACTAAAAAAAAACAATTATTTTAATTGGGGGCAAGGGGGCAAGGGAAAACTGGGTTCAATTAGATAGAATTAAAATTAGAAACTTGCCAAATCATTTCTCAAATTTCCTAAATATGTGTATAATTTATCAACTGATTCAACTACAATGACGGCTGTTCTTTTTTACATCATTACGAATTTAGCTTTCATATTGCTACATTTAGCTAAGTGAGATAGTATAATTAAGGGTGTGTGTGCTTAATAATTAGTTTGTTTCTAAAAAAAATATTGCTACATTTCAGCAAATACATAAATCTCATTAGACAAATGCGTAGAAAGTGTTCAATTAGAGACTAGCATTTGAACACGAACTTGTTGAGAGGCTTTTTTTTCCCTAAAGTTTCATAATTTTCATTCATCATAATTTGAAGTGTGATGAAATTGAGTAATGCTGGTGGCTGGTCATAAAATAGCACAACTTGTGCCACAACTCGCTATGGCGAGTTGTGAGTGGTAGAGGTGTGTCCCTACATGGATTCATCTTCACACTCTTATCACTCACAACTCGCCACATGAGTGAGTTGTGATACAAGTTATGTCATTTTATGTGACACTCGACGAAATTTATACATTTGTAAATGAAATAATTTTTTTTATTTTATATAAATCTCATCATATGAGTGAATTGTGACATAAGTTATGTCATTTTATGTGGCACTTGATGAAATTTATACGTTTGTAAATGAAATAATTTTTTTATTTTATATAAATCTCATCACATCTTTAAATATATTTGTGATTGAAAAATATAATAATTTCAAATGGTTACAAGTATATATGATTAACTTTTAGGATAAAATTTCCTCAAAAAAAAAGAAACTTTTAGGAAAAAAAAAAGCCTCTAAAGTCTAAACATGGGCGGTGCTGATAGGCTAATATGAAATAAACAATAACTAAGGACAAAAAATGAAAAAGAAAAGAAAAAAGAAAACTATGTGGCTGCTATAGTGCTATATAGTTTTGTTTAATATAATATATATATATATATATAACACTTAAAAAAGAAAAAAGAAGCTAAAATGAAAAAGAAAAGAAAAAAGAAAACTATGTGGCTGCTATAGTGCTATATAGGTTTGTTTAATATAATATATATATATATATATATATCTTAAAAAGGAAAAAAGAAGCTAAGATCGATAGATCCAGTCTGAAGACTTGGAGAGAGAGAGAGAGATGGCAGAATTGTTCATTAACCTGGCAGAGCAGTACGCAAAGGGTCGGCCTAGTTATCCTCAACAATTGTTTGAATTCATTGCTTCCAAGACACCTTCTCACGATCTTGCATGGGACGTCGGCACCGGAAGCGGCCAAGCCGCCCGATCTGTGAGTTCCCCTCTCCCTTCCGTACATTTAAATTTTATGTTCAACAAAATAAGGTAATAATAGCAATAATCAGAAGATACATGGTTGTTTTCGTTATTATGAGACAAAGATGTATGCTATATTAGAATTTAGACCTCAGCTTCTCTTTTTTTTTCTTTTCTTTTCTTTTTTTGTTAAGTAATTAATTGAGAATAAGGACTAGCTAATAGAAAATTTACATTGAGTCTCAAACCGACCTTTTTTTTTAATATTACTGTCAAGAGAGTTAAACGATTATACAAAATTCTAGTTAAATTAAGTATCCTTGGATACAGCGTTTCTCTTCCAATATTGCGTTTGTATTTTTTAGTGGCCCCTACAATACTGTTCATAGAGCTACAATACTGTTCATAAAGCCGCATCTGGAAGACTGGAACGCACTGTTAAAATTTGCTATGGTGACCCGAGTCATATAGCTGTCCTACACATACACTATTTCTCCTTTTGTTCGTTTAAATATGCCTATTCTACCATTTTCCGGTCCAAAAAAAAAAGTTTGCTTACCCCTTTTGTACTTTTGTTTTTAATCTACTTTTTTTGGGTAAAAAAAAAAAATGTTTGTTACGGTGTTTTTGTTTTACAAATTATTTTATTATAATATTTTTAGCAATAAATTTTTAATTTTTAGTAAAATAAGTAGTATTTAAACATACCTGAAAACCGCTTAGGAAAATGTTTAACATACATAAAATTGTATTAAGAATATTATGTAAGAGTTATCATCAGAAGCAGTTATGGTAGGATGAAACTTTGTTAAAAAAAAAAAAACCATTTCAATACGTAGAACTCCAAAAAAAAAAAGTTATTAGACAGTCCCTGATATGTAGTGAGCGATTGGATAACGCGTTATCTGCGTTTACGTTTTGGGCATGGACCCACGCACAGTAAACGCAGATAACGCATTACGGTTTGGGTTTTTTTATTTTTTTTTATTTTTTTATTATTTTTTTTTTTCGGCTGCTGCACCAGCCTTTTGGGAGACAACGGCTACTGTTTATAAACAGTAGCCGTTGTTTTTGATTTTTAAATTCTCTTTTCAGTTCTGTGGGTCCCATGAACAGTAAATGGGACCCACAAATTTTACTTTTTACCAATTTTTTTATTAAAAATGGGTCCCGTTGTACTATTCACATATTTAAAAATTATTTTGTTACAGTGTTTTCAGCAACTTTCAACAACTTTCAGCAATAATAAGCTGTATCCAAACAGACCCGTAGCCTACTTACATGTTCCACGTATTGTGAATGCCTACCTTTATTCCTTAATAATAAGTGCTTTGATTGCTCCACTGGCGGCGCCAAGGGTTAATCAGGGTCCCTGATTTTTTTTTTTTTTTTTTTTTAATATAACTTAATAGATTGTGAGTTTTAAATTAATATCATAATATGGGTCTTTTAGCCCCTCTAGAAAAAAATAAAAAATTGAGCATCCTAAAAAAAACACTTGAACACCCTTAATAATAACAATTGAGCCCATTAAAAATAAAATTCAACATCTCCAAAATTTTTGTCCGTTAGAATGTTGAAAAAAAAAATTATAAGAAATGCTATGTTCACAACATTTTCACAATATTTTTGTAACAAATCCTAAATAACATGTTATTACTAATGAATAGAAAATAATTTCACTGGTAAATTCAAATTAGAACCAATAAAAACTTACAACTTAGGTTTTGTTGTGAAAGTGTTGCAAAAATGTTGTGGACATAACAATTCTCAAAAATTGCTTAAACAAACATATTAGCCTAAAATCTCAAATCAAATATTTAATTGTGATTTTTTAAATTGTGTTTCAACTAGCATATTTTAAAATTGCTATTTTTTTATATAAAAAAATATACACTTTTCAAATAGCTAGTCTGTTAGCAATGGCAGAGCCACACACAAAGGTGTGGGGGCCAAGGCCCCCCCAAAATTTTAAAAAATTAATTTATAGTATGTATATTATTTACATTTTAAAAAATGTAACATGTAAATATTGAAGTTGGCTCCACCAAATTTTGAGTTATTTTAATGGTGCTCTTAAAAGAAAGAGAAATTATATTAAAATCATATAATTTAAGAGGTTTAACAAATTAAACTATGTAGAAAATGATAAACTTTTGTACATGTCTAATAGAAGAAATACATGACTTTTATATACTCATTAAAATTTAGATAATGATAAATTCTCTTAATAAATTAATTTATATATATGTGTATGTGTAAAGGTTTGTTTTAACTAATATATTAGCATCATAACTCGGTCCCCCCAAACCAAAATTTCTGGCTCGGCCCCTGTCTGTTAGTATTTGCTTTAATCTTTAGCCGAATTTGTTAGATTTATGTGATATATTTTTTTCAAAAAGATAATGTATTTTGTTTATATTAGTACTTATTAAGCAATGTGTTAATAATTAAAGCAATGTGTTAATAATTAAATAGGAGATCAGTAGCTTAATAATTGCTTGGTTGTATATATTGAAAAAGACGTAATTGATAATACTAATAGCAAAACTATCATATTTCACAGCAATTTTAAAATATGAAAACTTGTGGAAGAAAATTTTAAAACTTTATATATTTGAATATGTTTTTATTTTGTGATGTTAATATATTGAAGTTTTATTATTAATAATTTTTTTAAAATTAAGTGTTTTTAATGATACCCTGACAAAACTTTCTGGGGCCGCTACTGGATTGCTTAATTACAATTTCATTTTTCAGCTAGCTGGGATCTACAAGAATGTTACAGCCACAGACACAAGCCCAAAACAGCTTTCATTCGCGCCAAGGCTACCCAATGTCAGATACCAACTTACACCTCCCACCATGTCTAGTGCCGAGCTTGAACGCAATGTTGCACCTCAATCAAGCATCGATGTTGTAACTGTTGCTCAAGCCCTCCATTGGTTTGACCTCCCTGAATTCTACCAACAAGTGAAGTGGGTACTCAAAAAACCTCATGGTGTCATAGCTGCATGGTGCTACACCCCGCCAAAAGTTAATGATTCAGTCGAAGCTCTCTTCCGATCCTTTCATTTCGTTTCTGTGGACCCCTATTGGGATGCATCACATAAATTGATGGACGACATGTATAGGAACATCGATTTTCCATTTGAGCCCGTGGAGGGAGCTGATCATACTGGGCCATTTGAATTTGTAACAGAAAGATTGATGGATTTAGATGATTATTTTACATTCTTTAGATCGAGGTCGGCATATCAAATTGCGAGGGAGAAGGGTGTAGAGCAATTGAGCAATGATGTGATTGAGGAATTTAAGCATGCTTGGAATGAAGATGGATTGGACAAGAAGGTTGTTAAGTTTCCAGTTTATCTGAGGATTGGAAGGGTGGGGAATTCGTAAATCAAAACACTAGTTTAGATCTTATAGGAAATTGAAATAAACCATTCTGTTTCAAAGGAGTGATAGTCTTGATGGATCCATTTCCTTTGTCAATAAAAGTGGGAGCAATAAATTAGTTGTGTTTATCACATTGCCATTGTATACGTTCTAATTCTGCTTTTGAATGCTATTGATTAGAAAGTAAATGATGGCTACCGAATATAATCGTTAAGGTTGTGATTTTGTTTATGAAGCATCTGAGAGGATTGCTCTTGATTGAGAGAGCCTTTATTTGATTTAATTTGGTGGCAGAGTGGCTGTATCCTGTATGTGTTAGTTAAACTGGAAATGTTATGTCGCAAGTGCCAGTGTGCTTGCCAATGGAAAATGATATTGGTCGAAAGTGAGTTCAACTGTTCAAGAAGAACCCGAGGATCTTATCAAATCTTCAATGACCAGCAGCAAACCTCTTGGTTCCTCTAAAGTTGCTTATAGTATACTGCAAAAAAACACTTTTGACTGCTGTAACTCTACAACTATAGCATTCTCAGTGGGGAAGAACTAGGATTAGTGGGCATGAGAGGGATTTTTCATCTTGCTTGTGGAAGGAAATCTAAACTTGGGATTGACATTGTATTGGTACAATTTGAATTGTTGTGTCTCGTTTCTCGTTAATTATAATCCTTTTCTTAAAATGATTTCATTTTGCTTCTAATCCAAAACTGACATGGATTAGTGGATTACACACTGATGGAAATCATCTCTTTACACAAATCCTTCCAACCACAATTCCTCAGAGTCCAAGGTTTTCAACTTTGAATTTATGCTAAGCTTGACGCCATTAGAGTCACCTAAAGATGGAAAACTAGTCAAACTAAAGCAAAACATAGATTTTCTTTCTCCCATTCTTTACCAAACAGTAAGGAAGTAAAATAAGGAAGCCATGTCATAGAAAAAAAAAATCTGGAAAGGGAGTACATGTGTTTAAATAAAAGTTTTCGTTGTTTAAACACTGAAACACGTATTTCTACGAAATTTTTTAATTCACACGTATTTTCACAACACTTAAACAAACAATACTAGAAATCTCTAACGAAACGGGTCCAAAATTTTAACTATTCAAGAGACTGCTGAGGAGCTGCCCATTTTAAGGAGAGATCGTAGATCTACAGGCTGTTTTGAATTATTGAGGGAGAATATTTCAGGTAATCAATCATAATTTTAAAGTTTTGAAGAGACATAGACAAAGAGAGAGAAAATTTGTTCTATGTTTTTTTTTTTTGAGGAACATTTGTTCTATGTTTTAGTGCTTGTAGGAGACTCAAAAATTAGTCTAAAGTTCACACGCATATGAAGACTTTTAACAGTCTAAAAGAGAATAGTCAGACAGGATGCACGCCTACTAAGATAGAGATTGTCATGTAGTGGCTAAAGTGGTGTTGAGGCGGCTTGAGATTTGTTGCTGCGGAAGTTTTGTAATAATAATAATAATTTAGCACTCATGAAGAAAGTATTTTCCAGCATAAATACTTTGTAATAAATCTATTTTTTTTTTATTTATACTTAAAACATTATACACACGTTGCTACACACGCCACTCTTCACCATTTCACTCTTACTTTCTTATTTCTTTACACTTATTTGCTATCTCACTACACTACTTGAATTACTTTCTCACTTAATTGGACGATTTGATATAATCCATAAAAAGACCTTACATAGGAGAAAATACATGATATTTCTGATGCATGCATCTCCCTCTCCCATGAGGGAAGACGCATGCACTAGAACACCATATACGACATAGAGAATAACCACTACACGCTACACAGGAGACAACCTGCTTAATTCACTCACCTAAGTAATTGAAATTGTAGAAAAACATGGCCAAAAAAAAAAAATGGTCAACAAAGGAAGCATCTCTTAATTTTAAATAGTTATCACTCTAGAGTCGACATAATTATTATTCCTATATTTAATAAGCCAAAAATTTTCTATTGCCGTTTTCAAATAATTTATTGGATGGCACTTCGTTTTTTTTTTTTTTTTTTTTTAATTAAAAAATTTACCAACTTTGATTTGGATATATTTATTTGAACTTATAAATGGTAGCCAAGATAAGATAAGGCTGAATAGATCCGACCTGGAAACTTGGAGAGAGAGAGAGAGAGATGGCAGAATTGTACATCAAGCAGGCAGAGCAGTATGCAGAGGGCCGGCCTTGTTATCCTCCAGAAATGTTTGATTTCATTGCTTCCAAGACACCATGTCACGATCTAGCATGGGACGTCGGCACCGGAAGCGGCCAAGCTGCCCGATCTGTGAGTTTCTTTCCCCCTTCCGTAACTTTAAATTGTATGATCAAGATAAAGAAGTTAACTTTAGTTGGAATCTCTCTTTGACACCTACTCTTTAAGGTAATAATAATGGGATACAGGGTTGGTGTTGTGATTGGAAACATATAAGCGGTTCAGTTATCATGAGACAAAGTTATATGCTATATTAGAATTTCAATGACAAGAGTTACCAGTTAAACTAACTAAAATCCACAAGACTTAAACGGTTGTAAAATTAATTAGGAAAACATTGAAAATACAGTTTATTTACTACAAAAATGAAAAATCTACAAATTAACATGATAATAAATAGATTTTGTAATTTCCTTTTTTTTATGTTCAAAAGTTAATACAATAGTTTGTAAGACTTGTACTTTTGTTGGCTATTCTATGTATTAGCCCCTAGTTATGGAGGGAGGTACTCATGATATTCCAAACATCACTAAGTAAATTAAGTTAACAACCCCTCCTATCATTCAAGCGTGTACAGCCAAGGAATCATTGTCATATTATGCCTAAAATCTTAACATATTGACTATAAATAGTCTACTTTGCTTTTAATCATGACTTGCTATAGGGTTCAAAACAAATTCAAGGTCTCACAACAAATAAGTTTCACATCACATAAACTTGAAAATATCATTTACAAATATAAATTACACAAATCCAGTCATGGTACTCTGAAATACAAAGATTTATCCATACATACAAATTTAAATAAGTTCAAGTTGTCCTACAAGTTTTTCATATAACAAATAGTCAATGTTTCCATACAATATCCACATCAAATATTTATAGAATATCAACATATTTCTTTTTTATAAGCATAGTTTGATAGTCAAAACTCTTTTTGGTAAAGCCCCCAATCCAAATTAGTAAACACCACTTTTGGGTCTCTACACCTACCTTAATATTAAGTGCTTTGGTTTCTTGTTGTTATTGAGTTGAGACACATCTAATTCCATCTTAAACATTTGTTTTTTTATAGACTTTTTTTCCTTTCTTTCTAATACAGCCTTATTTTTCAGCTAGCTGGTATTTTCAAGAATGTCATAGCCACGGACACAAGCTCAAAGCAGCTTTCATTCGCGCCAAGGCTACCCAATGTTAGATACCAACATACGCCTCCCACCATGTCTAGTGTCGAGCTTGAATGCAATGTTGCACCTCAATCAAGCATTGATGTTGTAACTATTGGACAAGCCCTCCACTGGTTTGACCTCCCAAATTTCTACGAACAAGTGAAGTGGGTACTCAAAAAACCTCATGGTGTCATAGCTACATGGTGCTACACTCTGCCACAAGTTAATGAATCAGTTGACGCACTCTTCCAACCTTTTCATTACGTTTCCGTGGACCCCTATTGGGATGCAGCACATAAATTTATTTTCGACATGTATAGGACCATCGATTTTCCATTTGAGCCAGTGGATGGAGCTGATCATACTGGGCCATTTCAATTTGTAACAGAAAGATTAATGGATTTAGATGATTATTTTACATACTTTAGATCAAGGTCAGCATATCAAATAGCAAGGGAGAAGGGTGTGGAGCATTTGACCAATGATGTGATTGAGAAATTTAAGAATGCTTGGACTGAAGATGGTTTAGACAAGAAGGTTGTTAAGTTTCCAATTTATCTGAGGATTGGGAAAGTGGGGAATTTGTAAATCAAAAGACTAGTTTAGATAAATTGTGGTGCATCTATAGGAATTTGAAATAAACCATTTTGTTTCAATGGAGTGATAGTCTTGATGGATTCGTATCCTTTGTCAATAAAATTGGTGCAATAAATCAGTTGTATATCACATTGCCTTTTTATACAATCGAATTATGCTTTCGAATGCTATTGATTAGGAAGTAAATGATGGCTGCTGAATATAATCGTTAAGGTTGTGATTTTGTTTATCAAGCTTCGGAGATAGAGTGGCTGTGCCCGTATGTACTATAGTTCAAATAGAAATGTTATTGTGCAAGGGCAAGTGTGCTTTACCAATGGCAAATGGAATTAGCCCAAAAAGGGGTACAAGAAGAACTAGAGATCTCATCAACTTTTTAAAATGGCAAAGCAACAAACTTCTTTGTGTTGGGTTACACGTGTGAGTGAAGTCCCATATTGAATAAAGATGAAAAGAATGAGTGGTTAATATAACATAATTGAGCACATACCCATGGGGCTTAGGCCTTTTGGGTAAAAGTGTAACATTTCTATATGTTATATTAATTACTTAAGGAAACTCTCCAAGGTGTTTATCCCCCCAACAAGTGGTATCAGAGCCCATGGTGGTGTGCGGCGAAGGTGGTGAGGTGTTCATGGTCCCTACCCAGCGGGGACAGAGAAAACCTTAATGGCCCACACACAAAAATCCTGGAGAAAAGAAAAGAAAGGCCCAACAAAGGAATATTGCAAATGGTGCTACACAATGATGAGGTGCGAGGTTCCCATGGGTACGAGAGACCCATGGATGACGCGCTGATGAAGAGAAAAGTCCATTAGGCAAGGGGGAGCGAGTAGGACTTATTCATGGCCCACAGAGAAGTCTTGAAGCCCATAGAGTGGTAGAGACTCACACGTGAGGGGGAGATTGTTGGGTTACACGTGTGAGTGAAGTCCCACATTGAATAAAGATGAAAAGAATGAGTGGTTAATATAACATAATTGAGCACATACCCATGGGGCTTAGGCCTTTTGGGTAAAAGTGTGTTTCTATATGTTATATTAATTACTCAAGGAAACTCCCCAAGGTGTTTATCTCCCCAACACTTTGGTTCCTCTAAAGTTGTAT
Organism: Quercus glauca; assembly: GCA_023736055.1. Classification (NCBI taxonomy): domain Eukaryota; kingdom Viridiplantae; phylum Streptophyta; class Magnoliopsida; order Fagales; family Fagaceae; genus Quercus; species Quercus glauca. Next base: position 9,105,871 of record CM043321.1, read on the forward strand.
ATACTGCAACTTCTTGGAATGCTGTATTAACTCACAAGTGTAGCATTCTCAGTGGGGAAGAACTAGAAGTTGCAGGCGTGAGAGAGGTTTATTCATCTAGCATATTGCAGAACTAGAAGTTGCAGGCATGAGAGAGGTTTATTCATCTAGCATATTGCTTAGTTACAAAACTAGTAGAAACCATCCAGGCAATGTTGAAGGAAATCTATACTTGGGATTGACATAGTTTTGGTACAGTTCGAATTATTGTCTTGTTTTGTCACTAATTATAGTTGTTTTCTTAAAATGACTTTCTTTTGCTTCTAATCTGAAACTGGCATGGATTACACAATGATGGATATAATAATCTCTTTACACAAATCCTTCCAAACCCCAACTCTTCATTGTCCAAGGTTTCCATCATTGAATTAATGTTCTGCTTGATGCAATTCAAGTTACCTCAACGACTTGTCAAACTAAAGCTTTATTAAAGAAGAATTGATGCGTATTTTCTAACTTATTTCTACAACCACCCCTTCCTATGGCGTATTTTCTAACTTATTTCCACAACCACCCCTTCCTATGACCTTTAACTATTAAAAAAAAGGCAAGATATTTTTTTAGATTGAAGTGACCGAATGTTTTTGTTGTACCTTACACAAGTGAAAGTCTTAGTTTTATTTTTCAAACAATAATTAACCACAAAATTTTCATTAAATTTTATAGATTCTATTTTTTTTGTATGTTTAACTCATGCTTTTGTTCCTATATAAATAACTTATTGCCACTTTCATCTCAAAGCAAAAATGTTTGGAGAAAAAATTATGAGAAATATTCCTCTAATTCCATCATTTTTCTTTCTTATATGTGTTTCGTTGGCTTTTGGTGCTAAATCAATATTGATGCCAAAGAGGTCCACATATATTGTCTACATGGATAAATTTCTTATGCCTAAGGCATTTTCTGGCCACCACTATTGGTATTCATCCATTATTGATTCCTTCTAGTTCACAAACCTTGAATCACCACATACCAGTCTATCCTCACCATTACTTTTATACACTAACGATAATGCTCTTCATGGTTTTGGCGCTGTTTTATCTTTGGATGAACTAGAGACTCTAAATAAGTCCTTAGGCTTCATTTCAGCTTGTGCTGATAAGCCTTTCAAGCTTGCTACCACCTATAGCCCAGAATTCCTCTCCCTTAAAACCTCCACTGGTTTATGGCCTGCCTCAAATTATGGTAAAGACATTATAATTGGTGTTATAGATTCTGGTATTTGGCCTGAACATCCAAGCTTTGAAGACCGTGGCAGGCCTGCTGGTAAGGTTTCATCTAAGTGGAAGGGAAAGTGTGAAGGAGGACAACAGTTTAATTCGTCAAATGTGTAACTTCAAACTCATTGGAGTTAGGTACTTTAATGCAGCATTGAAAAGAAAATTTAGGTCTTCTATTGTAGACTCTGCTAGGGACACTACAGGCCACGGGACCTATGTGACTTATCTCAAATGATCCTATCAATCTGTCAATCATTATAGATATTAGTTGTCCATGTATTGTGGTTCACTCAAGGAAAGCAAGGGATTTGCTCTCTTATGCAAGATCTAGGGCTCGTTTGGTAACGTTATTTTAGTAACATTGTTTAAGTATTGTGAAAATAAGTGTGAACAAAAAAGTGTTGGGGTGTTTAAACAATGAAAACTGTTGTTCAAACAACGTTACCAAACAGGAGTTATCAGCCTTTGGTAAGCATGGAGTTCCAACAGACATTTACAAAATCAAAGCCTGCACCAGTTGTGCCTCCTTTTGCTTCAAGAGGATCATCATTGAGTTTTCCATGGGTCTTGAAGCCAGATTTAACGGCACCGGGTTATTTAATTTTAGGTGCTACAATTTCGCCAAATGGTACACCTAAAAGTTACTTTCAGTTGACATTTGGGACATCTGTTGCTTGTGCTCACGCTGCAGGTGTGGTTGCACTTCTAAAAGTTGCGCACACAGAATGGAGCCCAGCTGCAATAACGTCTGCCATTATCACCAATGCAAACCCACTTGACAACACTCTAAACCCAATTAAAGAGAAGATTGGAACCGATATTGAATATTCATCACCTCTAGGCATGGGAGCAGGCCAAATTGATCCCAATAAAGCACTTGACCCAGGTATGATTTATGATGCGACTCCACAAGATAATGTCAATCAATTATGCCATTTTATGGACAAGAGTGATATTAATATTCTTACTAGATCAAGAAGCTACAGTTGCTTAAACCCATCATATGATCTTAATTATCCATCTTTCATAAGTTTCTCCAAAAATGGTGTAATGAATCCTCGTAAGTTTAAGAGAATGGTCACTAATGTTGAAAAAGTTTCAGCAAAATGCAAGGTTTTGGCGAAAGTGCCAAAGAGCTATGAGGTAGCAATCACACCAAAGACGTTGGTGTTTTCAAAGAAGTATGAGAGACAGACATACGATGTCACTATAAAGTATAAAGGGAGGGGCCGTCCTAAATTTGCATTTGGATTTTGGTGCACTTGAATGGGTTGAGGAAAGTGGTCACCACAATGTTAGGAGCCCTATTATGCTGGTTCCTCATACTTAATTTTAAGAGTAGTGATTCAAATGTTGTTCGTTCTGTTGCTGAATTGTAGTGTTTTGCTGTGGCCAAGTTGTAGTGTTTTTCTATGCTGCTTTCTGTTCCTTTTAATAAAAATTTATCTTTTAATTAAAAAAAAGAAAAATGAAAGAGTAGTGGTTCAAATGTTTGGCCCGAATATCAAGCAAAATTATTATAGGCTTTTATTCCCACCTCCACTTTTTTAGTGCAATGTTTTTTACATCCACTTTTTTATGTTTGAATTGTGGACATTTTTTCAATGTTTGTATTTTTGGAGAGAATATCTTATGTGTGTGAAATAATGAATGTAAATGAGTGTGAGAGAATATTTTGCTAATTATTATCATTGTATTTTATATTTCCTGAATGTGTTGTTTGAATATTATCTCTATTGGAAGCTATAATTATCTTGTTCCCCCGTTCTAACGTGATAAGCTAGCAACTAGGTAGCTTATTAATGTTTTATGTTTTAGAAATTGAATTTTCATATTGAGTTCGGCTTTGATCAGAGGTCTTCCTAAGTCCAATTTGAGTGATTTTGGTGTCATCATCATAGAGTTCTTGAACTCTTCTTTCAAATACGATTATACTCGCATCATTTCAACCATTGGCTAGAATTCCTTCTATTTTAAGAATAGATGCATCTTTTTGGATCTATTTTTCGAGGTATAAAGCACATTTGTGAGCAAATGTTGTCCCAAAATTAGATTACGTGCCCAAAGTCCACGTGGCAAAATATTCTAAATTTTTTGGCCATTTTTCTATTTACTCCGCAACATCCTACTTGTTAGTGCTCTAATTCCTATCCATGGACAGTTGATTCAATAGTTTTTCCATGCTCTTTAAAATGGCAACAAGTTTGCTTCCACCGAACAGTTAGATTTCAATTAAAACTCAAGCAAACCTTGGTTAGAGTTATCCAAACTTGATCAAAATTAGTCTACCAAACCTGACCCGTAATTTGATTGAGCAGATGGTCTTTTCTAACTCGAACCTGTTTTTTATATAAACCCGATTGACCCGACACCTGACCCCATTTGCTAGGTCTAAATATAAGTTTGAAAGAAACCTTTTAACCAAAAAAATTGTCAAAATAAATTATTTAGCAAAAACAGTAAATGAACCACGCATGAGTTGCTCAATTTAACTTCCTCAAAAGACCCTTGGGTAACAAATAATACAATTGTTGTATTGACTAGGTATAATGTGTACATCTCTCTTAAGAATAATGCTAATTACATGAATATATTTCATTCTTTCTTACCTAAAACAAATTATCCTTGAAAGTTACCATTTATCTCAAAATTAAGGTTAAAAAAAAAAAAACAAAATTAATACTTGTAGTATTATATTTTAAAATAGAGGACACTATCACATATAATAATATTCATAAAAAAAAAAATCGCATATAATAATATGATAAAATGTTTAAAGTAGAATTTTATTTTCTCATTAAAAAAAGTAGTATTTATTTAAACTCTTTTACCAACTTTTGGGGGAGTTTTTGGGGTGGGGGTTGGAGGTTTTATAACCTATTTTAAATTATTTGGTCCTATACTGTTTTTTTTTTTTTTAAATAAAAATAAAAACTACAATAACAAGTTGTGCATCCGTTGTTACTAAATTTTAAGAATTTTAAAATACTTTTTTTTTTATAATTAAAACTCTATTATCAAAAGGTTTCAAAAGATTTAAAAAAAAAAGAGTTTAATCATTTATTTTAAATCATTTTGGTCATATACTATATATTTTTTATTTAAAAGAAAAAAGTTAGTTTATTTTAGTAAAATGTGAATTTTTAATTAACAATATTCTTATAATTTACTCATATTTTTAAAATTAAACTTGTATTAGTCTTTTGTATTAAATTCTAAATTTTTTTTCTACGAACTTTTTTTTTACATAGATGTATTGTTTGAATAATACCATAAAGTTTATCAAAAATGAGAAAATGTAATGTTATAAACACAGTAATTTTCAATTTTTCACAATTACTATTTGGTAAATTTGTACTAATTTTTAAATTTTTTATTATATTTCTAGACTTATTTCTAGATTTATTATTATTTGTTATTTTTTTTAAGGTTTTACTAATATATGCCTGTGGGGACAATTTTTGCTTCAAAGGCCAAGGGCTAGACCATGTTGTAACCTTAACCAAACTAGTGGTACTCTTAACCTATTGGTTCATGTCTTATAAGGTGCAAAGAGGAAGGCTTTCCTTCCAATGTGAGACAACAAAAATTGCCTAAAGTTACAACATAGTCTAGCCCTTGGCCTTTGAAGCAAAAGTTGTCCCCACAATAAAAGGAAACCAAACTAGTGGTACTCTTAAGCCACTGGTTCATGCCTTATAAGGTGCAAAGAGGGAGGCTTTTATTGTGTGGACAATTTTTGCTTCAAAGGCCAAAGGCTAGACCATGTTGTAACCTTAAGCAATTTTTGTTGTCCCATAATGGAAGGAAAGCCTCCCTCTTTGCACCTTATAAGGTATGAACCAATGGTTTAAGAATACCACTAGTTTGGTTGGGCTAGACCATGCTGTAACCTTAGGCTTTTTTATACCATTTTTAAAAAAAAAAATTATAAAAAGTGACAAAATTTTCAATTTCTTATAAAATATTTCTTAAAATAAATTATTAATAAATTATAAAAAGTGACAAAAATTTCAATTTCTTATAAAATATTTCTTAAAATAAATTATTAATCGGACTATTTTTAAAATGCAATGTGCAAGCAAGTGTGTAGCTACTAGAATCTAGATGTCATTTTTTTCATCATAATAAAAATAAATTAATTAATAAAAACTAGAAATGTCATGCCACGTGGATCAGTCCTTCACTTCTGAGTCTGACACGTGTTAATGTAATTATCCTTATTGGGGAAAAAAAAAACTGAGAAAATTAAAAAATAAATATTTTTTTTTTCTTCCAATTCACCGAATTGAATCGGCAAAAACATAAATTCAAAATATTTAAAAGGTACTGAGAATTTTTTATTTGTAACCAAAACTCTTAGCGAAGAAGCAAACACTATGGACGCCAAGATCGGCAAATTCTTCGATTCCGTTGGCTCCTTTTTCAGCGGCGGCGATCAGATCCCTTGGTGCGACCGCGACATCATCGTCGTAAGCTTTCTTTTACCTTTTACGGGTCACAGATATTGGGTTTCAAATTTTACCAGGTTGTTCTATTTTTCTTCTTTATACAGTCTTTCTTTATCTGGGAAAAAAAAAACATTATTAGTTTGATATTTACTTGAATTCATATATGGGTTTTCCTTATTGGGTCCTCATTTTTAAGTGTAAAAGATTTAATTTGATAACATGTAAGTGTTCATTTTGGATTTGAGGTCTGAAGTGGCTGAGTTTTGAGGAGATCATTGTTATTTTCAGCCAAGAATACTGAATTTTGGGTTTGTTTTCTATTTAAACTTTTTTATTCTGTATGGATGGACCAGTTCTTCCATTCCATTAGTTTAGGCCTTTGTGTGTTTGAAGTTTTACTAACCAAATTAAATCTAGATTTGAATTGTGATTGTTAGAATATTGGTTTAAGTGATTAAATTCACAGTTTCCAATCCACTTAGGCTTTTGGGAAATTTGGGTAAGTTATTGGTGATGTTGGATTAATGAACAAATGGGGTTTGTTGAAATTGACATTTTGTAAGGTTGTCTTTTGGTTTTTCAAGCACTCGTGAATCGTTTGCATCTTGCCTAAACATTTTATTTGAGTGTCATGTGATGCAATGTGTATAGTAGGAAATTTTATGTGGATATATGGTGTCCCGATTTATTGAGTAGTTAAAGGATAGTTAACCCTAGAAGGGTGTTCAAGTCCTTCATGAGAGACAGGGTGTCAAGTTAGTTTCTCTTCCTAGCAATACATCTGTAGAAATACCTATAAAAAAAAAAAAAAAAAAGAAGCAATACATCTGTAGAAATGACTACATGCTTGCTGGAGATTCTTTAACTTGTCAAAAGAGATGTGCTGTGAAAGGGGGTGGGTTGGGATGAAAGCGATGCTGGAGTTGTTGATGTTAATCAATTTTCTCTACTTCTTTCAATCTTATGGTGATCGCTATTTATTTGCTTCCCCGTGAGCAACTTCTTGATGCTATGGGAAGTTTCTTTGAACTGTGATTTCATTGGTGGATCCCAAATTGGTTTTTCTAGGCATAAGTGCATAACTGCAAAGTAGGGATTTACAAAGTTGGTGCAGCCGTTTTTGGCTTAACTGCAAAATAGGGAATCACAATGTGGAGTTGGAACTTCCTATTCCAATATATTTGTCCCACTTGTGTCATGTTAAATTTTCATTTGAGAGACGTGAAATATGTATTAAAAATTTTTGGTGATTATAATGGAATTGGCCTTTAACATTTAAGTGTAATCTATGCTGCTCAAAGTCAGTTTCCGTGTTTTAAGGATATAAGAAGCAATCAATTGATGTTTACTTTAGTCTTCATACTGCCATAGTCACATTATTTAAATCCTTTTCCATTTCTTCATCTATTCTTTGGTTAAAACTCTACCGTGTCTTGGCAGGGCTGTGAGAGAGAAGTTGCAGAGGCTGGTGACTCAGATGAACGTAAGAGTGATAGCATTATGAGGTTGTCATGGGCTCTTGTTCATTCAAGGCAGCCAGAAGATGTGCAGCGTGGGATAGCCATGCTTGAAGGTACATAAATCTCTAAAGTAGTTAATGTTCTTTGTGCCAAGAGTCCTGTGACACAATGGCACTGCCCGGTTCTTCCCATGGGGAGAACCTAAGTTCAAAGTCCCCCCTCCCAAAAAAAAAAGTTATTTTCTTTCTTGGTTCAAGTTTTTCAAATGTTTGTGTCCTTGATCATTTTTTTAGAATGTTTGTCTCATTCTGGTTCCATTTATGGTCTTTATAGGCTTCCCCGGTGTTGGCATTCTTCCTTTTACATGCCCACAAAGTCTTAAGTTTTATATGTATGTGTGTTGCATGTTTGTTTATTTATTTTTATTTTTCCCTAGTATATTAGGGTTACTCAATTGCTTCTCCTATGATTATTTCTTTGATCTTCTCTGTTCATATAGACGTCTTCTCAACATCCTCTCCTTGGCTACAGTTTTCTTGGAAATATGTAAGAGAGTTATGCACACTACATGTAAGACTAATGGGTCTAAAATCTTTAACATTCATGAAGAGCAATAAATGTAGCATTCAAGCCCTTTTCAAGCATATTGCTTTTATGGAAATACTTGAGGAAAGTTACTAAAACTTTCCTTATGACGCTCCAGAATACTTGGGAAAAAGCCATACTATAGCCATCTAGGCCCAGTGGCTTGTCCCCATTCAGACTTTTGAGGGCCCGAAAAATCTCTTCTTCAACTTGCAGTTGTCTAACATATATATAAAACTTGCAGTTGTCTAATATGATTGTATCATCGGTGTGAAATGGCAATTTGATAAAGGAATTTGGTATTGCAATCACATTTCTTTATCCAAGTTGATCGTATTTTTAATTTTTGTCTCCAAATTATTTCTTCCATCAGAATGAGTTTTTCAGACTCTGCCTTAGCAGAATCTAGTTTCTCTTCTCAACAGAGAGTGGCTATTAATCAGATCTAATGATAACATCCATGAAGATTTTCTTTTCTTTTCTTTTTTTCCTTCATGTCACCAAACACCTCCTTATTCCACTGCATCAAATCTTGCCTCAAAAGTTTAGAGTTTTCTTGCCAAAATGAAATTAGGGTTGCCTTGGAAATTATAAGTGGCCGTCCATTGTTTAACCTCCTCCTCAAATCCTTCAGCCTTAAGTCACGTGTTCTCAAATTTGAAAGACCCACTACCTCTTGTAATACCATTATCATTAAGTATGGTAGGGACAAAAATCTAGGCAATAGTCTTTAAAAAAGACTACTGAATTGCTCCTCCCATTCGAAGGAAACCAAAATTCTATCTAAGCGTGATAACTAGGATCATGATTATTAGACCACGTATATGAACATCCTTCCAAGGGTAGGTCAACCAAGTTTAGCTCAGAAATAAAATATGAGAAATCCCACATCGCAGATTTGTCTCTAGCAGAACCCACTATCTCGCTAATGAATATGGTTACATTGAATTCCCCCTTTTACAACCTGGGATCCCCACCAATTGTGCACCCTTGCTAACTCCTCCCACAGTATCTCGTTCTGTGTCCTCATTGGCTTTATAAACCCCACAGAATGCCTAATAGAAATCATCAAGTACATATTTTAATTTGCATGATACGGAAAATCACCAATAGCTTCGTCAACTTTAGTGACTACCCTTGTGTCCCATAGTAACGAAACACATCCTGAAGCTTCCCCAGAATTTTGGTGGAGTTAATCCACAAATTGATTTCCCCAGATGCTTCTTTTTTTCTTTTTTCTTTTTAAATGAAAGCTCCAGATGACTGCATCTAATTTCCATTCCTTCAGTAAATTTCAAATCCTCTCATGTCTCCCCCACACACATTCATCCCATGTAATATCATGACGCTATTTTAGCTACATGATGGTAGCAACAGGCCCTTCCCTTTTCATATGGATCTCCCAATTCTTCTTGTGATTTTAGAATCATGGTTTAATGAGCCAAAATGAGGTTCTGCCCAAGAATTTGACCCTTGGAGTCACCATTAGCCCCTTCTTCTCATATATCCTTTGATTCCATTCCAGAATCTGTGGAGTTTGTCTTTGCTTACCTTATATACCACGACCGCATAGAATGGATATACTGCCTGCCCTGATCTCCTGCTGGATTTAATTGCCCTCTTTCTACTGGTTTGTGTCCTTGTGGTTCCTCCGCTTATCTGGTATCTAGTAGTTGTGAATTTTTTTGTTTTGTCCCCAGTCTTGTTTGGTTCATTGTAACTGTTGCTGGTTGGTCAGGTGCTTTCAGAATGGCATAACACTGTGGCTCTAGCAGTTTCTGCACTTCTATTCCAAAATTTATCCATCCTGAGTTGCCTTCCAGGATAACCACCATCCCTTCCATACTTTGTTTTGGTTATGAAATTGTCAAACGTGTTGGTATGTTGTTGGACCATGAGGAGGCCTCACAATTGCTCCTCAAGAAAACCCTAGAGCTTTTTTCTTGTGTAAGTTCAATGAAAGTATTGATAAGCCACCTCGCACTGTCTCGTCGCATGAACACTGAGCGTAGGAGCGCAGGAAATATTTCCCTTTTTAATGAATTCTTAATGCGAAAATGTTAAACACCCCCCCCCCCCCCCCCCCCCCTTCTTTTTTTTTCCTCTAATACAATTTCAAACGACTAGGATTCAATTTGGATGAGTTTGAGTCCCCCATGACCTTTTTCTATGGGGAACAACCCTGAGTGACTACCACCCCTCCTCCCTTAGGACCTCCAGTTTTTCCCTTTTGCCAACAGCAGATGAAGTCCTGTGGAAGTGCTGGTGATTTAGTTTGGATGAGTCAAGCTCTTTCTTAAATTTTAATTTGTAACAATAAGAGATATTCTTGTACACCCCCTTCGTACTTGTTCTGTTCTGTGTTTTGTTGTTAATGAACTTCTTACCTATTACCCAAAAAAGAATGAACTTTTTTCTAAGCAAAAAATAGTAAAGTTGCATATTGCTAGTCATCTCTTGTCTGGATTTCTTATAATCCCTTAAAAGTCAAATGCACTCCTACATTTGCCAAGGCCCTTTGCTCCATACATTGCCCTGAGACAAGCAATTGGAACCTGATCCTCTACAAAGTGCTAAAAAGAAAAGGTGGGGTAAAAATAATGTAAGAGGCGAAGCTGAACCTTTGTATGTATATATTTTTAAATGTTTACTTTTGTTTGTTTAATATTCATTTCTTTACTCCACTGTTTAATTGAATTATCTTTTCCATTTAAAAAAGAAGAAAGATTAATCCTGTTACCTACTTTTCTCCTGTGATGCAATAGCTTCTTTGGCTTGTTTACTGAAGGACCTCATGTTTTTGTTTGTCTTTGATGCTATTGAGCTTTTGATATAAGATATTAGGAAATGCAGGGGTTTGCTAACCTGAAAATTATTTTCTGTACTATGTAACATTGTCATTTGCAGATTCCTTGGTGAACAATACAAGCAGCCCTTTGCAGCAGAGGGAGAAGCTCTATCTGCTGGCCATTGGCTATTACAGAAGTGGTGCATATTCCAGGAGTCGGCAGCTTGTGGAGCAATGTTTAGAGGTTGGTGTTTTCTACTTTTTAGATTGCAACTAATTAATGTAAAATCCTATTCTTAGTTGTATATACCTCCCCTCTTCTATTGTGTGTGCATTTGTGGTTTACATTTGGCATTTGCTTGAGTTAACAGTGTTACATTTAGTACAAATGGGCAGCATTGTAGTTTTTTTATGCTTTAAATTTAGCGCAAATGTAGGCAGCTTTGGCCAACAGTTGTAAATTTCATTTATTGAATAGTCAACAACGCATGTATTCTCTTTTGCTGGTCTGCTCACAATGTATGGGCTTTTTTTCTTTACCTTAAACTTTTGCATGTGCATGGAGCTATACCATTTTCATTATAGTACCAAATGTTTGTGATTGATCGTAATAAGTAGGAAAATTTCATTTATTAGCTTATATGATATATATTTTTAGGACATTCATCCTTTCATCATTTGTATATTAGGGTTTTGATTATTGACTGCTTGATTATTTTCTTATAAATAATGCATTCTCCTTTTTTTATTACTATTATCAACTATTATCTGAAACCATTGATTTTGTAGATTGCACCTGATTGGAGGCAGGCTCTTACCCTTAAGAAGGCTATTGAAGATAAAATTGCTAAAGGTAAAGACTGGAATTTCCATCAACAGATTTTTTAATACATAGTAAGCATATTAGACTGAAGTAATGTTAAACACTTTTGTTGGAATGCAGATGGTGTTATTGGAATTGGCATCACTGCCACTGCCGTTGGACTTATAGCTGGTGGTATTGCTGCAGCATTGGCTCGCAAGAAGTGAAATTTTATTTTTAACAATGTGCATAATGACCTGCTTCCAAATTTGGCTTATTTTAATGGTTTTGAGTTCCCCCACTATACTTAGAATATAAACAATTATCAAAGTTTGGCACCGTTTATGTTATGGAAGTAGGCTTTTTGAATATGAACTTGTAAATTTGTGTGTGTGTGTAAGGTATTCATTTTCAAGTATATTGTGTTTTCTACTTTCATGTAATTCAGGCATCCTCTGTTTAGTCGTAACTGGTATCATGGTTGCTATTGGTGGATGAAGAAATTTACATTTTACAATGATTATAGCATACATTACAGAAACCAAAATGCCCTTTCAGGTGCCCTGGCTTTCGTTTTTGTTACCATGAGAAGTGGATGAGTTAGTCTTTATAGAAACTCAGATTCTCTACAATTATAGCAAAGACCAGGAAACCATGTAAAGTTCAACATGATGGGATGCCCAGCAGTCTCTTGGACTTAACAGACAAGCCAGATATTCATTTATGGAGATATCAATGCCAGGATACACAAAAATTTTCACTTGTTAAGGTTGCAGTTGTAACTTGTGATTGAAGTAATATCACTTGTATAAGAGCTCATCAATATTTTATTAGGCATCAATCACAATAGAATATAGATTATGTTAGCAAATGTGAAAAAAAAAGGAGTAATTACACTCTCTTCCCTTGAGGTTTGAGAAAATGATACTCAACCCTAAACTTGAATTGGGAAAAACGCTCTCTTCTCTTGAAGTTTGAAAAAATTAACATCCCCCCTTTATTTATATTAGTAACAGAATATTCTAAATTTCTATAAGAATCTCTTTACAAAAGTTTAACAGGGCAAAACTTAGGTACAGTACTTAGGTATTGTTCCTTAAATTTTCCCTCTCAAGATTTCGTCATATAGTTGTATTTAATTAAAAATACACTTTTATTCTCATGAGAAAAAAAAACATGGTTGAATCTTAATAGGGAACTTAAAGAACAACACTTAAGTACTATATTTAAGTTTTGTCGATAAAAATAACTGTTAAGTTTAGAATAAAAATACAAAATTTGTCAAGCACCAAAACACTTTGCATCGGAAAATCTCTCCATAAGCCATTGAAAAAAGAAAAAAAAAAATTGTACTTAAGATTTTAAAATATATTTCAAATAAAAATTCAATTAAAAACTTAATGTAATGAATTTTAATTTTGAAATGGAGGATAATTCTTGAAACTTGCCCTTAAACAAAGGATAGGCTAGTACATAACATTTTTAATATTAATTTAACAAAGTTCGGTCAATCATATGTCAATGAGGGTTTTTTTTTTTTTTTTCAAACCTCATGGAAGAGAAGTGTTATTATCCCAAAAGAAATTATTAAACCTTATCATAAATTTGTAATGACATCATCATTAGAAACTACTACCCTAGTTGGCAAATCTACACCATTTTAGATCTCCATCGAAAGGTGCTGCCTTGCTAAATATTCTCAAGGGAGAATCTAGTTGGCCTGCGCATCTTAATAAGCATCGAACATTTGTTTGCCATATTAGTGTTCAAACAACCCGAACCGAACATAGTGTTGCCCTTTAAAACTTGTATTGGTGGAACCAATATTACCTTTGAAAGCCATTTTAATTTGAAAAAGGAAAAAAAAAAAAAAAACAGTAATGTTATAAACACAAATGACTATTGTGGCCAATTCTCATAGATTCTCATCTGAACTTACAACTGACAGTACTTTTTTACTTTAAAAAAAAAATTTTAAATCTAGAATTTTCCCAAAAAATAAAAAGTGGACAAGATGGCTGACCTTTCAGCCACAACAAAATTAGACCTTTTGCCAACAATTAAAGGATTCAATTTTGTTAACAAATGATGTGTAAATGATTCATAGAAGCACATAGGGAAGATATGCTGGAATTCTGTCCAATGCTCATATATACTGTTCATTGCTTATATAGGAAAAAGGGCAGCTTGTAGGGTTACCCCATGGGAACTTCCTGGCGACTTCCTAACCCTTACTAGAATGGTACCACATATATAACACAAGGTACAACCGTAATAGATCTTCTTACTTGTCTAACAAATTTCATAAATTACACATTTCAATCCTCAACCCCCCTTTAAATTTTCACGTTTGTCTTCTTTGCTCATTGGTATGCATGTACTAGGTCTATGATGAAGTAATGAGACGGCCTCTTTCTTTCAAGACTAGAGATGTCATTTCCTCATTTTAATGTTGTGGGGGCCTTTTTTGTATTTTGGGGTTGGGTTGGGCTGCCTCCTGGGGTGATGGGCCTGAGTATTTCTGAGTAGAAGAGTTGAGACCGGCTCAACTGTAACTCACTTTGGACCGGCTTATGCGCAAACTAAGCCTTGTCTGCCAGGAATGTTCTTTTGGCAAGCAGAGCTGTCACAAATAGTTTACGGCAGGCAGATATAACAACAAAGAAAACAGAGTACAGTGACCTTTTCTTAATGGAAAAATGACTGAGTGCTCTCTATTTCTATGACAATCACAGTAATAACAATAGTAATGATAATAATGTCTTTTACAAAAAAGAGCAATTGATTAAACGACTATAGAAGTTAACCGAAAATAAATATCAAGTCAAGTCTGAGTCCACAATAGCGAAAACTAAAAAGGAATAATGCTTCCTCTCAATGAAACTAATCTCCTAGGAAAATATCCTACCATGGGGACTAATGACTTTGAGGGAATCGGACCAAAATGATTAGTGCCCAAAGGAATTCCTATTGTTTAATCGTCTCCCAGAGAATGGGATTTTGGGGAGGGGGGGGGGGAGAGAAGGGAACCGATTTACTGGTGCATGGCTATTACACTCTTTCTCTTTGTTTCCTGCTTTCTCTCTTATCTTTTCTTCTTTCTTTTCTTTTTCTTTGTTTTTCCTTTTACTTCTCAGTACCTCTGTGTTTGCTCTCCTTTTATAGGGCAAGGCAAGGGTCCTTTTATAGGGCCAGCCGTGACTGGATTTTACCATTTTACCCTTTAACCGCCTTTGTCTGGTCTGGGCGTACTTGCCGACCGTCCAGGAGCTCGTCTGTGTACCACTTACCCTTGCCAAACGAAGGCAGGTTTGTGTTGTTTGTTAGTCCGCCGTGGCACTTTCTCCTGCCATGGCGTAAATGCTCTCTCTCTCTCTCTATGGCATGCACCCAACGTTTCCCCCCCTCAACCTTGCCACTTTTGGGCGGTCTGTTATCCCAGCAGGACGTACCTCCCAAAAAGGCTTGGATAGGAAACGCAAAATAGATCTTTTCCCCTCTCCCCACCACCAAACCACACCCCCCCTTACCTCTTACCTCTGACCCATGGCCCCACCACGTCCCATATTGGTTGGATACAGGCTGGTAGTGTCTGAGCCTTGCGCGTGCTTTTCCCGTTATATATGTTCAAAATCTGCCTGCGGCTCATGCGTTTGCCACGATCTGGAGCTTTGTTTGCACAGTCTGTCGTGCTTCTTTGTTCTTTTACGTGGGCTGTTTTGTATAATTCACTGTTTCCCCCTTGGGGCTGGGCTTCTTTTAATACTGGGTTTTACATTTCTCTTGGCCGATTTCTTGGTTGCCCTCATGTCCTGCCACATTATTTGGCATTTCCTGCCGTGGCGATTTGCTCCTGCTAGGCCTTTTTTCAAGCCTGTCATTTCATTCATTGTTCTTGCTTATGGACTCCAGCGTCCCTTTCTTTTTTCCTTGGGCCTGCGGCCCATTTATTTCCTTTGGACTTCCTCGGTCCATTTACTAACTCTGCATTCCCATGGGCTTTTACTAACTTGATTAAACTTCCCCGGCCCAATCTCTTCATTCTCATCCTTGGGGTTCATGGGCTTGCCATCAACCCCTACTTTCTTTGTTTACATTGCCTTGGGCCTGCCGTGGCCCATTCTCATTTTTCCATACCATATACTGCCCATGGGTGCCATTTCTTTCTTTCCGGGCCCTTTGGGCCCACTTGCTCCCTTAAGACCCATTTGTTCATGTTATGGGCCTGTGATCCATTATTCTTGCCACTTGGGCTTAATAGTTTTATTCTATACTTGCTACTTCTATTTGCTGCCTGCTTTGCTGAGTTGGGCTTGTTTTACAAAAATGACCCTCAACATTTAGCCCCCTGAACATATGGAGCGTTCTTGCGGTTCATATGTGAATGAAGAACTTTTTTGTCTTTTTCACTTTCCTACCCAGGAGCAAATAGGAAGGGCCATAGAAATCATGTTTGTCCAACACCAAGACAAGATTCTTTGGAAAATTATTGAAAAGTTAAGAGTTTTTTTTTGACCAATTGGAATTCAAATTTGGAACTCACCTCATTATCAAAGGAATAAGAATTCCTCATCATAAACACTCCATTTCCAAAGAATGGGTACGGGTGAAGAGAGATTCTCAAAAATGAAGTGTTCACTCCTTCGTTTCCTTTTTTCCAGTACTTCATATCTATTGAAGGACAAAATTTCATTGACTACGTACGTAGGCTATTTCACAGTTCACTGTCCCATCATTCACCTTAGGAATTTGAGTGCTTTTGTGTTTTCAGTCGTGCATTATTGTTCATGTTCAATTAGCATTGCATTTAGTTTCCTCTGTTTAAAAAAAAAAAATGAAGAAATAAAATAAAAAAGTGAGGAGAAATGAATGGAGAAAAAAAAGCGTAAAAGACCTTGTTTAACCTTATTACATAATAACATCAATACGCAGATGTTGTAACATAGACTTGCAATTTTAACTATATACGCACGAATCAAGAATGAGAAAATATACTATGATTCAAGAATAAATTAGTAAATTAAAAATAAAATTAGTATCTATTAATTTTTTCTAAAATATAAAGAAAAAAGATAATTTTTTAATATATATATATATATATATATATATATATATATATATCTATTGACTCAATCATCCATCAAAATGGAATTCAATCTTTGAAAATTTCGAATATTATAGTTGGATTTCTCGTAATCCGTAGATCAAATAAAACATATTTATTATTGTTAAGGGTCATTTTCGTAAAGTCAGCCCAACCCAGTATAACAGACAATAAGAGTGGCAGGAACAGAATAAAACTATTAGGCCCGAGCGGCAGGAATAACAAACCACAGGCCCATAACACGAGCAAATGGGTCTTGAGGAAGCAAATGGGCCTAAAGGGCCCGGAAAGGGAGAAATGACACCCATGGGCAATGTATGGTATGAAAAAGTGAGAATGGGCTGCGGCAGGCCCAAAGCGATGTAAAGAAAGTAGGGGTTGATGGCAAGCCCATGAACCCCAAGGATGAGAATGAGGAGATTGGGCCGAGGAAGCCCAATCAAGTTAGTAAAAAGCCCATGGGAATACAAAGTCAGTAAAGGGGCCGAGGAAGCCCAAGGAAAGTAAAAAGACCGCAGGCCCAAAGAAGAAAGAAAGGGACAATGGAGCCCATAAAGTGAGAACACCAGCAGACTTTTTTAAGTCACTGGGGGAAGAAGTGAAACGGCAGGTCTGAAAGGGGCCTAGCAGGAACATGTTGCCATGGTAGGAAAGGCCAAGCAATGAAAACAAAGACATAAAGCATAAAACAAGAAATGGGCCAAGGGAGATGTACTAAGGAAAGCCCAATCCAAAGGGAGGTAGTGAAGGTGCAAACAATCCGCGTAAAAGAATCAAGAAGAGTGGCAGACGAATACAAACAAGGTGCCATGAGCCGCAGGCCGGCTTTGAACGCACATAAAAGGGAGCACGCGCAAAGCCCAGGTACCACCAGCCTGTACCCAGCCAATATGGGTCGTGGTGGGGCCATGGGTCCGTGGTAAGAGGTAAGGGGGGGTGTGGTTTGGTGGTGGGGAGGGGGGAAAGGATCTATTTTGCGCTCCCTGTCCAAACCCTTTTGGAGGTACGTCCTGCTGGGATGACAGACCGTCCAAAAGGGGTAAGATTGGAGAGGGAACGTTGGGTGCATGCCATAGGAAGAGAGAGAGAGCATTTAAAGCCACGGCAGAGAGCAATGCCACAGCGGACAGAAACAAAACAAACCTGTCTTTGTCTGGCGAGGGCGAGCTATGCGCAGATGGTGGTCGGCAAGCATGCCCAAACCAGACAAAGGCCGTTAGGGGGTAAAATGGTAAAAGAACACTTACGGCAGGCCCTATAAAAGGAGCCTCGCCGTGCCCTGTAAAAGGGACTGAAAAACAGAGGAAGAAAAACACAGAGAAAGAAAAACTAAAGGAAAAGGAAAAGAAAGAAAAAAAGATAAGAAAACAAGTTGTGAGGATTATAGGCATGCACCAATAGATCTTTTCTTTCCTATCCCCCTCAAAATCCCACTCTCTAAGGGATAATGAAGCGGTAAAAATAATGATCTTCACACCTCAACCATTTAGGTCCGATTCCCTCAAAGTTATTAATCCCCACGGCAGGATATTCACCTGGGAGGTTGATTTCATTGAGAGGAAGCGTTCTTCCTCTTTGGACGGTCACCATTACAGACTTGATTTTGGCTTGATGTTTATCTTTGAATAAACCTCCATCATTGTTTAATCCATTACTTTCTTTTCTTTTTAAAAGCCATTATTATTATTATTGCTATTACTACTGTGACATTCGGCCATCATTATCATTAAAAGCAACGACATTCTGTTCATCCATTTTGTTATCATTGCACCTGCCTGCTATAATTTTGTGGTAATAGCTCTGTTTGCCGTAAGGGGTGTTCCTGGCAGATAAGGTTGAGTTTGTGCACAAACCGGCCCAAAGTGAGTTGCAGTTGGGCCGGTCTCAACTTCCCTACTCAGAAACACATCAGGGCCCATCACTTGCAGAGGGCAGCCCAGCCCAAACACAAAAAAGGCCCCTACAATTATTATGTTATAGGTCTTTTATTCTTCGAACTCAAAAAAAAATAGTGATTTTAGAATCACAAAATATTTCACAATTTTTTGTTATAATTATAGTGTAACAGATTGTGGATAATTATTTATTACTTTCACATAGACTTAGTTTTTTTTCTTAACTGCTCAGACTCTGTCACATCATAATTGTAACAAAAAAATTATAAAATAAGTTGTAGTACTAAGGGCCCGTTTGGTAGTTGCGTTTAAAAACTGAAAATTGTTGTTTGAAAACTTTTGTGGAAATATGTGTGAGTAAAAAAGTGTGTGAAAATGCATAAAATGTTATTTAAAAACTGAAAATTGTTGTTTAGAAATGCTCACCAAACACCCCCTAATTTTTTTACGAAAAAATCACAGAGCATCATTTTTCATTGATAATAAATTAGAATCATATATAAAATATTCATAACTAGAAAAAATCACATCAAAATATTTCACATCCATATAGTTATGTAAAAAGGTTATGAAATTATTTCAGGCAAAGGAATTGACTGTTTTACTAACCGTAACACTAACTGCTCGTGGTGCGTGCATTACTTTCACTTGCTTAGATCTTGGACTTTGTCTAGTATTTCTGTCTCTGCTTTCATCGAACTCCACGTGCAATATGGCGCTTCACATATACTCAAATCAAACATAGCTGGTTTGGATCAAGTGGTACATGTACATCAACTGCCTCACTGATGTCCCATAAAATAAAAATTAAAAAAACTGCCTCACTGATGTCCACTCTAAAAATGTGACCATAAGATTATGACATGATATTAACCTTTAACCAATACGCAATGCTTTGGGGAGTCAAAGTTTGGACCAAAAGCCATTGGCTAATACTTAATACATCATGATCACTCCCATAACTATCTTATTACCTATCTCATTCTATTAAACTAAATGAGTCATTTGAAATGTCAATGAGATTTAGTGATACTTAAGATAAGAATAATTTTGATGTAAAGTTACAAAATCATGTTAGGACTTTTGATATTACATAATTGTAAGATCAAAAATTAATGTTAGGACTTTTGATTTGGTAATACTCGCTAGTTTGCCAAAAAAAAGCTTGTTTGAAAAATACGTGTCAACCCAACCCAACCCATAACCTGATTGGCCCACAAACTTGATTGACCCAACCCAACCCGTCCGTTTTGCCACGTCTACGTAAAACATGACAACTCTTCCTGATGAAAAAGACATAGTGGCCCCAAGAAAAATGACAAAATTATGGTTGGTGTGCGACATGGTACCAATATCTTCTCTCTTGGAAGAAGATATCGCAAAGGTTGCTCACATATGACTGAATGATTGACTAAGCTACTTGACCACTTCCAAAGTTCCAATAGGCAGATAGCTAATAAGATAGTTATGGAAGTGATCAAATGTACTAAATATTAGCCAATGACTTTTAGTGCAAATAGAACTTTCACTCCCCCACGTGTTAGGTTATGACTGCCTCCTAATTTGGCATGAAATTTTATGTCATAATCGAATTAGTCATAGTGGCAGTCATGATTGCCGACTGCCTCCTAAATGTGGCCATAAGATTATGACATGATGTTAACCTTTACCCAACAATGCTTTGGGGAGTGAAATTTCCATTTGGACCGAAAGTCATTGGCTAATACTTAATCCATTATGATCACTTCCATAACTAACTTATTACCTATATCATTCTTTTAAATTAAATGAGTCATTTGAAATGTCAATATGTATGGGATTTAGTGATACCCAATATCTTTGTGATTTAGTGATACTTGCTAGTTTGCCATAAAAAGAAAACTTGGGTTCTAATCTGTCCACTTAAGATAAGAATAATTTTGATGTAAAGTTACAAAATCATGTTAGGACTTTTGATATTACATAATTGTGAGATCAAACATTCAATCAAATTTAACATGACCTTGTTGTTGTGAATTACTTTGTGAGTTTGTGATGACAAATTATTGTCATCCTTTTGGCAATGTCTCGTGGAAATGATTAATGTGTTATGCTATCTGTTCTCAAAGAAAGTGGCACTCATGGAAGTAAAAGCAAGGAACTGTTTCTCATGAAAGTTTTAATTTTCCCTACAACATCTAGATCTAGCTAACGCCTTAATGGATTGAATTGGACATGAACTGAAAGTTTCTCTTCATTGATTATTTAAAAAGAAGAATACTTTAGTCAAGTCTAATTCGTGTTGCAAATTGTAACAGGGTTGTTGGATTCATTAATAGTTTTTTTAAAAAAAATTAAATGTCGAACTTATTGAAACTTGGCAGGAAAAAAAAAAAAAAAACTCATTGAAACCTTAAAAAATTACACCAACAAATAATTACCATTTGAGAAGAAATTATCCACCCCAGTGCTATAGATAGAAAATCGAGTGATGTAAGTATGCTACAAATTTTATTACATAACTCTTAGAAATTGTGGTGTCAACTTTCAAGTACAAAACCAAAAAGAAAATTAATTTAAAATTTTTATATATTTGTACAAGCCCGGGTGGTGCGGGTCTGTCTTTGTGATTTGGGCCTTGGGCCAACGATGGGGGCCAGGGGCCTAACATCCGGTACCTCCGGGGCCTCAACCCAAGCCCATCTACGAACAGGCCCGGTCCAAGCATCGTCCGTGAACCCAAGCATTTTGCCAAGCACAAATGTGACTGCTGGGTCAGTTGCCTAGTGTGTTGTGCCGAACATTACTACAGTTACCTCGGACGCGTAGTAATAGGATTGCCCGACGATACCTTGGGAGTACCACTGCCGTACACGTTTGCTATAGTGGGGATCATTTCCAAGGCCACTCCCACCTAAACCCCCACTAATCCCTCACGAGATTGGACCTCTCAATCTAATAACACTGAGATAGTTATGATCACTCCACTAGAAAACTACTATAAATAGGAGAATCAAAGGAGGAGCAAGGGTTGGAAAGTGGATGGAGAGAAAATAGAGGGAGTAGAGAGTTACACTAAAAGGAGAGAAAAGTGATCTCATTGAGTCTCATAGATGCGAACGACCCAATGTAGGAATCCCTATCCCACCACACAGATAGGTTGTGAGCCCAAGTGAGATGTAACCCACAGAAGTCTCATCTTTGCCGTGCACAATTGGCGCCGTCTGTGGGAACCGCCTACAAAGCCGTAGTTCGACCAAGACTCGCGTACGAGACCATGTCCGGAAGACATTCAGTGAGCGCAGATGCAAGTGATTCGGTGGGATCCTCCCGGGGATCCTCCTAGCGGGAAAGAAGGCTAAAGAGGTGTGAAGATAGGGGCAGTGAACAAGAGGAGATGTCCGGCCTCGGGGAGGGGTCATACCAGACGTAGCGAACAGCATCGAACGCCTCGAGGCACAGGCGATTCAATGAGAGGGACGAAGAACTTGAACGATTACGAAGGCTGGTGAGAAATTTCGAGTTAGAAGCAGATGACGGACGACAGAGAAGAGATCGAGAAAACCGGGATATAAGAGCTGGAGCCCGGGGAGATCGCCGGGGGACGGGGTCCAGCTAGTCCGGGTCCCGCCAGAGGAGGGAACGATCACATTCATAAGGGTCCCACCACCGCAATGACAGATTGCATTCACGGGAATCCTATCATCGTCAAGAACGATCGCGGTTGCAGGGGCACATGGATCGGGGATCTGACTCACCCGTGGAGCGACGACCGCTCAATGCCGTCATGGATGCAATGAGCCGCGCCTTGCGTAGGGTAGCTCGGTCCCCATTTTCGGACGATATTGAGCATGCCGCAATGCCGAACAAGTTTTCGCGCCCCCCGTTAAATATCTACGACGGGAAAGCAGACCCGGTCGAACACGTCAGCCATTACATCCACATGATGTCCCTGCATTCGCACAATGACGCGCTGATGTGCAAAGTATTTCCCTCCAACCTGGGCCTGACTGCTCTGAGATGGTTTAACGGACTGCGGAAGAGATCCATACACTCCTTCGCCGAGCTGATCCAGGAGTTCGGTGTTCGGTTTATAACATGCAGCCGAGTGCCGCAACCAGTTGACGCTTTATTATCAATGAAGATAGGGGTAGGAGAGACTCTTCGCAGCTACGCCAGCCGATACTGGGAGCTCTACAATGAGATAGGTGGGGGAAACGAGAAGATCGTAGCAAGCACCTTCCGGATGGGGCTGCCAGAGGATTCCGAGCTAAGAGAGTCACTTACAAAGAAGCCGCCCGAAGACATGAGGCAGCTCATGAGACGTATCGAAGAATATAAACGCTTGGAAGATGATCGGTTGCAAAGCAAAGGTAAGGCGCCGTTAATAAATCGTCCTCGGCAAGGAGGATTCCAGCCGAGACCCCGGAAGGATTTAAGGGTGCACGAACCGGTTTGGCAAACGGGAGAGGTGAATGCAACGTTCAAGGAACCAGTGCACCAGATTGTGGAACGAATCAAGAATGAGCCGTACTTCAGATGGCCGAGCAAGATGGGAGGCGATCCATCTCGGCGAAATCAGAACCTGTACTGCACCTATCATAAGGACAAAGGGCACACCATCGAACAATGTCGGGTGCTGAAAGATCATTTGGGGCAGTTGGTGAGGGCAGGGCATTTGAAGGAATTCGTTGTGAACCCCGGTAACTAGGGAATCGGCCAAGGAAGTCAACAGAGGGGGAACCCTCTCCCACCGCCACTCGGCATAATCGAAATGATCCTCTTGCCACCTAAAATCATGGCCGCAACGAAAAGGGGGGGTTGTTAGCGGTCGCACCCATAACAGAATCACCGGGCGAGGAGCCAGTTGAGAAAAGAGCAAAATGCGTTAGGGAGGCGATTACCTTTGGGGAAGAAGATTTAGAGGGCACAATACAACCACATGAGAAGGCGTTAGTAATCACTGCTCGGATAAACAGTTTCCTGGTGAAGAGAGTGATGATAGATCAGGGCAGTGGGGCTGACGTAATGTATTCGAACTTGTTCAAGGACTTGGATTGAAGAATCAGAATTTGACGAAGTATAACACGCCGCTGGTCTCATTCGATGGAAGAGTGGTGATTTTGGAGGAGCGGGTTTCCCTACCGATAGCCGTCGAAGGAAGGGAGGTAAGGGTCATGTTCATAGTAGTCAATTCCTTCTCGCCCTACACGGTAATCCTGGGAAGGCCGTGGATCCACGCCATGAGGGCTGTCCCATCCACTTTACACGTAAAGGTAAAGTTCCCTACTGAACGGGGTATCGCCGTGGTGCGGGGGTGCCAGCAAATGGCCAGGCAATGCCTCGTTGCAGCAGCAAATTGGGAGGGCAAGCAAGCCGAGCATGACGAGGAGACCGAAAGAACGCCGTTATAGCAATTACCGCAGCCCCAAGAAGAGTCGAGGGCCGCCTGTGCCGAGGAGTTAATAAAGGTCAGAATACTTCCAGATACTGGCAAGTGTTTCCAGATTGGGGCTACGTTGACAACCCAGGAGAAGGTAGAAGTGTTATTGTTTCTTGCCCAGAACCTGGACATATTTGCATGGAGTCCATATGAAGTGCCCGGGGTGGACCCTGAGTTCATCGTTCACAAGCTTAACGTGGATCCATTGTTTCCCCCTAAGAAGCAAAGGCCGAGGAGGGTAGCCAAGGAACACGCTGAGGCTGTTAGGACCGAAGTTCAAAAGCTGAAAGAGCCAGGGGCGGTGAAGGAGATCTTCTTCCCAGAATGGCTCGCAAACACCGTGGTAGTAAAGAAGAAGAATGGTAAATGGAGGGTCTGTGTGGATTTCACGGATTTGAACCGGGCATGCCCAAAAGACCCTTTCCCTAGGCCCAAGATTGATCAGTTGGTGGATGCCACTTACGGGCACCCGAGGATGAGCTTCCTGGACGCCTTTCAGGGGTATCATCAAATTGCCCTGGCTGCCGAAGATCAGGAGAAAACTGCATTCATATCCCCTAACGCCAATTACCATTACACCGTGATGCCATTTGGCTTGAAAAATGCTGGGGCGACGTATTAGCGAATGATGACAAGGATATTCCGCGACAAAATTGGGCGTACGGTCGAAGTATATATTGACGACCTGGTGGTGAAAAGCAAACAGCAAGCGCAGCATGTAGAGGACCTTCGAGAAGCGTTCGAGATTGTACGGCAGCATAGGTTGCGCCTCAACGCAGAAAAGTGCGCCTTCGGAGTGGGGGCTGGGAAATTCTTGGGGTATTTAATTTCCAGCCGAGGGATAAAGGCTAATCCTGACTAGATCGTGGCCATGACGCGTCTCAAATCTCCAAGCAACCCTAAGGAAGTACAGGTGTTAACCGGAATGTTGGCCGCCCTTAACCGGTTCATTTCCAGGTTTTTGGTCCGCTGCCGACCATTCTATCAGCTCCTGAAGAAGTGGAAGGGGTTTCAGTGGGACGACAAGTGTGAGAAAGCTTTTCAGGATTTGAAGGACTACCTGACGCATGCACCGATGTTGACAGCCTCAGAACCCGGAGAAGACCTGTATATGTACCTCTCGGTGACCAATCATGCTGTAAGTGCCGTACTAGTAAGCGATCGTGGGGGTCAGTAGCCTGTATATTACATTAGCAAGACCCTGGTTGACGTAGAAACCAGATACCTGCCGCTGAAGAAGCTGGTCCTGGCATTAGTGCACGCCACTAGGAAGTTGCCTCAGTATTTCCAAGCCCACACTATGTACGTGCTAACCGAATATCCTTTGTAGTCACTACTGAGAAGATCTGATTTCACGGGACGGATAGCCAAGTGAGGGACCAGGCTGGGAGCCTTCGATGTACGGTACAGGCCAAGAACCGCTGTAAAAGGGCAAGTATTGACTGATTTTGTAGCTGAGTTTTCACCCAGAGCCTCGTATCAGACAGTTTGTCAGTTGAACTGCCGCCCATGGAAGGTTTACGTGGACGGTGCTTCTAGCTCCACGGGGGCCGGCGCAGGAATTGTCGCGATTGGCCCCAAGGGGATAGGTTGGAGCACTCTTTCAGGTTAGGTTTCAAGGTCTCTAATAACGAGGCAGAGTACGAAGCGTTGATAGCCGGATTGAACATAGCCTCAAGCCTGGGAGCCTGGGAGGTAGAAATATTCTCGGACTCTCGGCTGGTGGTCAATCAGGTGTAGGGCAGTTTTGAGGCCCGGGATCCTCGGATGAAGGCGTACTTGGAGCGTGTGAAGCAAATTATGTCCGGATTTGGATCGGTGAAGATAATACAGATAGCTCGGACACACAACAGGCACGCCGACTCACTCGCCACATTGGCATCGTCAGTGGCAGAGGCTATACCTCGACTGATCCGAGTGGAGCTAGTTCCGGAGCCCAGTATCAAGATAGCTGATACACCGGCAGTCGCAGCAATCGCAACGCGGAGTCTTAGCTGGATGGATCCTATCATTGAGTTTTTGGCAGATGACCGGCTACCTCCCGATCAAAAGGAAGGGAGTAAGATCCGCTGAATTGCTCCTCGGTACTGGTTGTCAGAAGACCGGAAGCTATATAGGAGGTCTTTTGGCAGACCGTACCTTTTGTGCTTACACCCGGACAAGGTGGGCGAACTCTTGGCAGAACTACATGACGGAGTGTGTGGCAGCCATGTAGGGGGACGGTCGCTCGCGCACCGAGCAATGACTCAGGGATTCTGGTGGCCACAAATGCAGAAGGACGCTGCCGAATACGCACGCAGATACGAGCGGTGCCAGAAACACGCTCCCCTGATCCACCAGCCGGCTGGCCATCTTAACCCATTCAGCAGCCCCTGGCCATTCGCGCAGTGGGGACTAGACATACTCGGGCCATTCCCCCGGACAACAGGGAACAGAAAGTTCGTCCTCGTGGCTGTCGACTATTTTACCAAGTGGGCGGAGGCTGAAGCTCTTGCAAATATCCGAGACGTGGACGTGAAGAAGTTCGTGTGGAAGAACATTGTCACAAGATTTGGAGTGCCGAATTCTCTGATATCAGAAAATGGGCTGCAATTCGACCGTCGGGCATTCCGGGAATTCTGTACGGACCTCGGCATTCAAAACAAATACTCCACCCCGGCGTACCCACAGAGCAACGGCCAAGCTGAAGCTGTCAATAAGGTAATTGTAAATGGGCTAAAGAGAAGATTGGAAGGTGCAAAAGGGAATTGGGCCGAGGAGCTTTCTAACGTATTGTGGGCATACCGGACAACACCTAGGAGATCCACAGGGGAAACCCCTTTCTCTCTCACCTACGGAGCCGAAGTAGTTATACCAACCGAGGTGAATATATGTAGTGCCCGAGTTGCTGGGTTCCATCCCGGCTCGAAAGACGAGATGTTGGTTGAGCGTTTAGATAGGTTGGAAGAATGCCGGGGAGCTGCGGCAATACGGCTCGCCGAATATCAGCAGAAACTGGCCAGGAGGTATAACCGAGGCGTGAAAGTAAGGAGATTTGACGCTAGGGATTTAGTCCTGAGGAGGGCAGTAGGGCATATGCGAAATACACACGCAGGCAAGTTGGCACAGACATGGGAGGGACCGTACAGGGTTACCGCAGCTGCCGGAGCCGGGGTGTATTACTTGGAAGAGCTAGATGAGAGACCGTTGCCTCGACCATGGAACGTTTAGAATCTAAAAAAGTTCTACCATTGATTAGCCGTACACTCAGTACATGTTGTGCAGTAATCCATAGGTGTTTGCTAATATTAAGTGTCTATTCATGCTGACTTATTGGGTTGAAAGCCTGCCCTTTAGCATGTAGAAACCTTACAAATTTCTCCAAGGACGGAAACCTGCCCTCGGTTCGAATCCCTTCACCGAGCAGGTGGAAACCTTAAGAATTTCTCTAAGGACGGAAACCTGCCCTCGGTTCGAATCCCTTCACCGAGCAGGTAGAAACCTTACAAATTTCTCTAAGGACGGAAACCTGCCCTGGTTCGAATCCCTTCACCAAGCAGGTGGAAACCTTAAGAATTTCTCTAAGGACAGAAACCTGCGCTCGGTTCGAATCCCTTCACCGAGCAGGTGGAAACCTTAAGAATCTCCCTAAGGACGGAAACCTGCCCTCGGTTCGAATCCCTTCACCGAGCAGGTAGAAACCTTACAAATTTCTCTAAGGACGGAAACCTGCCCTCGGTTTAAATCCCTTCACCGAGCAGGTGGAAACCTTAAGAATCTCCCTAAGGACAGAAACCTGCCCTCGGTTCGAATCCCTTCACCGAGCAGGTGGAAACCTTAAGAATCTCCCTAAGGACAGAAACCTGCCCTCGGTTCGAATCCCTTCACCGAGCAGGTAGAAACCTTACAAATTTCTCTAAGGACGGAAACCTGCCCTCGGTTCGGATCCCTTCACCGAGCAGGTGGAAACCTTAAGAATTTCTCTAAGGATGGAAACCTGCCCTCGGTTCGAATCCCTTCACCGAGTAGGTGGAAACATTAAGAATCTCCCTAAGGACGGAAACCTGCGCTCGGTTCGAATCCCTTCACCTAGCAGGTAGAAACCTTACAAATCTCTCTAAGAAAGGAAACTTGCACTCGGTTCGAATCCCTTCACCAAGCAGTTGGAAGCCTTAAGAATTTCTCCAAGGACAGAAACCTTCCCTCGGTTCGATTCCTATCACCGTACAAGTAGAAACACTAAGGATAATTAATCATGCATAAACATTATGCTCGGCTATTTCTCTTAAACCAAGCAAGTACATAACCCTAGGCGAAGATAATTCAAAAGGGCAAAAACACCGCCCGATCATGCCGCAATCACCAAAAAGAGCATGTATATGTGACAATAATGATAATAATAGAAAGCAGGGCAATAAAATATTCAAATTAATCTAAACAACAAAGATAAACCAATTGTTTGGTCACCAAAACTCGGTGACATACTAGAAAAACCGAGAAAGAAAAATTAATGTTTGACCACCACAGCCCGGTGGTATAAGCAAAACATTCACAAATCCAAAGCAAACTAAATCATCATAGAAACGGTGTTCAATCGGTAAGATCCACGGGATGTTCTCCTGATCGCAGCCCTGGTTGCTGGTCCTCGGAAGGAAAGTTTTGAAACTCCACGTTCTCCATAGACAAGTCCTCAACAGTAGGGTTACTGGTAGCCTCTACCCCGACCATCTCCACATGGGCATCTATCTGCTAAACCAGCTCCCTTAGACTATTAGTCTCCTCATCATCCCCGGGTTCGTGATGACTCGGCGCGGTCAGAGGGGCGTCTGAGAAGGGAATCTTGCTGGGGTCCCTTAAAGGAGAGTCGGCGGGCACCCCAAAGACCTGCAGAGCGGCCAGCCAACCATCATGAAAAGATAACCGCTGCGCCTCCATAACCACTGGCTCCACACCCTTCTCGGCATCCGCAAACCCTTCGTTGTACCATTTCTCTTCTGCGGCTTCCGGATCGGCCCTCAGACCAGTCACCTCCTTTGTAAGGGCCGCAGATCGGCTCACCTCCTCGGCTAGCTTCAGCTCCGCCTCATGATGTTTCACCTCCAGCCCAGCCGACCTCTCCTCTGCCAGCGCCTTGGCCTTATCAGCAGCAGCTGCCCTCTTTTCAGCGGCATCATCGGCCTTAACCTTGTCCTTCACTGATTTCACTGTCGCTTCCCTCCCAGTCCTCTCCCGGTCAACATCCTGAGCAAGATCCTTCACTCGTTCGTTCAGAATATGAGCCAGCTGGGTAGCCTGTTGGAACAAGGATGGTTAGCAGGATATCATATGTACGGCAGTAGAGAAAACATGAAAATAGAAAGCACAAGGTACCGCAATGGTGTACCATTGTAGCCTCCTCCCCATATACTCGTCGGGCGCATCCAAGAAGGAGCTCACATCCTCGGGCATAAGGAGACCATGCGCCAGGCATTGGGCAACACGGCCTCCTTCCCCCTTCTCCCACGCCTGTATGCATGCATCTGCGGGGAGGGGCTTGCCGTCCAATTCATATATGGGCTGCCATTCAGGAATGAGCCGGGAGGATGATGCCATGTTCGCCCCAACTTGCCCTTAGGGCTCCTGTACGGTGACACCCCTGGACGGAACGGTGGGAGTTTGGGCTTGTACGCCTCCTGGACTGGTTGAGGGTTGTTGTGTGAGCTTCTGCCTTTTCCTAGAGCGCGCAGGGGGAGGATGTACGGGGGAAGTTTGGACATGCCCCTGAGCAAGCTGCTGTTGCACGGTTTGCTGGGCGCCAGATATGAAGCGGCTAACCGAGAGGGTTTTGCAGGTAACCATTTCTCTAACACCAGGGTGAGCTTGGGATGAACTGCTTGACTCCGCCGCTACTTGGTCGGTTTCTTGCGCGGGCGGCTCTTGATCCACGTGCTCGGCTGGTTCTGCTAGGGCCTCACGCTGAAGGGCTACGTGGGCAAGCTCTCTGAGACGACGAGATACTACTTCGGCAGACTCGTCCCTTATAGGGGCAAGCTCATCTGAGCAGGTATATCGCCGGCCAATGTCGCGAGCCTCACCGAACCGTAAAGTTAGCAAGGAGAAAATTCGCGTGGCGAACGTCTATGTAAGAGAGAAGGGGGCTGTCGACTAGGAGGGCTTGACCAAAAGGCTGCCAAGTGGTGTAAACAGGCTCTACGCCGAGGATGAGATGAGAAGCCCAGAGCTGACCATCGCGGTGAACAAAAATTTCGGATCGAAGGACAAAATTAAGATCCCGTACGTGGACCGTTCGGATATCTTGGGTAAACACCGAGCCGTCTGCAACACAAGTAGAATAGGTCAATGTAAAAGTTAGAGAGACAGAGGCAAGGAGACAATGAAAAATAAGTCTAGCAATAACACCCACCCACTTCGCGCCGCGACAGAGGGGGGGAATATCCCCGGCAAACCAGTTGCCGCGGACTTGGACAAACTCCCCGACGGAATTTCTATTTGAATCTGGCAGACAGGAAATCAACCGTATTCTCATATCTCTGACTTTTAAGTAATAATTAGTTTTCTTCTTGCCACACAAGCTGTACGTGTGGTTTATGTCATGATGGTCCAATTGCAGACCGAACGTGTGGTTTAACTTACTTATACAACTCATAACCCGGTAAAAATTTGGGGGGAGTTGATCTGGGCACAACCCGTAATACCTAAGGGCGCTAAGTAGAAGGGGATCGATGGGGAACCTAACCCCACCTTCCAGTATTGACATGAGCGGGAAGAAGGCAGTGTTTGACCTTCTATGGAGAGCGATGTCTCTTTCATGGCTGTACATCACGTCCACGTCATCGGGAATTTGGTAGTCTCGCCTAAAGGTGACTAAGGAGGCTCTAGATTTTAGAAGGTGAGAGTAACCCATCCCAAATTCTAAAGAATCAAAAGGAACTGGAAAGAAATAAATTGAAGTAGAAGAAAGGGGAAAGGGACTTACTTTAGGCACTAAGAGGAAGGTTGAGTCTGGGGATTGATGGGCAACTAGCGCGATGGGTGCTTGGCGGAGAGAAATTTCAGAAACTGAGAAAGTGAAAAGTAAGAATGTGGGTTGGAGTAAGCCTTTTATAGGCACGAATTGAAGATGCGCAACGGTTGATGGTGCATTAATGAGGGGCAGTTCGCAATAATGAAGCATAATGGGGATAAGACCTTTCGGAAACCAAGGGCGTGAAACGTATTCTCACCTCGGTTCACGAACCGGCAGACGAATATGGCTGCTAAGGACAGAAGGCCAGACACAACACACCTTTTGAGGAGCGCATTTAATGGGTGTCTAGTCGCAGCCAGAGAGCGCGCCTTTTCAGTCTCCCAGGCAAGGGGTCTTACCTTTCTCGCTGTTCCCCTTGATCCGCGCCCGTCTGACCGGGCATGAATCAGGGGGGGGACTAATGTACAGGCCCGGGTGGTGCGGGTTTGTCTTTATGATTTGGGCCTTGGGCCAACGGTGGGGGCCGAGGGCCTAACATCCGGTACCTCCAGGGCCTCAACCCAAGCCCACCTACGAACAGGCCCGGTCCAAGTGTCGTCCGTGAACCCAAGCATTTTTCCGAGCACAAATGTGACTGCTAGGTCAGTTGCCTAGTGTGTTGTGTCGAACATTACTACAGTTACCCCGGACGTGCAGTAATAGGATTGCCCGGCGGTACCTTGGGAGTACCGCTGCCGTACACGTTTGCTATAGTGGGGATCATTTCCAAGGCCACTCCCACCTAAACCCCCACTAATCCCTCACGAGATTAGACCTCTCAATCCAATAACACTGAGATAGTTATGATCACTCCACTAGAAAACTACTATAAATAGGAGAATCAAAGGAGGAGCAGGGGTTGGAAAGTGGATGGAGAGAAAATAGAGGGAGTAGAGAGTTACACTAAAAGGAGAGAAAAGTGATCTCATTGAGTCTCATAGATGCGAACGACCCAATGTAGGAATCCCTATCCCACCACACAAATAAGTTGTGAGCCCAAGTGAGACGTAACCCACAGAAGTCTCATCTTTGCCGTGCACAATATTATTTGTCATCTCATTAATCGGGTGAAGTTATCAACGTTTATAAAACACTAGTTTCTGAGCACACGAATAAGTTTTTTTTTTTTTTTTTAAATAAAAGTTAATAACTTACCTCCGTAATTTAGAATTACTATGTGCCTTTAGGGTACACATTAGCAAAATAGGTCCCATTTGGTATATGTGTTTAAACAACTGTTTTCAATTTTTTTAAAAATATGTATGGGTGAAAAAATATGTAAAAATACGTGTAATATTATTTAACGGGTGAAGTTATCAACGTTTATAAAACACTAGTTTCTGAGCACACGAATAAGTTTTTTTTTTTTTTTTTAAATAAAAGTTAATAACTTACCTCCGTAATTTAGAATTACTATGTGCCTTTAGGGTACACATTAGCAAAATAGGTCCCATTTGGTATATGTGTTTAAACAACTGTTTTCAATTTTTTAAAAAATATGTATGGGTGAAAAAATATATAAAAATACGTGTAATATTATTTAAAAACTAAAAGCATCTATTTAAATACATGTACTAAACCCAAGATCATCGAAGGAAGAACAATCTGAAGAACAAGTTATTTTTGCATCTTTTTCCATTTTTTCAACTTCTGAAATCCCCTTTACATTTTTTCCACGAAAACTATTTTCCTAAACCCACCCCTCTTCTCTTCATGAATCAAAATGTAAATCCCACCTAATCACACCTCAAAAATTCCTTAAATTCCAAAACCCCCAAAGTAATTAAACCCTAGAAAGAATCTATGATCATATTCAGCCATGGATCCAATGGGCATGCGTCGTCATCTTCCTCTCCATCAAGCTTCTCAGAGACCACTGTTGGATCCTCAGTCCCACCGCCCTCTTCACCAAGCTCCTCGCAGTCTGGCACGCCACGTGTCGCGAGATCGCCCACCATTGCGACTCCGACGCCGCTCAGTTCCTCCTGATTGAAGGTGGAAGCTTCGCTGTACTCTCCTCCATCGCCCTCTTCTCGATTTTCTTGATTCTCCCTATCAACCTCTACAACGACACCGCTTCTTTGAACGGCGACCAATTCTTTAAAACGATAATCAACCACATCGCCAAAGGCTCTCCCTTGCTCTGGATCCATTTCCTCTTCGTCGTCATCGCCGTCGTTTTGGTTCATTTCCTCAGGTAGTGGGTTTGTGGGTATTGTGAAGCCTAGGTCAGTCCCCACAGCGAAGCCACATCTCTACCTCTCCTCCATTCTGCTGAAGTTCATGTTATGAAGAAATGTTTTTGATCGGCGGGGTGGTGGTGGGATCTGGGTTTGATTGTGTTGGTTTGGGTTTGAATGTGTTTGATTGTGTTGATCTGGGTTTGTTGTGATTGGTTTCTTGATCTGGGTTGGTTTGTTTACTGGGTTTATGGGTTTGATTTGCTGAGAATTCGGTGTTGATTGTGTTAGAATTTGAGGAAGAACATGAAGAATTTGATGATCTTGATTTGTGGTAGATCTGATGGTGTTGGGTTTGATGATCTCTGAGGTGTTGAATTTGAGTTTTTCTTCTTGTTTTCATTTATGTCCTAGTGATCTGGGTTTGAGTTGTTGGGTTGCTGGGTTTGTGTTCTTATGATGGGTTTGAGTTCTGGGTTTAATTTGGGAAGAATACGAAGAACAAGTTGTAAAATAAAGAACAATCTGAAGAACAAGCTGATGTGGGTTTGATTTAGTTTTTAATTTAGTTTTTATTTTTATTATTTAGTTAAAATTAATAAATTAATTTTTTAAATTTATATGCTGATGTGTCAGGGTGATGTGACATTTTTTATAATATTTTAATTTCTCCGGCAGCCACCTCAGCAATTTCCGTCGGTTGACTGATGGAAAGGACCAAAATAGAACACGTTAATTGGTTTAAGGACTAAAAGTGGAAAAAATAAAATTTATAGACTAAAATGAAAAAAGGTCAAAATGTAAGGACTAAAAGTGCATTTACGCCTAACAAGAACATGTGATTAAGGGTGAGTTTGGTTTGGCTTTTTGTAAAAGTGCATAATGAAAATGTAGAGTTTTCAAAAAGTGCATAATGAAAAAGTGTTTTTTCAAAAAGCTGAGTGTTTGGTAAAAACTGTTAAAAGTGTTTTTTGAAAAAATTGAGTGTTTGGTTAGAACTTATAAAAGTAGCGTTTTGAGTTATAAATTACTAAAAAGGACAATGTATATATAAGAGCATCTCTGGTAGGTTAGGCAAATTTTTGTACTGTTTGGACAGTCAACAGTGATATTTACCTTTTGTCTACCAACTTTTTTAATATTTATTTTTTAATTAAATTTATTCTTTTTTAATCTTTATTTTTTATTTCTCTATTCATTCTCAACAACTATATTTTTCAACAAAAAATGTTTCATCCACAATATTTTTTGCAATACTTTCACAAGAATCATAACAAAATATTATATAGAAAGTTGTTACTAGTTCTAATTTGAACTCACCATTGAAATTATATTTTTACTCACCAATATTAGCTAATTACTTAAAATTTATTGTGATATTATTTTTGAATTGTGATTTCTCATTCTTTACCTTTTCTTTCATCCACACGTTTACTTTTTTTTTTTCTCTTGCATTTTGTCCACCACACGCTTATACCCATGTTAGTACATCATCTCCTTTTTCTTTTCTTTACTTCCACTTGATTCCAGAAGCTCCTCACTCTTTCTTTCTCTAGCTCTTTGAGGTATTTCTACTTTTTTTTTTTTTTTTTCCAAAAGCTCCTCACTCTTTCTATTTTTTTCACTCTTTCTTTCTCCAACTCTCTTTTCTTCTATCAGCTTCTACCAGGGGTCATATCGGCTTTTATTTTTTTTCCTTGTTCTTGATTAGTTGTTGTTTCTGATTTTAGATTTGTTAGATCGGCTTCTATTTTTTTTTCTTGATCATTTATTATTTTTGTTCTAATTTTTTTTTTTTTTTTTTTGTTCTTGATTTGCTGTTGTTGTTGTTGTTTTGATTTTAGATTTGTTGTTTAAATTATATCAGTTTTATGAGAGCAAGAATTCTTTTGCTTTTATTGTTGTGATTTCATTAATTTTATTGTGTGAGTGAGCTTTAGGGCAAAGGGCAGAGCAGAGAGATGAGATGAGAGGCATGAGAGTGAGCTTCAGGCGTGAGTCTAAAGACACCTTGCCCTTTATTCAAGGGCAATTTCGTAATTGAACTATCCCCAATGGATATATATCAAACGCCCAGACCGAACTTTTACTTTATGCACTGAAACTGTTCCAAAACTCAAACGCGTATTTCTTCACAAATATAAAACACAACTTTTTCTAAAAAGTTAAATTTTATACTAACCAAAGGCTTTTTTGAAAAGGCAGCTTTTGGGTTTCAAAAGTTGAAACAAACAAGTACTAAATACATGTTCCAACCAACCCTAAGCCATCTATTCTTAAAAATATAAATAGAAAAAGCTGTGAATAATTAAAACTTAAAAGCAAAAAGGACATCACTATTAGCTATCAGCACGATTTTATGACTTTTATACGAGTCCGGTAGTGTGCGGGATACTCCGGACATACAAAAGTACCTTCAGTAGTTGTTGACAGACTCCGTAGTCTCCGGGTAAACAACGTCTTCCCTCTGCGCACTGACAGTAAGAGGCAGACTACCTTGAGAAAGGTTCAAAGCCATTCCCGGAGGAGGCAAGTTCAAATCCAGAGGAGCAAGACCGCCTGCTTCTTGTGGCTCTGGAGCAAGAGGCAGGTTCAACCCCGGAGGAGCGAGAGATAGGTTCAGATCCACTCCCAGATGAGCACGGCCGCCTGCCTCCTGCGGCTCCAGTGCAAGTTGGGGAGCAAGACCGCCTGCTTCTTGTGGCTCTGGAGCAAGAGGCAGGTTCAACCCCGGAGGAGCAAGAGATAGGTTCAGATTCACTCCCAGATGAGCACGGCCGCCTGCCTCCTGCGGCTCCAGTGCAAGATGGGGATCAAGAGCCAGACTCGAATCTAATCCCGAAGGAGAAAATCCCTGAGAAGCACGGCGGGCTGCCTCCTGTGGCGGCGGTGCAGGAGGAGAAAAAGGGATTCTTTCTAGTGGATCCATCATAGTAATCAAGAGATCTCTCGTCTCCGGAGAAGTAGAGAGATCTCTCGTCTCCGACGAAGCACAAGAGGAACTCCTGCTTGAAGAAGGAAACCGAGGCACCCTTGGTCTGGCCATGAAGTTCTGTTCTGGAAATCGAATATTCGAAGAACTTTTTATTCAAAGAACAATGAGAAAAATTTAAGCGTTTGATTTGATAAGAAACCATTAAGTCTGTATTGACATGTATTTATAGTAAAAAGAAGAGATTTTCTCCGGCGTTAGAATAACACGTCAACATCCACCAGGTTTGTTATGGTAGTCAAAATTTCCCTACATGAAGAAAAATAACGCATCAACATTCACCAAGTTTGTTATGGTAGTCAAAAGTTCACTACGTGAACAAAAATATGGTGGACGTAGTGAACTTTTTGACTACCATAACAAACCTGGTGGATGTTGTCGTGTTATTTAACACGACAACATCCACCAGGTTTGTTATGGTAGTCAAAAGTTCACTACCATTGAATATATGACGACTTCAACTTGCAATGGATAGACTTTCTGGGTGGGGAACGTCGACGAATCAAAGGTGGATCTTGTGTAAGGTTCGGACACGAACACAAGTTCATTCCTTACGTCATGGCCCACGTCGTGGCCCCCATCTGTTTGTACACGGTTCTCCCTGTTCCGTTCCTGAGGGATATATAATTGAAAGGATGGATATATGGTTGAAAACAACGGAAAATTTCGAAAAAATACCTGTACGGTCCGTCGTTTTGTGTAGACTTTCTGGGTGGGACTTGGGAGCCCATATAGTCTAACGCCGGAGAAAATCTCTTCTTTTTACTATAAATACATGTCAATACAGACTTAATGGTTTCCTATCAAATCAAACGCTTAAATTTTTCTCATTGTTCTTTGACGTAGGACAAAACGACCAAATAATGTCGAAAAAAGAGCTGAACATTCCACCATTTTAGGAATTGACAATGCTCATGATACACTTAATGGTTGAGATTGAAAGTTACAAAGTAACTTTCAATCTCAACCATTAAACCCTTGATTCAAGAAATCAAGTTGGTACACGAATATAAAATACTATACAAATTTCATCAACCTTGAAAATGATTGATTGTTAACCGCTTTTGAAATTGACAATGCTCATGATACAAAACCTTTGAATGGTTGAGATTAAAAGTTACAAAGTAACTTTCAATCTCAACCATTAAACCATTGATTCAAGAAATCAAGTTTGTACACGAATATAAAATACTATACAAATTTTATCAAGCTTGAAAATGATGGTAGTCAAAAGTTCATTACGTGAATGGATACAGTTGACGTAGGACAAAACGACCAAATAATGTCGGCAAAACAGCTTAACATTCCACCATTTTAGGAATTGACAATGCTCATGATACACTTAATGGTTGAGATTGAAAGTTACAAAGTAACTTTCAATCTCAACCATTAAACCATTGATTCAAGAAATCAAGTTTGTTCACGAATATAAAATACTATACAAATTTCATCAACCTTGAAAATGATTGATTGTTAACCGCTTTTGGAATTGACAATGCTCATGATTTGTAACTTTCAATCTCAACCATTAAACCATTGATTCAAGAAATCAAGTTTGTACACGAATATAAAATACTATACAAATTTTATCAAGCTTGAAAATGATTGATTGTTACCCAGAAAAAAATGATTGTTTATTGTGCACGTTCACATAGGCACATAAAATATAAGAGCATCCACCTTGAAAATGATTGATTGTTTATTGTGTCACACAGGCACATACAATATCAGAGCTTCCACTGATACGTTCACACAGCCACGTACAATACAAGACCATCTACTCAAATTTTGTAAATTTACACATTTAAAACTTACTTTTTTTTTATTTTTTTATTTTACATATCAATTTTTACAAAGCATCCATATCAGTCTATTTATTCTACACATTTATTTAATAAAATATTCGTTCTTTTACCATTTTTTATTATTTTCTCACTCATGGTCTCTCTCTCTCTCTCTCTCTCTCTCTGCTCTCGCCAAACAAATCTGCAACTTCACCATCATCTCTTGAGCCAAATTGGAAAAATTTCACAGTAGAAACTGAAAACCCAAAACCTACCATTTTACCCAAACTGAAATCCTGAATTACCTACCATCGCCACTAGACAGCCCAAATCTCTACAATTGTCACCCATGTTGCTGCCGATCTGCAACTCAAACCCAGAGCCGCAACACCACCACCCAAAGCAGATGCTTTGGACCTAAGGAGGTGGACAGTGATCTGAAAAAGGGTGGGGATCTCTTTGTTTTGTGGTTCAAAAGGTGAAGTTTATGACCAAGAAAGAAGTCTTTAATCTTTGTTTTGGAAAATTTTCTTTCATTTGCCTTCTCACATGTTCATGCTCTATAATTTTTTGGGATTTCAATTTGGCTAATACGGTGGGAGAGTGAGGTGAGGTGAGAGCAGAGACAAAGAGAGAGTCAGGTGAAAGTGAGAGTGAGAGCAGAGAGAAGGAGAGAGAAAAAAATATTAAAATATTAAATGCACATGTTACAGTAACAGTGCAAATATGCACGGGTACTGTAGCAATTGTGCATTTATGCACAATTTTACACCCACTGATGTGGATGTTTTTTTGCTCAAAATGTGTAAAATCAATTACTTTTTCCATTTTGCACAACTTTGCACATGCTGATGGGGATACTCTAAGTGTTTGTATATTGCTTATATGTTTTTGTTAATAGGAGGTGGCTCGCTATTGTTAAGGATGCATTTTTTAGAATAAAATAATATTAGAGCCTGTTTGGATAGGCATTTGTGTGGAACGAATGTGCGTTTTCAGAAGAAAATGCAAAACAATATGGGTTTGGCCTCATGTTTTTAGCAAAATATGTTTTCTAAAACACCAAGAAATCACATTTTAAAACCATGCTTCCAACTAGCTTTTTATGAAAACGCTAGTTTCAAACTCATCACTCAAAAGAAAGACAAATGTTTTAGGGGTCTCATCACCTAAAATGCCCTCAAGTATTTGCTTAATAACAAATTTATTAGCCCGTAAAATTCTCACCTGCGTTTGATCTGACTCTCTAGCACCTGCAACTTCTTGGCACAAGCTGTTTTGTTGGAAAGAATATCGTGCAACACACACTAGAAGCTGCGAGAATGAGTTCAATGGTGAAAACTGCAAATTATTTGGTTGAGAAGAGACCCATGGCTCTCTCTCTCTCTCTCTCTCTCTCTCTCTTCACTTTTTAGACTTATTACTTCTCTTTTTTTGTGGTTGATGTTGATTAGCAACATATACAATACTATGAATAATGTTAAAGATACAAACTATTTTACAAAAATTTTTACAAACTGCTGATATGATAAGTGATTATTAGTAAATGAAAAAATGATATTAATGGTGGGTCTAGATGAAAACCAATAAAATGTTGGTCACATCAACATTTTATAAAAATGTTGTAAAATAGTTTGTGCCTATAGCATTACTCATAATACTATTACTTTGGTTAGCTATCATTAACTATGTAGTGGGGATTATAAAAACTAATAGGGTAAATTTCACAAATATACCCTGAAGTTTAGGGTAATGCCAATAAAGTCTATAACATCTAAAAATTGACCATCTCATTCTAATACCCAAACAGCTTGTAATGCCGTTACCTTTTTGGGTAATTTTTTAGTTTCTTTCTCTCTTTGTCAGAACTCTCCTCTTTCTCATGTCTCTTCTCTTTCTCTTCTTCCTTACTCTGATCCTCTCTCTGATTTTTGTTTTCTTTTTCTTCTCTTCTCTCTCTCTCTCTCTCTCTTCCTTTGACCCTATCGCCTCTCTCTCTCTGATTTATAATTTCTCTCTCTTCCTCTGACCTCTCAGTCCATAACCTCTAATTCTCTCTTCGTCTGTCCGGTGGCATCGTGGTGGTAGGTTTGCTGATTTCACCTCTCTCTTTGTCTTTGCGATAGCCCCATGATTGTGGGTTTTGTAATGGGTCGGTTTTGATTTGGATCGATGATAGAGGATATGGGTTTTTTGTAGGTGTGTTCAAGTTTTGTGGGTTTTGGGTTTATTATGGGGTGGTTGGTGGCAGATTGTCACAAAGCCACAGAGAAAAGATTGGATGAAGATTTTGTGGGTTAATGTTTGTGAATTTGTTGATGCATGTGGTCTGTGGTTGCTGGTTCTAGGTTTGTGGACGAGTTTTGCTGATGGAGTTTATGGGTTTTGTTGACGACATTGTTTTGCTGGATTTGTGGTTTTTGTTGATACCATTGTTTTGCTGGGTTTATAGGTTTTGATTATGGTTGATGGTCACTCAGTTTCTGAGATTTGTTGGGTTGATGGTTAGGCTTTTTTTTTTTCCTTCTTCTGTTTGTTTTACCGAGAAAGTCATTGTTCTTCAATTTTTTCTTCTTCTTCTCAGAATCGGAGAAAGGGAAGAGAGAGACTTTTAGGGAGAGGGATGAAAGAGAGGAGAGATGTAACGGATGTTACAAACCGTTTGAGGATAAGGACTGAGATGGTTAGTTTTTAAATGTTATGGACTTAATTGGTATTTCCTCAAACCTCAGGGTATGTTTGTGAAATTTACCCTAATTAATAATAAAAAGCTTTGTAGTGGGGCACAACTACACAAGGGAAGTGAGGGTACTGGGTAACTGTGCTATCATGTTTAGCACAGATTACATTTAAAATGACAGTATATCCTTAACATCAAAATTAAGTCCTTTTTGGTAATTTGTATCCACAACAAAAATTTTTAGTTTTCAAATTGCGATTTTTGCAAATTTTACCAAATGTTTAATCATGGCTTTCAAAATCGTGTTTTCAAAATGCACATTTAAAAATTTTATTTTTTAAAAATGTAGTTTTCAAAATTGCCTATCCAAACAAACCCTTAATTTTTGGGAGTAGAAAACGGTTTGAGTATTGCTTTGTGTGTGTCAATAAAGTTAGAAAACTGGACCCTTAATCATTCTACCACAAGATTATTGTGGGGAGCGGATAACCTTGGTACGAGGCTGAGGCCCAAATGCTCAGAGAACCTACATGAATAGATGGGTCGAGCCCATCTATTTAAGAAGCAAAGATAGGCCTTTCAGAACTATTCTTGCAAAGTACAAAGCATTTTGTCACTTCCTAAACTCTTATTCGAGATCTTAAGCAAGGATGCGCCCTAATTGTCCCACATATACCTCGGGAAAAATGTTGAGAGGATAAGGATCACAAAGGACGCTACCTCAACAGTAATGATAAATCCTTTATCTAACCTCTGCTACATTAAACACACATAGGACAACCTGAACAATACAAACGATCCCCAAAAAGTACTACTGGGGGGAAAGAAGATAAGACCAAAGGAGGAGGTGACAGGTGTCCTGAGAAATTTGGCTAAAAGCAGGAAAGCTGGGGAGACAAGGGAGAGAGCATAGCCTATAAAAGGGAGGAGGCTACAACAAAGAAGGGGGACGAAAAAGTAGAAGGGGAGAAGGATTTAGAAGAGAAAGAGAGAGAGAGAGAGAGAGAATGGGAACACCATTGTATTTTTCTTAACCCCAACACCTTAGGAAACTGATTTGTGTAGCTAGGTTTCTCATTTGTAACCTTAACTTATCTTGAATCAATTGTTTAAGCTTCCCCTTGTTGAATTTCCATCCTGTTGTGTGATAAATAAATTGTGTAAGTCAGATCTATTGAATCTTTTCTCCAAATAGTTTCATTGTAGGAGTTTTGACTCCCACAACTGGCACCGTCTGTGGGAAATTTCCACCAAATAGTAGGCTTAAGGGCTGGTTTAAGAGAAAGATGACAAGTCGCACAAGAAGCATACCAGCCCATTTTTCTAGCTTACTGGCTAGCTCTTATTTTCAATTGCTTTGATGTTGCTAGCTAGTTTCAATAGTATGTTTTTGTTAGGCGTATTGTTGATTTTGTGTCTTCTATTATGATGTATTGTAGTTCTCTTTGTTTTGTTGAATGATATCTACCTTTCAGCCAAAAAAAAACCAATTTACCTCTTTCCCCTGTACTACATCTCACAAAATACCACAAAAATAAAAAACTCAAACTATTCCCTCCTCCTTTGGCATGATTTGGTTTGAGACAACAAATACCACTTATTATTTGAATTTTAAATTATATATTTATTATTAAGCCAATATACTTATCGATTTTTGACATAGGCAGGAATTGAACCTCAAATCTATTTATCATTAAAAGACAGTTTAAAAGTTAATATTAAAGAAATTTGGACCTTAGATTACTGCTAAAAGGATATTCTTATTTTTTAAGGGTGTGGGGTTGGGAACTGGCTCCCTTAACCCCCTAATCTTGCCCAAGTTTGAGGGAATAGTCAAGTACTCGAAAAGTTTTGCATGCTTATGTTCATTAAAAAAAAAAAGGAGAAAAAAAGATATGTACGTTTTTAGACCCCTTAAAATAGTAAGTTGTTTAACCTAGTTAATTAGCCAAGTGATTATTTAGTCAAATTAAACAGATCTAGGTTAACATAAATATATCATATTATTGTAAAGTGCAGAAAATAAAGAACACAACAATATGATAACTCAGGAAAACCACACCGGTAAAAAACCTGGAGAAGATTTAACCTAACTATCCTCAAGGTAAAACAAATCCACTATGAAAGAATTGAAATTTACACAATAGCAACTTAGACCACTAACATCCTATGGCTACCTTGAGTAGGAAACTTATCACAACCACATGACAGCTCCGAGTCCACATATTACTTCTTTTATGGATTCATAGCAAGCATAAGCACTACCGCTTGTATATCTTTAAGTTCTTGACTCTGCAACTGAATTAATCACCAAGCTCTTGACATCAATCTAAATCTTGATAATTCTAAGTGTATGTGAAGATAAACACCTCTAGATCTCGCAAAATATTGACACACAAAGCATAAAGAGTAACCTCAAAACGTGGCTAAGGTTTTCCATTTTATACTTAGGGCAAAACATAAAAACCCTACACGTCAAAAGGGCTTGGGCTGAGTTGGAAAATTCTGCAGGAAAAAACAATCTGCACGAACTTCGATCAATCGAGTCTAATTTTTGATCGATCGAGCCAACCAGATTTACACAGTAAATCCTGCAGCATACTCGATCCCAACTTTACATTTAAACATACTTTGAGCAAGTC
Source organism: Quercus glauca (assembly GCA_023736055.1). Taxonomy (NCBI): domain Eukaryota; kingdom Viridiplantae; phylum Streptophyta; class Magnoliopsida; order Fagales; family Fagaceae; genus Quercus; species Quercus glauca. The sequence continues at coordinate 9,148,900 of CM043321.1, forward strand.
TAAAACAAGACTAAACGTTTTGATCATGGTTTACCAACATTACAAATTGAAGTTCTAAAATATTTAAACCTAAATTCTTAAAACCTAACAAACTCCCATTTTGGCAATCCGTGACAAAACACAAACTTAAACAAAATGCTTAAAGTTTACAAAAAACAACCCATTACAATATCATTGCCCAACACAACAAATTCAACCTAACTACTATCCATCAGTTGCAAGTGTAGACAGCACCATGACTAAATCAATCTGTATATTCCTATAACACTTGACAAATACATAAACGCATGTGTGAAAAATATAAGTAAAACAAATAATTCTTGATTTCACATAACAAAAAAATAAAGACATATATCATAAATAACCTCGTAAATATAAATCAATAATCAATGTAGCACAATGTGAAACAAGAAACAAATATAAATACATCAAAGTATCTCCCCTTATCATGGACAACCCAACCAAAACAAAAAATACATCATGAGCCAAAAAATGTAGATACAAAATGAAGCACCTAGATACAATCTAAAACTCCACAGCTTCATAACAACAAAAATATCTCCCCTTAACAACAAAATGTCCCCTACATATGTACTCCCCTTTTTGTGATGAATTGCCAAAGGGTAATCATGACTCATCATCAAAAGGAGGTGGCGGAAATGATCGACGAAGGCTATCCAAATCTACTTGCAAGGACTTAAGCTCGTCAAGCATGTCCACCAAAAGCTGATCATGAGCCGCCTGAACGGTCATGACAGTCTCCAACATACGATGAATGCTCAAATCATTCGAAGTAGAAGGTAGAGGAATAGTAGCAGAAGTAGTCGGATCGACGAACGCCTTAGCAATAGTATCACCTGTAGTAGGAGGAGGAATGACACTAGAAGACTCGATCTTAGGACGTTTAGAGCTTGCTCTCACATGAGCAGCCCTCTGCCTAAGAAAGGTGACACCTATAGGAGCAACAATGTGAACAGGCACAGACGCAGAGAAATCCTTTAAACCCAAAAACAAAAGAATCCAATGAATGAAAACCGGAAAGAAAAGAGCATAAGAAGTGGAACTACTCCTATAAACCTCAACCAAAGAATGAAAAAAAATGTGAGGAAAACTGATAGGAGCATCTGTGACAAGGGCATACAAAAACGCACATCTCTCTATAGGAATGATGTGCAAATGAGAGATGGACCACAAAGAATGACAAGCAATCCGAAAGAAAAGGTAGTGAATCTCAGTCAACTCAGCAGACGTAATCCGAGGATCAGAACCCCACTGGATAGAAATACCAGTAATGGTGTACTCTTCACCCCATATCCAACTCTTCACTTGAGTGATGGAATCATAGGTGTGGACAGAGAGGTTCGAGTAGAACTCTCTAATCAAGGTAGCTGGAGGTGGATGATTAACATCCATCAACAGTAATCAGTCCCGACGCTCAAAGTTTCTCCTAATCTCCGGGTCAAGCTCATCTAAAACTACTTTACACTCAGCCCACACCTTCCTAAGAAGGTTCAGCTTCTCATATGTTCCCTGGTTTTTCTCACTCAGAAACCTATCACTATCAAAGGTGGGGGCAGAAGAAAAGGAGGCTTTCCTATTTGCTCGAGTCTTCCTAGTCATGATTCTAAGGATCAAAAGGACAGACACAAAAGAGATAGAGAGAAAAACAACAAAAACCAAGGGCAGACTGCAAGTTAGCACAAAAATATATAGAAAATATCAATCTATATGATGCATGAACAATATCAACACATGATGCATGCTCTAATGCAGTGAGAATAAGTTCAATTGCACTTTAAAGTCACAAAATTGGCTTGAGCATAAAGTTTAAATAATAATAAAAAAACCCCAAATTTTGAAGACCCATTTTCAAAAATCCTAACAAATTGATCAATTGATCATAACACAAGATAGATAACATAAAATAATGATCAAATCAATCAATCTAACAAGCCAATTTCATCAAATTAAGCGCAACTAAACAAAATCCCCAAATCAGATAATTTCAAGCCCTAAAATTTCCAATTTTCCCCAAATTAACAAATTGATCAAATTAAGACACAAATATCAATTTTATGTTGTCCCACAACAAAAACCCATTAATCAATTACTAAAGAAAAGGCTTGAATCAACAAAATCCCCAAATATTCATAGGTTCGAAATTTTCCAAAATGCATGACAAAAATGCATGAAAACATGAAAATAAATGAAAAATGAGGGGTATAAAGGTCTTACCGGCCTTAGAAGACAAAAACCTTGCAAAAAGATTAAGGAAAAACGACAAAAAATTGATTGGAAACCTTGACTGATCGAGTAGAGAGAGAAAGAGCTTTGAAATTTTGAAAAAGTGTTTGAACACGTGAAAAGCTAAAGGTTTTAAAAAACTCTCCATGCGATTTTCGATCGATCAAAAATTAGATTCGATCGATCGAAAATTACATTCGATTGATCTAGAATCAATCGAGCATTGATCGAAACGGTCAAATTCAAACTAAAATTTTAATCGCATTTTCGATCAATTGAGAGATAGATTCGATCGATCGAAAATTTGGAAAATTCAATTTTTTGAAAAACAGAGTATTTTAATGCAGAAACTCCTCAAAGCACAATATTTTATGAATAGAATGAATGAGTATGAGATGAAATGCTTTCAAAAACAATTGTATTGAACCTAGATCTTCCAACCCCAAGTTAATTTCCTCCAATTTTTCTTCTACCACAACCTGTACATCCTTTTTTGCCATAACTTCTTTGTTTTTCACTTCATTACTCTCCTCCTCCAAGTTTTCTTGAACCACGCAACACACCAAGCTTTCTTGAACCACGCAACACACTAAGCTTTTGTAGAAGATGGATGACGTTGCTGCTTCATCACAGACTAGAATGTTACTTGACCATGGTTGGTTGCAATAAATTGCATGGGTGTTGCACTATGTGATATCATGAAGTTTGAAGTTGCTGCAGATCAAGTGGCGGATGAATGTATACTTGTTGAAATGACACAATCAATACTTATTTCGCAGTGGGTAATGTTGCTACTGTGTATTGATACTCTAAGCGCTTTGCAGAAGCCTTTCCAAATTTGCAACAGAATGGGCCTTAGCCCCCTAGCATGTGAGACAACTAGATGAGTCCTTTGCTTTCTGTAAAAGACTTCCCAAATTTTGTTGCAGAATGAGACAGCCCCCAGTATACGAGAATAAACCATTAGCTTTCAGCAGAAGGCTTCCAATGTTTGCCGTAGAATAAGCTTTAGCCCCCAGCATGTAAGACCATTGGATGAGTTTATATCACCTTCTCTTGGTGTTGATGCTCCATCATGTGGTTCATGCATTCTTCAGTAAAAAAAAAAATTAGATGTCATGGATTTGCAAGTTGCCATATTATAGAAATTCTTCGTTGCTAGAGAATTTGGGAAAGAGTTACTTCCCAAGCATGCTTTGGGCTTCGTTCCACTGCAAGCACAATTGCTTCTCATGTATCTTCTGCTACATATGATTGTGGCTATAGCTTTTCTGCAGACTCTTTTCAAAGTCTTGCGATCATGGCCCCTTTGCGGGCTTGATTAAGTGTAGCCCCTATTATGGGCTTCTGCCAAGAACTCACAACCATGGTCCCTTTGTTGGCTTTTGCTACCAAGACCAATATTTCATGAGTTTCTTCTTTGCTTGCTTTGAGTATGGGCATATTTAGATGGAGCTTGTTATGTCTCTTGCTTCATGGTTGGCTAGTAATAGCCAAAAGTCAGCGGCTTCTAATATAAAATTTTCCCATGACGTACTCACATCTTTCTAGGACATCATGCTTCTTTATTCTTCTGGCAGAATGCCCTTACTGCAGAACACCTTCAATAAAAACCACGTAATAATTTTCTGCAGCAATAAGATAAGCAACTCTATTCACGACAGAATATATGTCAGTAATTGTTTCTGCTATTTTCCCTTTTGTACACAAGCTAAAAGAAGGAGCTTTGATTTTGCCACTATTGCAGTGTTCTCCTAGGATGAGACATAGGCATCAATGAGCTTCAGACTTGAAAAGTGATGGTGGAGTTGCGTAGTTTGTAGTACAAGTGATCTGATACATTCTTTCTTAGAAATATCATAAAGGTCATGATCATTAATGCCACTCTAGGCATAAATCTTCTGAGATGCTTCAAAGAAAACTTCTCAACTCTTCAAGGTTGTTGAACCTGTTTGCTAGACCCAATAATGGACAAAGAGCAGTTTGTAGATTTGGGCTTCTCTATGGAGAGTACGCTGTAACTGAGTAATTGGCTTCATTCCAAGGTTTGGATTTAATTTGGACACTTCACCACCCTGTCACATGCCTTCAATGTATTCTTTGGTTGAAAGCTGATGTTTTGATATCACCGAATTGATTACTTCTCCCTCCTCCCTTCATTGATACTGATATATTTGATAATGTAGTAGCAAGAGATTGATTCAGCAAAAGTGAACATGAAAGGCTTTGTATGCACCTCTCTTGTTTTGAGAACAAGTCTCAAATTTATTGAATAAGATCTAGACTTGAATTTCTTGTTGTAGCAGAATCGTCCACTGCTCTTTTACACATCTTCATAGTGTTAATGTTCCCATGAATTCTTTATGGGGCAATGATCATTTTTGTTGTAGAAGATAATCACATTGGATTTGTGATTGCATTTAGAAAAGTTTAAGAAATCAATACTGAATTTTGTGGTAGGATATTCTACGAAAAGACCTACTGGAATACAAAATTCTGCTGTAGAATATTCTACCACAGAATATTCTGCTGTGAACAACCTGCCGAAAGACCCGTACTTAGTCTTCTGAAACTTTCCGCTATGAAATATTCTGCCAATGAACATTCTGCATTTCTGGAATTCAGCAGATTCTGCTGTGAACAGCCTGTTGAAAGACCTGCACTTAGTCTTCTGAAATTTTTCGCTACGAAATATTCTGCTAATGAATATTCTGTATTTCTGGAATTCTACTGTGAAATATTCTGCCGATGAACATTCTACATCTCTAGGATTCTACTGCGAAATATTCTGCCAATGAACATTCTGGAATTCAGCAGATTCTGCTATAAATAATCTGCGGAGAGATCTACATTCTGGCTTTTGAAATTTTCTGCTATAAAATATTCTGCGGACGAACATTTTGCACTTTTGAAATTTAGCAGATTCTGCAGTGAACAGTTTGCCGACGAATTTGCACTTTCTGCCACAAAATTTCTTCAGAGGGACATTTTGCACTTCTGGAAAAGTCTGCTGAAGGATACTTCACGGAGGAAATATTTTGCACTTCTGAAATTCGGTAGATTCTGCTGTGAACAGTTTGCCGAATGATCTGTACTTTCTGCTACGAGATTTCTGCGGAGGGACATTTTGCACTTCTAGAAAAGTCTATTGAAGGATACTTCACGGAGGAAATAGTCATTCGCAGTAGTATAGTGATGATGAAAGTTTTCCTTTGGCTTCTATAACTTCATTTTTTTTGTTTCTAGCTTTTGGTTCTTGAGGGGAAGTAGAGCTAGAATCACTAGAATGAAGAAAATGATTGAAATCTTGTGAGAGAATGAATGGATTTTTCTCCTTTAAGTGCTGGACCCAAAGGTGGAGATGGAGAGAGTTTAGAAAACTTCTAGTGTTTCCTTAAAAGAAATGAGAGTAAAAAAAGGTGATAAGTGGCTTAGAAAGCTTTTAGGAGAGTTGCATGTTTGCATAAATGGCTTGCCACATGTCTTACATGCATAACAAGGAGAACAAGTGGCATTTAAAGGATAGGACCAAGTATTGTAAAGACCTTCTATTGTAGAGTTCTCAGGATATTCTTGTTCTGTTTTAACATTGCTGTGTTCTGCTACAGACTTCTACTACGATACTGTCCTGCTGTAACATTGTTGTATTCTACCATAGAATTCTGTTAGGGTACTGTCCTTCGGTAACGTTGCTGTATTCCGCCACAAAATTCTGCTACGGTACTGTCCTGCAGTAACGTTACTGCAATGTTTTGCCATAGAATCCTGCTACGGTATTGTCCTACGGTAACGTTGTTGTATTCCGCCACAGAATTCTGCTACGATACTGTCCTGCGGTAACGTTGTTGTATTTCGCCACAGAATTCTTCTACGGTACTGTCCTGCGGTAACGTTGCTGTAATGTTCTACCATAGAATCCTACTACGGTACTGTCTTGCTATAATGTTGCTGTGATATTCCGCCATAAAATTCAGTTATGGTACCACTGTGACGTTTTGGATACTTTCTTTGGTGAGGATTTCGGAAACACGTTTGCGAGGGAGAAATATCTCATTCTCCCCATCTTGATCCCAATTCCCCAATGAAGTCGCCAAAAATGTAAGGGTTCTTTTTACGTTTCTTTTTCTAAGAAGGAAGTTGGGCCTGGCGCTTCACGGAATGGGCTCCAAAGTACCATTCTGCCGCTGCCAGGTTGTATGCAAACATTGAGTCCAAATCCAAGGGAAGACGCGACAAAGTGGGCTTCTTTGTTTCTACCGCTAAAGGAATATTTCTCCAGTTTCTGCCACAGGTCTGACTTTTTTGCTTCTGCCGCTGCCAATTTCTACCGCAGGATTGACGTTTCTGCCACAGGTCTGACTTTTTTTTGCTGCACAGTAAAGTTTTCTGCTATGCAGTAAAACTTTCTGCCGTAAAGCTTTCTGCTGTGTAATGAAGTTATCTGCTGTGCATTAAAGCTATCTGCCGTGCATTAAAGCCTTCTGCAATGTGAATGACCACTCTTCGTTTTTACTGCAGAAACACTTTTCTACTTCCTGCGCATAAACAAATCTAAAACCCAAAGAGAATACCGATTAAACAAATGTTAGCTTAAATGGGTTAGCATATTCTCAAATATATACATACATATATAAGTATATATACTTATACGTATTCACATATACATCTATAAAATATATTCTGCAGAGTATGAGAAACAAGATATATGTATATATATACTTGTGGTAGGATAATGGTTAGTTTGTGTGAAAAATAAAACACTTAACAACAAATAAAGGAGTAAGCTTCAGCAAGAAAAGTTTAGCTAGTATAATAGCTAACACGGTAAATATAATAAAAAAGTGCTACGGTAGAATAACTAATACAGCAAGTAAAAACACCACAGCAGGACAACTGATGCGGCAGACGTGATAAAAACGTGTTGCGGCAAACGTGATAAAAACGTGTTATTGCAGAATGACTAAATACAGCAGATATAAGTTATAATGAGAGAAATCAAATATATTTGCAATCAAAATCAAGTAGGAACCCAAACCCCAACTTGAACAACCTTGTGATAGGCTTCTGCCGTAAAAGTTGTGCATTTTGGAGAATAGGCCTAAGTGGCTACTAGCTATTACTTTTGGAAACTTCAAAGAGTGGGTTTGCTAAGAGGGAGGGAAAAGATGGTCTATTGATGCATGCCTCTATTCCTGCTGTATTTTCTCTCTTCGTTTTACCACTTTCTTTCTTTCTCTCCGTTCTTTTTTTTTACTCTTAGTTTCTTATTACTCTCCTGTCGTGGGTTGTTCCCATTTTAAGTGCTTCCCTCCATTGAGTCTCCCTCTTTCGGTGTTTTTCACTCTTCCATGTTTTTCCTCCCCTTCCCTTGGTGTTTTTTCTCACTTCCTCTGTTTTTTCTCCTTCCTCTGTTTTTTTCTCCTTTTTCTGGTTCCCATTTTCTGCCATGATTACCTGCCTTTTATAGTGAGCTAATTAAATGAGATTTCTCCCTTTTACCCCTAGGGCTTCACCAACTGTTTTTGGTTTGTTGTGGGCATCCTTTCAAGATTACCCACCCACTCATTGGTTGCCCCTGTCATTGCTCAGAATACGTCAGCTGCACCATTACTTATTCCACGACAAAATTTCATTTTGCTTGTTCCTGCTGTATACCTCTACCTCACTACCTAGCTCTATGGCATGCATCAGATGGTCCCAACCATCTATTACTTCTTTTGGGTAAGATACCATCCCAGCAGGATATATTCCCAAAAGAAGTCATGGCAGGAAACCAAATATAGACCCTCTTTTCCCCCCACCACCAAACCACACCCTCTGAATCCCCTTAACCATAGGCCCACCTCCCTTGTATTGGCTGGGTACAGGTTGGTGGTGCCCCGGCCCTTCTGTGTTTTGTTTTTGTCTCCCACGCTGTTGCTGCCATAGCAGATTAGTTCTGTTTCGCCTACTGCGTGTTTTTGTCTTATTTCTTCACGCGTTTCCTACTGCTGACACTTCCTGCCATTCCTTGTTTCTTTTCATCGTGCTTCTTCATATCAGTTTTCACGCCTATCTTCTTGTACAAAAGAATTTGGACCTTTGTGGGCCAAATAATGTTGACTGGATCAAAAGGGTCTTGGGCCCAATTTATCTTCATCTGCCGAAGCCATTCTGCCAGAGAATTGTATTCTGCGACAAAGCTGTATTTTGTGGCAGATTTGTATTCTGCGGCAGATTGCTTTCTCTTGCACTTTTTCGTTGGACCTTTCTTGCTCTTTGGTCTTCTTGGTGGGTCTTTGGGCCTTGCTTTTTATTAGGTTTTCTTCCTCATGGGCCTCTGGGTCTTGCAACTTATTAGGCTTTCTTCTTCCTGGGCCTTTGGGTACAGATTTGCAAAAATGGGCATCAACATCTATTTTATATTTTTCAATGATAATAAAAATAATACAATTATGTGTTTGAATTTAATTTATAAACTTAATGCATTAACTAAACTTCAATTATGAAATAAATTTTAGCTAACTCAGCTAATAAAATTTTTTATTGTCAAATAAAAAATATAGATATTGAAAAATGGAGCCAAGGCCATACATTAGAATTTTAGCACCAAAAAAAAAAAACCTCCAATCATAAAGAGTCTCATTGGAGATCTGGTCTGCAAACTCACAAACAGACTTTTCCTTTTATGTTTCGAATCTACCGTTTCAGTTTGTAACTGAAAAAGTAAAATGGAGTTCAGGGATTTATTGGTGTCTGAAAATTGAAGGGAGTATTGCCGTATAGTATTGGCCAATGAGAGAGACTCTGTACAGTGGGTAAACTAGTTATTTTATTTTATTTTTTTTAATGACGGTAAAACTAGTTTGTTAGGTCATGTAAAAAAGGTTATGAAATTATTTCAGGCAAAGGAATTGACTGTTTTACTGACCGTAACACTAGATAATGTATTGAATTCAACTGAGATACAGAGAGTGAAAGAGAGAAAGCGACCTTGCTGTGAAGAGTAAAGAGTAGAAATTGTTTATAAATAATTATTAATTAAATTATTTATAATTACATTGGTTCAAACATCAATTAAATACCACTTAGACAAAAAAAATCTAAAACTGCTTTCTCTTTTTGTTCTTTAATGGATTCGCTTTTTAAAACCTTGGAAGAATTACTTGTCAATTAAAATGAACTTTAGAGATGAAAATAATAAATAATAAATAATAATAATAACAAGAACGAAAATAACAATTTACCTTAATACAGTGATGTAATTTGAATTCATATCCAAGAATTGCCACTGTAATTGTGTGTAGAATTTGCAGCTTGATTGATGTTGGTTGACTTGAGATCCCTTGAACTGTATACAGTCAAAATCCAAGGGATAAAGAACGTAGGTTGTGTTTGGATGGCAACATTTGGAGTTGGATTTGGATTTAAAATCTATTGATTTAAAATGCCTTGATTTGAAATCTCTTAATTTTAAAATTCCTTGTTTTGGTCTTTTTAAGTAAAGAATGATTTGAAATTCATCATTTGAAATTTCATTGTTTGGATATCTAAATTTGGATTTAGATTTGGATTTGAATTTAAGATCAATAAAATATATCTTTTCAGATTTTAATTTTAGTAACATTTTTAATAAATGCACAAGGTAATATTGATAATTATGCAAATAAAAAATATTAAATTCTAAGCATAATTGACAATCTAACCTTTTTTTCTTTTATGCCGGTTTGAATAGTCAACCATTTGTGAATTTAAAAAAAAAAAAAATACAAGAGTTGGTGGGCAGACATTGGCCTATACGCCAATAAAAAATGGGTTAAATAAAGATCAAGTTGCCTAAAATTTAAGAAGTGCTTAACAACAAACATAAGTGGGTAACAGTAAAGCAAGCTTTTAGTGGTTGAGAGTAAAGCAAGGTAGTACATCATCTACAAAGAACTGAAGAAGAAGAAGACTTCAGAGCCAAAAACGGAGATACATGGCATCTGCAAAAACGCAGAGAGAGAGAGAGAGAGAGAGAGCGATCGAGACATAGAAGAAGAACGAGGATGGCATGCGATCTCAAGTCTAACAGTCTTACGGTGGGTGGTTGAAGTTGAAGGCTTGAAGCTTCAACAATGGCTGTAAGTAACAAAAAAAGGAAAACTCAGGCTAAAAACTCATGCATTAAAATACATAGCTCACAGAGGCATTTCATCAAACAGTTCAACGTTGTTGTCGCAGCTATAGGCAGAGAAGACACGAGCTTTGCGTGAGAGGATTTCAAATTCCACCGTGAATGAGGGTATTTGAAATCCATGGATTTGAGCTTATCAAATTCTGGTTGGATTTGGGACCAAATCCAAATCCATTTCTTTTAACTTACCCAAACAAAGGATTTGGATTTGAGCCCCCTCAAATCCAAATCCAAATCCAAATCCAAATTCAAAGTATCCAAACAGACCAGTAGGGTATGTATGGGATTGGAGGTAGGCCCCCACAATAATGGAGAAGAGAAAACCAAACGAGGAAGTGAAGGAACATCATGGAATGTGAAACACAAGGAACTCATACCTTCCCTTTCCTTTCCACTCCTTTTGTACTTGTTCTTTTCTCACTTCCAAAAGTTGAAAGCCAACCACACCCTGTCCCTTTCCTTACCACTCGTTTTTCCTTCTTTTGTTTTTTTACCATATTCTTTATTTTTATTTTACCCTTTTTTTTTCTCTTGCCACAAAGCCTAAAAAGGAAGGTGGGAGACTTGTTGGATTCTTGGAAGGAACAATTTCTACTCTTTTTTTTTTTTTTTTTTTTGGTAAAATATGATGGATATGGTATTAATCAAAAACAGAAGCCCGAGTAGTTCGGGTTACATCATTAGAGTCATAGTCTAGAGCCTCCAAAACAACCAAAGGAGGGTTTACAAAAGATACAAAAGGAACAACTTAGCAGCGCCCAATTGTTGCAAGCAGGTTTGCAACTCTATTGGTTTCCCTGTAGCAGTGATGCATGCGGAACTCTTGGAAAGCTTGGAGCATGCTCCTGCAATCAGTCACAATTGGCTGGGTTAGCGTATTAGAATTACAAGGCTTTGAGAGAAGAGAGATGACTTTAGAAGCATCCACATTAATAATAAGTTTATCAATATTAAGGTCTAATGCCATTGATAATCCATCCCTTAAAGCCCACAACTCCGCAAGAAGGATATTAGAGGAACCGATGAGCCTAGAGAAGCCCTGAACCCAAGTACCATTAGAGTCCCTAAGAAGACCTCCTCCACCAGCACGGCCAGAGGAAGGAAGGACAGATGCATCGGTGTTCAATTTATACCAACCCACACTCGGTTTAGTCCAGCAAACAGAGCGCTGGGTTCTTGGCGCACGGGAGCTGCAACCTTGAACAAGGAAGTGAAACTCGGCAGCTTTCTCAGTGCAGAATTTCACAATATCTTGCCTTAGATGTTTACCCCGGAAAGCCATAGAATTCCTATTAAGCCAGAGAGTCCATAGCCCAAAAAGAAAAACAACTTTCCAAGGAATACCAAAAATCTTAGAAGGAAAGCTACGGGTGCTATTAAAGTGAATCCACTCCATGAGAGGAAGACCAAAGGATTTGATAACTTTAGAGTGCAGCCCAAGCTGGTTCCAGAAGCTAACCGAACCTTGGCATTCTCTTAAAAGGTGAATAATGGACTCAGGGTGATTATTGCATGAGGGGCAAGATTGGTTAATGGTAAAACCTCTTGAACCCAACACTTCTCTCACAGGGATGCTGTTGTAGGCACACAGCCAGAGGAAAATGAGGATTTTTTGGGGCGCTAAAAGCTTCCAAATCCAGCCAGCAGAGAAAGTGCAAGGGTTCAAAGCATTTAACCCTTTAGCCAGCAAATAGGCAGAGTTAAGAGAGAAACAACCATCCTTAGATGGCGCCCAAGCAATTAAGTCTTCACCAGGAGAGGAGATGCTAATAGGGACAGCATTAATAGCCTCCAAAATAGGTTGGGGAAGGACAAAAGACAGATTATCCCATGACCAAGACCCATTATCATCAAGAAAATGAGCAACCAGCCGCTGATCTTCCAGCAAGTTAAGGGGACCAAAAATGGCAGCTCTAAGGGCACCAAGGGGGGTCCAAGAATCAAACCAAAAAGAAGTGGAGATGCCCGAAGAGATAACTTTCCTCAAACCCAAATCAAAAGTAGGCTTGGCAGCCTTACAAACAGCCTAGGTACGAGAGCAGGCGCCTTTCGAAAGCCAAGGCGAGCGAGTGGAGCGACCAGATAGGTACTTAGCTCTTAAGACCATAGCCCACGGCAAGTGTTCACCAGTGGAGAGTTTCCAGTCAAGTTTAGCAAGGAGTGCAAGATTCCTTGGCCGAGCATCAAGAATGCCAAGCCCACCATGATTAACAGGTAATGTGACTGTTTTCCAGTTAACCAAATGGATTTTCCTTTTTTCAGGTGTGGAGCCCCAAAGGAAGTTGCGATTAGCACGGTCAATCTCCTGGCAGACCCTACTAAGAAGTAAAGCACCTTGCATGACATAATCGGCTATAACACTAGAAGAGGATTGGATTAAGATGCGCCTTCCAACCAAGGAAAGGAGGTTGGCTTGCCATCCAGCAAGCTTATCTTGAACATTTTGGATAATGAAATCGAAGTCCTTGCTTCCCCGATTGGAGAATTTGAGAGGAAAACCAAGATATTTGTCAAACTTCTTGGTCTCCAAGAATCCCAAGGAAGAGCATAAGCTAGCCCGAATAGAATCAATGGTGTTTTTGGAGAAAAGAATCCGAGATTTCTCATTGCTCACTTTCTGACCCGACAAGTGGCAGAAATGGTTGAGAACGTCTTCAATGGCACGGGCTGTTGAAGGAGTAGCTTGACCAAACAAAATAAGATCATTAGCAAAAAACAAGTGGGAGAAGGCAGGGCCGGATCTAGATGCTTTAACTGTTTTCCAAGCCTTATGAGTGATCTTCTCATGGATGAGCAGACCAAGATACTCAAGGCAGAGGATAAAGATGTATGGAGAAATTGGATCGCCTTATCTAATCCCGCGAGAGGGAGTGAACGGATCTAGCTTGCCACCATTGAAAAGGATGATTACAGAAGATGAAGAAATGTAGTCCATAATGAGAGCAATCAGGTTTGGAGGAAACTTGAAATGGAAGAGCACCTCACGCACAAAACTCCATTCCAACCTGTCAAAAGCTTTCTCCAAATCGATTTTCAAAGCCATCACGCCAGTGTGGCCTTTTTTCCTTTCCATTGAGTGAAGTATCTCCTGGGTTATAATCATATTATCAAGGCCTTTTCTACCAGGAATAAACGCAGCTTGAAGAGGAGAGACAAGTTGCTGCATGAAGGGCCTAATTCTGCTTACAATGACCTTAGAGACAATTTTGTACACCGTAGTGCAAAGGCTGATTGGTCTAAAACGCCCTAGTAATTCAGGCCCAATTCTTTTGGGAATAAGAACAACAAGGGTCTGATTAAGGTAAGAGGGTATTTTCTGGGAAGCAAAAATTCGTTGGACTTCTTCAATGACCGAATTCCCAAGCTTGGGCCAGAAATGTTGGAAGAAGCCCACGTGCAGCCCATCCGGCCCAGGGGCCTTATAAGGCTTGAGCGTGAGAAGGGCATTATGGATTTCAGTTGGGGTGACATCAGCAGAAAGAAGCCTAGACTCCTCTGTAGTCAAACTAACGGCCCAATCCACCTTAAAGTCTGGACTAGTCACAGAAGTATCATGTTGGGTTTTATAAAGTTCATGGTAGCCACCCAAAATATGGTCAATAATTTGTTGTTCCGAGACAAGCCAGTCCCCAACACTGTTTTGAAGGCGAACAATTCTATTAGCTTTCCTTCTGTTGATGATTTTAACGTGAAAGAAGGTGGTATTTCTGTCACCTTGAAGCTGCCAGTTCAGGTGAGATTTAAGAGCCCAGAAATCTTCTTCCTGATTAAGAATAGTGTCTCTTCACAGCATGGTCGCTCTCTCTCTCTCACTCTCTGTCTCTCAGTTGGACTCAATTGCGTGCGTTACTTTCACTTTCTTGGTTTTGGACTGTCTTATATGTCTGTCTCTGCTTTCATCGAACTCCACGCGCAATATAGCGCGTCACACATAGTCAAGTCAACATAGCCGGATTGGATCAAGTGGTACATGTACATCAACTGCCTCCCTAATGTCCACCCTTAAAATGACCGGCCCACCGATTGGATTGATCTCTGATAGGTTTCACCGATTCATTCCGCTTTTATCTTTGTAATATTTTTATAATACTTTATGACAAGTTTTGAATAGGAAATTGTTATAACTTATTACTAATGATCAAGAAATTAATTTTTTAAATTCAAACTAATAATACTGTGAGTCCAAATTTTCTGTCTTATTAATTGTGCTCTACTTTATACTTCACCAATAAAACTTGGATAGCTAGCCTCTCTCATTAAATAAGAAAGACTATCTCATTTAATGAGAGAGACTAGTTGTCCAAATTTTATTGGTGGAGTATGAAGTAGAGCACAATTGATGAGACAGAAGATGTAGAAATATTATTTGTGCCGAGTCTTATAAAAAAATCATTTTTTTTTTCGATGAAATATAAAACAGTCAATTATTCATTGGTTTGGTACAGGTGAGTCATGATATTACCATGGAAGGAAAATGAATACTAGTAAAAATGTTCATTGGTTTTGTTTTGTTCAATTTTTAGCTAATAAAATTATTTAAAAACTGAAGAGCACTCTCACGCCTTTCTTTGCTGGATCAGCCCAACATACCATTTTTGTATTCCTAGATTTTTCAAGTGATTCTTAACCAAAAAAAAAAAATCAAGCGGTAAAAAGGACAGATTTTCTTCTGCGTTAGACTATATGTGCTCCCAAGTCCCACCCAGAAAGTCTACACTAAACGATGGACTGTTCAGATATTTTTTCGAAATTTTCGGTTGTTCTCTTTTGACAACTATATATCCATCCACGTAAGGAATGAACTTTTGGCCGCACCATCATGGAATATACGACGACTTCATTGCACCTTTGAATGGTTGTACTTGGGGCATGGCTTGTGTTCGTGTCCTAACGTGACACAAGCTCCACCTTTGAAATTGATAGCTGCAATAACTTTTCCAAATATCTATTTTTAAAAAGCTTTTGCAACTAGTCCATTTTAAAAAAATTGATAGTTGAGAAAAATTTTAAAGATTTAGTTTTAGTTAGCTTGCATATCTTACTTTCTTGACCAGACTCTACAAAACCTTGAAGTTGGTCCATATAAATTTCTTCATCCAAGTCCCTATTCAAAAAAGCTGTTTTTCATCCATTTGATAAATTTTCAAATCATATATAGCTACAATAGCAATTAGCAATCTAATGGATGTAATTCTAGTAATAGGAGAAAAAGTGTCGAAAAAATCAATATCAACTTTTTTCTTAAAACCTTTTGCAACTGCAACAAGTCTAGCTTTAAATTAGTCTATTGTGCCATTAAG
This sequence comes from Quercus glauca, assembly GCA_023736055.1. NCBI lineage: Eukaryota > Viridiplantae > Streptophyta > Magnoliopsida > Fagales > Fagaceae > Quercus > Quercus glauca. The sequence goes on from CM043321.1 coordinate 9,164,599, forward strand.
TTTAAGCTTTATCCTAAGGACCCATTTACAACCTATTGTTTACAACTAGGTGGTAAATCTACTAACTTCCATGTTTTATTAGAAATTAGTGAATCCATTTCATCATACACAGCCTCTTTCCAAAATACACAATCAAGTGATAACAAAGCTTCTTTCAAAGTGAGAGGATTTTCATTAACATTAAAAACATAATAGTCAGAACCAAAATCTTTTTCAACACTAGCTCTTTTCTTCTTACGTTCAATTTCTAGATTTTCTTGAGTAGAAGAACTAGGCTGAGCTAAAACATTTTCTCTAATTTCTTTGCCCCCACTATTTTTAGATTTAAAAGGAAATTTTTCCTCATGAACGATAGCATCACCTAATTCAAAAATCATATTATTTTCAATATTTAAAAATCTATAGGCTGTACTGTGTAGGGGTCTTTTTTGTTGTATTGAACTGGGCTGCCTCCTACAGTAATAGGCCTTAGTATTTTGAGTAAGGGAGTTAAGACCAGTCCAACTGCAACTTAATTTGGGACGGTTTGTGTACAAACTATGCCTCGTTTGCCAAGAGTATGCTTACGGCAGGCAGAGCTGTTTCAGATAGGTTGTGGCAAACATATGTGATAATAATAACAAAATAGAATATTCTGGCTATTTAATAAGAAATGACCAAATGATCCTTATTTAAGCAACGTAATCGCAATAATGATAATTATTTTACAAAGAGAACAAAGGGAGCAGAGTAATATATGAATTAATCAAAAGAGAAAAGAAATCAAATTAAATCTGGTCCGCAAGAGCAAACCAAAGAGGATAGAACGCCTCTTCTCAACACAATCAATCTCCCAGGTAAATCCTACCGTGGAAATTGATCATTTTGAGGGAAACAGACTTGAATGGTTAATGCCCGAAGGAACCCCTTTAGCTTTTGGTAGAGAGCAATGATTTCGAAAGGGAGAGAAGGAAAGAAACCTATCGGTGCATGCCGGCCTAACTCTCTGTTTTTTGTTTCCTTTAATTTCTCTCTTTATCTTTTCTTTCTTTCCAAAATACTCTATTTGTTTCCCTTCCTCCACCATTTTCTTCTTTTCAAACACTCATACCCACTTTACTCCGATCAAGCCCTCTCACTATGGCGCCGGCAAAAAGCCAAGGCTCTTCCCACCGTAAAGGGAAAAAGGCCGTTTCCAATCCTCCTATCGTACAGGAGATAGGCGAGGAGGCCATGTACTCCGAATCGGACCACTCAGATGAGGAAGAGGCGTTGCGTGACCCAGACAATGAATGCACCCCCTTAATCGACCCTTGGTAAGATACTCATCCTCATTTCCCAAGATTCTCGGTGACTACGTGCCGCCGCCTCCGGGCCGTGTGTGGCTCGCTCTTTGCCGGCGAAACCCTAATGTTTCTTGGGCCCTAATGTCCTCCTCCATCTCCGATCTAGTCATTCACCAAGGCATTTTACTCTCTGTGCCTATCCATTTTGAATTTGGGTCAGGTACGGCCTTGGGTTGGAGGGAGTGGGTTGATAGCGAGTTATCCGATACGGGCTTTATGGGTTTGTTACAGCGGGCTGGTGTTTTAAAGGTCATCGTCTTATCTCGAAGCCTATCCAATTTCCGAGACCTCTACAACCTCTGTCACTTGGTCCGCCGGTGGTGTGCCACTACCCATACATTCTTCTTCTTTTGCGGTGAACTCACTATAACCCTTAAAGACGCAGCCAACCAATTACTCTTGCTAATCCTCGGTGATGTTGATCCTGCCACTATAGAACTTTCTCCAGAGGAAGAAGCCATTGAGGCCGAGTTAAGGAAAAGGATGACCGAAAATGCCAAGTTATTGTATTAGGTTAGTTCTTCTTCCAAATTCTCTGTGACCGCTCGTCGTGGGGCTTTTGTTGCATTTTGGCTTTGTAAATTTGTTTTCGGCTCCCACCCCTATTATGCCATAAAGCCTTTGTATTTCCGTTTGGCTATCAAAATATCTGCCGGAATGAGCCTGCCGCTGGCCCCTATGTTCTTAGGGCACTTATATGTCCAACTAGATGTCCTGCGAAGTGATGAGAGTCAGGCGGGCTCCTGCCACATAGTTACTTCCTCTGTTCATAGCACCATCCTGCAGCAGTTGTTATTTGAGCACTATGCCCAGATCTTGGCAAAATGTAGGCCTGTTCGTTTTGCGAAAGAGAAGTACCAATCATGCCTGAGAGTGATCACTGACTTTTGCGGCAGGTTTGAGTTCGATTTCCCGCTAGCTTTTCGTTGGTCTGGTTTGAAGCCTATTGATCATTCTACTGTCGAGTCTTTTGATAAAGGTGTTGGTTTTGCTTGGAGAGTTTACCAAACTTGGCACAAGTTATACGTGTATAGATTTTGCAATGGGTTTATTTGTTGATACTGTCGGGACTACTACTCCTTTGGCCGGTTTTGATGAGATAGGGATCACTTATTTGGCGGCCACCAATGCCAGATGGTTACCTTACTTAGCTGATGAAAGTATCAGGTTTGTTCATTATCCTGCCAACTGAGTAAGAAGGCAGTTTGGGCTGGATCAGGACATTCCTGATGACCTTTCCTATCTTATGGAATCTCCTACTTCGGTTTGACCTTTTTTGCAGCACACCGCCTTCGAATTTTGGAGACAGAGTTTTAATGCAGTTACAGTTCCCAGCTCGCTGAGGGAGGGTCTTTGTACTCCTACCATGCATGACTATTGGCAGGCTGTGATGACTTCGTTCAGACAAGAGTTGACAGGTAGTCGCAGTTTTAGCATATACGGAGAGTATGTTTGCTCTTGCCTTCCAAGTTCGTTTTAGCATATGCCAGGAAACAGAGCCGGTCTGCCATCCTCGAGTGGGACGAGGAGCACACTAGTGATTATCCTCCGGGTTAGGAGAAGAAAGTTAAAGTAACAAACGTTCCTACGCCGGTCAAGAAGGGTCCTGCCAAGCTTAAGTCCGCAAAAGCCCAAGCTTGCTACTCCACAGCTAGCCACAGATACCCCCCTTTCCAGTAGGACACGGGTCAATAAGAGAAAGACAACCCCTCACCCTGCGTCTGCTGCTAAGCAAAGAGTACGTCATGTTTAATTTTTGCTTTGTTCTCTGTGTTTGACTTTGACTTCCCTATGGCTAACTCATGACATGCTCACTGACTTCTTTCTTTAACGTTGTCTCTTATTCCCCTTTTTCTTTGCAGTCTAAGCATAAGAAGGATACGTCAGCCACCCGTCCCATTCTGCTTGACGAGCCTAAATTCGAGGTACATCTCCCTTCTCTCCTTTTTCTCTTTTTTTACACGCATTTCACCTGCCATGTGTCTTTGTTTGTCTTAATCAATTGTGGGTTCCTTCATTCTTTATTATTATTTTTTTTTTCTTTTGTCTTCCAGGATCAACCCGAGCCCCTTTCTATATACCATCCCACAGCCAAGGAGTTTTCTGCCTCTATAGGCACACCCATAGAGGGCTTCTTTGATGGGGCCGAAGCAGTATTTGCAGCACCCACCCCTTCTATCGCTGCACATGGAGTTCCTATCGAGGCTCCTAGCCCTCCCACCTAGCTGGTACCCAGAGAAGGGGGTACTCATACTGAGAGGGTTAGTGAGACCACTCCCATTCCAACCAAGATGCCTACTCCTTAAATGGAAGTTGATCCTTCTGTTACTGCTTAGACTGAGGCTACTTCACCTGTTACGCCCCTTGTCATTTCAACCAGTAATCCCTTCGCAGCTCTGTCTCAGGCTGTGAAGGACGGTTCTTCCTTGGTAGTTACTCTTTCCTCCATTCCTAGTTCTGTCACCCGTGTGTCTGATGTTGACTTGTCCTCTGAGGAGTCCGAGGACATTCTTGAGGAACCTGACGATGAGCCCGTCTTGGGGAGGAGGATTTCTGAGTCTGAAGAAGAAGAAGGTACTCCACCTGAGGCTGAATTCATGGGTATGTGCCTTCTTCCTCCCTTTTTTTTTTTTTGGTAAGTTCACTTTTCGCCCTCCTTTTGCTAAGTTCACTCTTCCCCTTAGAGACCTTTGAGGGGCTAGGAATTGTTGGAAATATGCATTTACGCAGCGAAAAATTAACGGATCTACTTCATTCAGAATTGATAACATGCATTATGTAAGTTTCAGAATATAGAACAAGAGAGTGTACCTTGGTGCAGTGAATTTCAAAACCAAAGATGAGAAGTTCTTAGGAACACTTTCAATCTTCACTCCAATTCCACTAACGCCCAAGATGTGTGGTCTCTCAATCAGTTATCTCTTAAAGAGAATGAGAGTGTCCCACGCTCACATACATACATTTCATAAACTTGTTATGTGTCTCAAATTCTATATGTTTCTCTTCTAATAACTGATTATATAATTGGGCTAGCCTTTTGGGCCTTTCCAATTGGGCTCTAATATGTGGCTTGGAGCGGGACCAAAAGGGAACAAATAAGACACTAGTTTTAATGGGCCTTGGGCTTTTCTATCAACTCTTGACAAGTCCAAAGTTACTATTAATTATATTTAATACCACTATATAAATATAATTGCATTCTAGGCCTTATTAATAAATTATATCACAAGACTTTATTGTACATGCAACCCCTTCATGAAATATTCGTAGTAATATAAAGTTGTGAAAGTAGACTGTCACTTTGTAAATTATTACATCTTAATCCTTGAGTACCTAGTTTAATCCTTTAAGTTATTCATCATATATTTATGAAATCCAATTTCATAAATATATACTTTAGTAACTATTTACTAAAGTAGTTAGGCCTAACTTTCTGAATAACAACCCATTAAACTTATCTCAAAAGAATATTTTATATCTCCGTTAAAAGACTATAAATTCCATCTTAAAAATATATGTTCCATCAACACTAAATGTGGTTGCCCAACATACTGAGGTTTTGACCGTTACTTAAAATCTCACTCCTAATATATCAAAGCAACCTACATTTGATTATTAGGTCCATTATTTTCTCAGGATTAAGAGTTCATGTAAATATGAGTCGTGAGATTTATTATTCAATTGACAGTTATTAGGAGAATAATAAATCTCACAGCGGTCCAGTTCAATATGCCTTAACTCTTAAAACATATCAACATATCAACTAGAAGTCGCCACTTCCATGATCAAGACAAATCATCTTAGTTGACATGTTATAGTCATCGCAGATGAAATGCCCAATTTCATCACCGACTACGAACTAAAATTCTGAGTTTACAAAGAACTTGTGATTTATATCTTCTGTGACTTTTCACATAAATCACATACTATGCATCTCATGGACTATATGATAATGTCCGAATATTCATGTTACCATTATTTCAGATAATAATAAAATAACTTTATTAATTACAATATTAAGTCATACATCATGTCATACATAATATCATACATAGCATCATACAATAGGATTTAAGGGTACTAATCCCAACAGGAATTACAACAGACGTAGGGACGCCTGCAGCAGCCCCTCCTGCCACACCCACAGCACCTATTCTTGTCGTATATTCTGTACTTGTTTTTGCCGTACTTACAGCCCCCATTATCACTGGTCCTGGTGAGCTTTCTTTTCCCTTATCTCTTCCTTCACTTCTTCCTGTGAGTTTGTCCTTTCATTTTTTTTTTTATCACGGTTTCTTATTTCATGCCTTGTGTTTTCTTGATAGGTCCACTTCCTACTGTGCCTTCTCAGTTTGAAGTGGGCAGCAATTCTGCCACCATTCCAGATCTTGTGAGCGAGGCTGCAACCTTTTTTGCATGCTTTGATCAGCCTGAAGTCAACGACCTTAGACCTGCGGATTTCTAGAGTTCCAGACCTCCTTATATAGACTTCCATGGCTTCAAAATTCCTAAGGACTGCGCTTCTCACTTGGTGACAGTCTATAGCAACCGCGGAGACTTTATGCAAGAATTCCGTCTCGGTTGCTCCACCCGAGAGCATTTCTTGAGGATGTTAAGGAGTGTGCTGAACAACATTGAGCATAACTTTGTTAATACTGTCTCTACCGAGAGGGTCCTACAGTGGAAGGCCGCAGTGCAGGAGCTTATTAGTGTTGGTTTTGCTGTGGAGTTTATCTTGGACCACCTTCGAGAGATCGCCTGGGCCCTTTTTATGAAGAGAGTCTAGCCTACTGTTGATGCTATTGACTCGCACCTTGAGATTTTGAGAAAGGAAGTGGCAAACTTGGAGGGCCATCGCGAGCTCCTTCTTTCTAGCATTGGTGGGTCTAGTCGTTTTGGGGATCAGCCACTCATTTCTGAACTCCATTGATGATGATGCAGTTTCTTCTTTGTTTCGTTGTGTCCCTTGCCTTATTACTCTATTTAGTACTCTATGTTTCCTATAGCACTTATTTGACTAGTTTGCCACAGTTTGGGTTTGTAACTTATTATGCTACACTTTGCTACTGTTTTTTTTTTTTTTTTTTTGCTATGACATATGATGATAATACTTCGTGCTTTTTATTACATCCTCATGAAAGCAAGTTACAATTTTTTTGTCTTGTGACATAGTCACTTGAAAGATGGAAAAGGTAAAAGGAAATATAAGAGCTTTTCAATAAAACAAAAGAAAAGGACAACCACATGACTTTTCTCCTTAGGCATAGTAACGTTTCAACCATTTCCCGTTGATGGGATCCATTAAGTCTCTGCCATTCATCTGAGTCAAACGATAATATCCACTTAGATGCGCCTCCCTTATGATAAGGGGTCCTTCCCACTTCGGTGCAAACTTGGATGATCCTGCCAGGCCTCTTCTAATATAGTCTGCCACTTTTAAAACAAGTTGTCCTTCCACAAACACTCTCTCTTTAGTCATCCTGCCGTAGGCCTCAGTCATCTTTTGCCTGTATCTACAACTGTGTTTCTAGGCTTTTTCTCTCTTTTCATCAAGTCCTTCTAGGTCTTCACACCTTTCTGCCGAAAAGACTTCTTCTTCTTTCTCTTTTTCTTGCATCTATATAACTCTCAGGGATGGGGTCATTATTTCTATTGGGCTCACTATCTTAGTTTCGTAGACCAAGGAAAAAGGTGAAAAACCTGTGGCTGACTTAGGTGAACTTCTATAAGCCCAAAGAGTGTCTGGCAGGTGCATTGCCCATCCTCTTGTATACTCTTCGCTCATTTTACTGATAATCTTTATGAGAGTTTTGTTCGTTGCCTCTGCTTGCCCATTTCCTTAAGGGTAATAAGGTGATGACCAGTGGTGCTTGACTTGATAAAACTCTAGCATCTTCCTCACATCACTGTTGACAAAAGGTGTGCCGTTGTCACTAATGATCCTGTGGGGAACCCCAAACCTTACAATTATATTTTTCTTGATGAAGTTTGCCACTGCTCCTCCTGTGGCTTTACGAAGTGGTACTGCCTCTACCTACTTAGTAAAATATTATGTAGCCACTAGTATTCATATGTATCCACACGATGGTGGGTTAACCGGTCCTATCAAATCAAGCCCCCAAGTGTGGAAGGGCCATAGGGTTACCATGCTGTGTAAATTCTGCGAATGAGTGTGAATCAAGTTGGCTTGTACTTGGAAACTATGGCACTTTTTCACAAATTCTGCCATATCCTTTTTCATGGTAAGCCAATAGTAGCCCATTTGCAGCAGACATCTGTAAAGCCTTTTCTTTCCTTGGTGCTCTCCACACTCTCCTGAGTGCACTTCTTTCACCATTTCTCTTGCTTCTTCAGGGTCCAAACACCTTAAGGAGTCCCCATCATACCCTTTTTTGAAAATGACCATATTATGCAAAAAGTAGCGCGTTGCCAACCTCTTAAACTTATATTTTTCGCTGTGCTTTTGCGGCAGGATGCCTTCTGTCAGGTACTGTATAAATGGGCTTCTTCAGTCTTCGCTGATGAACACAACGTAACTTTCCTCTCTGTTTGCCACAAGTTGGCAGGTCCCACACTAGGTTTGGACTTGGTCTGCATCTTTACCCATGTTCAGCCAGTAAAAACCTGCCCACTGAAGTCTGCGGTAAAGGCTGACCTCCCCGTAGGATCCGCAAGTCTTGTCATGTACTTCTTTCAATTTTCTCTGGGCCTCCTCTTACCCGACACATCTAGATAAGACTCCACCTGGCATCCTGCAGTACAATTCTCCCTTCACCAAGGCGTAGTCTTTTAGTACCTTCAGTCCTGCGGTGTATTCTTCCTTCATCAAGGCTTCCTTTATGGGGATCCGCCAATCCCCGTCGCACTGTTTCTCCTGGAACCTCTCTTTTAACATCTCAATTATAGATTCTTTCCTCTTGCTGACCTCTACTCTGGTGCTATCACCTTCGAACATTATTTGTGAGCCTAGTGCGGCTAGCGCATCCGCAAACCGATTCTCGTTCCTTGGAGCACGTTCTATTTCAAAAGTCGAAAACTTTTCTTCCATCTTCTGGGCCATTGCTCTGTACGGGGCTAGGCTGGGTTCCTTTGAGGAGAAGCTCTCCTTGGTTTGGCAAACCATTAAGTTCGAATCACCTAATACCCTTAAGTGCTTGATTCCTATTTCAAGAGCTGTGGCTAGCCCAGTTAGGTAGGCTTCGTATTTTGCGGTGTTGTTTGAACAGGGTTTGGACTTGGTCTGCATCTTTACCCATGTTCAGCCAGTAAAAACCTGCCCATTGAAGTCTGCAGTAAAGGCTGACCTCCCTGCAGGATCCGCAAGTCTTATCATGTACTTCTTTCAACTTTCTCTGGGCCTCCTCTTGCCCCACACATCTAGACAAGACTCCACCTAGCATCCTGCGGTACAATTCTCCTTTCACCAAGGCGTAGTCTTTTAGTACCTTCAGTCCTGCGGTGTATTCTTCCTTCATCAAGGCTTCCTTTATGGGGATCCGCCAATCCCCGTCACACTGTTTCTCCTGGAACCTCTCTTTTAACATCTCAATTATGGATTCTTTCCTCTTGCTGATCTTTACTCTGGTGCTATCACCTTCGAACATTATTTGTGAGCCTAGCGCGGCTAGCGCATCTGCAAACCGATTCTCGTTCCTTGGAGCATGTTCTATTTCAAAAGTCGAAAACTTTTCTTCCATCTTCTGGGCCATTGCTCTGTACGGGGCTAGGCTGGGTTCCTTTTAGTAAAAGCTCTCCTTGGTTTGGCAAACCATTAAGTTCAAATCACCTAATACCCTTAAGTGCTTAACTCCCATTTCAAAAGCTATGGCCAACCCAATTAGGTGGGCTTCGTATTCTGCGGTGTTGTTTGAACAGGGGAATTCCAGTTTGAATGACAGCGCTACTGCCTTATCCTCTTCATGGTACAAAACTACTCCCACCCCTCCAGATTGGGTGGTAGAAGACCCATCAAATTTCATTACTCATTGTTCTCTGACCTCTTCTACCATGGCCACTTCCCCCGAAGCTTCATCATCAAGTGGAAATTCTTTCTCTCTTGGAAATTCTACCAATAAATCTGCTATAGCCTGGCTCTTTACCGCTCTGGGTGTCCCCATTCTCAAGTCATATTGTGACAATTGTAACAACCATTGGGAAATCCTGCCAGAGAGGATCGGTTGCTGCAGTAAAGCTTTGATGACATGGGATTTGGTCATTAGCCATACTTCGTAAGCCAAGAAATAATGATGCAACCTCTGCGAAGCTTACACAATAGCTAAACCCACCCTCTCTGCCCTTGGGTAACGAGTTTCTGCATCTTTTAAGGCACGGCTAATGTAGTACACTGGTTGCTCAACGCCACTTCAATCCTCTTGGGCGATTAATGCACCAATGGCATACAAATTGGTGGCCAAGTAGAGTAACAGTGGCTTTTTGTGGATCGAGACCTGCACTGTAGGGAGGTTCATCATGATCTGCTGTAGCCTCTTAAAGGCTGCCTGCTGCGCTTCCCCCCATTCAAAGTTCTGCCCTATCCTAAGCAACTTGGTGAAAACAAAAGTGATTGACACCAACCCAGGGATAAATCTCCGAATATATGAGACTTTTCCTAAGAAGCTTTTTAACTCCTTTACCATATCTAGAGGTCTCATGGTCGCAATAGCTGTAGCTTTGGCTGGGTCCACATCTATTCCCCTGCTATGAACTAGGAAGCCTAGGAACTTCCCAGAGGACACTCCAAATGCACATTTGAGAGGGTTCATTCTTAGTTTGAAAGCTCTGCACCTCTCGAATACCCTTCTCAATACTTGGAAGTGTTCTTCTCTCTTCCTTGATTTTACAACTATGTCATCCATATAGTCCTCTAGCTCTCAATGCAACATGTCGTGAAATATGGCTGTCATTGCCCGTTGATAAGTAGTACTTGCATTTTTCAACCTGAAGGATATTACAATGTAGTAGAAGTTGCCCATGGGTGTTCTGAAAGCAGTTTTCTCTGCGTCCCTTGGCGCCATCCTAATTTGATTGTACCCGCTGAACCCATCCATGAATGAAAACATGGCACTTCCTACCGTAGAATTTATTAGTAAATCCATGTTTAGCAAGGGGAACTCGTCCTTCGGGCAGGCCCTGTTGAGATTTCTGAAATCTACACAACATCTTATCTGGCTGTTCTTCTTCTTTACTAGTACAATGTTAGACAGCCAATGCGGGTGTTGGATAGGCTTGATGAATCCTACGGCCAGCAATTTTTGTACTTTTTTGATTATTTGCCCTTCTATTTTCGTGTGGAATATCCTGGCAAGTTAGGCCACTGGCCTAGCCTCTGGGTCCACATTCAACGTATGTGCAACCAGTCCAGGGTCTAGCCCTGGCATTTCACTGTAGTCCCATGCGAAGACATCTTTGAACTCTTTCAACAGTAATATCAGCTCTGATTTTTCTTTTTTAGTCAGACTTACACTAATTGAGATAGGTCTTAGTCCTTGCGAAACAAACCTCAGTTAACTTCCTCCATTTCTTCTTCTACCGCAACCTGTACCTCCTTTTCTGTCGCAACTTCTTCACTCTCCTTTCTATTACTTTCTTCCTCTGAACTTTCTTGAACCACGCAACACGCCAAACTCTCGTGCTGCCATACCTAGGTGGGGCCCTCTTACATTTCACTCGTGGGCCCGCGCACCTTCATAATTTATACACAATCCTGCCGTCAAGACCATGGATCCTAACATAGTGTGGTGTATCGTCTGATTCTGCGGCGGGCGCTTCCTTCCTTTTCCTTTTTCGGGCCAGCAACTCCTTCAGATCGGGCTCCGGATCATTCTAGATGTCTCCCTACTTAGGTACGAAGATACCTTGTGGTCTTGATACTGAACTTTCCCCAGATGGAGCCTATTGGTCGTAGAACATAGTTTCCACTAAATAAGCTTCTGCCTGCTCGAATGGTGAGTGGTTTGCCGATATGCGTATCATTCTGCCATTCATCCTTCCTTTCACGCATTAGTGGTATGTGGATGAAACTAGTCGGTGCTTGTGCAACCATGGTCTCCCCAAAAGCATGTGGTACGAGATCTCTGTTTTCACCACGTGGAACCGAGCTAAAGAAGTTATAGGTCCCACTTTTAACCACAGCTAGATATGGCCTGCGGTGTATTCTCCCCTTCCACCAAATCCTGTTACTTCTATTGGGCAACCTTGAATCTTTCTTTCTGAAATCCCAGCGGCTTGTAAAGTGCTTAATGGAATGAGGTTTACAGAAGCATCTGTATCTACTAAGGCCCTCTTTATGGGGATTTGATTTATGGATGCTGCTAGGTAGAGGGGCCTCTTGTGGTCTGGGTACCCCACTTCCATATCCTTATCACTAAAAGTGATTTCAGTTGACTCTTGTAAGAAAGCCCTATCATCCTGATTTCTGCCGATAAACATTCTACTCCTGCCCTAGAGGCGATGTTCACCATAGCCTCCGTGGCTACTTTTCTTTCCTTTGCTGTGAGCCCCAGTTAGTCAAACAAATTTTTGAATTTGGAACTCTGCTATAAAGTGGTAATTGCTGCGGCAGGCAAGGCTGGATTCTTTTCTTTGTCCTCCCTTGGATCCGCACAAATTACTACTACCGCTACACCCTTCCCTTTGTGGTTTAGGAGTAGGTTTCTTTGAACCTCTTGCTGAGATAGTTCTAGAGTCCCCTCTTTGATCCTGCGGTGCACTAGTCTACTGAGCACCCAACATTCTGCGATAGGATGTTGCACGTAGTTGTGTAAACAGCAGAAGTGTGGGTCCCTCCACTCTCTTTCTGTGGGTTTTCTAGCAACTTGATTAGGTTTGAAAACTCCGTCTGCTATCCACTTGTCTAGCAGTACGTCTAACTCTTTCAGAGTGCATGGTATTGGTGGTAGAGTATCGTATTCTCTCCCCTCAGTCTTCCTTCTCCGCTCGCCAGTAGACACTGCCATAGCCTGCGAGGCATTTCTTTTTTTCGAACTTGGTTTCACGGACTAGGCAGTCTTTCTGGCCTTCTACAATAACTATGCAAATTGAGAAATTTCCAAATTTTCGAGGACTACCCTGTATTCTCTGATCATGTTCGGCATACACATTTCTACCAATGTTCTTTCTTCACAATGGTCATAGCAATCTAGTGCAATGTCCCTGAACCTCTTGATATATTCCATTAGGTCCTCACCACTTCTCTGCTTTGTCGCTTGCAGAGTCGCAAGTGTTACTGTTTCCTCTCCGTGAAAGTACTTAGTGCAAAATACGTCCACCATGTCATCCCATGCTGGAATCGACCCTGGCTTTAGGCCGATATACCAGGTGTATGCTCGGTCGCACAATGATTTAGAAAACTTTCGGAGACACAAGTCTTCGTCTGCGGCATAAGGTCCAAGAGTATCTGTAGACAACTAAATTTCTTAGTTTGAAATAAATCAAACAAGTAAAATAGTTTCACAAATGCGAATTTGTATTGATGATTGTGTGGTACAATTCTCTGTGATTACAAAATAGTGATCCTCTGATTCGATCTCCTTGAAAGACTTGTTGATTGGAATTGTAATAAATTGTAATAATGTAATTTTGACTCGAACACAAAATATTCTTCAATTTGGCTGAAGGATGGATCGAAGACCCTTGAAACAGAATCACAATGAATCTCTGGTTATGTGCTTGTTAGAAATTCCTTGTTCTTCATGTTCTTCGTATGTTCTTTGTGTTCTTGGTGTGTTCTTCGTCTTCGAAAGTTTGTGGTGAAAGTTCTTCGGTGCTTTAGGGGCTTGAATCCGTAGAGCTTCGTTGATTTATGGTTTGTTGAGGTTTCTAGAGGCTTTTGAGCTTGATTTCGATGAACTTTGAGATCTAGGCAGAAAGTTTGGATGATTCTGCTTCGAATGTTCTTCGATTTTGAGTTTGAAGTTCTTGAAAGCTTCGAGGTTTGATTCCTGCAGAGCTTCTCTACTTCTGTGCTTCAAATGGCTTCGTGTCCTCCCAAATGTCTCAGGAAGGCTTCTATTTATAGGAATTTAGAGGTGGATGAGTGACACGTGGCGGAGTCTGATTGGTGACATATGCCACAGCCTAATTGGTCTGCCTATGTCATCGCTTACACGTGCTGGACTGATTATGTCATCGCTTACACGTGTGAGGCTGCTTATGTCATCACTTACACGTGCTGATATGTGATTGGTCTTTGCATGACACTTGGCAAATTTTTGTTAGTTTCTGAGTAGTGGTAGCAAAACCTAGCAACAATACGTGGCACTTTGTAATTGGCTATATTTTGTGGACTTGGTAGTGTGACGTGTCAGCTTGTGATAAGTCAAAAATTTTCCCTCTATACAAATGCCCCCTCGAGACTCGTTCACACACACAGTTTTGGAGTATGGTGTGGGAATGAGTTTTGAAAATAGATTTTTACACTTGACTCTTTAAGTGAAGTAGTTGAAGGTGGTGGAGCTTTCAGCAAGATGAGATAATTTCCGAGGAGTAGACCCACCCATATGAAAGGTTTTGATGAGACTGAAAAGGGGTCTACGAGTATTTGAATGTACTTACATGGCTGAGCCTTCTCAGCAGAGGTTAAGTTAAAGTAATTTCAAAAGAATATTTTGGATTGTTGACGGCGATCACAGGGTGTAGAAGATGGGGAAAAGGTGAAGATGTTGGTTGGGTATAGCATGCAGAGTCAAGGGGCTAACCTCATGTTTTTAAGAACTTCTGGTGAAGTTATCTCGGAAGATTATACTTCGGATTACGGCGAGGCCACGTGGGAATGTGGTTGAATGTGCATGTATTACCGCATCACTCAGGTTAAGTTGAGGTAATTTAAGAAGCTTATGGATTCTGGGGATGCTGATGTTCCTAGTGGAGAAGACGGGGATGAAGCCAAGCGAATGGGTGAAACATACGCCACCATGGCGCTGGCCCCGTACGTTGGAGACCTTCTGGTGTAGATGTTTCTGGGAAGTACAACTTAGGATCCGGGACTGACTGCATGCTGAATGAGATCTGGCGGCAAGTCATAGAATGTGCTTGTGTGATGGGACCATGCCGACGGACATTAAGTTGAAGTAATTTCAGAAGAGTACTTTCTGAAATACTTCAAGCTGAATTTAAGTTGGCGTAATTCCAGAAAATGTGTTTTGAGGTACCAGCAACGATGACCTTTGGGTCCCACAATGGTGAGGACATGGAACAAGGCTCTGGTGACCATTTACTGGCTCAAAAGGCTAAATTCTGATGAGCTGGTACCTTGGAGGTTGTTTCAAGTGTTGGATGAAAGACAATTTGTAGGATACTCCAACACTTTTTACCATCTTCATTTACTGCTTCTTGTTGGAAAAGCACAAAAAAATGAGAGATGGAGCTAACTTGTGATTATAATCTTAGAAACCAGCCAAGTTGCTGTTTGTTCTGAACCGCTGCCTCTGCTGGAAGACCAAGCAATTGGAGAGAGATTACAAAAGCCCTGAGCCTAGGAATAGGTGTGTCAGCTAGACTTGGATTTCCTGGCCAACTAAATCTGAGGAAGCATGGAACCGCAATACCGACCTTGTTATGAGTAATTTTATGTACAACTGTGGTCGTTAAGGAGAGAAACAAAATTTGTTTAGATCTCAAAACTACAATGATGTTGTGAAGAGGGTTTCTACCGAACCATGAGAGGGTAAATTTCAAACGGATTATGAAGCAATATTGGTTGCTAAGTGTTGAGAATGATGAGGCCATAGTGAGAAATGGCTGTGAGGAGGAGGACTTGAAAATTTGAAAGAAGCAAATCTTCATTTCATGATTCAGTGTGTTTTTTTTTTAACCCGGCCCTTTTATTTATAGTGGAGAAACGAAGAATGGTGGGTGGGTAGTTGAGAATTTTTGGTGAGAATGGTAGATTCCTGACTGGTAGGCACCGAATGGTAGGTAGGAATGTTTGGCACCGAAAAGGGAATGGTAGGCTGAAGACTGGTAGGCACCGAGCGGGAATGGTAGGTTGAACTGGTGACCCAATGTAATTTCAAGTTCAAGGCACACTTGTAAGAGTTCATCTGTACTTTGAAAGGGAAGCCTTGATGAAGTCTAGAGAATAACCCTGAGGGGATTTCAACTAAATGGATGAATATCAAATTTTGATCTTGGGGGCTTAATTTTTTTAGACATTGCTAGTACTTCGAAGAAGTGGGTCACATAGGTGGTTTCCAAGTCCAAAACAAATAAGCGGATTTCAAAATTAGAGTCTATGTGAAAATCTAAATAGGACAAGCTTTGCTTGGACGTCTTGATTCTTAGTCAAAGCTCACATGAAAGCCAACAGCTGTAAAATCACACTATTTGAGCAATTTCAGATTCTCAAATGAAGAAATAGACCCCAAAATCGAAATCTACGCAAAAAATTAGGCAAGATAGGTCTTTCTTGAAAATTTTGACTCTTGGTCAGGATTTGTGCAAAAGTCAACTTTCTGGAAATTGGACAGTTTACACAATTGTCGAGCCTCGGACAAAGAAACGGATTCCAAAATCGGAATGTACGCGAAAAACTGAGTGGGACAAGCCCTTTTTGAAAATTTTGACTTTTTGGTCAAAGTCAAAAGTCAAACTAGGTCAAAGCATTTTTTTCTCTCACCTTTTTTTTTATTTTTTTATTTTTACAAGTGGTTTGGATCGGGTCAGATTTCTGGGTCAAACCGGATTGGCTGGACAAACAGGTCAAACCAGGGTAGTGGAGGATGATGTCATCCATGACGTCATAGCTCTGAGACGCGCGTGTCAACGCATGGTACTTGTAAGCACGTGAGAAACACTCCAATGCGTGTGATCATTTAGCAGCGTGTGGGAGCGCGTGGAATGGAAGCTATGGATGCTGGATCTTCTGGTGGCGCATGGCAACGCGCGTGTTAGCTCTTTTGATCACGAAATTTTTGGGTTTTGTCCACCTAAGGCCGTAGAAGACCATGGTATTGTCAGTTTTCTAAAATTACGGGCAGATTTGCATAGATTTGAAGGATTCGGCCGCGGTTCATTGAGAGATTGTGGCGGCGTGTGGTGGCTCGTGCAGCCTTTTTTGGTCTTGAAATTTTTAGGTTTTGTAGATCGTGGGCCGATGGATCTAGTGGTTGCATTAGTTTTGTAAAAATTTTCTCAGATTTGTGTAGATTTGATTGAGAAATCCGCAGGTCGTTGTGGACTTGTGGCTGCGTGTGGCGGCACGTTATGACTATACTATGCACATCTTGTTCTGGGTTTTGTTGTTCGAAGTCCTTAGAAGATTTCTATGGTTTGATTTTTTTGTGAAATCTTGTCAGAAGTTTTAGAAATCCAGAAGAGGAGATGACAAACATTGTTGAACTTGTTGCCATTTTAGTCGTTGTGGTTCTAACAGTGTTTGACATTGGTAAATCAGCAAGTGTCTTTGTTTTCAAGGTCGACAGCACAAGTTGCTTTGAACAATACGCGGGCTAGAACTTCATCCTAGGTCTAATGCAGTAATTTTTTAGATGACACGTGTACTTTTGCAGGCCTATAAGTGCTTTTTTTCTGAAGTCTAGTGCAGTATTTTTCTTTCTGACACCACTATGCATTTATGGGCTCTCATTTTTTTTCATGATTGCTACAGGATCTGTTGAAAATAGGATATTGTATTTTTTCAAGCCTATAAGTGCTTTTTTTTTTTTCCTGAAGTCTAGTGCAGTATTTTTCTTTCTAACACCATGATGCATTTATTGGCTCTTATTTTTTCTCAAGATTGCTACAGAATCTTTTAAAAATAGGATATTTTAATTGTCTAGATCTCTTTCCCTTTTTTGTCTATTAGTTTCAGAAGTTCTCTATATAAGGCCATTTGGCGCATGCATTGAGTTGCTCAAGTGTAGCCTTCAGTGCGTATCGTATTACTGTGTAGAGAAACTCCACCTTTTCATTTTTTTTTTTTAATGTTTTGTCTGTACTAATTCTCTCTCTCTCTCTCTCTCTCTCTCTCTCTCTCTCTCTCTCTCTCTCTCTCTCTTTTTATTTTTATAGCTATCACGATGCTCTTTTTTAGGGTTCGAAGATTGGTCAAGAACCAGCCTTGTTCATTTGTAAAGAGAAAGATGACAAGGATGCAAAGGCTACAACTTTGATTGTTCGTCCGCCCATAATTGGAAGATTTTCAAAAAGATGGGGCCATAACTCTTATCCTCTTAATTTGCCAAAATGGTCACAGGTTGTTCCTCCTAATGGTGGCTCTAACGTGGAGACAATTATCCTTCTTGCTTTGCATCACAAAAATGTTGCTAAATCAAAGCCGTATAACACTTTGGGACGAGAGATAATTGCAAAGCGTGCCAATTGGGATTCTTCCTTTAGCGCGAACGGAGGGTTTTCCTATTTCTCCCTTTATTGGGATTGGCTAGAAGATGTGCTTGGTCGATGTAAACACCTCCTTGATGCAACCCACCTCTACAGTGCTGTCTTTGCCTCCTTGTTCACATACGATCATGATGAGAACCTCATGAAAGCATTGTGTGAGTGTTGGAGTCCGTCAACCAATACTCTCCATACCTTAGTTAGAGAAATTTCCATTACACCATGGGATCTTTCCATTCTTGGTGGACTTCCTTGCACAGGTGCATTTTATGATGAAGTGGTACCCAATGCGCAAGAGCTGGATGGAACCAACGACCAAGGATGACCCTATCTGCCGTACAGCTGTCGCTTCCTTTTCATGGCATATCATCACCTTCAAAACAGCCTGAAGAGACAAGGGAAAGTGAGTGTTCGCGACTGGATTACTTTTTGGTATAAAGGAAATGGCAGGTACCCGGCTCCTAGAAAACCAACAAGATAGACGACCATTCCCAAGTGTAGTCATAATCCCTTTGGCGTGATAAACGAGCGTGGACCATGGTCTAATAAAGAACACGAGGTCTTTGTAGATCTTCAAGTTGAGGGTGAATTAAAGGAGGAGACTTACTTATCGGCACTTCTTTCTTGTTAGCTGTGCGTATTCGTCTTTCCTATCAAGGATCCAAATAGCATCTGTCCAAGCACTTTCAAGATTGCTAGTTCCATGGCCAATGGTTGTTCGTTTGGCCTCGCTACCCCAGTATTGGCTAGCATTTATCGTGGACTTAACACCATTTCTTCCTCTCCTACCCAAGCAAGTCTGGAGTTAGTTTTGCCATTCATTACGTTTATGCCTAGGTAGGTCATTTTTTCAGAAGTAATCGCATCACCAATGACAAACTATCTGATCCTTTGATGACAAAATATTTTGGTGTAGGCTACGCCTCTCCGTTCAATGAATTCTCCACACGAAAGCATATACAAATCGCCACCGACTTCCCTTGGCACGGGATTGCTTTCAAGAAAAACTATGACCAAACATTCATTGACAATGATCATTTACCCATTCAGAAGTTTGACTACTTTATGAGCCTTCGTTCGGGTTACTTGTCACTTCGATGTGAAGACCAACACACTATAGAAGCATATAGTCCTCACAGATTTAGCCGGCGCTTTGGATTTCATTAGGATATTCCAAGTGATTTGAAGGAAGAAATTCGTACATGCTCTTTAAAAGATCTACACCAATTCTACCAATCTTTCACTCGCTGCAACACAGACTCCAAGGTACTTATTCCAGCTTTTGCCACAGACTTTGGAAGCCGGGTCAGACATAGCTACAAGCAATGGTGGGAAGGAGTTTGTGGAAATGATTTTACCAAAGGAACAAATTTTTTAGCTGACATTGCCTCCTTCCATGTTAAATCACTAACACCCAACAAATCTCAAAAAGGAAAGAGAGAACTACAAGACCCATACTTTCCACAGCCCTTGTCAGAGTTGGCACAACATCCTCTTAAAAATGATCATCATTCAAAAGACTCATCTCGACATACCCGAGTTGCTCGAAGTCAAGGCACTAGAGGTTCGCTTGTTGTACCACCTAGGGATGCCATTAAAATTTCTAAAGGGAAGGTGTGTAACGACTTGGACTAGAATTGGAAACATTTAAAGAGTCCAATGAAGGGTGTTGATGCAGAGACTTCTATTGGTCATGCGCATCTTCTTACAAATAGTGAGTCTACCATCTTGAAGCCATCTATGAAGAGTTCGGATCTTAAAAGGCGCAAGTTTGCTAATGTTGGTACGTCATCCAAACTTCCAATCGAGATAGGAAGGACATTTCTCTCATCCTTGCAACCAACCAACCCTCCGGAAGTCTCTACGTTTTAGGCAATGGCGCATGTTTCTTCCGTGCATAGGAAAGGGGCTTCTATGTTGGGAGATGTTCTTTAAAACAAGCTTTCGAATCTTTTTGTGGACAACATCCTCCCACAAGTTGAAATAAATGAAATCTACAATGGGATTGAGAGTCTTAGAGTGGATCCTCGACACTTGCGTGAACATGTTGACAAACATTGCGAGGGGGTTGCAGACTTTTTGAGGATGAAAGAATCTTTGAACAAACGACCCAATCCTGTCAACTTAATTCGACATGAGGCTGAAATTGAACTCCTCCTTTCTGAAGCATCGCACAAGAAAGCATCTTTGAAGATCGAGCTTGATACCATCAGGTTGAGGATGGCTGACCTGCGAACCGAGCCTGTCCAATTAGAGCAATCAGTGTCTCAAATTGAATCTCATCGAGTTGAACAAGACAATGTTGTGCAAGCCTTAGAAGAACAACTTGAAGAAGTCAAATCCACTCTCGTACTTGAAGACCAGGATATGGAGGCTTTAGAGAAGATACTAGCCCTTCTAGAAGATAATTGTTCTAGCTTGAAAGACTTGAAATGGATGTCGTAATTTTAATTCCCTTCATATATATCATCAAGCTTTCCCCTGTACTATTTTCCTTTTGTCAATCAATAAAGAAGACTTTATTCTCTGCTCCATTTTTTTTTTTTTGGTTATAATTTGATGATAATAATTTTTTTTTTTTTTGTTATCCTTTTTTTTTTTCATTATATATATATATATATATATATATTGGTGTGTGACTGAACTTAGCAAAAGATACTAAGTTGCCTACGTACCCTCGAGAAGATACGAGCCCTTCTAGAAGATAATTGTTCTAGCTTGAAAGACTTGAAATGGATGTCGTAATTTTAATTCCCTTCATATGTATCATCAAGCTTTCCCCTGTACTATTTTCCTTTTGTCAATCAATAAAGAAGACTTTATTCTCTGCTCCTTCATTTTTTTTTTTTTTTTTTGGTTATAATTTGATGATAATAATTTTTTTTTTCATAATATATATATATATATATATATATTTATATATTTTGGTGCGTGACTGAACTTAGCAAAAGATACTAAGTTGCCTACGTACCCTCGAGAGGGATCAAGTCATTAAGTAGTTCAAAAGTTTTTTTTTTTTTTTTTTTTTTTTGCAAAAAGGAGGGCTCAATGTGTAATAGTGAGTATCACAACTAATCGAACCCGAGACCCCTCAAGGGCGACATGGTCATCCAACCACTACACCACACTAGCAATTGGTGACATAGAGTAAGATTAATTTCTCCTTATTGATACGCTGTCTAAGGTATTGGGAAGACATCATATACTCTTGCAGCGCTACAATGGGCAGTTTAAACTCTTACCAAGGAGCACTCCTCGACTTTCAAGCATAGAAGCGTTTGAAAAACTTCCCATTGATGGGGCTGATCCTTACACCATCATTATCAACCAACTTGTAAGCACCATTGGTGTAGACTTCTTGCACAACATAAGGTCCATCCCATTTTGAAGTGAACTTATTGCCTATATGATGAGTTGTGATGATAGGTCTTCAAATGGCGAGAACTAAGTCACCAACTTGGAATGATCATGGTTTAACTCTTTTATTGAATGAGCTTGAAAGACGAGCTGGATAACACTCAAGGCGTTGTTGGGCCTCGAGCCTTTTCTCATCAAGTGCCTCTAATTCTTGCAATCTGAGCTTGGCATTTTCTTCTCCAGTCAATCCTTCTTGAATGGCAATTCGTAATGATGGGATTTGACGTTCCAAAGGAAGGACGGCTTCCACCCCATAGACAAGAGAATATGGCATCGCTTGAGTAGGCGTTCGAAATGTTGTTCAATATGCCCATAATGCTTCTCCGATTCTTTCATGCCTGTCTTGCTTTGTCTTGGATACCACCTTCTTCAATAGGCTGCCAAGTGTTTTGTTAAACACTTCAGCTAGTCCATTTGCTGGGGCATTGTACATGGAGGAGTTGTATTGTTTAAATTCAAACTTCTCGCATAGTTCTGTCATCAGCCTATTGTAGAATGGTTTGCCATTATCAGTTATGATATATCGAGAGACACCATACCGATAGATCAAGTGAGTTCGAATGAAATTGACCACCGTTTCTTTCTTCACTTCCCTAAGGGGCATAGCTTCAGCCCACTTTGAGAAGTAATCAGTTGCGGCCAAGATGTACAAATGGCCACCAGAGGACTTTGGTAATGGTCCTATTGCATCGAGTCCCCATGCATCAAAAGGCCAAGAGGCTACAGTTGGGTGTAGAGGTTCTGGCGGTTGGTGGATGAAGTTCGCATGATACTGACAAGCTTCGCATTTCTTAGCACACTCCATGGAATCTTGCACCATTGTAGGCCAATAGTAACCCATTCGTTTGATCCTAGATGTGCGCCGCATATTCTTGAGTGAGCCCCATCTAGGGCTTGTTTAGCTTCCTCCTCTCCCAAGCAACAGGGAAACAATCCATCAAATGAACAACGGAAGAGAGTGTCCTTATAGTAAATGAATCGGGCAGCCCTTCGGCGAACTTCGGTCTTGTTGCGTTTATCATTCGAGAGTCTTCCATGTTAAAGATATTCAATGATTACTTGTCGCCAATCTTCTTTTTCAACAAGGCATACAGAAATAATGTTGGCTTGTTCTTCTTCTTCTTTTTCAACCACAAAAGGTACCACCCACCTTTGGGAAATAGTAACTTTGGTTGTCTCTTCTTGGGATAATGCTAAGGCGGTAGCCAAATTAGCTAAAGCATTGGCTTGTCTATTTTCCTTCCTTGGTATATGCTCTAATGTGATAGCCTCAAAATTTGCTAGCAACTTCTTCGCATATTTACAATAAGGGATAAGGTCTTCTTTCTTGACGTAATACTACTCCAAGACTTGGTTGATAATTAATTTGGAATCCCTAAATATCTCAAGTTGCGATATGCCCATCTCAATGGCCATTTGTAAACCAATAATCAACGCTTGATATTCAGCTACGTTGTTAGAGCAAAGTTTGCTTAATGAGAATGAGTATAGAAGTATTTGTCGTTGTGGAGAGACAAACACTATGCCTACCCCCGTTCCTTCTCAACGTGCAGCCCCATCGAAAAACATCATCCATGGTGGCATTACTTCAATGTAAAACATGTCCTCATCCGAGAAATCATCGGAGAACTCCCAATCAGATGGAACTGGGTGATCAGCTTAGAAATCTGCCAATGCTTGTCCTTTGACAACCTTTTGTGGAACATACGCGAGGTCATATTATTGTAGCAAGACCGCCCATCGAACTATACGACCCGAAACCACTGGCCTAGAGAGGACATACTTGATCGGGTCCGCTTTTGCTATCAAACGAACCATATATGGTTGCATGTAGTGCTTCAATTTGTCTATGGTAAAGAAAAGAGCGAGACACATCTTTTCAATAGGAGAATAATTTAATTCAGCCCCATTGAGAGTTCGACTTAGATAATAAAAGGCTCTTTCTTTCCCTTCTTCATTTTCTTGTGCCATAAGAGCACCCAGAGACTTTTCTTGTGCCGTGATGTACAGCACCAGAGGCTTTCCTGGAATAGGAGCACCCAAAATTGGAGGATTAAGTAAGTATCTTTTGATGCGCGTAAAAGCATTGCTACAAGCCTCATCCCATTCAAAGTGCACATTCTTCTTCATCAATCTATTGAATGGTTGACATCGACCAGCCAAGTTCGAGATAAATCGTCGTATGTAGGCTAGTTTTCCCTGCAAGCCTCTAAGTTCTCACAAATTCTTGGGCTCTAGCATTTTTTGGATTGCTTTAATTTTGGATTGATCAATTTCAATACCGCGGTGCCTCACAATGAAACCAAGAAATTTCCCAGATATTACGCCGAAAGCGAATTTGCGAGGATTCATTTTAAGTTGATACTTTCTTAGGCGGCTAAACACGGCTCGCAGATCTGCCAAATGGTCTTCCGAGATCATCGACATAACACTTCACGTATTTATGAAGTACGTTATCAAAGATCTTTTGCATGGCCAGTTGATAAGTAGCACCAGCGTTCTTTAGTCCGAAAGGCATTACTTTGTAACAGTAAATGCCCTTAGAAGTACAAAAAGCCGTAAGCTCTTCATCCTTTGGATTCATTCAAATTTGGTTGTAACCTAAAGAACCATCCATGAAAGATAAAGTTTCATGACCGATAGTGGCGTCAACCATGACCTCAATGATAGGTAATGGAAAATCATTCTTGGGACATGCATTGTTCAAATCACGGAAGTCAACACACACCCGAATTTGTCCATTCTTCTTTTTGACAGGGACGATGTTGGCTATCCACTCTGGGTACTGTACTTCATGAATGAAGCCTGCCTCAATTAGCTTATTGACCTCGGTTTCTATTTGAGGGATAAGCTTCGGCCGAAGGCGTCTTTGGGTCTGTTTGACCGAGCGCACACCTTTTTTTACTGCCAAATGGTGTAGAGCAATACTTGGATTGAGCCTAGGCATTTCCTTGTAAGTCCAAGCAAACACATCTCTATATTCTACTAGGAGCTTGAGGTACCCTTCTTCTTCTTCAAGAGTGAGAAGTGCACTGATGAAAGTTGGCCGAGGTTCTTCAGTAATTCCTAAATTGATCTCTTTAAGTTCATCAACTGTAGCCTGTACTCCATCTTCCAAGGCTGGGGGAGCTTCCTCAACCTCTTCATTGGCTTCTTCAGCATCTGAAAGTGCACCTTCTTCTATTGTGATATGAAACGCGGATGATACCTCTTCAATTTGCTCATTGTGAACAAATGATTGTCTAGTGTGTACAATCGTTCGCCTCTTGACTTTGAGCGATCCTTCAGTGGTGATGTCTAGGGTAAAGTTACGTTTCATGCATGAAGGAATGCTACTACGGATCTTATCATTAGCTTTCTCTTCCTTTTGAACCTCGAAGTTTATTGAGTTTTGAGAGCAACCATCAATGAGCCTTTTTGTTGTCCCCAATCGATCAAAGACTGATCTACATGCAAGAGTGTCCCGATTTTGTGTTAAGCAAGTTGTATTTAACCTGTCGAACACTGTGATTCATGACGATAAGGCCTCAATACGATCGAACACCGAGACGCATGATGAAGAGTAATCTTTTCTTTGATTCGAACTTTCGTTGACCTCCACTGTTATGTATTGGGAACTTGAAGCATTGTTTCTTTTCTTGATCCATATCCGAGCTGGTTGCTCAGGAGTATAACCTAATCCAGTCTTTGGGATAGGAATTTCATGTCCTTCAAGCCGCATTTTCCTTTGTGTTTTGCTAAGGCCATGTACCTTCTCTCCGGTGACTTCTGGAATCAATTTCCCTAGGTCTCCTTGTTTCGAAATATTGTAGCATGCTTTGGCTAACAGCCTATATGCCTTTGGGTCGAACCATTCTTTCATCCGTTCGCTTGGTAGAATACCTTGCTCTGTCAGACTTTGTGAAGACCTCACGAATCCATTTAGTGGTTTCGAGGGCAAAGGATTTGTGGATGAAGTTAAAGGCATGACATGATTTTCTTTCAATATGGCTGCATCCTCCATCGTGAGCTTTGCAGGAGGCCTTCCCATATCTTTTGTAGATTGAAGGCATTCTGCAAATGGTGATTGTCCATTCTTGTGGTGTGATAATGGTACATATCGGAGGAATGGAGGGTTATTGGAAGGTGTTGAAATTTCTGCTCTCACTGCATCACTGGTAGATTCACTAGAATGATCATTCTCATATTCTGGACCTTCCTTTAGGGAAGTAATTTCCTTTCTAGTGACAAATTTAACATGCTTCTTTTCACCCTGCTTGCTTTCCATGGATGGGATCTCAACTGGGAGAACTTCACTAGCAATGTCATCTTCTACATAAAATTTTGTGTCAGCAAAGTGAGCTTTAGTCTCAGCAAAAGGCTTCAAGTCGGCATTGACTTTCTTTATTCCGCTTTGAAGGTACTTGAAACATTAATGCAAAGTTTATGGCACTATTCCGTTTCCATGGATCCATGGACGTCCTAACAACATGTTGTAGGTTGTCTTGGCATCAATGACATGGAACAAAACGTTGTTTGTCAATTCTCCAATGATTAATTCTAAGTGTATCATGCCGATTGCGCGTTGTCCTCCTTGGTTAAAACCTTGAGTGACCAAACGACTGTGTGATAATTCCTCCATAGTAAGACCAAGTCGTCTCATTGTCATTTTTGGTAGTATATTAACAGCTGAACCTTCGTCAATGAGAATACAATCGATCTTTTGCTCACGAGCATAACCAGAGACATAAAGTGGACGATTGTGGGGCTTAGAGCCTAACAATAAATCCTCATCAGTGAAAGTTAAGTCTGGAGATCACGCGTAACATTCCTGGGTTTGTTAAAGCGTGTTGGTAGAAGAATTGTACATCTTTGGCTTTTCAAGAGCTTGGCTGAGTACTTCTTTTAGTGGGATGGAGGATTGCAAGGGTTCAACTTCATTGACCCGAGATTGAAGTTCCTCCAAGGATGACAAAGTCTCACTTGGACCACCATGGTCGACATTCTCCTTTTCGTCCTAATTTTCGCAACGAGAGACCGCATGAATGGCCTCGGCTGAGTCATTTTGAAAGAATTTTCTAGGGAAGAATTCTTCCAATATGATGAGATTTTGAAGTTTTTAGGTTTGTGCCGAACTGTCATACATTTTTGTTCCCAGTCTTTCTTGCCTTTTATCATTCCTTCTTGATCGAGGCTGAACCTAGTTTTGTGCTTTTCTGGACTCTTGGGCGATCAAATGAAGAGGGAATGTTCCTCTCTTTTTCCATCTCCTGCGAGTAACCATCATCCAACCCTCTTCTTCATCCATTGTTGAACTTTTATCATCATTTAAGTTATAATCGGATGCTTCTTGTGAGAGCTGAATTTGAACAAGTTTTAGAGAACCAAACTGGATGAGTGTGGTACTTGCCCCCTACTTAGTAGTTGGAGACATGCAACTAGGTAACCCATAAGCAAATGTTACAAGGTTTG
Organism: Quercus glauca; assembly: GCA_023736055.1. Taxonomy (NCBI): domain Eukaryota; kingdom Viridiplantae; phylum Streptophyta; class Magnoliopsida; order Fagales; family Fagaceae; genus Quercus; species Quercus glauca. Next base: position 9,191,127 of record CM043321.1, read on the forward strand.
ACTGAGCAACATCATTAGAATCCAAGTCGATTTTCCTTTCCTTGCCTAGCTTCATGATGAGTTCTTCAAGAACAAAGCATTTTTTGATTAGATGGCTTATGATGCGATGATACTTACAATAGTTCGGGTTATCAACTTTTCCCATCTCTTCCGGCCGTTTACATTCTGGCAATTCAATTAATTTCAACTTGAGCAGTTGTTCTAGCATTTCGCGCATATCGGCATCTAGGAAAGGATACACCTTTTGTTCCCATTCCTTAAGTGATGAGCGACGCGTCTCGCGCTGTTGGCTCCCCTCGGGCCTCTTCTCATTAGCCTTCTCATTTCTTGTTGAAATTTTAGCTGAAGCAGGGTTGATATTCATTGAGTCTTTGATATTACTTTTTGCATTCCTGTCATTTTTCCTTATTTCCCATCTTTCTTTCCTTTCCTCAGGTACAGGAGGTTTCATATTTCCATGGCTAGAGATACTCAATTCCATGTCATGCGCATGAGTTGCCAACTCTTCAAATGTTCAGGGTTTTATCCCTTGAAGGATGTAAAGAAGTCCCTAATGCATGTCTTGGATGCACATTTCTACAGCAGATATTTCAGAAAGTCTATCTTTGCAATCTAGACTCAAAGAACGCCACCGATTGATATAATCAACGACAGGCTCATCTTTCCACTGTTTGGTATTGGTAAGTTCCATCATGCTTACTGTGAGTCATGTGCTGTAAAATCGGTTGAGAAACTCTCTTTCAAGTTGTTCCCAACTATCGATTGACTCGGGTTCTAAGTCTGTATACCAATCAAAGGCATTCCCTTTTAGTGAACAGACAAACTGTTTTACAAAGAGGCCTCCTTGAGTTCCTGCATTCTCACAGGTTTCTACAAAGTGAGCAATGTGTTGCTTAGAGTTTCCTTTGCCATTAAATTGCAAGAACTTGGGAGGTTGATACCCATTTGGCATCCTCATATTATCGATGCATTTTGTATAGGGCTTCGAATATATGAGAGAACTTGTAGAAGAACCTCCATATTGTGCTCGAATGGTGTTTGTTATCATGTCTTGCAATTTTTGGATAGATATCGAGGCCATCGAGGTGGAATGTCCGTGTTGAGAAGTGCCCTCACCTCCTTTTCCCTTATCAACCCAAACGTTTTCTCCTTTCAAGGTAAAGCCAGGTGGGTGCTCAGGGCCAAGACTTGATTCACGTGAATCTTATACCTCCAGCTTATTCATTAGGGTTGCAATTTTGACGTCCTTTTCTTCAAGTACTTTGGTGAGAAGGATGACTCTTTGTTCCATTTCAACCATCTTTTCTTCCATGGTAGAGGTGTTAGTCATCATTACTGGCATGACCTCTAGATATGATGGAGAAAATGATGAAACAAGATAAGTTAAAGGTACTTCATTCCTTAAGTTTCTCATCACGGGTGAAGAGTTGATAGAAAAGGTCTTTGTTAGGGATAATTCATTATTGATCTCCAAATCTTTCGAGACAGATGAATCCTTAGTGGTAGCTTTCCTATTTGCAAGAAAGTCTAGAGAGATAATAGTATGAAGCTCGCCCTCTTTGGTTGGTTGGGGTTGAAGTCGATCAAGAGTTTTGGATCGACTGTGAGTGATTAGGCCGACATAATCATCAGCACTGGAAGCATCAACTACTGATTTTCGGACATTTTTACTGGAGGCCATTGAAGCTGGTAGCAAAATGATGTCGAATTTCTTTTCTTTTGAAGGAGAAAGAGATGAGAGGCAGAGATGTCCCACCGAGCGTTCCAGAATTTGTAGACAACTAAATTTCTTAGTTTGAAATAAATCAAACAAGTAAAATAATTTCACAAATGCGAATTTGTATTGATGATTGTGTGGTACAATTCTCTGTAATTACAAAATAGTGATCCTCTGATTCGATCTCCTTGAAAGACTTGTTGATTGGAATTGTAATAAATTGTAATAATGTAATTTTGACTCGAACACAAAATAGTCTTCAATTTGGCTGAAGGATGGATCGAAAACCCTTGAAACAGAATCACAATGAATCTCTGGCTATGAGCTTGTTAGAAATTTCTTGTTCTTCGTGTTCTTAGTTTGTTCTTCGTTTGCGAAAGTTTGTGGTGGAAGTTCTTCGGTGCTTTAGGGGCTTGAATCTGTAGAGCTTCGTTAATTTATGGTTTGTTGAAGTTTCTAGAGGCTTTTAAGCTTGATTTCGGTGAACTTTGAGATCTAGGCAGAAAGTTTGGATGATTCTGCTTCGAATGTTCTTCGATTTTGAGTTTGAAATTCTTGTAGTTCTTGAAAGCTTCGAGGCTTGATTCCTGCAGAGCTTCTCTACTTCTCTGCTTCAGATGGCTTCGTGTCCTCCCAAATGTCTCAAGAAGGGTTCTATTTATAGAAATTTGGAGGTGGATAAGCGACACGTGGCGGAGTCTGATTGATGACACATGCCACAGCCTGATTGGTCCACCTATGTCATCGCTTACACGTGCTGGACTGATTATGTCATCGCTTACACATGCGAGGCTGCTTATGTCATCACTTATACGTGCTGATGTGTGATTGGTCTTTGCATGACACTTGGCAAATTTCTGTTGGTTTCTGAGTAGTGATAGTAAAACCTAGTAGCAATACGTGGCGCTTTGTAATTGGTTGTATTTTGTGGACTTGGTAGTGTGACGTGTCAGCTTGTGATAGGCCGGGAATTTTCCCTCTCTACAGTATCAATGAACTTGCTCACGTGCTCAACGGCACTTCCCTTTCTGCCATCATACTGTGCGAATACCCATAACTCATACCTCTCAGGGTATGGTTTGCTGAGTACCCTTAGTGGGTAAGGAGGCCTTCGTGCATAGAATCTCTCTTTAGGTGCCCTAGCCCTCTCTTACTCTAAGAGGACGGCCACTTCGGCCATAGTGATGAAACGTTGTTCTGCATTGTGTGGGACACCTCCCGCTAGTGTCTTCTCTTTGTTCGCCACATGCTCCGGGTCATGTTGGCTTCCTTTTTCTTTTGTTTTGTCTACTTTTAGTTGACGGATTTCGTCCATCATTTTCTGCTGTGAGTGTTGTAGTGACTGTAAAACTTCAATGAAAATGTTGGCATTGTCGATAGGAATTCTTGGTTGTGGTTGGGGGTCAAGCCCCATTCTGTTGGCATTTTTCGCCTGGTTAGGCTGTCGTTAGTGGGGCGTTATAGGCCTGGACTCTGCTTGTGAGGGTACAACACTCATATTTCGCGTTGTCCTGGATTTCGGAGGCATTTGTTTGCGAGGGCTTTCATCCCTACCTGTTTCTCAACTCCCTAGTGGAGTCGCCAATTTAATGTAGGGGTCTTTTTTATTGTATTGGACTAGGCTGTCTCCTACAGTAATAGGCCAAAGTATTCTGAGTAAGGGAGTTGAGACCGATCCAACTACAACTCAATTTGGGCCAGCTTGTGCACAAACTATGCCTCGTCTGCCAGGAGTATGCTTACGGCAGACAGAACTGTTTCAGATAGGTTGTGGCAGACAGATGTGATAATAATAACAAAATAGAGTATTCTAGCTATTTAATAAGAAATGACCAAATGATCCCTATTTAAGCTACATAATCGCAATAAAGATAATTATTTTACAAAGAGAACAAAGGGAGTAGAGTAATATATGAGTTAATCAAAAGAGAAAAGAAATCAAGTTAAATCTAGTCTGCGGGAGTAAACCAAAGAGGATAGAATGCCTCTTCTCAACACAATCAATCTCCCAGGTAAATCCTGTCGTGGAAATTGATCATTTTGAAGGAAACGGACCTGAATGGTTAATGCCCGGAGAAACCCCTTTTGCTTTTGGCAGAAAGCAAGGATTTCGAGTGGGAGAAAGGGAAAGAAACCTATCGGTGCATGCCAGCCTAACTCTCTATTTTTTGTTTCCTTTAATTTCTCTCTTTATCTTTTCTTTCTTTCCTCTCTCTTGTTCTTTTTCTTTCTTAGTCTTTTCTTAGTGATTTTTTATCACTGTGATTTTGTGTGTTGTTTTTCCTCCTCCTCTGTGTGTGTATGTATGTCCCCTGTACACGACAAAGGTTCCTTTTATAGTGCCTGCCATGACTGAATTTTACTATTCTATCCCTTAACCACCTTTGTCTGGTTTGGGTGTACTTACCGACCATCACTGTTCCATCTGCGTGCCGCTCCCCATTACCAAACAAAGACAACTATTTTGTTTGTTAGTCTGCCATAGCACCTCTTCCTGCCACAGTGCTGATGCTCTCTCTCTCTCTCTCTCTCTCTCTCTCTCTCTCTCTATCCCTCATGGCATGCACCTGGTGGTTCCAGCTCAGCCTTGCCTCTTTTAGGAGGTATGTCATCCCAGCAGGACGTATCCCCCAAAAGAGCTTGAGCAGGAACCCCGAATAGGTTTTTTCCCTCTCCCCACCACCAAACCACGCCCTCTTACCTCTGACCCATGACCTTACCATGTCCCATATTAGGTGGGTACAGGCTAGTAAGGCTTAGGCCTTGCGCGTGCCTTCCTTCCATATGTGTCCAAAATTTGCCTGCTGCTCATGCGTCCGCCGCGGTCTGAAGACTTTGTCTGCGCAGTCTGCCATCCGTTCCTGACCTTTTATGAGCTACTTTTTTTATTTCCCGCTCCTTTAGGGGCTGGGCTTCATTTGGTACTGGGCCTTGCATTTCTTTCAGCCCATTTCTTAATTGCCCTAATTTCCTGCCACATCACTTGTTATTCCTGCCGTAATGACTTACTCCAGCTGGGCCTCTTTTAGACCTGCTGTTTTATTCTTTCCCTTAGTGGCTTAGCATGGCCACTGGTGTTCCTACTCATGGGCTCCAGCGTCCCTTTTGTTTTCCCTTGTGCATCCCTGGCCCATTTGCTTTCCTTGGGCTTCCTTGACCCATTTACTAACTTTGCATTCCCATGGGCTTTTACTAACTTCATTGGGCTTCCCTGGCCCAATTTCCTATTCTCATCCTTAGGGCTCATGGGCTTGTCATTAACCCCATACTTTCTTTATTTACAATGCTTTGGGCCTGTCGTGGCCCATTCTCACTTTTCTATACCACATACTGCCCATGGGTGCCATTTCTCTCTTTCTGGGCTTTTCAGGCCCATTTGCCTCCTCAAGACTCATTTGTTTGTATTATGGGCCTGTGATCCATTATTCCTGCCGCTTGGGCTTAATGGTTTTGCTCTATGTTTGCCATTCCTTTGCTGCCCGTGTTGCTGGGTTGGGCCTTGTTCCTTCTATTCAGATTCCACAAAAAATGACCCTTAACATACTGTTTATTGCATATCCAAGAAAAGCATAAGTGGTAGCTCTAACACCCAATTTAGGTATTTTGGGATCCATTAACCTTACAAAGGCTAAGCAACCCCAAACTTTAAAATATCCCAAATTTGGCTTATGCCCCTTCCACAACTCAAAAGATGTGAGTTTAGTCTTTTTGTGTGGCACCTTATTTAAAACATGACAGACTGTTTAAATTATTTCCCCCCACAGATTTAGAGGAGCACTTGACTCAATTAGCATGACATTTGTTAAATTAATCAAAATTCTATTTTTTTTTTCAGCCACACCATTAGATGCAGGTGAGTATGGAGGAGTAGTTTCATAGATTATTCCCAAAGACTGAACAAATGAGTTGAACTCAGTAGATTCATACTCCTGGCCTCTATCACTTCTAAATGTTTGGGAATTGCTTTTGTTGTTACCATGAGAAGTGGATGAGTTAGTCTTTATAGAAACTCAGATTCTCTATAATTATAGCAAAGACCAGGAAACCATGTAAAGTTCAACATGGAGATATCAATGCCAGCATACAGACGAGCCAGATATGCATTTATGGAGATATCAATGCTAGGATACACAAAAATTTTCACTTGTTAAGGTTGCAATTGTAACTTATGATTGAAGTAATATCACTTTTACAGAAGCTCATCAACATTTTTTATTATGTATCAATCACAATAAAATATAGATTATGTTAGCAAATGTGAAAAGAAAAAAAAAAGAGTAAGTATACTCTACTCCTTTAAGGTTTGAGAGAACGATACTCAACCCTAAACCTAAATGGGAAAAACACTCCCCTCCCTTGAGATTTGGAAAAATTAACACCCCCCTCCCCCCTTTTGTTTATATCAGTAACAAAATATTCTAAATTTCTATAAGAATCTCTTTACAAAAGTTTAACTACAGTTAATAACAATAAGAAAAAACTTAGGTGTTGTTCCTTAAATTTCTCCTCTCAAGATTCCGCCATGTAGCTGTACTTAATTAAAAATACACTTTCATCCTATGAGAAAAAAATCATATGACTGAATTTTAAGAAGAGAACTTAAAGAATGACATCTAAATACTATACATAAGTTTTATCCATAAAAATAATTGTTAAATTTAGAATAAAGATGCAAAATTTATCAAGCACCAAAACACTTGCAACAGAAAATCTCTCCATAATCCATTGAAAAAGGAAAAAAAAATTTAAAAAAAAATTCGTACTCAATATTTTAAAATATACTTCAATTAAAAATTTAATATAATGAATTTTAATTTTAAAATGGAGGATAATTCTTGAAACTTTTCCTTAAACTAAGGACATGTTAGTACATAACATTTTTAATATTAATTTAACAAAATTTGGTCAATTAGATGTCAAGGAGGAAGTGTTTTTTTTTTTTTTTTTCCAAACCTCATGGGAGGGGAGTGTTATTATCCCAAATAAAATTATTAAACTTTATTAAAAGTTTGTAATGACATCTTCATTAGAAACTACTGCCCTAGGTGGCAAATCTACACCATTTTAGATCTCCATCGAAAGGTGCTGCCCTGCTCAATATTCTCAAGGAAGAATCTAGCCGGCCTGCACATCTTAATAAGCATCGAACATTTGTTTGCCATATTAGTGTTCAAACAACCCGAACACAGTGTTGCCCTTTAAAACTTGTATTGGTGGAACCAATTTTACCTTTGAAAGCCATTTTAATTTGAAAAGGGGAAAAAAAAAAAAAAAAAGTACTGTTATAAACACAAACTATTATTGTGGCCAATTTGCACTGATTCTCATCTAAACTCACAACTAACATCACATTTTTACTTTAAAAAAAAAATTGAAGATCTAAAATTTTCCCCCAAAAAAAAAATAGCGGACAAGATGGCTGACCTTTCAGCCACAACAAAATTAGACCTTTTGCCAACAATTAAAGGATTCAATTTTGTTAACCAATGGTGCGTAAATGATTCATAGAAGCACATAGGGAAGGTATGCGGGAATTCTGTCCAATGCTCATACTATTCATTGCTTATACAGGAAAAAGTCACAGCTTGTAGGGTTACCCCATGGGAACTTCCTAGCGACTTTCTAACCCTTACTAGAATGTTACCACATATATAACACAAAGTACAACCATATTATATCTTCTTACTTGTCTAACAAATTTCATAAATTACGCATTTCAATCCTCAACCTCTCTTTAAATTTTTCTAGTTTGTCTTGTTTGCTCATTGGTATGCATGTGCTAGGTCTATGATGAAGTAATGAGACGGCTTCTTTCTTTTGAGACTAGAGATGTCATTTCCTCATTTTAATGTCATGAAACCTTAAGGCCATTTCTGGTTCCTCAAACTTTTGTTCTCAATTTTTATTTTCAAAACTTGTTCTCATAACCCATTTTCACAACTCAAAAGGTCACTTACTTGTGTTTGGCATCAATTAAAAATTCACAACCACACCAACATCATCAACCACAACAGCACTAGCACTAGTACTAGAGGTGGCAAACGTGCGATTTGGATCGGGTCAATCGGATTGCAAGTAAAAAGAGTAATTTTAAACAGGTCAATCGGGTTTCGTCATCTCAAGTTGACCCGTATTTTTAAAACAAACTTTTTTTCAATTACAAAAACAAATCAATGACGACATTTTAGAGAAAATGAATAAAATTAACCAAAGAAATAAATTGCACCTAATGCACATTGTTAATATCCTTCCAATTCTAACAATTTTGAGCATAACAGTTTTAAGGAGCACCAAAAGTATATATTTCAAATTTACACCAATAACAATATCATTCCCACAATATAATTAAATAAAATTTAAATTTAAATTTAAAAGAAAAAAAAAAAAAAAAACTTTGTAGTGTTAGACTAATGTATAGTCAAATCAAATGTCGTTTTTTGTTTACTTATTTTCAGTTTTCCTTTCATTTTAACTCTTTTTTTAATAAATGGGTTGTCAATTTATCATGCGACTCTTATTGGCTATTAACTAAGCAATAAGTTGCTAGCCAACCATGCTTTGTGCTTTATGCACCCATTCAGGGGTGTGCATAAGTCGGGTTGGGTTGGGTTGAGGGGATTTTTTTACCCAACCCACCATGGTGGGTCAAAAAAAATTCAACCCAACCCAACCTATCACATAAGTCCAACCTAACTCACATGGGTTGGGTTGGGTCAAATTGAACCAATGGGTTAGACAATTTTTTTATTACTATTATTATTAAATTAAGCAGAAAAAAATATATCACACTTGCCACCTGAGTTGATAAACAAAATATACATTAATATATAAACTAATATTCCAACTTAGTTGTAAACAAAATATGTTTAAGTATCCAACTGAGTTGATAAACAATATATAAATGAACTAGTATCCTAATTCACTTATAAACAAAATATACATGAGTTCTTAACTCAATTATAAACGAAATATATCTTAAATTTTTAAATTTTTTTTATTAATTATATAATATATTTAAATATATATTAAAATAACTAATAGGATTTTATATTAAATATGATAGTAGGAATCGAGGAAGTGCTCTACAGCTGGTTTTTTTTTTTAATTAATTAAATATATAATATATTTTAAACATATATTAAAATATGGGTGGGTCGGGTTGAGTTTGGCGGGTTTGTAATTTTATGACCCAAACACAACTCGACCCATTATAAAAAAAAAATTTTGTAACCCAACCCAACCCACCAAGCCTTAAAAACCGACCCAACCCGCCCTAAAAACCGACCCAACCCGATGGGTTGGGTCAGGTCGGGATAGGTTTGGCTGGTTAGTCTAAATATTTTTTTGTGAAATTTTTTTTTAAATAAATGGGTCAAGTCATAGGTTAACCCGTTTTTGCTTTGAATAAAAAAATTCAGGTTTGGATTAGGTAATTTTTGGGGTGAGTCAACCAATTCTAATCCATTTTGTCATATCTAAGCACTACCAACAGCCCCACACACACACCAATGGAAAAAAATAAAAAATAAAATTCCACCCCTATTCTACAACATACTTGATTAAGGAATTGAAATGCAACCAATGGGAGGAGAGCGAGAAAAGGCATAAGGCTGGAGGCCAATTTTTTCCTTTTTTAAGTGTGCGTTTAGATACCGTTTATTTTGCTGAAAACTGAAAATTTATTACTGAAAATACTGTAGTAAAATATTTTTTTATTGCTGCAAATTACTATTCATGTGTTTTTATCATTTGGCTGGTCCATAAACAGTGCCATAGACCAGCCAAAAAAAAAACGCAATCTACACAAACGCACCCTAAGTCCAGGATTTGGCAGAACCTATTGTAAAATCCCAATGTTTTAACTACAAACAGTGAGCTTTTTCATTACTTTGGCATAAGCTACAGGGATAACCCAGCAAACTCAGCAACAACCACATAACCAACCCATAAACCCACTCAAAACTCAACCCAACAGCAAACCCATCACTACCACAAATGGCAAGACCTACACAAACCCCACCACAAACGGCCACAATCACACCACACCTAAACCACCAATTGAACTTAACCAAGAGAGAGATGTGAACTCAACCGAGAGAGAAAGAGATGGGAGAACTGTTAAGGAAGTTTAAAAAATTTAAAAAAAATTTAAAAAAAAAAATAAAAAAAAAAAAAGATCCATTAGGCTCAATTAATGGCACAGGTGTGTAATTGTGTATTACAAAAATGGCACTCAACTCAGTTCTCAACTTTTGAAAACTCCAAAATGTTGTTCTCATTCTCATTTTCTTGGGTAATGGGTTCCTAAGACTGAGAATTAAAATGAATCCATACAAACATTAAGGTGGTGGGGCTCACAGCAAACAAGAAATGAAACCTGAAAATGAAGAAGTGTTTTCAGTGAAACCAAAAATGCTCTTAACTGAGTAAGTACTGGCTTTTAATCAACTAGCACCATTTGTGAGGCACTCAGATTACATGCCCTGACTGAAATGAATAGTGTTAATTCAAGGAAACTTGATATGGTACGAATTTAATAAGCCAAAAATGGTGGGGTTTTTTTTTTTAATGAATAAAAATGGTTCAAAATTCTTCAGGAACATATCAACAATTTGTTATAACTTATAATAGATCCAACGTAGTCTCCATCAGTTTTTCTCTTCCACTAAATCTATAATAATGAAAATTTCATTGTTAGAAGCCAAAGACAATTGGGTAAATTCAACAAGGCAACATCCTTCAGTAGAAATCATCAGATCAACAATATATACTCATCCATTGTCCAGATATAAGCCACAATTAAATAATAACAAAAGCTATCCCTCAGTGAATTTACTCTGAAGTGGAAAGAGCTGAATGCAGTACATCTTCAAGATACTTCTCAGCAGCAGCATACTGCCTTTTCTTGTCCTCAATTGCCAAAGCAGCCAAAGCTTTATCCTGTATGACATAATAAAAACAAATTAAAATTTCACAATCTTTCCAAAAATAAAAGAAATTCAATACATGCCAACTGTTCTTTGTTACTGAAATAAAAACTTACCGGTGGCAAGTCCTGGTAGCTCCTCAAGGTTTCAAGTATGGGCTTCGTTTTCTTCTCCAACTCCTTCCTGTGCTCATCCATTTCAACCAGCATCCCATGGCTAATTTCTGGGGCATAGCCCACACGATTGAGTACAGACTGTCCCAAAAAGTGTTAAACATGAGTCACAAACAAAATGACTTTAAAGAAGATAAATGTGGGTTAAACCAAACAATAGCATCCTCAAAATATGTAGATAAATCAAATTCAAAATAAATATTGGATGAGAAAGTTCATTTTAAGTCCTATCTACTTATTTTCATCAACAAAAACAGTGACTGCCTCCTAATGTCCCAAAGAACTCACATAGAGGTAACATGTCTGTTAGGAGCCCAAACAAAGCCAAAACAAATAATCGAAAACACCTAACCAAGGTGGACTGCTGATCAGGAAACAGTTTGCTCTAATAGGCAGCAGAAGCTTCCAATTGGCATTTTGTTGTTATCCAAGTGCTGACAGTTTAATACTCTAGCTCATGCCAACTCCTAGCACACAGGAAGCTTCTAATAACAGCCATGTACTGGATTTGGAATTGTAACACATGTTGTAATTAATTAGGGAAAACTTGACACATCTAAATGGCTAGGAACTATAGACTTATAGTGAGTTAGGAGTTAAGACATTGCATATATAACCCATTGACATTGGAAATTCATTCAAGCATGGGTCTAATGAGTTAGTTTGGTATAAGCCAATTGGAATGAAGCATGTAATAGCCAATGGGAATGGGACATGAAAGTACATAAATAGAGAATTGTAATCATGTACTAGTCATAATAAAGAATAATAAAATTGATGCATTTATTCTTGCTTAAGTCTCATTCTATCTAAGCCTTGCTCATTCTTTCTCCTCTCAATTTCTTATGGAGGTTGCAACTCCCTTGAAGTAGTCACCTAAGCCCATTTCCACTCAAACTCTCATGGAACCCACGACGTAACCCAAATACTAGAAGTTCCACACACATACCCTTAACACTTTTCACCTCAAGTACCCACTTGAAACAGCAAACTACCCTAACCCTAACCCTAACCAAGCTCTGATCAATGTCTTGGCCTCTGCATTCGTCTAAATTTTCAAGCCTACACTTCTAAATAAACTATTTCCAATAGCAGTTAGAAGCCATGGACTCCTTTTAATACTATGAAACAATGCTGTAACGTTGCATAATAAGTACTCCCACAACTCAACTAGAACTTCTCCAGACATGAAGTGGCTGACTTGTATGAAGTTTCTTGAATCCCTTCTAAAATCTTTATAGATTCACTTACCAATGCTATTAAGAATATAACTAAAATCCATCTCCGCCTAGATATTGCAATAGAGATCACAGGCATAACCTTCATTCACAGTTCCGCAGTGGGTCAGCATTCTTTGATTCAACCAAATGCAAAAAAGAGTCAACACAATTTCCAAATAGGCAAAAATAATGTCAATATCAAGTATTTATGCTTCTAAATCAGGGAACAACGTGATCAAGACAAAGAAGATTGGACCTAGAACAAGCTTTCTTTCTTTTTTGATGAGTAAGAAACGACTGTATTAATTAAGCTACTTTATGCAAAAAGGCCACATAAAAAAGAGCACAAAGGAGGCAAAATGTACAAAGAAGAAAAGAGGAAAGAGGAAAAAAGAAAAGAAAATACCAAAGAAAAGAGAAATAATGAACCAAGGGAAGGAATCACTAGACTTAAGTCCCTAAGCCCGAGACCAATCACACAAAGAACTACTAAAAAAAGCAAGCAGCTGGTCTTCCAAACTCTCCACATCCTCAAACATCCACCTATTATGTTCCCTCTATATACACCATATCAAACACAACGGAACTAAATTCCAAATGTCTAATGAGTGCTTCCCCAACCAAAAAGAATATCTAATACCATACTTGGTAAGACCCATGAGACCCCAAAAGATCTAAAGACAAAACACCACAACTGATGAGCCTTCTCACAGTGAAATAGTAAATGATCCACAATCTCCCCACAACAACGGCACATGACACACCAGTCCACAAAAGCGATAACCCTACTTCTCAAATTGTAACCGTGAGTATCCTATCCCAAGCAGTGGTCCAAACAAAACACGATGGAGAAACTTGTTGAGGGGCCTTAACTCTCCAAATACTTTTCCAAGGAAATACAACGGAGAAAGGACCTCACGGCTCATTATAATACAAACGGATATCAAATTCCCCATTCTTCTTCAACATCCATCTCATGCGATCCCCATTTTTAGTAGAAGGGATATTGGATTCCAAAATATGAAGGAATTCCAACACTAAATCCAACATTCACACACAACATATTCACCTAATTTTTAAATATGCCTACTTCTAACTGGCAGACTCCATTCTTTGGACTCATAAATTTGTAACCAACGCATCACAAAAGGCTAACTCCTATTCCGCTTTTTTTTTTTAATGTTATTATTATAATTTTTTTTTTCATAAATAAGGCTGTTGTTGTTGATGAAGTATGTTTCACATATAACCTTGCTTTTTAACAAAGGCCCAAGTATAGGTGTAATGGCACCCCATTTTTGCATTCCAAATGTCTGCAAACAAGAGTACCTCTACAAGTATTGAAAAGAGTCCTATGCCATTTCAGAATCATCCACATAGACATAATACATCAGTCTAAGAACAAAACACTGTCAAAGAGCATAAGGCAGCTAGGAGTAGTAGAGGACTGGCTAAGCTTAATACGACCTCGTTATTATAGCTAGTTTTTACAACAAATTTAGTTCCACAATATCATCCAACCAATCATGTGGAGAGTTAGAGAACGCACACAGTTTGAATCCAAAAACCAATGGGCTCATCACAACCCTATACAGATAGTTTAACAACTCACTGACCATGCAATTACATTCAGTTTCATCAATAAATTTTAAAAAACAAAAACAAAAACAAAAAATCTGAAGTTAAATCTGCACTCAGAATGGTGCCCTTAAGTTATTTTACCTTCACATTTCATATTAGTTTTGGACCACTTGAATTTCTGTTGATATTACTCAATCCACATAGGCTTCGCTTGAAACGTCACCTCTTGTAAATGCATCATACCACCGAAGGACTCACATTTTTTGTCATTAATTATGAAATTTAATGTCCCCTAGATAGTGACCAACATTTTTTTTTTTTTGGTAAAATACTATTTTGGTCCTTAAACTTTACAAAAAGTTTGTTTTTGGTCCCTAAACTTTGAACAATTATTTTTTCATCCCTAAACTTTGTAAAGAGTTTTATCAATAGTTTAGAGACAAAAATAGGGATGAAAAAAGAACTTTTTTAACAGTTTAGGAATGAAAAACAAACTTTTGGTAAAGTTTGACAACATGTATAAAACATTTTCAATAGTTAAAGGACGAAAGATGAACTTTTCAATAGTTTAGGGACAAAAGAAGAAATTCTTAAAGTTTAGGGATGAAAAAAAAAATTTTGATAACATTTAGGGACCAAAATAGTATTTTACCCTCTTTTTTTATGATAAGTGACCAATACTAAGAACAAAGTATAAAATTTATAATACTTAAATACCTTGTAGTTGGCACACTGTTGCAGGTATTGCCGCTCCTTTGCAGCCATAACTTGCAAGTTTGTCTTCCAATTTTCCATTTGAGCCTCACACGGAGCTACATCATCTTCTAGCTGTGCCAGCGTTCTAAAAAAATGGTTTTTAAAAATAAAACAGACAATGAACATCACTTTCATAAAGTGAAACTATTTTTCGAAATACCACATAAAAATTTAACAATATAAGAACAGTACTTGCAATGCTTTTAAAATTAAAAGAAAATATATAAATATGTATCTCCATTAAAATTTTACCTTTTCAAATAAGTTAGCCTAGATATTGCCTTTCGAGTAAAATCTAGAAGAATTTTGGACTCCTTTTGTACTTTAGCCCTCTTTTCCTCCACACCAGTCTTCCTCAAAGAAATATCCCCCATTGCTACAAGAAAGCTATAAAAACGCATTTGCCCTAGTTAATCTCCAAAAACTAGATGCAGAGATTAAAAGACAACAAAACTTACAGAAAAACAACAAAGAAAACCCACCTACTTAGTTCAGTGTCTCTTATATTCAACAAATTAGACACATTTGCAAGAACTTGGGCAGATCCAACCACATTCGATGGCAAACTCTCCTGCGCCAACCCCACACTCTCCAATATCTCCCTGATCCTAGCAGCTACAACCATATTAACAAAAACAACGGCTTCATGAGACTAGAAATCCAAGTAAAAAAAAAAAAAACTGCTACTTAAGTATTACAAGTTTCCTATAATACTGCTACCTATTCATGTAATAAATCTTAGGCAAAATTACAATTTACACCCATAAGTTTGGCGAATTGTCATTTTAGTCCACTAGGTTTGAATCTTGTTATTTTGGTCTATTAACCTTGTCAACATTGTCATTTAGACATTCCTTCTCTTGCCCTTTGAAAATTCTCGTTAACTTCTCCAAAAACAACACCTTTTCAGTTTGTAATGTTGAAAAATGATTCAAAACAATGTCATCTTAAAGGAGTTAACAATGTTTGTCAAATGGCAATGAACGGAGAGACTAATGCCCATTTGGGATATGCTTATAAGTAAGCTTATAGCTTACCTACTATTTGCAAATCCAATGTAAGTTACCTACTTATTTTATTTAACTTTTGCCTTTTATCCACTGTACTTTCAGCAAAATAAATAAACTATTTCCAAACGGAGCATTCATTTGGGTACCCTGTAATTCGAAGTAGCTTATTTGCATAGCATTTATCAAAAGATATAGAGGCTGTTTGGTACCTGCTTTTAAACAATAATTTTCAATATTTAAACAAGAATAACATCCTTGACACATATTTCTATAACACTAAAACACTTTTTCACAACCTGAAAACTGAACAGCAATACTTAATCACTACTGTCATACATCCAATAGTTATTAGTAACAACAACAACAACAAAAAAGCAAATTTTCAAAGTTAACAGTTCAAATGACAAAATTTAAACTTAGCGGACTAAAATGATAATTCACTATTCCAAGCATCAATGCCAAAAGAGAGAGGGAGAGGGGTAGGGGTTGACCTTGAGAGCGATATTCGGCGGCTTTTCGGCGAAAATCTTTGGCGACAATATCGGCGGATTTTTCTTTGGCTTCGGAGATGGTGATGAGATTGTGTAAATAAGAGACACTTCTGGGAGTGTACTCGAAATCGGGGACTTCTTTGCCGGCATCGCCGAATCGAGCAGCTAGCCATTTCTCAACGTCCGATATTCGCGTCGCATCGGATCCACCACTCTTCGCTTCGCTCTCACTCATCCCTTTTCTTTACAATCCAATCAAAAAAATAAATGTGGGATCTGATTCTGATTCGATCGCAGAGTTAATTATTGGAAATAATAAATTTTTTATTTTGATTTTAAATGGAAAAATATGGAAAACGAAAGAGGAAATTTGATGAAGTGGAAGGTGAAGAAGAGTACCTTTTTTTTTTACGAGAGTTAGCCGGCTGAGTCGACTCCGTGAACCGTTACTTTTTTTGAGTTATGAGTTTGGGATGTTTTTGAATTTTCTCGGTCTAAAACATTTTCTTTTTAATTTTAAAGAAAGGGGAACTATGATGTAACGAGTAACGTAACATTAGTAAAAAAAAAAAATTTTAAATTAAATTAGTAAACACATAAGGAATTATGGATATCTTTATTAAAAATACTAAAATGATGCTAAAATAGAATTTCTATCATGTATAAAAATATATGTATATTAAAGATGCGTGAACTAGTTTAGTTACAAAACTTTTTGCTAAGTTAGTAAAATTAGTAAATTAGGAACTTAGGATAGTTCAAAGAAAAAGTTAGGATGGTTATTCAAGCAAATTATACTTTTTCATCTTAATCTTTCTTTCACACTAACACTAAAGTCTCTAAACTATGAAAATGCACAATTAACCCCCTTTCTCTCATAATTATAACTTTTTTTCAGTGTTCTCTTACCATCAATTTTGGTGTTAAGTATAATGGAACTTTGTATCGAAAATCCAATTTACCCCTCTCCAAAAACTAAAATAAACAACAAAGGTAGATTATGTTTTTTAGAAATTAATAGTAAAACATGCTCTAGGGGGTTAGGTGTAACATATTTTGAAAATTGGAGGGGTTGGTCATGTGGTTCGATAGTTGAGTGGGTTCAGTATAATCAATGTGATAGTTTAGGGTAACAAGGTGTAATTTTTCCTAATTATTGTTTTATATATATTAATTTTAAAAATTGTATAGGGTTCCATTTAAATAGGTTTGTAGGAGTTTTCTCTAGCTCATTAAATTGTAGATTAATCTCACATTAAAAAATGAGTGTGAGTTATAGAGGTTTAAAGCCTGTGCTATATATCCAAGAGTTATGTCATTTTCAATATACACCACTGTTAGTTTCTTTAAAAACCTTCTCCCTTATCTCCTTATGTGTGTGTGTGTTAAAATAACAATGGGTTAATCCCACATTGAAAAATGAGTGTAAGTTATAGAGGTTTAAAACATGTGCTGTGTATCCAAGAGTTGGCCATTTGGATACACATCACTGTTAGTTTCTTTAAAAACCTTCTCCCCTTATGTGTGTGTGTTAAAATAACAGTGGGTTAATCCCACATTGGAAAATGAGTGTGAGTTATAGAGGTTTAAAGTCTGTGTTGTGTATCCAAGAGTTAAGCCCTTTTTAACCCACATTGGAAAATGAGTGTGAGTTATAGAGGTTTAAAGTCTGTGCTGTGTATCCAAGAGTTAGGCCCTTTTAAATATACAAGAGTTAGGCCCTTTTTAACGCCCATTGGAAAATGAGTGTGAGTTATAAAGGTTTAAAGTCTATACTGTGTATTCAAGAGTTAGGCCCTTTTAAATATACATCACTGTTAGTTTCTTTAAAAACCTTCTCTCCTCTCCTCTCCTCTTGTGTGTGTGTGTGTTAAAATACTTAATATTCTTAAAAAAAAAAAAAAAAAAAAATCATATAACTAATGTCGCAAAAAATATTCGTGGATAATTTCAATTGAATTTCCATTCAGTGTCTTCTAAAGTAGAAAAATGTAAAACAAAAAGTTTGTCATATGGGAGGTTTGAGGAGCGAAACTTTGTCTCTTTCAAAAAAAAAAAAAAAAAAATCACTTGTTTTCTATGTGAAATCACATGACCAAACGGGATCATGTGGTAGCAAACATCTATTGCTAAAATATGCATACGTTCATATGTCTCTTGATATAAATATTCTACATCATTAAAATAGATTCTTTTGTAAGAAAAGTATCTCAGAAATCTTTTCGCTCTGATAATGACAAACAAACCGCTCATGGAATGCACAAGCTAAGTTTGATGATGCCTTAAATTCAAAAACTTGTTCAAGAGAGACCATCACCTAAATCAGGTCATAATCATATGCCATGTTCAGCTGGAATATGAACTATGAAGCACAAAAAATTACTCTAGTTTGTACTTTGTAAAAAGCTATTTTTTTGTACAAGCTGAAGCCATTTTTGATCTTCTGTGGTATTTTCCTACAGATAGATTCCTTGCTACAAAAGCATCTCATAACACACCACATAACAAATTTTTTTTTTTTTAAATAATTACAATACAGATAGATTCCTTGCTACAAAAGCATCTCATAACACACCACATAACAAATTTTTTTTTTTTAAATAATTACAATATGCTCCCAATCCTCCAAACACTTTGTGCATGAATTAGTGTCAATTAAGCTACAAACCATCAATTATGGGGGAAAACCACAGTAAAACTATAGTGTAATACATCTCTATACTTGAACTTTCCATTAGATAGATGTAAAGGGGCAAAACTTAAATATTATATATTAAGCATTAATTGTTTTTCTAATTAAATTCAGCCATACGATTGTATTAAGCTTTATTTTTGCGCATGGACAATTAGATTCAATTACTTTCTCCAAAATAAAGAAAATTCAGTTATATGACTCAATGGCCAACCATATGATTATATTTAATTATAAAACCTAAAGTGAAACGCTTAAAAAACCTATACCTAAGTTTTGTCTTGTCGCAAAAAGCTTCTCATTTGCTAAATCTTATCATTTAGCTGAGAATAGAGAACAGAATGGGTCTCTGCCATTTGGGAATAAACATGGATCATTATTCCCAATTTAACAACTGAATAATAATATCAAAGATAATAAAAAAGCCTAATAGGTTCCCAATTATCTTTAGTCCAATGGGTGCGTTTTGTAATTAAATAAATAATAATTTTCAAAAAGACAAAAACAAAACAAAGAGGGTTCCAGATTTTTTTTTTTTTTTTTTTTGAAACCTTCCAAAATCATAAACGGCTAGGAAAATAATGAACTTAATCATTTAATGGACTTATGGTCATTCTAACAACTTCAATATATATAGTATCTTTCTTCTACTTGCTATGCCTTGCGTTTTAGCTAGGAGTGAGGATGCAAAATCTTTGTAAAGCAGTAAAACATATTAAGAGATCCAAATTGACATGAAAATAAGACTGTTAAAGAACTACAAAGGATTATAGTAACCCAAACTGTTTCATAAAGCACACATCACTACCAAGCGTCATAGGTAGTGTGACCTGAAGTGTTCATAAAGCATACATCAGATGATACAAGAGAACTTCCAGAGGAAGATATATAAGAAAACTGCATAATGAAGGCATCACCAGACACATCGGTAAGTAACATGCGACTGGGTGATTTCACCACCATAGGTAACCTTCACCACCTGCCCTTTCTCAAGTGCAAAGTATCTTGCAATTGCATCTTTTTGTAACATTCGAGGAAGCTGAGGAAAGAAAACCAAAGCGAAATAAAACTGACTTTGAGCAATTTAAATAAATCAACACATTCATAATTCATATGCCTTAAATGGGAAGTGAAATAAGTTTTTGGCATTATCAATTGGCTACAAAGACCAGTTTTTCTCTACCAAGGCACTGCAGACAACAAATTACATGCTGGCTAAATTAATACCTATGTCAACCTTGAGTTGGCCAACAAACAACATTCACAACCTAAAGGCATAAGTTCATTGCCTTATCTTATTATTAATTACCATCAGAAGAAACAAAATCAGCATTAAGAAGAAACTGTACCATTTCTATCTTGTCAGACAAAAGAAAGTTCAAGGATTATCAACTCCATCCCCAAACTAAGAAAGACCTTTTGATCAAGCTAAAACAGAAACAAGTTAACCATGAACCAGCTATGCATGATGACAAGAGATTATAAAATATTAAAAGTAGCATTCCTTATATGTCTCATCTCTCTCTCTCTCTCTCTTTGGGTGGCTAGGCCTTTTAGTAAACTTGATAAGATTATAAGAGAAATGTTTGAATTTTTATATGTTTAAATGGTTATATTTGAGCAAGAAAACTCTAATAGTCTTCCATTGATAAATTCATGGATAGAATTATGCCTTATTAATATGAGTTTGAATGATCAAGTGTGAGATGTTAGTTCAGATTCATAATACAAGTGAAAGAAATCTTGGTAGCCTAAATCCATCATATGTTCATCATTAGAATTTTGAGGAAGGAATTTATACTAATATGGTTAAATGAATTCCTTGATTTCAAATCCTTGAATCTAAATGCAATACCAGTGCACCCAAGCATCTGAGTTCCTCACATATGGAAGTTTTCAAACTCTTTTTTATTTTTATAGGTAATAAGAATTTTTTTTTTAAACTCTTGTAGCCCAAAGAATGGAAATTGAATCGGTTTCTTGGCTTCCTGCTTCAAAGAGGAAAACATTTTATTTATAGGGGAATAGAATGAATTTTCACACTTCAAGTTTTGCTATGCTTATGGTTTGTAGCTAGTAAAAAGTACAGATCAAGATAGCAATACCCCACTCTTAGTCAATAAAATCCTATAGTGCACCCAACCTAGCCAACATACCGCCATATAGCAGTTGTAACAGTTACTTCATTCCACAGTTCAAAAGCATAAATTCTATAAAAAGAGTAGCTTAAGATGGAAATACCCCAATAAGGTTTTCAGCAATTGTCGTGGAGGGAAATATGAAATTTGAATCACATTTCCAACAAAGAATAGCACGAATGATACAATAGAAATAACTCTTTACATTATTTAAAAGCACTGGAGGGAATTTGTGATATACATGGTCACCCCAAGAAGTAACATACTGAATATTTTACTTGAAAGGGTAGAAGCATTGAGAATGATAATATTTGGGAGGAAATCCTAAACCAAGATAGATCTTTCAGATCTGAAAGTTTGGTAATGGTAAAAATGCTCTTTCTTCACAAACAAACAGAGAACATTGACAAGAAATATGAAATTGCTGCATAGCACCGTTGAGACAGTATGAGGTCACTAAAATTTATGTCCTATTGTCAATCAAATAACTACAGCTAAGTACCTTTACTATGTACTTTTTGTAACACAAACCCTTATAGCATGAGAAATGCCAATTGCAGTTCAGATTTATCATATGCTAAATTGTTGTTCTCGCTTCAGTATATTTCATAATATACCATCTCATAAGTCTAAAAATTTCCAACAAGTCCACAATTAATATTAAAATTTTTTAACAACTTCTTAAACTAAGATAAAGCAATACACCTATGATGGCTACAATTCTTAAGTCTTCCTCTTATTTTCCCCTGCCTATCCACCAAAGAATCACAAAAAATTTTAGGCACCATACAATCCATTTATTGTGGAAAAAAAAATTAGATGAAGAAAATTAATCCATTTCCTTCCAATAGCCAGCCCCATTTACATGGGGCTTGGGACCAAGGCTTAGTTGAGTTGAGTAGTCTTGAAGAAGCATTGGATATTTGGATAACTATTCTAGAAATCAAAGTATCAATACGAGTACATCAGATGCACATATGTATTAGCACATTTGATGTAAAAAATAATTTCATTATGCACACACACAAAGCAATAATCCACTGCCAGATTTTCCAAATAAATCAAACAAGCTCTGTTTCCTGAGATATCTCTCCTCTGTAGCTTTTCTAGATTTTATTTTAATTTTTTTGATAAGTGCTTTTCTAGACTTTATTAACCAAAAATAAAATAAAATAAAAAACTGACCTGCTTTTCATCTATGTTGTACTTTTTTAAGAGCCTTTGCTTCTCTTGGTCAGTCAGAACGCGATGCTTTGGCTTTAACACATGCTTTGTAATGTTAACTAGCATGTCAGTGATCTGACAAAAAACAAACCCATGGTGAAAATGTTGGGGAATGAGATCAATAAATGATTAAATTTAACATTTCTCATCAACTCAAGCTTTTGGAAGTAGTAGATTATTAACTTCAGACTCAAGGATTAGTAAACAAGTTTAATAAAAGTGAGAATATTCAAAAGAACTTGCACGCAAAGCCACATAATGCAGTCCTTTTCAGTCTTAAAAAAAGACAGGGATCTATATGTGCCTCAAACATCCATAATTGTACATTATAAGAAGAACAAGTTAGTCAATTATTTTTTGACTTGAGGTGCCCAACAGTAGTTTAGGAACTCTATGTTACTTTGAAGAATAGAAGATTTTGTTCTAGACAAAGTATCTTTCTAGATTTTTTTTTTTTTTTTTTTTTTTGAGAAACATCTTTCTAGATTGTTGAAGGCACAATGTGGAGACAACTTTTTTTACATGGTCAAGAAAAATATTTTACATTAAATGTTTATTTCATATCCTCTCATTTAGTGACGAAGAAAGCACCAGATTTGTGTGTACACACAACAACAATGCATATGGCCCATGCAAAACCTAAGTTTTCTGAAACCAAACCACGGAAAAAGTATAAGTAGATCAAGACAATAGATGGCATATAAAATGGCAAAGGGCTAACTAACCTGGAATATTTCAACTTTAAATGGAAGAATATCCACAGCTTTTAAAGCTTGGTTTGTTATATGGTTTTGCACTATTAATATCAACCCACTTAAAGTCTCCTTGTTGGCAATCTGACTTGTAATGAGACGGATTGAATTAACTTTTACCATACTTGGGCCACAAAAAATGACCAAAATCTGCAATTAAAAATAAAAATAAAAACCATCATTAGATTCATCAAATAAGGACCGCATGATGTGTAACTAAAATTAAATCTCAAAAGCAAATAAAGTGCCAAAAAATAAATAACACAATATTTCCTATCGCTGCCTTTTTTCTAACACTTCACTCTGTTTGTTTCAACGATAACATTTTCTAGAAAATTAATCATTTTTCAAAAAGCATTTTCTAGAAAATTATCTCATTTTCATATGTTTGGTAGTAACCTTAAAATGAGTTGAAAAACTATTTGTTGACTTCTCTTATTTAGCTACACGCGAGATATAATTGTTTTCCAAAAAAATTTAGCGGAAAATAACACTATCTCACACCAAGCTAAATAAGGGAAGTTAAGAAATAGTAATCTTTTGACCCTTGTTTTTTTTTTTTCCTGTTACTAGCAAATACACAAAAATGCGGAAAACTATCTTCACATAAGGTTTTCTATAAGGTTTTCTATTAAACAAACGGAGCTTTAAGCCTGTCAATAATTCATTTCTGTTCAATAAAAATTCTCATGTCAAGACAATCTAGCATTAGATATTGTCATCAAACACCAGTACTTACACCCAAAGAAAAAGGCTAAAACCAAACACAACCCAAAAATTATACAGGAAAATCTTAACCAATAACAGATGCAAAATTAACAACAAAATCTATACCAATTTGCACTATGATCATATGCTATTTATATTTACTGTACCATACATCAGAAACAAAGTAAACAAATGCAATCTGAAAACCCATACTGAAGTTTATCAAAAATAAACACAAGAAACAGATGGCACATAATGCATGTTGGCGTGAAAGGTGATGAAATTAGCCTCTAGAAAAATTAAAGGTACAACAAATTGGACTCAAAATGAGAGGAAGAGTTTAGTGCGGCTAAAGAAAGTGGAGGCATATAAGATAGAGAATGAGAATGACTAATGCAACAGACCTCAATATGAACATGAAAACAAATACTAATTTAGCAGAGCTGAGTGTGTTTTTAATACAATCTGGAGTTTCCTTTCATCCTTAAATCCTCCAAACTAAAACCTATTATGTACATGCATATTTTAAGTTCACCTAATGAAGAACAAGGTGCCTAGCATACACAGCAACCAAACAATCAGAAACGCAAATAAAAAAAGGCTAAAACTTACAAAGTGAATCGTATTTTTAGCACACCATTACAATTTAGTATTTACTAGACCAAGAAAAGTAACAGAGATTTTTTTTATTTTTTTTATTTTTATTTTTATAAAGCTTAGCTCAGCTGGGTGTTTTTTAATATAATCCGCAGGTTACTTTCATCCATAAATGCTCAAAACAAAAACCTGATGTACATGCAAATTTCTGGTTTTTTTTTTTTTTTTTTTTTTTTTTTACCGATGAATATACATGCAAATTTTTAAGTTCATCTAGCCTACGCAGAAACTAAGAAAAAGGGGGCTTAAACTTAACATTTAGCAACCAAAAAAAAAAAACAAAAAACACCAGAAACTGAACTAACTGAACCACATTTCTAGCACAGTACTATTACTATTTCCTTGTCCAAGACTTCATTAAATCGAAAAACCAAGACAAACCCAGAAAAAGCTTACTACTATAACTATTTGCTAGTCCAAAACACAAGAAACAAAGAATCAAAAAAACTTGATTCATTGGAAAAACCAAGGCAAACCCAGAAAAGCATTATTACTCTTTTGAGAGGGTCCGTGCGATGAGTGGCGGAGAGGCGGAGGCGCTCAATGTCGGGAGTTTGACCATGAATGGCTCTGAAGTCTTGGAGGGAGAGCTCGATCTCTGAAGTGGGTACAGAATAGCCTCGGTCCTTGATCATTTCCAGCACAGTTCTGCGAGCTAGGTAGTATCTGTGACTCTCTGTGCTTTCTTGGTCTACATAGCTGCTCATACAAGGTCCTAGAATCTCCTGATCCCCATTCATTTCACCCTGCCCCTCAGCTTCAGTACCAGCACCCTCCATCTCTACCTCTCTCTCTCTCTCTCTTTCTGTTTCTGAACAAAAGAGCCAAACAAGCTCCCTTTGTCTGTATTTCTATATGTCTCACCAAAATGACCAATCTATAACCACAGTTTACTTTGGAGGAAAACACTACAATGAGGGCAAGCCCACCAACTTTATCATGAGCTCTAATATTTTTTTATTTAATAACAAATGGTCAATTTGAAACAGCTTATTTAGTGGAAGTTAAAACTTTTTGCTGAAAGCGTTAAAAAAAAAAGAAAAATAAGTTAAATAGTACAATATAACCTATAAATAATATCAAAAAGTGTAATAAAACTTATGAATAATAACTAAAATAAATTAAAATTACAAATAAGTTGAAAATTTTGGCCGAAACAAACACAAAGATTACTACAATATACCATAAGAATATGTCTGTGAAAATTTTGTAGTATTATTATTATTATTTTTTTAAGTGCAATAAAAGTTGTAGTAACTTTTAACTAAGAGTTTTTAGATTCGAAATTTTTCACTAGCATCTTAGGGCCACATAAAATAATATATATATATATATATATTATTTTATGTAATAAACGGCATGTAAAAGGGTAATTATACAAAACTCCTAGAGTACCATAAATGCATGTAGGGTCCAAAATTTATGGCCCAAGTCCAGAAGATCAGGATTATGAGCCCAACGAACCCAGAACAATAAATTTGTAGAGAGTTGGTGAAAAAACTAGGCTAATTGTGAACCATTGCTAGAGTCCTTCTTCATCAATTTTTTCCTCCCCCTTTTACAGAGGCCTATTACATTTATATAATCTCCTTCCACTTAATCATCATCGTCCACCTGTTCTTCATCTAAGCTTTCACTTGAGTACATGTCATATCAGGGACCTGTTTTAGTTCTTTGTGAGTGGTGGTAGCTGAGATTGCACTGTTCAGGGGTCTTCTCCACATAAATACGGCCAGGAGAGTTGCTGCAGTGCATTAAATGCGGCGGTAGCAGCTTTTGCTTTTAGATATTTATCTGTTCTTATCATTTCTAGGCGTGCCCAAAACTTGTCCTTGTCGTGAAAGTAACTGAGGAGATCATTCAGACCTTCAAGATATTTGTCTGATCGGGTCCATTTGGAATCCGAGGATAATGGCCTCTTTGGACAAATAGGGTTCTCTTCGGACTACTCTTCCGTTCATTTACAGTTACATTTTCTCCATTAGGACTCTTTCCTAACTCCTTTCTTATCTTCGGACACATAGTGATATTCGAATTGGGCCCTAAACCCACCGCATGACGTTGGGCTTTTACACCCACAATGCATATTCTTCTCTCTTATATAATTATAGATCAATTAGATCTCACTAATTAAATTCTTGGTGAAATTCACAATTCATGTAAGAGGAAAGAAATATGCATTTACAGTACTCTCAAAGTATAAAATAATTTTTCGTGTGGAAGAGGGCATACGAAGACTAAACAAATGCTCTATTTCTTTTTTAAAAAATGGTAATAATTTTTATTCCAACAAATATAATACTCCGTTAGTTCCATTTTGCTAAAGCTCTATTCTATTTTATATTTTTCAATGATAATGAAAATAATACAATTATATGTTTGAATTTAATTTATAAACTTAATGCATTAACTAAACTTCAATTATGAAATAAATTTTAGCTAACTCAACTAATAAAATTTTTTATTGTCAAATAAAAATATAGATATTGAAAAATGAAGCCAAGGCCATACATTAGAATTTTAGCAGAAAAACAAAAACAAAAAAAAAAAAAAAAACCCTCCAATCATAAAGAGTCTCATTGGAGCTCTGGTCTGCAAAGTCACAAACTGACTTTTCCTTTTATGTTTCGAATCTACCGCTTCAGTTTGTAACTGAAAAAGTAAAATGGAGTTCAGGGATTTCTTGGTGTCTGAAAATTGAAGGGAGTATTGCCGTATAGTATTGGCCAATGAGAGAGACCCTGTACAGTGGGTGAACTAGTTAGTTTTTTTTTTCTTATGACGGTAAAACTAGTTAGTTAGGTCACGTAAAAAAGGTTATGAAATTATTTCAGGCAAAGGAATTGACTGTTTTACTGGCCGTAACACTAACTGCTCGTGGTGCGTGCGTTACTTACACTTTCTTGGGTTTTGGACTTTGTCTTGTATTTCTGTCTCTGCTTTCATCGAACTCCACGCGCAATATAGCGCGTCACATATACTCAAGTCAACATAGCTGGATTGGATCAAGTGGTTCATGTACATCAACTGCCTCACTGATGTGTCCACTCTCAAAATGACCGGCCGACCAATTGGATTGATCTTTGGTGGGCTTCACCCATTCATTCTACTTTTGTGTTAATTGGTCCGATTTATTAAATAAATAAAACAAGAAAAATTTTGGCTTTACTGTAGACACTCTTAATAACATATTTTCAGTTTTTAAATAATATTGCATATATTTTTATATATTTTTTTTATCTATACGTATTTCAAAAAATTACAAATAACATTATTCAAACTCTTCTATCAAGCGGGGCATTTATCTTTACAATATTTTTATAACACTTTTATAACAAATTTTAAATAGCAAATTGTTATAACTTATTACTAATGTCAAGAAATTAATTTTTCAAATTCAAACTAATAATACTATAACTTACTACTTAAAATTTGTTGTAAATATATGACAATATTATATATGCGGTGTCTTATAAAACAATCATTTTTTTTTTTTGGGATGAAATATAAAACAGTCAATTATTTATTGGTTTGGTACAGGTGAGTCATGATACTACCATGGAAGGAAAATGAGTACTAATAAAAATGTTCATTGGTTTTGTTTTGTTCAATTTTTAGCTAATAAAATTATTTAAGTACTGAAGAGCACTCTCACGCCTTTCTTTGTTGGATCAACCCAACATACCATTTTTGTATTCCTAGATTTTTCAAGTGATTCTCAACAACAACAAAAAAACAAAAACAAAAAAATCCAGCGGTAACATGTCTTTCTTACTTGTGAGCAAAACACTCAAAGAATGAACCCAAATTAAAAATTAAAAAAAAATGATTAGGATCATATAAGTATATTTCAATAACATTTTCTTTTCGTAATGAATTAATTGGCTATTTTTCTTTTGAATTTTTTTTAACTAATTCACCATTGGTAGGTTGGAAATTTCCAAACCACCACCAACCCACCAACCTACGAAAATGGTGGCTAAATTGAAAATTTTGGTGGTTTCAACTAGGTAGATTGGGAAAATTAGACAAGTTAGTTTTAGTTATGTATTATATACTAATTACGGTCAGTTTATTTGCTGAAAAAAAAAAGTTTTACAAAAGACATTTTTGCAACATTTTACTGTATTTATTTCATTGTATAATTTGGTTAAATTTGAAAATGTTTTATGTTGATCATAAATTTTTTTGCAAAACATTTTAACATAAAAAGAAAAGGTAAAACAATTTATTAAAACAATTTATAAAAACACAGAGTGGCTCTCTCCCCTAACACCCCACCCCCCTAAAAAAAAATATCTGGTAGCTAGATGTCTGAGTCTTCAGTGATAGAAGTCAATAATCGAGCGACCGATGCTAGCAGCTCTAGTGGCTTAGTCATTAATTTTGGTGGTTTATACTTAACAAATTTTACATATCGCACAAAAAACCTGAAAATATTTTATCAAAGTTGATTTCAAATGTAAAAGGTTTTCAATGAAAACATTTTACAGCAAAATAAGCAAAACGTACACTTCAAATTTTATTTTACCACATGCAAATAAAAATTAAAAATTATTTTCTCTAAATCCTATAAACCATTGAAGAACTTGCAACAAAAATCATAAGAAGTATCCACTTTTTAAATCAAAATACTCACGACTTAAGGTATGAGTACTTTCTAACTTTTTCTCTAAAAAAAAACAAAAAAAAAGGCTATGCTTAGTTTCTTACCATATCCATGTCATTACGTATGTTTATAAATAAGTTGAAAAAGTATCACATTTTTCATATTGACAGGTATAAATCATGGAGTAAATTTTTTTAAAAAATACACTTTAAATTTGATATGAGATAAAGACTAAAAATAGATGGATATATACACACACATATACATAGGTGGTTGGGTCGAGTCTTGGCGATTATAAACAAAAAAAAAAAATCCATCAATCACTTTAATAGTTGAACCTTCCCAACCTGCTTGAAAATAAATATCATATCCATATGAGGGCAGTGCGGAGCGGAATGAATTGAGTGGTTTTGTCGGACTAAACGTTTTGTTACACAGGCCATATGAATCACAATTCGTTATTCGTTATCCTTTTAAAAGCTGCAATAATATTGAAAACAAACCATAGTAAATGAGGAGCTAGTAGGTCATGGACTTCGCATTCAATTGGTGTCATAATTGGAGCTATTAGTTGATCTGAGTGATTTGCAATTGGCGCTTTGAATTGGGTTAAGCATCTCCTCCTTCCAGGGTTATAGCTGGCAAATTCAATTTAACATCCATTAAGGCTACTCTTGCCTCAGCCTTCAGCCCAGATAGGATCACCTGGGAGATCTTTATCAATCCAACTATTCACTATGTCCCCATGATTTCTGCAGATCGTCGCTAGACGACATGATTCTGGCATATTGCCTTGCTGTGACAAAATTGATTTTGCGGCAGTATGATTCTGGCATGGTGCCTTGCCATGTCGAAACTGATTTTGAGGCGGCGAGGCAGCCTAAAGCAGGAAGAAGGTATTTCATGTATGACAAGTATGCATCCTTCCTCTTATAGCATGTAAATCCCACATATTAATTTTGAGGAGGCCCCAAAGCGGGGATTAATATATTTGATTGATATATTAATGAATTTAATATATGTATTGGATAGATGAGATAATTATTGCTATAAGATTAGACGAGGCTTTTCTACAGCCGCATGCTAGAAGCATACCATTCGAAAGTGATTTAGGAATTAAACTTTCATAAATCAATTTTTCTGCTTTAGTATTTTATCATGGTGTTGGGTCCCAAGTTTCAAGCTTAAAAATGGAAGAAGTAAGCTTCCAAGATATCTGCTGCTAAAGACAAGGCTTCTGAGTGTTCCAAATGTTCTCCTTTCAAAATTTAATTCTAAGAATCCAGATTTAATCACAAAATACAACTGAGAATAGAAGAAGGTTGCTTGCTTTTTTCATTCAAGAGGCCAAGCCTGTTGTTGGCATTAAGCAAGAGTTGAATCCAGTCTTTCGAACCAGACAGGTTTTAAGTCATCAAATTTCAAAGGCCATGGAAAGTTAATCCAGATTATTTTCGCAATGAGGGCATATTAGAAATGAAGAATTGGTTTAGCTCTTAAGGTTTTTCATTGCAAAAATTTATTCTAAACCAGAAATTATGGTACAGCTAATACATACACAAAAAAAGTAGCTCTTTTTCCCCATAATACAACTAAAAAATTAAATCACTGCCAGTTCCAAAGAAAATCAAGGTTTCCAGCTACTGCCAAAAGGTTTGCTTTTGGTTTGGCTATGACTACTTAGCAACTACCTCTCTACCAAACGCTGCAAATTAACATGACAACAGCTGGAGGCAATTGGATTTCCAAGAGCACATGGTCCTTTGGCTTTGAGGTCAAATACAACCAAGAATGGGATACTTGGAAATGTTAATTGCAAGAGACACACAGACAATTGCCAGCTTGAACTCTTTACATGTTATAATGATTAATGACTTGACATTTCACAGCAACACAGTATAAAATCCACCTACTTTTTTTGACAAGTAATGCAATTCTTATTGATATCAAAAAAGAGAATCGCCCAAGTATACGGGTACAGCCGGGGACCATAAAATCAATCACAAAAATTACACGAATCTTTCGCATATAAACAAACATAAAGACAGACTATGCAAAACTGAGCAATGAAAGCCATGAAAAGTGAGTATCCAACTTTTGCTTGCATAATATAATTTAAGGTCAAGAAAAGTGAGCAATGAAAGCCATGACTATTTATTTATCTTTTGCTAATCAGTTATTTGGAACTCTTTTTAAGTAATTGACTATTAGTCCCTTTGTTTCACACTAGATGATTACTAGGATAAATTCTAAGGAATAAAAGGTTGGTTAAATGCTAAAGGGAGAAGTCAAAATGAAACTTCATGCTCAGAATGAGTTTGATGAATCAATAGTACAATCCTAGGGGCTCCTGACAATTATTGCCATTGCATTATACTAAGCTCTAAAGTATGTGCAGAGACAAATGCACTGAAACACAACCGCACACACTTGTTGGGTGTTCACTGTTCATAATAGATCGAATGTATACATAAATAAGGAAAGCTTTCAGCAATGCACATGGGGAGACACTCTTGAAAGCTTTCATAAGTTTTGGCCTCTTCCAAACTTATTAGTTATTACGTCCTGTCTATGATATTTAGGAATGCTTCAACAGTCTTTACTATAACTCCAATGGATAATGAAGAACCTTCTGAGTTTAGCAACAAATTACCAAAGTGCAAAATGCAGCATGAAAGAGTCCATTTTTTATATAGCCAACTAAATAATTCCAATCAAGAGTCTAACAATCAAATACACAGAATACAATTTCTGCTCCCGTAAAGATAAAGAAACAACCACAAAGACCTTAAAATATACAGAAAAAAGTTTCACAAACTCAACCAAATGGATAATTAAATTTTAAAAGCAAAAATGCCAGGTTTTATTTAATATTGTTCAGAAAGAGCATTAACGATGAAAACAAAAGCATAATAATATAGACAGATGAAAAGAAAAGAAAAAAAATCTCAAAGCAAAACCTAAACATATATTAATTCATGGCAATCTAGTGGTAGCACTACAAATAGTAACATTTTATAGAATCTCAAAACATAATCCTAACAATATATGCATCACTTATTGGCATCCATACACATTCATGAGCAGCAACAACCTGGGCACCGTATCAACCCGTTCTCATTGCAATCTGGGCACCTTTTCAACTCTCCTTCCTCCTCTTCAAACACCTTCCGACTGCCATTGCAATTTGGACAAGGTACGAACCTCGCATCTCCACACCCCACGCATACAGACCCGGGATCCCTCATAGGAAACCCTTCCAAAAGATTAGACAATTCTCCAACTTCATTGAATTGCTTAACCTCCTCTGCACCCCCCACATACTTCCCCCTAATAAACACCTGTGGCAAGCTCATTGCTTTCCCTCCAAGAGCCCTTTGCAACTCCTTTCGATACTCTGCATCCATTGATATGTCCCTCTCATCTACCGGCACTCTAAAGCTCCTAAGTATCATCCTAACCGAACAACAATCCTCATAGGTCTTTCTAATTCCTCTCAAACTTGTGAAGTAAATCACAACCTTATCTTCACAGCCAGGCAAACTATACCAACTATTGGAAAATGAATAACTACCAGTCATGGGACTAGACCCCAATGATCTTGCTATACCTTTAGTGGAAGTAGTATAATTCAATTGCCTGGACGACAATGCACGCCTATAGCTAGAAACCACATTGGGGTCCATTTTAGACAGCAAAGCTTCCTCAGACAAATGCTGCCAAAGTGGTTTCACTGAAGGCGATGACTTCTGAGACAAAAGTTCAGATTTTTTCGTAGATTCAATTAAATCAAATAGTTTTGGCACTGACCCATCAGAGCTAGGGTACCTGCACGAACTGGGTTTTTTCTGTATCACAATTGGGTGGTCGAAAATTGAAGAACTGGGGAGTTCACAGTCGTCTTCGAGACCATCCATGAGTTCCCAGGTGTTGATTACAGAGACAGGGGACAGTGAGTGTTGTTCTTCTGGGTTTGGGTTTGTATTTGGGTCTGGTTGTGGGATTGGAGTTTTAAAGGTAGGATTTTGATGGGGTTTAGGGGGGTCAATGTGGAGGAGAGAACCATAGGTGGTGGAGGTGAGAGAAACAAGGTGGTGGGTGTCACCTTTTCTGAGAGGTGGGTGGTGGACAAGTGAGGTTGGGAGAGAGAGAGCTCTGGCGACTGGTGGTGATGAATTTGAAGAGTGTGAGTGTGATTGTGAAGCTGAGGCAGAAGATGATGATGATGATGGTGAAGGGTTAGATGATGGGAGTTCTGCTGTGAAATGGGTGTTGGGTTTTGAAGAAGAGCAACCCATGAATGAAAGAATGAGTGATTGAGAGAAAATGGAGATAAAGTGGTCAATTGAATCAAAAAAAAGGAGATAAAGTGGTCAACTCAAACTCAAAACTCCAAAAAATTGTGTTCTGCCTTTCTCTCTCTCTCTCTCTCTCTCAAAACTTTTTGGTTTGGTTTTTGGTTTGTGTCTCCTTTGAGAGGCTTTTTGTTTTGAGGGGATGGTTTTGTTTGGTTTTGGGAGTGTGCTCTTCTGGAAATTGGAAAAAGGCCTTTTTGTGGGAATTTTTTGATTGCTGTTAGAAAGAGAAGAGATCTCCAGAGAGAGAGAGAGATGGGACTGCTTTTGGGGACATGGAGGGAAGGATTGGAGGGAAAGTGAGAGAGAGAGAGAATAGCGTGTTGGTGATAAGGAGCTTTCAAGATGGGTTGGATGTGGGGGTGGGAGGATTTGAAGAAATCAATGTTGTTATAAGGATCTGTTTGATGAAATCAATAATTGACAGATAGTTAAGTTTGCTTTTTTTTTTTTTTGATAAGAAGTTTGCTTCTTGGAGCATTATTATTACTTATTAGATTGGAATGATTTGAATTTATGGTGTTTTTGGTTAATGCTTCAAAGAATGTGTTCTTTTTCTTTCTAATAATATTTACATTTTCCGAAAGTTCCAAGAATTAAATACGGTTGAAAAAATTGGTTGGTATGTCATACTCAGATAAAACAATTTTTTTTCTCAAAAAAAAGATGGAACAGAGTTGGAGCGAGAAAATATAAAACATTATAAAACCTTGATTGGCATTTGTGGAAAATATGAAATAACCAACATTCATTTATATTTTGCGGAAAGAATGCAAAATATATTTTTCTGTTTCGATTTTTGTACCTATGAATACTTGGCAAACCATACTTAATTTGCTCAGATCTGAATGGAGTATTTGATACTTTTTTTTTAATTTACCAAATGTAATAAATTTCTTTTTATATTATGAATTACTCAAGGGAAATTCCATAAAAAATTGAAGCAAGTCTTATAGTTTTTTTTTTTTAAAAAAAATACTAATTTCATAATTATGTTTTAGGTTACACTTGAACTCCACCTAGACAACTGCACTAAAAATCAAGTGATGTCATGGTCTGGTAAGTTAAAATTGTCTCTCAAGACAAAAAAAAAAAATTACACATCTTGAATAAAACATTTTTAGCTATTCAAATTCAGGGTGTATTTGAATATCACTTATTTTGCTGAAATTAAAAAATTATTACTAAAAGTACTATAGATAAAAGTAAAAGTTAGTTGAAATAGTACATTAGAGCTTTTAAATAATGACAAAAAGTGCAGTGAGGCATAGTGAAATAATTTAATTTTTCATTCTTAACCAAACCGCACAGTCAATCATAGTTTTTCAAATTTTGGCTCTTTTTTAAATATATGAAGATATGTGCACTATGCACTGTGCAAATGCCGTTGTTTTTTTTTAACAGGAAAATTATAAATTTATAACTTATTTCAATTTCTAGTTTTTTTAATTCTTCTTTTGGTTAGGAGGAGTCAAGCTCACAGTTCACAGAAGATTTTGTCTTCAAGTTACTCACAAAAAATCACGTGAATTTTAAATGCAGTTCTCCGTAATGGAAGCAATTAAAGAAAAAGCAAAAGGCAGATTGTGTTACAGCAAGTTTATTTTATAAGTGGATGTTGTTAGATTTTGCTTTTCTAACTCTGTTCTAATTGGCTTGTTCATTATTCAAGCATATCTGATTGGTAGCAGTTGAGTCCAACTTAGCATTCCTATAAACAAATTATTGTCACCCTATTAGTCTATGAACTTAGTTTTAGAGTGTGCAAAGGTCGGATTGGAGATTTTATTAACTCAATTTAATCTTTTTAGGTTGAAAAATTCTCAATCTAACCCAACCAATTACATGTATAGAAACCATCTCAACACATACAATTCCAGTTGAGCATAAATGTTTCATGCCTTTTAAAATTGAAATTTCATAAAAAAAAAATTTCTTTTTTCAATACATTATTATGATATGACTAAACTATATTCCAAATTCATCAAAAATATTTATCAAAATACCAAAAAATATTTTTTTTAGAGAATCAAAATACCAAAATAAGTTAAATAAATAAAAAAAAGTTAATAAAAAAAACTTATATATGTTATGTCGGGTCAAATAGCTTTAAAAAAAATTAGTAGCTTAAATCTAACCCAACCTGAGGCTCAAAAAAATTGTGAACATCAAACAAAGAGAAATGTGACCATAAGATTATGACATGATCCTAACCTCTACTCTCACCCAATACACAATGCTTTGGGGAGTGAAAGTTCCATTTGGACCAAAAGCCATTGGCTAATATTTAATACATCATGATCACTCCCATAACTATCTTATTAGCTATCTCATTCTATTAAACTAAATGAGTCATTTGAAATGTCAATATGTATGAGATTTAGTGATACTCAATATCTTTGTGATTTAGTGATACTCGCTAGTTTGCCAAAAAAAAAAAAGAAAACTTGGGTTCCAATTTGTACACTTAAGATAAGAATAATTTGGATGTAAAGTTACAAAATCATGTTATGACTTTCGATATTACATAATTGTGAGATCAAACATTTAACCCAATTTAACATGACCTTGTTGTTGTGAACTACTTTGTGATGAGAAATTATTGTCATTCTTTTGGCAATGTCTCTCGTGGAAATGATTAATGTGTTATGCTATCTGTTCCCAAAGAAAGTGGCGCTCATGGAAGTAAAAGCAAGGAACAGTTTCTCATGAAAGTTTTAATTTTCCCTACAACATCTAGCTAACGCCTTGCTGGATTGAATTGGACATGAACTGAAAGTTTCTCTTCATTGATTATTTAAAAAGAAGAATACTTTAGTCAAAAAAAAAAAACTTTAGTCAAGTCTAATTCGTGTTGCAAATTGTAACAGGGTTGTTG
The DNA here is from genome assembly GCA_023736055.1 of Quercus glauca. Lineage (NCBI taxonomy): Eukaryota > Viridiplantae > Streptophyta > Magnoliopsida > Fagales > Fagaceae > Quercus > Quercus glauca. The sequence continues at coordinate 9,227,015 of CM043321.1, forward strand.
GATTCATTAATAGTTTTTTTTTTTTTTTAATTAAATGTCGAACTTATTGAAACTTTGCAGGAAAAAATAATAAAAAATAAACTCATTGAAATCTTGAAAAATTACACCAACACATAATTACCATTTGAGAAGAAATTATCCGCCCCAGTGCTATAGATAGAAAATCGAGTAATGCAAGTATGTTACAAATTTTATTATATAAATATTATAAATTGTGGTGTCAACTTTCAAGTACAAAACCAAAAAGAAAATTAATTTATTATGTTATTGATAAATGACGATCTATAATCATTGTTATTTCTTTAATTTATTTCCACTCTTTTAGTTTCTTAGAACACAGAATTTATAGTGAAATTAAATGAACAAATGCAATTTTTAAGAAGACTTGGCTAATCATGTTATCTTAACCTTTTAGGCTAGACTAAACTATTTCAGAATTCATGACAAGAGGAAAACTAAAATCTATTAGGTTAGACTAATCTTAGATTTTCTTTCCCAGAAAGCTGAAACAGTTAAAACTTAAAACCACAAAACTTTTCTTCTTTTTTTGGTTTAATTTTCTCCGCGTTTCAGTATACAAACAAAAGCAGATAGTTCCTTGTCAGTTCATCTGGCAAGATAAAAGGAAAAGCAGAAAGACATGATGAAATCCAAGCGAATAAATATACAAAGGTTGCCATCATTTGCACCCCAATTAACATATAGAAATGGACAAATGATAAGGTGCTGGACCACCTTGCACCAATTGAGGCCTAATGCCACCCAGACCAGACCATGACTCTTTTGTTTCAATGTGCTGCTCAGGTACCAAGAGAGTCATGATCTCACCCACTTTATTGTTATGCTATTTCAAATTTCAAAAGAGGGAATTTTTATTTTTTATTTTTATCATATATAATAAGTAGTCAGACTATTTCACTTTTTACCCATAAAACACCTCGAAAATTCTATTGACTGATAATGTGGTAAATATAACTTGAAACATTCAGATTTACAGTATGTCCTTTAAATTTATTGAGCTCACCACCCGAGTGTCTTCGAAACAACGAAGGAAATATCTAAATTGTTACATGCACAAGTAGCACATCATATTCAGCTTCTGACACACCATGTTCATGAGCCAAATGCATCTTTTAATTATCAAATGCTGACAAACAAGCTCATGCTTAGCTTTGGAAGATTTGCGTGGTAACTCTTGGTCAATGTCATTATCAAGTGAAGCCAACAAGCACTAGATTGGTTAACGTAATTGTCTTGATCATGATAGTCAAAAAACAATTAATGTTTTTTTTTTTTTTGAGAATGAAATACTTCCTTAATATTAAACCAAAGAGACTGAATCAGCCTGTAGTACATGAAGAATGTCTGGTGGTACATTACCCATCCAGATATTTTGCTCGAGCGAGTTAATGGCCCTTCTAGCCAAGGCGTGGGCGACACTATTTCCTTGTCTACGGATATGAGTAAAGAGAATACAAGAAAAATGAGAAGTCATCAGTTTTACATCATGTATAATGTGACCGTGTAGAGCTAATGATGGTTCATGACTAGACAAATCCTTATACACGATGTCTGAGTCTCCTTCCAAAACCGCCGAGGTGAAGCCGAGTTCCACTGCCAGAGCAGCAGCTCTCCTCGCTGCCAATGCTTCGACTTGAGAAATGGTTGCTGGTAGTGGGATTTGCTCTGACAGAGAGGCAATGACAGCCCCGTTGGAATTGCGACAGACAACACCCAGTCCAGCTCGACCTTCCTCTGAGAAAATTGCGCCATCATAGTTGAACTTCATCTTGTCAACACTTGGTGGTCTCCAACGAACGTGGTTTCGGAGTACCAACTTCAGGGTGGGTGATCTGCTATCATGGAATTCGGTTTTCCTCTCCATTGACAGCTTGAGGATTTGGTCCAGTGGGCATGCAGCTTCCTTGAGGCGGACCTTATTTCGGCGATTCCAAATTGCCCACCCCGTAAAGGCCAGCAGCTCAGTATCTTTTTTTTCCAAAAAAGCAAAGTTGAAGATGTCCTTCATGGATTGTCCCTCCAAAGCCGAGAGCCAGCTCCACTTCGGGTCAGACCGCCACACTACCTGCACATTTGAACAAAAGAAAATAGAGTGTGAACCATCCTCAAACCGCACCTTACAGCTGTCACAGAGGGCATCTTGGGCAATTTTCCTACGATACAAGTTTTCTTTTGTTGGAAGAGCTTCCCTGCATGCTCGCCATACAAAGTTTTTCACTTTGTTTGGAACCTCAAGGCCCCATATCTTCTTCCAAAACAATGAATCATCTGCTGGTGCTTGATCCGTTGTACAACCTTCATACAAAAAACGATAACCTGACTTTACAGTATATTGACCAGATGGAGTGAACGGCCAGATGAGCTTATCCCGTTGGCTGGAAGAACTCAATGGGATGCCCTTGATGATAGCTGCCTCTGCTGGTTCGAAAACATGCTCAATTACATCAGTACGCCAACTATTAGTAGACTCATTTATCAACGATGCCACTGATGAATTCACCTGACCCCAGATCTGGGGAGAAGTAACTTTGGCCATACCTTTCAGTGGAAGCCAATTATCACCCCAAATCCTAATTTGCTGACCATCACCCACTCTCCAAAGTGCTCCCTTTTGGATGACATCACGCCCCTTAAGGATACTCCTCCATGCATATGATGCCGAGCCTGAATCCTTTGCTTCCAGGAAGGTTCCAGTTGGGAAAAAACGGGCCTTAAAGACCCTAAAAAAGAGGGAGTTATCATCATGAAGAAGTCTCCACGCTAACTTGGCGAGCATGGCCTCATTAAACATAGAGAGGTCCTTAAACCCCATTCCCCCTTTATTTTTATGACGACATAAGTCATCCCATCTCACCCAATGGATTTTCCGCCTCTCTCCTCTTTGACCCCACCAAAACTTTCTGACCATTACCTCAATCTCATGACACAAGGTGATCGGGAGTTTGAAGCAACTCATCGTGTACGTGGGAATAGCTTGAATCACTGATTTAATTAGAACTTCTCGACCCGCTTGTGATAACAACTTCCCCTCCCAACCCTGCAATCTCTTCCAGACCCTTTGTTTTATTTTCCCAAAGCTAGCTTTTTTATGTCTTCCCACCATGGCTGGTAACCCTAAATATTCTTCATATTGTTTCAGCTCCGAAACCCCCAGTTCATCCATAATCTGACTCTGATGATCCAAGGCCGTGGATTTGCTAAAGAAGAGGGCCGTCTTCTCTCTATTCAATCTTTGCCCCGAAACCCTCTCATAATTAGCAAGAATCTCCATCACCTTTCGACATTCTTGGATAGTAGCCCTACAAAACAAAAGGCTATCGTCGGCAAAGAATAAATGAGTTAACTTTGGTCCATTACGACAAATAGAAACCCCTTTGATGTCACCGGTGCATGCCGCTCTTTGAATCATTCTGTGGAGACCCTCGGAACACACCAAGAAGAGGTAAGGTGAAAGTGGGTCACCTTGGCGAATACCCCTACTTGGTTTGATGTCACCCATAGGTTCACCATTGATCAAGAGAGAGTATGTAACTGTAGTAATGCACTCCATAACAAGGGCCACCCAACGCACATCGAAACCCATCTGCAACATGACATTTTTCAAGAAAGACCATTCGACTCTATCATAGGCTTTGCTCATATCTAACTTGAGCGCCATAAAACCCGATTTCCCTGAATTATGATTCTTCATGTAGTGCAGAGTCTCATAAGCCACAAGAATATTATCCGTGATCAAACGGCCCTTAATGAAAGCACTTTGGTGTTCAGAGATAATGTGAGGTAGCACTCTTTTCAGTCTATTTGCTAGTACTTTTGAAAAAATTTTATATAGCACGTTGCACAGACTAATGGGTCTGAATTCAGAGACCCGCTCAGGATTTTTTGTTTTTGGAATCAAGGTAATGAATGTATGATTTAACGGATTAGGCAAAGAACCTGAATTCAAATAAAGCAGTACAGTTTGGATAACATCACCTCTGACCACATGCCAGAATTTCTGATAAAACAGGGGTGGCATTCCGTCGGGACCTGGAGCTTTAAGAGGGGCCATCTGGTTTAAGGCTGCTTCAACCTCCCATTCTTGAAACTCACCAACCAAAATCTCATTCATTTCACCCGTAACAACCTGTGGAATAGGGTCCAGGTCTGCCGAGTCCATTTCTGGAGTGGAGGAGGTGAATAAGTGTTTATAGAATTCCACAAAAGTAGCTGCAATCTGTTCCTGATCAGTGCACAACACCCCCTCTTGGTTACGGATGTTTTTGATACAATTTCTTCGCTTTCTCAGTGTGGCACGACTATGGAAGAAACGGGTGTTCCGGTCACCCTCTGTGATGTAAGTGAATCTCGACCTTTGTCTCCACATCCTTTCCTCTCTTCCCATTAAAGAGTTAATCTCCTTCTTTAAAAGCACAACCTGAAAAGAATTCCCGGACCTCACTGCTTGCTGTTCTGCCCGAGCTAACTCCTTTCTTTTTTTAACTAGCTCGTGTCGGATATTACCGAAATTACTTCGACTCCAATTAGTCAGCTCTTTCCCACAGTTCTCAATTTTCCTGAGCACCTTAGAATTCTCGGCTCCATCATAACTAATTTGCCACACGCCTTCGACCGTTTCCCCACAACCTTTGTCCGCTAACCACATTTCTTCGAACCTGAAAATCTTCTTTTTTGGCTGAAATTCCAGGTTAGATGGTTCTATCCACAAGAATTTATGGTCGGATGTTGAGCTGTCCACGTGGTGGACCCGTGAACCCGGAAAGTTAATGAACCACTCATGTGAAGCCACTGCCCTGTCTAGCCTTTCCCAAATTGATGCACCACTCCGATAATGTTTGCTCCACGTGAAAGGGGAGCCTTTATAACCCAAATCCATCAGCTCACATTCATCCAAAGCCTCTCTAAAAATTTGCATTTGGGAGTAAGGCCTCAACCTACCTCCTACCTTTTCCGATTGTTTTGTTATCTCATTAAAATCGCCAGTGCAAAGCCACGGTAAAGAGCTCTGTCTGTGTAAATATCTGAGAAGATCCCACGACTCATGTCTCATGTGTGTTTCTGGTTCACCATAGAAACCGGTGAAACGCCAAGCCCCTCCAGAGCTCTTGTTGATTGTAGCGTCAATGTGATTCACAGACGATGACTCAACATCGACTTCAATATCAGTCTTCCAAAACAAAGCTAAACCCCCACCTTTATCAACTCTCTTAACCATGAATTTTTTGTCAAACCGTATCCGATCCTTTACGTAATCTAGCCTTGCCTCGTCTGCCAGTGTTTCGGCTAAGAACACGACAGAGGGAGCTTTTGCCTGCACCACTTCCACAAGCTCTTGAACTGCAAGTTGGTTCCCAAGCCCCCTACAGTTCCAAATTATGCAACTCATTGCTCCTGGCGAGGCTGGGGACCAGCCGTCGCCAATATAAAATGATTTTCCTTATCCGAATGAGAAACTAGAATTTTCTTACTTGGTAACTCATTAGGATCATAAGCTCTGTCCACAGGACGTTTGGAGCCGGCAAGACCAGCAATGATATGGGAGGTGCCCATCTGCATGCGGGGAAGACGTCTCCACTTCACCTGACCCCTGCCATCGTTACTCTCAGAGACCTGTAATGGATTAGAAGTGTCATGGAGATCTTTGATGTTGGGGTCTAACATCTGGAGCGGAGTTGAGGCCCCCCCCTTTATGTTTAAAAGGCTTTCTCCTTCACTATTTGACTTGGGCTTCACTACCCTTGCTAGCCTTTTCCAGTCTTTACCCATTGGGCCTAATGTTTCAGCTAGCCCGCCTCTTCCTTCAACATGACTCATAGAGGAAAAGCCCAAACTAGAGCCCACGTGAGATGGGCCCCCCTCCTTCACTTCATGTTTTTTAAGTGGCACTACAGCACCCACGTGCACTTCATCCCCTTCCTGAAGGTGAGTTGGCTCCCACTGCCTACCAACTAATATTTCAGCTTGGGCATTATTATATACTTTGACTTGACTGCCCAAAGAAGCTTCCCTTTCCCCTTTCTTTCCCACCCACTCTTTGAGATTACCATTCTCACGCAAAACTTCTGACAGGGGGGTATGAGAAGTTGTGCCATCTCCCTCTTGCATCGGGTTGCTATCCTTGATTCCCCCAATTTCCTCTTCTGTGTTATCCCTTGAAAACCCATCTCTCCTCTTGTCAAATCTACCTATTTCCATATCAATCTCCTTGAGCTTTTCCTCGAACCTTTCCCCTGATTCACGGCCACCAGATTTCACCAACTCAGCGGTCACATGCGCTGTATCAGCCTCAGCAGGTATCACATTAAATGCCTCCTGGGAACACACTGTTGCCTCGGTTTGTGCGACCACCATTGAAGGGAGTTGGTCATCGTCTTGCTCTACCGGCGAGTTCATTTCACGCTCTTCAGCCCCCTGTTTTTGCTGGGCTCTTTTTGCAGCATAGAAACCAGGTACCTTCATCACAGGATTTCTTCCTTTCACAAATGGAGCTGCACGAATCCAAGCCCCATAAGCTTGACTCTCCTTTGTAAGCTTGCCTTCACTCTCAATCCATAGATCACAGTCTCTGTCTCCATGGTTCAGGCATCCACACCAATAGCAAATATTGGGTAGTCGTTCATATTTGAAAGACACCCAATTTCGCTCGCCGTGAGACAGAGATATTAACCTCCCCCTACACAGAGGTTTATTTATGTCAATGGTGACTTTCATCCTTAAAAAGTTCCCCCCATCCATCTCTCCCTCGTCAACTTCTTTCCAAACCGTTCCAATTACTGCACAAAGTTTTTCAGCTACTGCTCTATTCATGAACCTTAGAGGAACATCATGAATCTGAACCCATATAGGGATTTTATCAAACTTCAACTCCTTGGGAGAGACATCCTTATCATACCACTGCAACACCACAAGGTGTTTGTCGAAACTCCACGGGGCATTGCTCATTATCCCCTCCACCTCTTCCTTCTTTTCGAACGTAAACAGTAACACATGGTCACTTCTTTTCCTAACCTCAAATCCTTTCACAGACCTCCACAGGGGACTAAAGGTTCTAGTTACTGCCTCTATATTAAGTGCCCTCCTTGTTAGAAATTTTGCTGCCATGGTAAACTTCTTGATTGATAGCTCATCACCCAAGCCCAACTCTTCACCTTCTCTAGCGTTCAAGGATAATTTCTGCCAATGTTTCGTAATAGAGTCCATGTTTCACTCGCCACTCGTGTTTCCCAAACCCCCAGCAAAAATAAGAAAAAAGACTGAACAGCTACCACTCTCCAAGCAAAAACTGCTTGAGATACACAGAATCCTCCTAAAGGAACAGCAGCTTCTACCGTCCAAGGGAAGTCAACTGGAGCCCCAGCGACGCTCCCTAGAGACAGAGAAAAAAAAAAATGTCAATCGAATGACTCAGACTCCTGGGTTGTGGGTGTGTCAATCGAATGACTCAGACTCCTGGGTTGTAAAAAAACAATTAATGTTGGTTTGGCATTTTTGTTCAGGTTGTATTTAAGAGACGATATCTAGCGTTTGGGATGCATGCAATCTCACATTCGTGACAAGTGTGGGCCTAGATGATGTGAGTATGATGCTATATGCATTCAAAACGCTAGATACTTTTCATATTCAATAGCATAATGCTATAGGTACTTAACAATATGGCAATTGAGCCTTTAAAAAAAATGATATGGAAATTGAAAACATGTTCCAAGTTTCAATATACATTCTGGCAATATAATTTATACATCAAATTATAATATAGAAGAGAAAAGTAGGATGATTTGTAGTCTTGTATACCTTAGCTTCACCATTGCTTAAAATTACAGAATAAGAAGAAAGGAGCAATAGATAAAACCCAAAAAACCCTTAATCACAGCCCAATCTCAAAATGCTAATAGCAAGAGTGGCTACAATAGCAACCTTTGGCACCTCACTAAAAGAAGAGATATAACTTTGAATAAACTTTTTTTAGAATTGCAGAAAAGGCTAATTCTCCAACCTTTAAGCACCTTAATGATTGTAGTTTGTTGCACTCTTACAGTTGCTCAGATTCCCACCTGATGAACCATAGCTTCAAAATAAGTAATAAGTCATTTGGTAAGGAGGATAATTAATCACTGTAGCCTACCCCCAATATAATTTAGTTGATCATGTATCTCATATTAGTAAGAAAGCTTATCAAAGCATAGAAACAAAGCTGCTTGCCTTTTCACCTCAAGCTTCCTTGAATGCTCGATTGCCTGTGCATGTTTTTAGCAATACATGCTGCATCTTTATCTTCTTCTTCTTCTTTTTCCATAGGGAGACAAGTAGTAAAAATTTTGTGAGAGGAGATAAACTCAAATACACAAGGATTATACAAGAGAATCTCATAAAGAAGTACAACGTAAGGTTTAAATGAATTACAAAATGAACAACTGGAGGGATAAAAGCTTCACCAGTAATAGTTGACAACTGAAGCAGAAGAAGGTAGCAAAAGAGATTTAATCCATAAAGGCTTATGTATTCCCTCCTTGAGGTTTGTATAAAGGCTCGTATAAATGAGTGGGAATATTTTTGTTTAAAATTAAAATCGTTAAGGAAGTTTCATTGTGAGAGGGCATATGACTTATTTGTTGTATTTATAAAAACCTCAAGGAGAAAGTATCAGGTTTGTTCATACTGTATAGGGAGTATCTTTTTGTGAAACCTCAACCTCAAAGAATGTTGATGTAGATTATTCATCATCGTTGAATTATATATTATAGTTGACAATCCAACGGGGGCAATTATTTATGCTGGTAGTGCTTGTACTTTCTTTCGAGTAAGGAAGGATGGGAGTTGGGATTAGGTTTAATCATAAGAATCAATGACCTAGAGTGATCATTTACTCTGCTTTTTGTCAGTGTCAAGTGCAGTGTCATAACATTTCTTCCAAAGTTGTATAGAATTGGTTCTAAGAGAGACGAAATATTATGCGAGGAAGCCGTTCATAAACTCATATTAAACTTATATGTAGTACTTTTTTTAGGATGAAATTCAAGAAGATTGTATAGAAACGTCTGAAACTGTTGTATTATTTTATATGTCGTATCTATAAAAACTTTTAAGGAGGGAATATTATTTTGTCTATTATTTGGAAAGGGTATCATTTCATAAAATCTCAAGAGACGTTGGTATCATTTACCAATGATAATCCATAGTCCAAACCACTTCAGGCTCAAAGCTATTGAACAATACATTCTGAAAACAACAAAGCCAATAAAAAATTTGCCAAAATGAGGGAAAAAGCGAGCCTACCCTGTCTAAAAAAGGCAAACTAACTACTGTCATTCCCTAAATATCATACATGACTAAAAAAAAAGGATTAGACCTTTATTTGGAATCCGAACTTTTATGTTTCTCTTTTTATCTATTTGAAGAACAATCCCCCAATAAATGGTGAGTCTTCAGAACATCACCAAACACGATGTCATGCAGCAACCAAATTGGAACATCAAGACATTGTCACAGTTATTTGTTATACAACCTTGTTGTAAGCACCAATTCAACACCCCCCCCCCCCCCCCCCCCCCCCCCCCCTTTTTCCCCCACCCTAATAACAAATATTAATCCTCTCGTATAAAGTATGTCAAAGCTTTACAATTTGTTTTAAAATGGAAAATGAATCATAAAACATTTAAGAAGATTTGCACAGAGCATTCAACTACTGAACTTAGATGATAGCTTTAAATCCCCAAACCATGTATTCAATCTCCTCTCTTGCTTCCAACTGATCTGTCCACGAAAAGGGAAAAAGATTATACTTAATGCAATCTGTCATCTCAAATTTCAATTGAATCAACAGAACTATAGAAAGCTAGAATATTGGCAGAAAAACCTTTTTAATCACTAGGTAGTTATAAATACTGATAGTAGTTTTTTCCCTGTAGTAATTCATCTTCTTTCCTTTCATTATGCCTATAGTAGCTAATGACAGAATCAACAACCAAAAGTTTGACTTTGAATTTATAAGCCATATTTTAAATAAACATGTTTACGAGGAGTGAACAAACAAGTAGGATATGTATTTTCATATAACTAAGATAAGGCATGCATGCAGGATAGAAGTTTAAAACATAAAAGAATCCCAATGTCTACCATATATATGAAGCAAGTGCTTGCATGCCACGGAGAGTATAAAACTAAAGGGGCGGATGTAACTCGCTGAATATTTATCTATCACAACAAAATTGATTGATAGTTCTCTATCCCATTGGTCTAGGCCATAGTCTAATTCATTAGCCTCTCTCAAAAGTTAAAACACAGAGAATGAGTACTGTTTGTAGTTGCACTAGAGATTTTGCATTTTATCAGATAGATAATGATTAAAGTGCTCCATGGAACATGCACCACTAAGGTACCTAGTACCGTACATGTAGAATTAGTACTTTTTACAGTTACAGACTATAGGTTTTGCCCTATATCAAATGGACATAGATTTAAGTTATATCATTGAAAAGTGAAGAAAAGCTTGCAATTTTTCCAAGTTTTTATATTTCATCTAAACACTTGCTCCTTGCAATTGAGCAAATCCCATATATGACCCACAAAGTTACCAGACAAAAACTCAAAAACCACAGCTTTTGAACTGATGAGATGACCATATCCATAAATAATTCAATAAGCCCATCATAGGAAAAACAAAAACAGAAACAATTATAGGGAAATCTCACACTTTAGAGTGATATAACCAAACAGTTATAGTTTTGCATGGATCAGCAAAGTAAAACAGAAATTAAAGAGACAGAGAAGGATATATTACAATACATCACAAATAATCAGCATGGTAGAGAAATATAAGAATTTGTAATAACCAAACAGTTATAGTTTTGCAAGGATCAACAAAGTACAATAGGAATTAAAGACACAGAGAAAGATATATTACAGTACATCACAAATAATCAGCGTGGGTTTTAGAGACAAACCAGAAAGCTTTGGACTTGTGAATTTGACAGTCCAATCAGCCAACATGGAAGGATCCCATATCACCAGTTCTAAGAGAGCCAGCAACCTCATCAGCAACTGTCAAACAAGAAGAAAGCTACCCAGACAGAGCCACCCACACTGTCTTTGCCATCCACTGAGTCATGGCCCATGGCATTGCCATTGCCTCTCTCTATGTTTTGTATAAATGAAAGGAGGGGACTTTGGCACATAAAAGTGAAAAAACAGTACAACATTACCCTTCTCTCTCCAATTTTTGGTTCATTTTAACTTAAAAATCATCCTAGATGAACAGAGCATCATCCAATTGAATATAGCCGACTAATAGGTAGATGCTCCTAATTAAGCATCATTTCTGCAAGTCACCTATAGTAGTACCATCAAACTTTATGCCAATTCAAGTCTTATGTTATTGCAAAATCCTCATCCATTATCAAATCATCATGTGGTACATATCCAACCTTCTTCATTTTTCCATGAAGATCATGAAGTAAAGAACAAATAAGCTCAGATTGACTATTAGACTTATCACCAACCACAAACACATATGGTCTATTCCCAATTTCTATCCAACTGCAACCAGGTTGCTTTTTCAACCCCTTATCCTTCATTTTCGACCTCATATTAGCTGCTTCCCTCCATTTCCCAGCTGAAGCATATATGTTAGACAACAATAGATAAGTGCCTGCATTCTTTGACTCCACTTCTAAAAGGTCTTTTGCAGCTAGCTTCCCTAGGTTCACATCCCCATGAACATTACATCCAGCAAGTAGAGCCCCCCAAATAGATGCTGATGGTTTGTTCCTTAGCCGCTTTATAAAATCAAAAGCCTCTTTAAGCCTCCCTGCACGGCCACAGAGATCAACCAAGCATGTGTAGTGATCTTCTCTCACGATTATGGACCCATCTTTCACAAGCTCATCAAAGTATTTTAGCCCCTCCTCCACCAAACCAGCATGGCTACATGCTGAGAGCAACCCCACATAGGTGACATCATCAGGCTGGACCCCTAATTCCCTCATTTCATTAAACAAACTAATTGCCTCTATGCCGCATCCATGGTGCGCATAAGCTGCAATCATGCCATTCCAAGAAATCAAATCCCTATGACTTGTCAGCCCATCATCAAACATCTTTCTAGCAGCACCCAACTCTCCACACTTTGAATACATGTTTATGAGTGCTGATACCACAAATGCACAACCTTGATAGACTGTTTTACTTATCATCTGATGAACTTGTTGTCCCTCACTAAGACCTGCTAGATCACTACAAGCACCCAAAACTGTTACAAAAGTTCCCTCATTAGGTTTCACCCCATCGGCCACCAGCATTTTGGAGAAAATCGTCAAGGCTTCTTCACTTTGCCCATCTTGAATATATCCTGTGATAATCGCAGTCCAAGATATGACATTCTTTTGGGGCATTTCATTAAACAACTTCCAAGCCCTACCTAACTCCCCATTCTGAATAAATCCTGTAATCATGGTATTCCATGAGGGCATATCCCTCTCAGGCATTCTCTCAAACAAGCTAAGAGCCTCATCCAAATTCTTATTCTGCGCATAACCGGTAATTATAGCATTCCATGAAACCACATTCCTTTCAGGCATCCTATCAAAAAGTAACCGTGCCTCCTCAATCCTACCATTTTTTGACAAACCCGCAACCATTGCCGTCCATGAAATCACATCCCTCTCAGGCATCCGCTCAAAAAACCTCTGTGCCTCATCAATCCTCCCACATTGCGCCAACACCGTAATAACAGTATTCCATGAAACCACATTCCTCTCTGGCATCCTATCAAACAAGTCCAAAGCTAAATCAACTTTACCATCTCTCGCATACCCATCAATCATTGTGTTCCAAGAAACCACATTTTTAACCGGCATCTCATAAAACAAACTCTCAGCTTCCTTAAACCTTTTCAACCTTATATACCCACCAACCAAAGCGGTCCAAGTAACCACATTCTTCTTAGCATCCACTCTATCAAACAACCTCCTCGCCTCCTCAACCATCCCACGCTTAACATACCCCGCGATCACCGTTGTCCAAGTGACCACATCTCTCTCACACATTTGATCGAACACTCGGCGTGCATCCTCAATTCTACCCTCTCTAAAAAACTTGGTGATCAGCCAATTAGTCCTTGCCAAATACGAATTGGCACTAGAATCTCTTCTGGGTATCTCAAATTTGGCCATTCCGGGCATATTCATCGAGTGATAAAGATCAATTCTGGGTCTTCCACAAAAAATCCTAAGATTGCATAGTAATGGAATAACATATTGGACACCACAGTTGAAAATGGGTGATCTAAGGATATTGCTGAATTGTCTCACTGTCACATTGGTTGATACTCGAAAAATTGCTAACATTTCAAGCTAGAAACTAATAATCCCTATTACTGTATCCCAAGAAAAAATGCTAACATTTCAAGCTACAAAGCTTTTAGCAAAAAGTAACTCCTCAGTTTGTTTCGAAGTAAAATATTTTCATTTACAGTCACAAACCCACGAACCCAGCCACCGCTGCGAACCCAAAAACCACCCAATCACCCACCGCAACCCACAAACCCAGCCACTCACCGCAACCCGAAAGCCATCCAAAAACGAAGAAGAAAACTTACGAAGGGTCGAACCGAGATTCTGTGGGTGTAGCACACTATGGCGGAGGTGGATTAGGCGATGAGTGTCTCAGACGAATTGATCGGTGGCCGGTGATGAGTGGCTCGGTGGTCTGGTTTGTGTGGGAAGAGCGTACAGTGTCGTAGAGAGCGGGAGAGGTTGTATGAAAGATAAAAAAAAGTGTAAAAGCTGAATTTTACCCTTTTGACTGTAAAATATTACAGTTGGCCAGATTTACACTTAACAAACATGGTAAAATATGTAAAATATTTTATATCATAACAAAGTGGAATTCTAAAGTATAATCTTTTATCTTACATTGAGAAGCTGAAGCTAAATGAATGCACCTGTAAATTTTTTTTTTCTTTGATTTTGGTGCTGTTGCAATGAAAGGGTTGTAAACGAATCAAGCTGTACATGAACAACTCGAACTTGACTTGAAAAAAAGCTCGTTCACGTTTATTTGTTTATGAATAAACTAAACTTGAGCTTTAGTTTTAGGCTTATTTGATAAACAAGCTTGAGCCTTAGTTTTAGACTTGTTTAATAAACAAACTAAGCCCAAGCAAAAAAAAAAAAAAAAAACTCTTGAATAATAAGACTCAATACAAAACATGTCGAACTTAGGCTCGTTTATAGCTTGATATATATTTACTAAATAAACTCATAATTATTACATTACACATATTTTAATAATAACATAGTCCACATAAGAGCACTTACCACTCCCCATTAATTTCTTTCTTCTAATTTTTTTTCTAATTTTTTTTAACACTGCCTCTAAATTGACTATGGAATACTTTTAGACTTAAGTTACATTTTTTTTAATCCAGGTGGGCCCATGTATGGCTTTTCCCCCACCCACAATCTTTGTAAATTTATGAAATATGTTACTATGTAAGTTTTCTCATTCAATTACAAATGTAATTCTTTCTAGACTTCTAGTCTTTGCCTAACTTCACAATCCAATTCTATCAAAACTAAGATTCTTACTTGTCACCCTCAATGTCTCTATCCAATGTCTATCTTTTGCATTTGATAATGCAATTTTTTTGGATCCCAAGCTAAAAAACTTGACTTGAGCTTGAGTTTGAGCTTGATATTAAGCTCAAACTTGGCTTGACTAATTAATCAATCCTGTTAGGACATATGTGTTCACACTTAAGAACATATGTCATATTTTATGTAAATTGGCTAATCCTTTGACAAAACGCACTCTACTTGTAATTGGGTAGTTCTAGGTGTTTTTAATACTTCAAGAAACAATGTTTCAAGATCAAGTGTTGAAGTCATCAAGTCTGTCCAAGAAAAAGCAAGTTGAAGTGCAGAATTTTTAAAGCTCGACACCTGCTCGACACCTACCTCGACACCTGCTATCTGTCGAGAATTAAAAAGTCAGAATTCCAATCTGATTTTCTTGGGATCCGTGAATGTGTTTTTGGGCCTTCTTTTCTTCTAACCCTAAACATATTTAAGGAGTGTTTTAAGAGCCGTCAACATAGACACAAGTTGCATAAGCATTGAGCAATCCTTGTTTAAGCAAATTGTGCTCTAAGACGAAGTTCTTAACCAAGTTCATCTTCTTCAAGAAGTTGCTGTGTATTGTGCACCTTAGGGTTTTGTAACCAAGCATCTTCCTGATCTTCATTGCATAGGATGATCTGAATAACTTTGCAGCCAACCTTTTCTTCCTAAAGTTGGTATTTGAAGTCGCGTACTGGGATCCGCGCATCTGGTTAGTCACGTACTTGGGAGCCGTGCATCAAAAGGTGGGAACTGTCGCTACAGATCAAGCCCAATTGGGTATTGGGGTAAGGGTTCAACTGTAGGTTGGTAAGGTACTTGGGATTCCTTATTTGTAACCGCTTGATTTGATAATAGTGGAGTTTCGGGAGTGGTGACTTGAAAATCACCCGGTGGGATTTTTGCCGTTAGGGTTTTTCCCCATTCGTGAACAAATCACCGTGTCTTTTATTTTCCGCTGCATATTTAGTTATTCGGTGATTTGTTTGTGCTACCACGTATTTGCATGTTAAATTGATTAATTAATAATTTGGCTAAATTAATTAATTAGTTTAAATCACAAGGGGTCATTCAATTTGTGGCCTATCAAGTGGTATCAGAGCGGGCACACTCTGATTAGGTTTAATCTTTGTTGTGTTTGATCCATTGACCCCTGTTTGTCATGGATAGAGGACAATCTCTTATTATACCTCATTTATTTGATGGGACTAACTATGCCTACTGGAAAGTACGCATGAGAGCTTTTTTGCAGTCCTTAGATGAAAAGGTGTGGCAAGCTGTAGAGATTGGCTGGACCAAGCCAACGGAAGCGCCGGCTGACTGGGATGAAGCCAAGATCAAGGCGGCGAACTTCAACAGTAGAGCGCTGAATGCTCTATTTAGCGCTGTCACAAATGAGGAGTTCAAGAAGATATCCTCAACAGAAACTGCCAAGGAGGCGTGGACCATCCTTTAGACAACCTATGAAGGAACAAAGGCTGTCAAGGATTCAAAGCTACAGAGGCTCACTACTAGCTTTGAAGAAATTAAGATGGAGGAGGATGAGTCGTTCGATGAGTTCTATGCCAAGCTGAAAGACATAGTGAACTCAGCCTTCAATCTTGGGGAAACCATCCCTGAACCCAAGGTTGTAAGGAAGGTGCTCAGATCTCTACCTGAGAGATTTCATGCCAAGATTACGGCAATTGAAGAATCAAAGGACATTGATAAAATTCCTTTGACTGAGCTGGTTGGGAACTTGCAGACCTATGAGTTAGGGTTATCAAGAATAGGCAAGTCAAGCAAGGGCAAGAGCATGGCCCTGAAGGCTAAGAGCAGTGATACAGATAAATCTTCCGATGATGAAGATTCCAAGATAAAGTCCTACATTACGAGGCAGTTCAAGAAGTTTATGAAGAATGCCAATGGGAGGAGTTTCGACAAGGACCGAAGGCAATTCAGTTCTTCACAGTTCAAGAGCCAAGACAAAGGAAGAAAGGATGCCAAGGATGGCGGTCAGTACACTGTTCTGGCAGGACCAAAGTGTTTTGAGTGTCACGGGTTTGGACACACGAAGAATGAGTGTCCTACATATCTAAAGAGCATTGGGAAGAGCAAGGCTCTAGCTGCAACCCTTAGTGACACTGAGCCTGAAAATGATTCCGATGATGAGGATGACGGAATCCTAAATGCCTTCACTGCTTCAGTCAATTCTACTGATGGGATTGTTGAAGAAGAAGAAGAAGAATTGGTGGACATTGAATGTGAAAAGATGGATGACAAAGATGATATCCATTCAGCATATGAGAAGCTTTACAAGCTCTCTGAAAAGCATGAGAAGTTATACAGGCTAGCCACCAAGAAGCTCAGTGATGTGGAACTCGATAGAGAAGAATTGTCCACAAAGTTTGATGAGGCGAATCAAACTATTGGTGCACTGAGATTTGAGAACAACTTCCTGGCTGAGAAGACCAAGAAGCTTGAAGCAGAACTGTTTCAAGTTAGAGCTCAACTAGAGAGGACTTCAAGTGCAAAACTTGATGAGATGCTCAGCAACCAGAAATCTGCTTCAGATCGAACAGGTTTAGGGTATGGTCTTTCTTTCTCTAACTCTGCTTCTACTAGTTCTACTGTTTTTGTTCCTCCTGCTAATACTGTTAAAATTGAGAACATTGATGATAAAACTGAATTAGCTAGTGAGAACATAGACAAGGAAAAATCCATCTTAGGAGCACCCCCTAAGTTAGAAAAGAAAGAGGCTAAACTCCCTAGGGATAAGAAGGCTAACTCTCAGAAGCCTAAACAAAAGAAGCAGCATCTCTGTTATCATTGTGGAGCTGCTGGTCATACTCGACCTAATTGCTACAAGTGGCTAGCCACCCAACAGAGCAACAGTATGACAGCATCTGGAAGCCAAAATCAGCTTCAATCCTCTCTTGCTCCTCTTGGAGATCTTCTGAAAGCCATCATGTTCCTTTCGAACTTGAACGGTTTCAATTCTTCCCCCTCACCGCCGGCTCAAGGTTTTAATCAAAGGAAAGGTTCTTCCAAGGTGTGGAAGAAAAATGACTCAAAGTGATTTCATCACTTTCTTTTCCCTTCTTATTCTTCTTATTTGTTGCATTGCATGTGTGTTTTGCATTTTTATTGAGTCAGTCTAGTTTTATGCATTGTTTTGCTTTGTTAACATGTTTTTGTGTGTTTACTTTCAGTTTTGTTTATTTTGTTTTTGATATAAAAATAAAAAATAAAAAAAAATTGAAAAATTGAAAAATACAAAAACAGTGTGTGTTTTGTGTACTTTGGTACTTGTGTACCTTAGATGGCCAATGAAACAAAGTTTTCTAAACTTTGTATCTCTTGTAGCTTAGATGAGCATCTTTATGCACAACTAAGCAAGTGAGCTTTGTGGCTCGTGTTTGTGATGAGTAAGATTAGGTTATTTCTTAGACTTAACACTCATATCACTCTTTTTGACGGGTAGGACTAGAAAATCCTAAGAGAAAGGCATTAATAACCATCTCACCACAGTTGCCCGCCAATCATTAATGACATCTGTATGTTTCGACATAGCAAAAGTGTGATGTCAATGACATTTGTGTGCTTAGGCATAGCAAAATTGAAATGTCAAAATATCAATGGGTATTTCTTTTTTTTCTCATAAGCCCATGTATGATATGCTTTAAAAGGAAAATATGCAAAGAAATAAAAAGCAAAAAGATTAAAATGCTTTAAAAATGGTTGCAAGCGTGTATTCTAGGAGATGTGGGAGTTATAGGATGTACCTCAAAGGTGATAGTCCCCATCAAACAGTTATGATTGTGTGTGAGTTAAAGTTATTTTCTCATATCTCAGATCGTCATAACATGTATACACATATGCAATCTTGCGATGTTTTTCACACACAACACGCAATATTCTTTGCTACTTTTGATACATGTGCAGGTACAATGTGATTTGGCCATCACAAAGGTTTACATGTGCTTTTGTATGCTCACTAAACTGTCATGACTTATTTTTTGAAATAAAAATTGGTTAGACTTGTTTAGTGTGTGTGTGTGTGTTTTGGGAGATCCATGTGCTTAAATTTTGTTTGAGAGAGGTTATTTGAGAGCATTTTATGTTGATTGGATCATGGTTGAGGTGCATGTCTTGATTGCATTCATTTATGTGTTTTTCACTTCTCGAAAAACTGCTTTGAAAAACTGGCTCGACACCTCCTCGATACCTGGTCAGCTGTCGAGCTTCTAAGCCTTTTTCTTATCGCAATCTCGACACTTCCTCGACACCTTGTGGATCGATCGAGATTCTCTCTGTCTCCTCGATACCTTCTCGACACCACATCGATCGATCGAGCTTCTGGTATTGGTTCAGCTGTTTGATACCTTGATACCTCCTCGATACCTTAGCTGTCGAAGGCAAAATTCTCGACACCTTCCTCGATAGCACCCTCGATACCTCTCGACACCTCAGCTGTCGAGATTTACTGAGGTGCCTATTTAAGCTGCGATCGCGATTTCCCTCTCATTTTCTCGATCTCTCTTCGATCTGTCCGAGGCGGTTCGTCTTCCAGAGCAATTTTCTTCACTCCAACCTTCATCCAACGTGATTTCTGGCACTTCCTTGCTTCGAATCACCTGGTATGATCTTGTTATCCTTTGTTCTTCATGCATTTCATGATTTTGAAACTTAGGTTTTAAAGTTTTTGAAAATTTTGGGGTTTTTCAAAATCTTTGAGTTTTTGTTGAAATTTTGGGTTGGTTTTTCAATAAAAAGTGATTAAAATGTCATGCATTGCATTCCATGTGCATTAGAATGATATTTTCATGCATTTAGTTGTGTGATTCTTGTATGTGTGCTGCAAGGATTGGATTGGGCTGAGCCCATGATGCTCTTTATGTTTGCACGTCACATGACCATGCATTCCCATGCATACGTCCATTTTGTTCAACATATTTATCATATTTGAACTGTTTGGGACTTTTCTGATTGTCTCCCTCTCTATCTCTTTTCTCATTCTTTTACGTTAGTTGCATCTATGGCACCTAAACGTAAATCCACTCCGGCTCGGAACCCTCTATGTTCTGGAGCTTCTTCATCTTCTGATACTGCTCCTCATACTCTTCAGTTCCGTGATGTAGATGCCCAAAAGGCGTTTACTGAGAACTTTTCTAAACGAGGTGTTCATTCGGAACGCCACGTTGTTCTGGCGGACTTCGCCGACACTAACCTTCCCTCTGTCATTCACAGTAGGGGATGGGAGTCACTGTGTGACGTCCCGGTCACTTGTCCTCTCGTACTTATTCAGGAGTTTTACTCCAACATGTACGGGATTGATCGTTCAGTACCTCTCTTTCATACTCGCGTTCGAGGTACGCGCATTGCTGTCACACCACAGCTGGTTGCGGATGTACTTCATGTTCCTAGGATAGAGTTTCCTGACTATCCTACATGTGAGCGACTGAGGACTGTGTCCAAGGATGAGCTCATTACTGCTTTTTGTGAGCGCCCTTCTGAGTGGGGTGAGCATCAGTACACATCATGTAGACCTTTTGCTAAAGGTCCTAGGTTCCTTAACATGGTGATGACCTTTGTACTTCATCCTCTTTCTCACTATAACTCTATCACTGAGCCTCGTGCTCGTTTCTTGTTATCTCTACTTGAGCATCTCACGATAGGTTTTCCTTCCCACTTCATTTTCTCTATCATAGATGTTCATTTAGATGCGGCGTCCCGTGATAAGCTCATCTTTCCTTCCGCTATCACGAGGATTCTACGCCATTTTTCCATCCCTTTCCCTGTGTCCGACCACTTCACACACATATCTGCCATAGATGCCGCTACCATAAAACGTAGTGAGGCACAGTTCAGGTCGAGACAGCCGGATTCCACTTCGCCCTCCCATTCGGCTCCATCCAGATCTGCTCCATCTACATCGACTGCTCTTCCTTCCTCAGGCGATGTATCTCTTGGAGATATTATGGCGCAGCTGCAGCGCATGGATGCTCGCCTTGATACACTCACCACTGAGCTGTATCAGGTGAACGTTCGTGTTGGTCGTATTGCACGACGGCAGGCGACCATGGGTGGTTTTGCATCTGAGGCTTCTCCTCCACCACCTCCTCCAGTTGCTTCAGATTCTGATACTGAGGATGATGATGATGATGATGGTGATGACGATGATGCTTCTGATGATGATGATGAAAATGCTAGCTCTACTGATGAGATGTCTACATGACACTCTACCCTTTGTCATTCGTGACAAAAAAGGGGAGTAGTTTTGGGATTATGAGAGTAGTCATCTTAGGGGGAGAGTTAGTATAGGACATTTTTGATAGGGGGAGTGTTCATATCTTTGAGGGATGTAGTGAGGCTTTAGATGTATCTTTTCTTTTCCATTCTTTATAGATACATTGGTCTTGTATATCAGTTTACATACATTGTACTTATCTTTCTATATATGTGGATGTATGTTTTTCTTTCACCTATCTCTTCATGTGTTGTTTCTTTTCTCTCTTTATACACATGTTCTTTATATTTGTATGCAATCTAGTTAATTCTGTTTCACACAAGATGCCTTGATGAGTTTTGTTTAAAAGTGTTTCAGAAATACAGGTTGTCAAAGTCTACTTGCCATAAACTCTCTTTTTGCAAAGTTCTTCAAGAGTTTGTGTTAGGATAGATTTTATTGTATTTAACAAGTGAATATGAGTTGAGTGATTTATGACTTCTCTCATATGTTCATTTGTTTGTTGTGGTTTTGTCACGGATTGCCAAAGGGGGAGATTGTTAGGACATATGTGTTCACACTTAAGAACATATGTCATATTTTATGTAAATTGGCTAATCCTTTGACAAAACGCACTCTACTTGTAATTGGGTAGTTCTAGGTGTTTTTAATACTTCAAGAAACAATGTTTCAAGATCAAGTGTTGAAGTCATCAAGTCTGTCCAAGAAAAAGCAAGTTGAAGTGCAGAATTTTTAAAGCTCGACACCTGCTTGACACCTGCTATCTGTCGAGAATTAAAAAGTCAGAATTCCAATCTGATTTTCTTGGGATCCGTGAATGTGTTTTTGGGCCTTCTTTTCTTCTAACCCTAAACATATTTAAAGAGTGTTTTAAGAGCCGTCAACATAGACACAAGTTGCATAAGCATTGAGCAATCCTTGTTCAAGCAAATTGTGCTCTAAGATGAAGTTCTTAACCTAATTCATCTTCTTCAAGAAGTTGCTGTGTATTGTGCACCTTAGGGTTTTGTAACCAAGCATCTTCCTGATCTTCATTGCATAGGATGATCTGAAGAACTTTGCAGCCAACCTCTTCTTCCTAAAGTTGGTATTTGAAGTCGCGTACTTGGATCCGCGCATCTGGTTAGTCACGTACTTGGGAGCCGTGCATCAAAAGGTGGGAACTGTCGCTACAGATCAAGCCCAATTGGGTATTGGGGTAAGGGTTCAACTGTAGGTTGGTAAGGTACTTGGGATTCCTTATTTGTAACCGCTTGATTTGATAATAGTGGAGTTTCGGGAGTGGTGACCTGAAAATCACCCGGTGGGGTTTTTGCCGTTAGGGTTTTTCCCCATTCGTGAACAAATCACCGTGTCTTTTATTTTTCGCTGCATATTTAGTTATTCGGTGATTTGTTTGTGCTACCACGTATTTGCATGTTAAATTGATTAATTAATAACTTGGCTAAATTAATTAATTAGTTTAAATCACAAGGGGTCATTCAATTTGTGGCCTATCAAATCCGAGCTCAAACTTTTTGGCATTCTCACAAACTCGAGTTCAAACATTGTTTTTAAGCTTGTCTCAATCTCGAGGCAAGCTTGAGCATTTGATTTTTATTGAAGAACCAAGCTCAAACATGCACTACTCGACAAAACTTGGCTCGTTTATAGCCCTATGCACCAAGTTGAGAATTTGAGAATAAGAGGAACGAAAGAATCAAAAGAGAGAATGATGGATTGCCTATTCTTGGTTCAAGGGAAGAGAGGTGGAAGGGAGAGCGAGTAAGGAAAAAAGAGGGAAAAGGAACTTTTTGTTGTTTAAATGGGTGGAACTTGGAAGTGAAGAGGAGGAAAATTAATTGAAAGGATTTTCTTTTGAGCAAATGCAACCCAAAAGTTTTCACAAGCTGATAAACTTTTATTATTTTTTGACTGGACCCATCATTAACATTATTTTTTTACTTGCTACTAACAATAAGTAAAATTAGTTAGTTGTAAAAAAAATTTATCTAAATTTTTATGTCTATAGAATTTCTCGCTATTTTCCCCTCAAATTTACTATTTTCGTTCTTTCCAAATTGGAGAGAGAAAGAGAGGAAGAGAGGTAGGGAGAGACATTCCCTTCTGAGGTTTGTTTAAAGGCTTGTATAAGTGAGTGAGAGTATTTTATTTATTTTTTAATTAAATATTTCGTTAAAAAAATTTCGTTGTGTATTTATAAAAAGTTAAAATCCTCAAGGAAAAAGAATCATGTTTGTTCAAACTTTAGAGGGAGTATCATTTTGTGAAGAGAAAACATTAGGCCCAGAGCTGGCGTAAAACCATTGTTTTACGCCAGCCAATTAGACCACGCCACGTCAGAAAAAAAAAAAAAGCTCCCAGCAATAATCTCTCTCCAAACAGCCAAAACCTCTCACGCCCTTCACGCCGAACCTCCACCACCGCCATAGCCTGATTGCCGGAGCCTAAACTTAAAGAAACAATAGACCTCCAAAAAAAAACGATAGACCTTTGCTTCCTTCATTTAAATATTATTTTTTTTATTCTTCCTCAACTCTTTCTTTCTCTTCCTCTTCGTCTGTCTCTCTTCTCAAAT
The DNA here is from genome assembly GCA_023736055.1 of Quercus glauca. Taxonomy (NCBI): domain Eukaryota; kingdom Viridiplantae; phylum Streptophyta; class Magnoliopsida; order Fagales; family Fagaceae; genus Quercus; species Quercus glauca. Next base: position 9,250,455 of record CM043321.1, read on the forward strand.
ACAAAGCAGCCACCCAAAACTGCCACCACCACACCAAACCCAGATCTGCCACCACCACACGAACCAGCCACCCAAAACTCAAACTACCACCACTACTACTTTACTTGAAACTTAACCACCACACCACCACCACCATAGCCAAAATCTAAGAAACCCACACTCAAAATCAATCACCACCGCCAAACCCACACCCAAACCCACCACCACCAAATCCAAGAAACCCATACCCAAAATCAATTACCACCACAGTCAAAATCGACCAAGCCCACGGAGATGGAGAGAGAGAGAAAATAGGAAAGAGAAGCGAAAAAAAAAATTGGTGAAGAAAGAAAAAGAAAAGAGAGAAGGGACGAATGATGAAGAAAGAAAAAAAGAAAGTGAGAAAGAGTGGCGTTCAAACAAAGGAACCAGAGGAAGAAAGAAAAAAGAAAAAAAAAAAAGAAGAGAGATAAGGGATGAATGGTGAAGAAAGAAAAGAAGAAAGTGAGAAAGAGTGGCGTTCAGACAAAGGAACCAAAGGAAGAAAGAAAAAAGAAAAAGTGGGGAAGTAAAAGAAAGGGGGAAAAGTAGGAGTGTTTTAAGCTGGGAGTTTTTTTTTTTCTGATGTGTCGTGGTTTGATTGGCTGGCGTAAAACACTGGTTTTACGCCAGCTCCAGACCTAATGTTTTCTCTTTTGTGAAGCCTCAGCCTCAAAGAAATTTGATGTAGATTATGAAATCATCATTGAATTATATACTAGTATTACAGTTGACAAATCCATTGGGCGCAGCTATTTATGCTGGTAGTGCGTGTACTTTCTTTCGAGTAACGAAGCATGAAAGTTGGTATTAGGTTTAATCATAAGAATCAATGACCTAGAATGATGATTTACTTTGTTTTTTGTTAGAGTCAAGTGCATTTCTTCCATAGTTATGTAGAATTGTTTTTAAGAGAGATGAAATATTATGTTAGGAAGTCAGTGTATAAACCCATTGATAATCCATAATTCCTAACCACTTCAGGCTAACATGATCAAAGCTATTAATCAACGCATTGTGAAAACACCAAAGCCAATAAAAATTTAACCAAAATGAGGGAACCCTGCCTAAAAAGGGCAAACTAACTGCGCTAAAAAAAAGGGCATACTAACTACTTTCATTCCCTAAATATCAAACATGACTAAAAACGAGGATTAGGCCTATATTTGGAATCCAAACATTTATGTTTCATTTTTATCTATTTGAAGAACAATCCCCACTAAATGGTGAGTCTCTTCAGAACACCACCAAACACAATGTCATGCAGCAACCAAGTTGGAGCATCAAGACATTGTTACAATAATTTGTTATACAACCTTGTCAATTTTACAGAACTTGTCAAACCTAAAGCACCACACCAATTCAAACCACCCCACCCCCCCCCCCCCCTTTCTCTCTCTCTCTCTCTCTCTCTCTTCCCCCATCCCCATAACAAATATCAAACCTCTTGTATAAAGTATGTCAAAGCTTTGCAATCTGTTTTAAAATGGAAAATGAATTATAAACCATTTAAGAAGATTTGCGCAGAGTATTCAACTACTAAACTTAGAGAGGGCTTTAAATCCCCAAACCATTTATTCAATCTCCTCTCTCGTTTCTAACTAGCCTCAGCTGATCTGTCCACGAAAAGGGGAAAATATTATACTTAATGCAATCAGTCATCTCAAATTTCAACTAAATCAACAGAACAATAGAAAGCTAGAATATTAGCAGCAAAACCTTTTTAATCACTATAGGTAGTCATAAATACTGATAGTAGTTTTTTCCTTGTAGCAAATTCACCTTCTTTTCCTTCAATTATGCCTATAGTAGTTAATGACAGAATCAACAACCATAAGTTTGAATTTAGAATTTATAAGCTATATTTTAAATAAACATGTTTATGGGGAGTGAAAAAATAAGTAGGATATAAATTTTCATATAACTAAGATAAGGCATGCACATATACAAGTACACTTATTGGTTGAAAGAATCTTCTAAACGATGGCATTCTACCTTCAATGATAATAAATCCAATTCACATTTGTTCCAATTATTTCTATTGGCTATCAATCAGAAAGACAATGAACTATTCTATCTTTACATCATAGGATAGAGAGGATAATTCAAATATATTGTAGATCATGCACATAATGTCATAGTAACTCATACTGAAATTTTTTTAAAAACAAAATAATACTTCACTTCTCAATATGATTTATTTGGAGGAAGCTTAACGTAACTTAAAATCAAAATATAATAAGGTAGTGGGGTGAAGCAACTTAAGGCCGGTTTTTGGCCATACAAGAAGATCCTCAAATTTTTCAATTTGTGAAACATAAAAAGCACGTGCATTGTTTTCAATATTCATCCCTTTCACATCATTTTCGCAATAAAACTGTATAAGATCTGAACCAAGCCAGTGTGCTTTTACACAGTTCATTTTCATCAATGAGAAGACAAGTTTATGATTATATAAAAATGGAAATTGTTTTATTGTGCACATTAAAGAGGTATGAGTAGCATCTAGGATGGACACATTAATGTATAGGGGGACCAATTTGTCATTAGATGTAGAAATAATGGGACTAGTACAAGGAAAGAAAAATAGTAGAGAAGGAAAATGAATATTATGCCCAATTTGTCTTTTAAACCAAGTAGCATTTACTAGCTATTTTTTCAAGTCATAACTAACTACATTTCAGAGTGTTTGATGAGGTTCAGAAGTATATTGCAGGCTAATTTTGTAAGAGACTGTGATGAGAAAATTAAGCACTAAATTAAGCACTATTAGAGGTTAACTTTGTTCAAGCAAAAAACAAGGTTTAGTTGTCTTGCAACATAACAGCCACAAAGACTGAAAGCCAAAATCAGTAATGATTTTTGACCAGCTAACATTCTTACTTTTAAAAAGGCAGCTATCAGGACCATCAAAGATTGAATAGTATGACTATTAGCTAACATGAACACAAAGTTGTAGGGGCAGACAAAAGTCCTTCAAGACTAAAGAAGCAAACATAAGATTTAAGATCACGTGATCAGAGCCCCCTTTTGTGAAGCTATACTCAGTATATTGTGACAATAAAACTAATAAGTTGAAAATCTTCTAGCCTTTTTAAACTGATCTTTAGTTCTTAGGGTTCATGATGAAACCCACAAAACCACAAACTGGCACTTGCCACATGGAAATGTGGAATGCCCATAAAACACAAGGGATTCAAGCACTTGCCACATCATCAAATTTCACTTAAGTTAACCAAACTGACTAACGGATCTACGCATAGGGGAGTGAAGTATAACAAACATACCATAGGGTACCTCTATACCGTAGGGGTGGTAGTTGCATTCCCAAAAAGAAAGTTAATAAATAAACAAAGAGTACATAAAGGTGACAAACTTAGGACACAAATGAATTCTTACCTACCCGATCATAACTGGAAGCTAACGTGCATTCTTGCACATACCTAAACATTAAACATTCAACAAAATATGTATACTGAAATCTCCTTCACACCCTTCAATCATCCATGTTGATTTTATTATATCAAATGCCTTTAAGCCGGATAATGCAACAACAAAAAAGTCATAGTTTCCAGCATGCTCTTATCCTTTTCAAACCTTAACATGGTAGACTATGTACAAGAAGACATATATTTAAAAATTTCATACCACATCAATTGGTAGCACACTAAATCATCTCTCATACAGCATAGAATTTCAAAACATAAAAAAATCCCGATGTATACTTTTATAGATGAAGCAAGTGTGTGTATGCCATTGAGAGTGTAAAAATAAAGGGGTAGATGTAACTTGCAGAATATTTGTCTATCACAACAAAATTGATTGATAGTTCTCTGTCTCGCGAGTCTAGACCATACCTATATTGTATTGTCTCTCAAAAGTTAAAACCCATAGAATGAGTACTGTTTATAATTGCACTATATATTTTACATTTTATCAGATAGATAATGATTAAAATCCTCTAGGGAACATTCACCACTAAGGTACCTAGTACCATAATGTAGAATTAGTACTTTTTACAGTTACAGACTACAAATTTTGCCCTATATCAGATGGACACAGATTAAAGTGTTCCATGAAACATACACCACTAATGTACCCTGTACTCTACAATTTTCTACCATTGGCAAATAATACAACAGCAATAATGTATCTCCAATTTTTCCCTCTTCAATTTATATCTACTTCCAATAGCTGCATAAGTAAGGTTGTCTCTGAATCTAAAATCTCCTACAATAAAATTGTTGCCACAGCATTTGCTTACCTCAAAATCATCATCCAATTTCAAGAACTGCCTATTGAAGAAGGCAGCAGCCAATTTCAAATTCAATATGACACTATAGAAATCAAAGTTTACAAAGCAGACAACATCTAAAACTTTCAATTGATTAAGCACACGCATATCATCAGTAATGGTTACAAGCTAGAAACCAAGGCCGGCCCTAGACATTTTGAGGCCTTAGGCGAGAACTAAAAATGGGGCCTTTTTTTATACTAATATATTAATTAAATTAATGTTTATTTAATATATTTATATTATAATTGTAGGGACTCAAAATGTAATGGACCCTTAACAATAAAATTTGTAGAGAAGTGGGTTTAAGGCTTTGGCATCACCGAAGTGTACCATGGCTGGTGTAAAGTTTATAACCATAACAAAGGATGATATGAGTTTCCTCGGAATCTTTGGAATTTGGCTAAGTGTTTGCGGTGTATCTTTGTCCTCGGCTCAGGCCAAGGATCCATATTTCTCTCTTTCTCCCCCCTTTTACTTGCTGGGAGCCCTCTTGAATATATAGTCCCTTTTCTTTTAATCTTCACCCTCCATTTGTCAATTATCTGGTCTCTCTGTATCAGGGTCTGTCCCATCGTCTGTAATTAGCAGGCTTTATGTTAGTTCTTAGCCGTCTTTGCAGACTTCCTATTAGTTGTAGTTATCGAGGCAACTGAGCTTGCTGGTCATATCACCATTAAAACGGTCAGGATGTTGGTGGGATAGTTTCAATGGGTGAGGGGTGTTTATCCCTTTATCAAAAGTCGGTGCGCCGAGGATGAATCATCCTCGGCGAGGCCTTGGGTGACCTGGGCTCTATCATATTGTACTCGGCTTAGTACTATCCTCGGCGCGGGCCTTGGGCCGCACATACTGGGCCAGCGCGGTTAGTGTAGGAGGGCCCCACAATAGCCCCTCAAAATTCTGCTGCACGTCCCCCTGGGCGGGGAGGAGGATTTTGACTTCCTCGGCGTTTTTCCTCAGCCTGTTGGCTATACCTTGTCGTCAGTGCTATCGCTTTTGTAGCCGTTTTTTACAGTTTTCTTTTCGCGCAGAGTGTCATCCGAGGATGGTTGGGCGTGGGTCGTTAGCACTATAGTACCCAGTTCTTCACGATTTTTTTGTCTCTGACAGGATTTGTTTATTCGGCACCTAAAAAGGGGATTGGCTTTGCCTCAGTTTTTAGCTCATGACCCGTACGAGAGCCCTGGCTTTGATCAACGTTTGCGCGGCCTCATAACGACCGATTTCCATAGAGGTTTAGGTCTGAAATTTGTACAAGACCTCGCTTTTCCTTAGCGTTTATTATTTTTTTTAAGGGGAGATTTCCTTCTCGCTGACCTGAGGTCTTTGACCATGCAATGCGTTTAAGCTTTACTTTGTGCTCGGTTTTCTTATTTTATGCTTGGTTCTCTCTGGGGCTTGGGTCCGAGGACCATGCGATGCCTTGGTTTTGCTTATCGTTTAGCTTTCATGATGACGTGTTTTTCCTGCTGGAAGTATCGAGTTTCTCGATCTCATTTAGCTATCTGAAGTATCTGTTTTCCCATAAGGCCTGGGTCCGAGGACCATGCAGTGCCTTGGTTCTGTCCAGTACCTAGTTTTCCATTTTTAAACATTTGAAGTATCTGGTTTCCCCATGAGGCCTGGGTCCGAGGACCATGCAGTGCCCTGGTTCTGTCCAGTACCTAGTTTTCCATTTTAATCATCTGAAGTATCTGGTTTCCCCATGAGGCCTGGGTCCGAGGACCATGCAGTGCCTTGGTTCTGTCCAGTACCTAGTTTTCCATTTTTAAACATCTGAAGTATCTGGTTTCCCCACGAGGCCTGGGTCCGAGGACCATGCAGTGCCTTGGTTCTGTCCAGTACCTAGTTTTCCATTCTAATCATCTGAAGTATCTGGTTTCCCCGTGAGGCCTGGGTCCGAGGACCATGCAGTGCCTTGGTTCTGTCCAGTACCTAGTTTTCCATTTTTAAACATCTGAAGTATCTGGTTTCCCCATGAGGCCTGGGTCCGAGGACCATGCAGTGCCTTGGTTCTGTCCAGTACCTAGTTTTCCATTCTAATCATCTGAAGTATCTGGTTTCCCCGTGAGGCCTGGGTCCGAGGACCATGCAGTGCCTTGGTTCTGTCCAGTACCTAGTTTTCCATTTTTAAACATCTGAAGTATCTGGTTTCCCCACGAGGCCTGGGTCCGAGGACCATGCAGTGCCTTGGTTCTGTCCAGTACCTAGTTTTCCATTCTAATCATCTGAAGTATCTGGTTTCCCCGTGAGGCCTGGGTCCGAGGACCATGCAGTGCCTTGGTTCTGTCCAGTACCTAGTTTTCCATTTTTAAACATCTGAAGTATCTGGTTTCCCCATGAGGCCTGGGTCCGAGGACCATGCAGTGCCTTGGTTCTGTCCAGTACCTAGTTTTCCATTCTAATCATCTGAAGTATCTGGTTTCCCCATGAGGCCTGGGTCCGAGGACCATGCAGTGCCTTGGTTCTGTCCAGTACCTAGTTTTCCATTTTTAAACATCTGAAGTATCTGGTTTCCCCATGAGGCCTGGGTCCGAGGACCATGCAGTGCCTTGGTTCTGTCCAGTACCTAGTTTTCCATTCTAATCATCTGAAGTATCTGGTTTCCCCATGAGGCCTGGGTCCGAGGACCATGCAGTGCCTTGGTTCTGTCCAGTACCTAGTTTTCCATTCTAATCATCTGAAGTATCTGGTTTCCCCATGAGGCCTGGGTCCGAGGACCATGCAGTGCCCTGGTTCTGTCCAGTACCTAGTTTTCCATTTTAATCATCGATTTTACCTAGGTATCCGTAGCCGTTTTAATTCTTGCCGCGTTTTACGCTAAGCATTAAATAATTACAATTTTCAAGCAGAATAATAATAACAATAAATGCTGAAGTTGGTAGAGGATAAGACCTTGCCGTGTTCTGCCTCTTCGTTTGGTGGGATTCTTCAGATAACGAGGCGTCTTTTGGGCTGTCCGGGTGAGGCGTTCTGACGCTTCGGTGTCTTCCCGTTTAATGAGGCGTCCCCTCATTAATATTGACCATGGATTGATGAGGATCTAACGGTTGGCAAGCCCCTCGGAAATTGGGGCGGCATTATTGCCTCCGGAAATCTCTCCCTGGGATTCATTGTGGATTCGGCCCTCATCAATGTTTCTCCCACTATAAAAGGCGTTCCTAGGGCGAACCTCCCCTTCACGTTTGACAAGCACTCATTCTGAAACTCCCCAAAAACACGTCGCCAAAAATTCCTCAGGGCGCAACCATTCGAGCCCCTTCGCATGAACTGGCCCTGGAAAAGGGCGCTCCAGAGAATGCACAGCCCCCATCAGGAGCCGAGGATGGCATTCCGACTCTGGCCGCCACGCTGGTGTGGAGGTAGGGGAGATCCGAAGATTCTCCTTCTTTTCAACCTAACCGGGGACACAGCCCTCCTTACCACCTGGAGGAGGATCCGGACAGAACGTAACCTCCCTCTCTTGGGTATGGGTCTTTGACCCCCCAAGCAGGCTACAGTGGGGGTCGGAGAGAAACCAGGCGGAACCCAAGAGCGCAACCGTTGGGTTCCGCGGCCTCTTCCACCCCTTAATGTAGCTTTCCTATCTTCTCCACCCTTCTCCCTTCTCACGTCTTCTCTCTTCTCACTTCCGCTTTCTTCCTTCCTCCTCTCGTCCTCCACTTCTTTTTCTGATATTTGTTCTTCATCTCTTCTTTTCTTCATCTCTTCCTCTACTCTCCTTTTCTATCTTCTGTTCTTCTGCCATTGTTGCTCTGTCGGCTTCGTCATGTGTCTGCCTTTGTAGTTAGCTTTAGAACAAGCCCCCTGGGCATTACTTGTAAGAGATGTAATTTTACTTCATATATGAATAAAAGAAGTAGATTTGTTTCACTTGTTATCTTTCTTTTTCTTTCTTTTTCGCATATTCTTGTTCTTGTGATTGTTGACTTCTGAATCATTGTTGTTGTAGTAGATTGTATTGTTTTTTGTACATTATTTCGGAAAGTGCTGCTCTTAATTTCCTTACTCCGACCACCGCACTTGCCGGCGCACAAATCCTTCCCACAGACGGCGCCAATTGTAGGGACTCAAAATGTAATGGACCCTTAACAATAAAATTTGTAGAGAAGTGGGTTTAAGGCTTTGGCATCACCGAAGTGTACCATGGCTGGTGTAAAGTTTATAACCATAACAAAGGATGATATGAGTTTCCTCGGAATCTTTGGAATTTGGCTAAGTGTTTGCGATGTATCTTTGTCCTCGGCTCAGGCCGAGGATCCATATTTCTCTCTTTCTCCCCCCTTTTACTTGCTGGGAGCCCTCTTGAATATATAGTCCCTTTTCTTTTAATCTTCACCCTCCATTTGTCAATTATCTGGTCTCTCTGTATCAGGGTCTGTCCCATCGTCTGTAATTAGCAGGCTTTATGTTAGTTCTTAGCCGTCTTTGCAGACTTCCTATTAGTTGTAGTTATCGAGGCAACTGAGCTTGCTGGTCATATCACCATTAAAACGGTCAGGATGTTGGTGGGATAGTTTCAATGGGTGAGGGGTGTTTATCCCTTTATCAAAAGTCGGTGCGCCGAGGATGAATCATCCTCGGCGAGGCCTTGGGTGACCTGGGCTCTATCATATTGTACTCGGCTTAGTACTATCCTCGGCGCGGGCCTTGGGCCGCACATACTGGGCCAGCGCGGTTAGTGTAGGAGGGCCCCACAATAATATATTTCATTTACAATTTATTTTTCTTGCCTTTGAGATGCAAATTGACTAATTATTTTCAATTTTCTTCTAGTTGAACATCATTATGGTGAATTTGTTCATTTGTGACATTTTCATCATTATTTTCATTTTCTTCTAAATTATTTTGAAGTTCATTATCAAGATTTGTTGTATTGCAAAATTGAACATCATTGTTATCTTACAATTGTATCATTTCATTATCTTCTAACTCTTGTTGGTGAATTTCTTGCTCATTTGTGATATTTTCATCTAAATTTTGTGTTATATTTTGTTTATTACTAATAACAAATTTATCTATTGATCCTTTTTGAGACTCAGTTAATTTTTCTTCTTTTTTTCTTTTTTTAAGTTTTTCATATCTAGATGCATATTTTCTAGTAGAAATTTCTAATTAAACAATATATTTATAAAGACTAAAATAAAAAATAACTTTCAAGTGTAGAGAAAATGAGAAATAGAACCTGATTTATATAAAAAATATTGTTGTAGTTTTATCGAATAATAACAAGTTTTTAGCAATCTCAATATGCATAAATAAAGACTTATTCTCTATATTATCACTAACTAAAATATATATATATATAAACACAAGATTAAATTTAAAAAAAAAAATTTAAGTACAGCCATATCACAAGGCTTATTAATAAGACCCACCCAAAAAAAACACAAAACAAATAGTATCTTATCTAATACAGTAATATCTATAACCCAAAAAAAAAAAAGCAGTCTTAAAAAAAAAAAAAAAAACACTTGAAGGCCCAAACCAAGCAAACGTGAAACGTCCTGGCAGGAGGAGGTAGGCCCAATCTTTTTATCTTAACAAATAACAAATAAAATGAAGAGACCAATCCCTAGTTAAATTATACCTGATACGCTCATCCGCAGAAAACTCAAAACGACAAAACCTAGAGTAGCTGCAGAGGCTCAGAGCACTGAGCACTGAGCACTGAGCACTGAGCAAGGCGGAGAAAGCTGTGGAGAGAATCAGAGAAATTTTGGGCGCCAGCAACAGTGGAGCGGTGGACAGAATCAGAGAAAGAATGAGATGAGAGAGGCCTGAGGCGGAGAGCAGAGAGAAAGAAGCAGAGGGAACGGTGAAACTAAAATTTTTAGGTATTTGAGTTGTTTTATTTGTTTTGATTTGTGATTGTTTTGTGGTTAGTCTCTTAGACCGGATTTTTGGTTTGTCTAGAGAATAATAATGTTATTTTTGAGCAATGATTTTGTTTAGAACCAATGTTTAACCGGGTTTATCAAAATTTTTGTTTTTTTGGTTAAAAGGATGCGCCGGATATTTATAATTCATCTGAAACTAAATTTTTTTTCCCCTACTACCCCTTCTTTTCTAAAATTTTGGGGCCTCCCTTCCACTTGGGGGCCTTAGAGCATTCACAGCAGTGGTTGTAAAATTTTAGCTATTTAGCTCCACAAAAAGTCACTTTATCTATTTTACCTACACACATGCTACAGCAGTGGATCTATTTTAGCTTCTAACACAATAAAATAATATAAACACCCCAATAAAATAATATTTCATTCAACAACCAACACAAAACAACCACCACCATCAAACCCATAAAAATCACTACACAACCACAACTCCGTCGTGCCCATCAAAACCATTGAAGAAGAAAAAAAAAAAGAAAGCAGAAAAATCACAGCCGGAAACACAAACCCAGCCCGAAACAAAAACCGAAACCCATGCCCGAAACAAAAACCTAGCCCGAAACACAATCACAGCCCGAAACAAAAAATCGAAACGCCGAAAATAGAGAAGAGAGGCCGAAATGGGTCAGGTCGGCGGCCGAACGTGGGTCGAAAACAAAAACCCAGCCCGAAACACAAAACCGAAACACAAAGCCAAAACTCAAGCACAGTCCAAAACGCAAAACCGAAACGCCGAAAATAGAGAAGAGAGGCCGAAATGGGTCAGGTCAGCGGCTGAACGTGGGTCGGCGGCGACGGGTGAGAGAGCTTGAACGGAGATCGGAGCTTGAGAGAGAGCTAAAGAAGAGATCGGAGCTTGAGGCGAGCTTGAACGAATGAGATCGGAGCTTGAACGAATGAGGCCGGCGATGAGATCGGAGCTTGAGAGAGAGCTGAAGAAGAGATCGGAGCTTGAGGCGAGCTTGAGGCGAGCTTGAACGAATGAGATCGGAGCTTGAACGAATGAGGCCGGCGATGAGATCGGAGCTTGAGATCGGAGCTTGAGGCGAGCTTGAACGAATGAGAGGTTTTGTGAGAGAGAGCTGAAGAAGAGAGTTGGACCGAATAGAGCTTGAGAGCTTGAGAGGTTCAATGAGAGAGAGCTGAAGAAGAGACCGGATTTGATTGAATAAAAAAAGTAAAGAAGTAAAGGTGGACTAATAAAATAGTATTATAATTTTTTGCTTCAAGCTACAGTGCACATGTATAGATACATGTGCACTGTAGCAAATCATGTATAAATTATACCTATAGTTCCACTGCTGTGAGCTTTTTTTTGTGATTTTGGAGCTAAATTTTAGCATTATAGCATTATAGCTCCACTGCTGTGAATGCTCTTAGGCAATTGCCTAATTCGCCTAGGTGTAGGGCCGGTCCCGCCAGATACCAGAGTTGTTCAAAACAATGACTTTGCCAAACTTCACAATCAACAATAAGCATGAAAAACTATTAGTAAAAGAATAGTCAATTCTTTCATTTCCAACAAAACCTAGATCCTTTAGATTCTGTCCTTCATGCACTACTAAGGATTCCACTAAAATTTCTTCTTAGGTGTCATCAACATTTTGCTCATTGCTTTTCCTTTTTATTTCACTCACTCTTTTCCTTTCTTTTATGGGTTCTGCTTCGTTCAAGTTTTTGGAAAACTATTTGGTTCTTTGGAAACAGAAATGAAAAGCTTGATTAATTTACACTGTGCCTCTGCCTTATATACACGAAGCAGAGCAAAGAGAAAAACTTAACTAACTAACCAACTCTAATCGCCTAATTAACAAGAGAATGACAGCTGTAAACCACTAATATTAACTCATACGTGCCAATAACTACACGTGCTAACAGATAACTATTAATACTTAAGTGCAACGACATCGTTTAGCTTTCAACCGTACTTTCTTTCTTTTGGTCTCAGCTGTATCGTTTTGCTCAAGAATAATAATTGCTGAATAGAATATAGGGGTTTTTGTAGGGTTTCTCTTTCTCTGAACCAAAAAAAAATGCCTTCTCACCTGGGCGCAGAGGCGCTCTCAGCCTCGGGCCGGAGCTCCGAGAAGCTGAGCCTCCCAACACTCCAGTCGAAGATGAAGTCCGACCCGGACGGTTACGAGTCGGAGCTAATCCTCCTCTACAGCCAATTCAAGTCCTCCCTCGAACTCTTCCAGCAACAAGCGGCGCTCAATTTCACCTCCATCAGCGGCATCGGCAGCGACCCCTCCGTCGCCAAAGACCTCGGCGACAGAGCCTTGATTTTGGCCCATGTCACCCCTTTTTACCCCAACCACCTCGCCGACTTCCCCAAACAACTCGCCGCTTTGCTCTCCTCCGCCTCTAGATCGCTTCCCTCCAGCCTCCGGTGCCACGTTGCCCAATCTCTCATTCTACTCTCCAATCGACAGGTAGGTATTTCCCTTTAAGTAATGTTTTTCGCACTTTTTATTTTATTTTATTGGATTGAAATTTTGTGAATTTCGATGATGAATTATGTGTTCTCTAACACGCGTGCCAAATTTTGTGTCGATTGGACGTTATTTACTATTCGATTCAGGAACTCGTCTTCTGTTTGAATAAAAATGACGAGGTTAATTTAAAACAATATTGAGGGATGTAAAATTTAATATGAACCCAACCCATATATGTTTATATGAACGGAGTCATTTTTGGAGCATTGACACATTTTCGATGATGAATTATGTGTTCTCTATGTTGGTAACACGAGCATGCCAAATTTAGTGCGAATTGGATGTTTTTTTCTATTCGATTTAGAAACTTGTGTTAATTTAAAAATTGGTTTCGACTCAAACACAAGAACTTCCAATTTAAACATTTTGCGCGGATGATATTGTAATTCTAACGAGTTAATAACTCTTTTTTATTGGATTGAAATTTTGTGAATTTTGATGATGAATTATGTGTTCTCTATGTTGGTAACATGCATGCCAAATTTAATGTTTGATTCAGAAACTCATGTTAATTTAAAAATTGGTTTCGACTCGAGCACAAAAACTTCTAATTTAAACATTTTGTGGATGATATTGTAATTCTAACGAGCTAATAACTCTTTTTTATTGGATTAAAATTTTGTGAATTTCGATGATGAATTATGTGTTCTCTATGTTGGTAACACGAGCATGCCAAATTTCATACTGATTGGATGTTATTTATTATTCGATTCAAAATCTCGTGTTAATTTAAAATTGGTTTTGACTTGAACACAAAAACTTCTAATTTAAACATTTTACAGATGATATTGTAATTCTAAACGGTGGCTTTGATAAAATTTGCATCCATTAAAACAATATTGAGTGATGTAAAATTTAATATGAACCCAACTCATAAATTTTTATATGAATGGAGTCATTTTTGGAACATTGACATGTTTTCTTTTTTTCGTTTTGGTTGTTTTAGATGATTGATATTGAAGAAACCCTAGCATTGTTCATGGACTTACAGTCTCTAGGGGATAAGCCTTTAAGAAAATTGGCTTTCTCTCATGTTATTCATAGCATTAAGCGAATGAATCAGAAGCACAAGAATGATGCTAAGAATCGTAAGCTCCAAAATATCGTGTTTGCAATGCTACAGGTCTGTAGTATTAATCATTTTTCCTTTTTTGTTTGCTGAAAAGTTAAAACCATGAATTTGAGGTCAATTGGGTTAATAATTTGAGTTTTTGTGTATAATATGATAGCAAGATGATGAAGCAAAAGCCAAGAGAGCTCTCACCACGCTATGTGAGCTTCACCGGAGGAAGTTGTGGTTCGATGATAGAACCGCAAATGCCATTGCTACTGCGTGTTTTCATTCGTCGCCAAGGTAGTTACTAGTCATGTAGCATTAGTAAAATTTTCCAGTCTTGGATTTCAGATGAAACAATTTTGTGTTTCTTAAATTAATCAGGATCATGATTGCTGCTCTGTCATTTCTTCTTGATTACGAGAAGATTGAAGACGATGACGATAGTGATGCTTCGAGTGGTGAAGATGACCCGAATCCTCAAGCTCCTCATGTTGTCATCAATAAACAGGCTATTTATAACGTTAGTTGCACTTTTTATATAGAAAATTCACTTCAATTATACAGATTACTGCAATGTATTATATGAAGAAAACTAGAGTACTGTTTTTTTGGTGATGCATTTAGAGTGCCGATGGCAAGTATTTTTAAAAGTTATTTGTAATACTTTAAAATTGCAGCTGATTGATTGTATTGTAATGTAATTTTCTAATGATTTCAGGCACACCATAAAGGAACAGTTTCAAGCAAGAAGAAAAAGCAAGCAAAATTGCAGCGTGCAATGCGTAGCATGAAAAGGCAACAACGTCTGTCATCAGAAAATGTCTCATTGAATAATTATTCCCCACTTAACCATCTTAAAGATGCACAGGTGCTTTAGTTTTCTCGTTGCTATCTTTGGTCAAGTGAATTCTACTCTAATATTCTTTCTTTGGATAGAAGGTGATTTTAGATTTCCATTCTGCCTGTAGGGATTTGTTGAGAAGTTATTCTCTCGGCTTCAAACTTGCAATGAACGTTTTGAGGTGAGAAATTATGTTTCATTTTTCTGTTAAATAATAACAGATTTTCTGCTTTAAAGTCATTGAAAATGGGATTACTTATGTCAATAAGCCGTATTTTTTTTTATTGCCTGCTTAGGTTTGTTAATTGTTCTTGGCATAAGAAGCTAAGATGAAAGAAAGATAGGATCACGTTTAGATTTGTAGAATTATGGGGAAACTAAGACAAAGTTGTACATAATAAAAGAAGATTATTTGTTTAGAGATAGTCTTGAGGACTGAACCAGGGAAATTGTTGGGTGTTGGAAAGGCAGAGTTAACAGAGGAGATACTGAAACAATCTATTTGGTTGATATCAGGAACACATGCAAGTGTTACCTATTGTTATCTTCATTTCAAAATGATTTCTATGAATTAGAAGGATAGATTTAATTCCCTTTTTTTCCCCAGAATTTAGGATCTGTTATTTTCTTTTAATTTGTATAAAAGTTTTTAACCATGTTCTAGAGTAAAGTTCGTATTGCACAACTTTTGCAGCCTATTGTTCTAATACATAAGTTTCTTTGTTAATTCTAATTAATTCATGAATTACACTGAGCAAAGTGATTCACCAATTAAGAGTAACTAAATACTGAATGCTTCTTTCTCAAAAAAAAAAAAAAAAAAAAAAATACTGAATGCTCTGCGGTAAACTTTTTTTTTTTTTTAATAAAGAAAAAAGAAATGAGATCTAAATTTTTTTGTTAGTTCTTACTGTTTACAAAATGTTGCTGAATCTGAATGATTCTTTCTTTTGATTACTACCCTGTGTAAACTTCAGGTTAGGATGATGATGCTGAAAGTAATAGCTCGAACAGTTGGGCTTCACCGCTTGATTCTGTTGAATTTTTATCATTTCATTGAGAAATATATTCAGGTATTTTCTGACTCATGCAATTAAGTTGTAATTACCTTGATGCCTGAGGTGGTAACTATATTGATAAATGCAGCCCCATCAACGTGATGTCACAAGTTTACTTGCAGCAGCAGTTCAGGCCTGTCATGATATGGTATTAAGCTTTTTCTCTTTTGCTTGATTGGATACTATACTATAATTTATAGCTAAATTTGATTATTTTCATCTGTCCCTCCCCCAAGTTTCTTCTTTTGAAATTTGAACTTTCAAGAATTCACCTATAAATAATTCAATTGACTGTGTTGTAAACAGGTGCCACCTGATGCAGTTGAACCACTATTCAGAAAGATAGTAAATCAGTTTGTACATGATCGTTCACGCCCAGAGGTGCCACTTCACAGCTGCATTATAATAAGTTTTCCTTTTCAGTTACTTATGGATTTGTCTCTAAGTCAACTTGTTTTTTCCAGGCCATTGCTGTTGGACTGAATGTAATAAGGGAGATTTGTTTACGCATGCCATTGGTAACTACCTATACATTTCATTTTCTTTTATCTCTCTATCTGAGATTATCATGGTGGTTTCAAAGTTGTCTAATAACTTTTCGTAAATGGTAATTGGACCTATTCATCATGTTCTATCTCTTTTTTTTGCCTTTCATATATAGCCTTTTGTAACTCTGTTTTCTTAGTGCTGTTAATGTGTTAGGATTAATATTTTCGTTCCTGGCAACTAGTTGATGACAGAAGATTTGCTGCAAGATCTTGCACTGTACAAGAAATCACATGAGAAAGCAGTTTCAATAGCAGCTCGTTCACTAATTACTTTATTTAGAGAGGTATTAGAAACTACTGTCTAGCTGTGATATCTCTCTGTGTGTGTGTGCTTGCTTGTGCATGTGTGTGCCTATGCATGCCCATGATCAATTTAGGAATAATTGCTAATTTGTTTATGTGCAGGTTTGCCCCGCACTGCTAATCAAGAAGGATCGTGGGCGCCCTACAGACCCGAAGGCAAGGCCAAAAGCATATGGAGAAGTCAATGTGAGCAGCAATGTTCCTGGTGTAGAGTTATTACAAGAAGATGACAATAACGAGGAGGATATTAGTGATGCTGAAAGGTCCTCATCCAATGATTCTGATGATGATCATGATAATGAGGTTGATGTTGCCAGCAATGATGAAGAAAATCAGCTATATGGTGATATTACTGGAAGTGAAGATGATGAATTAGAAGGTGATGAAGTAGCTCAAAATGAAGATGGAAATAACATTATTGATAGTGATGACAGTGATGTTAGTGACAATGATGATGATGATGATGGGAAAGAAGAGGAGGAAGAGGAGGAGATGGAGGCAGCAGATGAGGATGTGAATGAAGCAACAAACTGTTCCAGCAAAACTAGGGACGTCAATGCTAGGGATAGTGAAACTGGAGGAAGAGAATCTAAAGCAAAAAAGAGGAAGTTGTCTGATTTTGATGGACAATTGCTTGCTGCTGACTCAAGCCTTCGGGCTCTAAAGAGATTGGCAGGAGTGACGATGGGGCAAACCTCACCAGACTCAACTGATGGAATTCTTTCTAATGAGGACTTCCAAAGAATCAAGGAATTGAAGGTATTGTATTGCTATCAGACTTGAAGGAAAAAATGGGTTAATTTTTAACTTTGTGTCATGGAAAACGATGATGCAAAGTTTCTTTAATATTTGTGATACTAGATTTCATAACATTGCATGTTGATTATTGGGTGCTTTTGTGGTTATTTTATTAGGCAAAGAAGGATGCAAATGATGCTTTGGTTAAACATGGGTTAAGAAAGGGTATCCCAAGTTCTGATCAACTGAGTACTAAACGAGTTGATCCTGCCAAACTTGAAGTAAGTTTTCTATTTCTTTACTGGCTCGTGTATCTTAGTTCATTTTTTTTATATGAAGAGAATGAATCCTGTCATCAAAGGAGTCGGAGGAAAAAAGAGAGGGGGGTGGGGACCTCCTGCAGTTGCTGCTAAGGTGAAAGGTTACCTCCCTACATGGAAAGGGTGGGGAGCAAGAAGCCTTCAGAAATAGGAACATTGAGTGTGGGTTCTAAACCAACTAGGTGCATGTGTAAACTTACTGATTGAAAAAAGTACATTGAGCAATTGAGTGTTGGAACGGTTTTTAAGTTGGAAATGCATTCTATGTTACAAAGCAGCAGAAGTTTTTCATACTGTAAATCTATTGCAACATATTCATTCTGTCTCATGATGTTTAATCGTTTTTTCCTAACACATAAGATTCTTCCTTTAAAACTTATACTGATCCACTTTTTCATGTATTTTGTAGGTTCATGTAAAAAAGAAGATGAGCAAGGAGGAAAGATTAGCGTTAGTTAGGGCAGGGAGGGAGGACAGGGGGAAGTACCAGGCTCGAACGTCTGTAAAGCAGAAAAAGGTAATTCTATTTCTGACACTTCATGTTCTTCATATACTTGCCTTTTAGAATCCTGATGTTAGATTGGTGTGCAATTCATTAGTTCTCTTCTAAGTTTGGCTTTGAATTTGAGAATTATGTGTATAACATCCTTACCTCAGAATCCAAACAGCCTGTATCAAGGGGTTGGTGGGAAAGATCTGGAAAATGAGGGAGGGAAGGATAGCTCCCGTCCCTTTTTTGGATGCTCTAGATGGAAAAAAAAAAAGAAAAAAAGAGTGAGAATCAGAGAGGGAAAGATCCCCTCCCTCACAGGTCCACTTTTACAATCTATCTACAAACTAATAGCAGAAAAGGAGGGTATAATGGCAAAATACTTGGTTTAATTTTCCTTTCCTCAATCTCTTGAAAACCCATGCTTTCCTCTCTTCTTCCTTAAGGTGTTATTTGACCAGCCCCTTAGCTTCAGATTCCCCCCCCCCCCCCCTCCCCCCCCCCTCTCTCTCTCTCTCTCTCTCTCCCCAATGCTATCTCTGTTTCTTTCTTTCTGTTCAATAATGTTACAAACCTATAAGATAATTAAGAATAGCACAGCCTTGAACATCTTATCCTTTTTCTTTTTATGACTTATCGTGTTCAATCTATGATAAGTATTAGGCTGTGATGCCATCATATAGTTACTTTATTTGAATTTTGCTTATACCATTTTGTCATTGGACAGACTGGTGGTCTGAGCAATAGGCAGAAGGAGCGCAAGAAGAATCTGCCTATGGCAGCAAAGAAAGCCAAGGTAGCAAGGTCTCAACTAGAGAAAAAGAAAAAACAACAGCGTGCAGGCAAACAGTTTCGTGGGAGGAAAGCGTGGAAATGACTGGAAACATTTATCGCTTTCTTATACAATGTTATCTGTTATATTTTTTGAATGGCAATTATATTATTTTGCCAGTTTTTTCCCCCGAGGAATTAGCAAATTATATTTCAAAGAAAATATTACAGCAAGTTAGTACAATACTTCAAAAATCTTGCTGGGACAGCTAGCAGCACAAATAACAAATTTTGTCAGAAATTTATTGAAAATGATCCCAGTTTTTTAATTTAGATCAATACGTGGCTTCTCATGTCTCAAAAATATCTGTTTACTCAGGCATATTGGAAGTTCGAAATTTTTTTATCAAAATTTTTTATGTCAATAGAATTTCTCTTTATTTTCCCCTCAAATTTACTATTTTCGTTCTTTTCAAATTGGAGAGAGAGAGAGGGAGAGGCAGGGAGAGACATTTCGTCCTGAGGTTTGTTTAAAGGCTTGTATGAGTGAGTGAGAGTATTTTATTTATTTTTTAATTAAATATTTCGTTAAAGAAATCTCATTGTGTATTTATAAAAAGTTAAAATCCTCGAGGAAAAAGTATCATGTTTGTTTAAACTTTAGAGGGAGTATCATTTTGTGAAGCCTCGGCCTCAAAGAAAGTTGATGTAGATTATGAAATAATCATTGAATTATATATTATAGTTGACAAATCCGTTGGGCGCAGCTATTTGTGCTGGTAGTGCTTGTACTTTCTTTTGAGTAACGAAGCATGAAAGTTGGTATTAGGTTTAATCATAAGAATCAATGACCTAGAATGATGATTTACTTTGTTTTTTGTTAGAGTCAAGTGCATTTCTTCCATAGTTGTGTAGAATTGTTTTTAAGAGAGATGAAATATTATGTTAGGAAGTCAGAGCATAAACCCAATGATAATCCATAATTCCTAACCACTTCAGGCTAACATGATCTAAGCTATTAATCAAGGCATTGTGAAAACACCAAAGCCAATAAAAAATTAACCAAAATGAGGGATAAGGCGAGCCTACCCAACCTAAAAAGGGCATACTATCTACTTTCATTCCCTAAATATCAAACATGACTAAAAACAAGGAATAGGCCTCTATTTGGAATCCAAACATTTATGTTTCATTTTTATCTATTTGAAGAACAATCCCCACTAAATGGTGAGTCTCTTCAGAACACCACCAAACGCAATGTCATGCAGCAACCAAGTTGGAGCATCAAGACATTGTTACAGTTATTTGTTATACAACCTTGTCAATTTTACAGAACTTGTCAAACCTAAAGCACCACACCAATTCAAACCACCCCCCCCCCCCCCCCCCTCTCTCTCTCTCTCTCTCTCTCTCTCTCTTTTCCCCCATCCCAATAACAAATATCAAACCTCTTGTATAAAGTATGTCAAAGCTTTACAATTTGTGAAGATTTGCACAGAGTATTCAACTACTGAACTTAGAGAGGGATTTAAATCCCCAAACCATGTATTCAATCTCCTCTCTCGTTTCCAACTAGCCTCAACTGATCTGTCCAAGAAAAGGGAAAAATATTATACTTAATGCAATCAGTCATCTCAAATTTCTACTAAATCAACTGAACTATAGAAAGCTAGAATATTAGCAGCAAAACCTTTTTAATCACTATAGGTAGTCATAAATACTGATAGTAGTTTTTTCCCTGTAGCAAATTCACCTTCTTTTCCTTTCATTATGCCTATAGTAGCTAATGACAGAATCAACAACCATAAGTTTGACTTTGGAATTTATAAGCCATATTTTAAATAAACATGTTTATGAGGAGTGAACAAACAAGTAGGATGTGAATTTTCATATAACTAAGATAAGGCATGGATACTTACAAGTACACTTATTGGTTGAAAGAATCTTCTAAACAATGGCATTATATCTTCAATGATAATGAATCCAAAATTCACATTTATCCCAATCATTTCTATTGGCTATCAATAAGAAAGAAATTGATCTCTTTCCGTCTTTACATCATATAATAGAGAGGATAATTCAAAAATATTGTAGATCATGCACACAATGTCATATTAACTTGCACAGAATTTTTTTTTAAAACAAAATACTACTTCACTTCTCAATATGATTTACTTGGAGGAAGCTTAATGTTACTTAAAATCAAAATATAACGAGGTAGTGGGGTGAAGCAACTTAAGGCAGGTTTTTGGCCATATAAGAAGATCCTCAGATTTTTCAATTTGTGAAACATAAAAAGCATGTGCATTGTTTTCAACATTCACCCCTTTCACATCATTTTCACAATAAAACTGTGTAAGATCTCAACCAAACCAGGATGCTTTCACACGGTTCATTTTTGTCAACAAGATGACATGTTTAAGATCAAACACACATGGGAATTTTTTTAGTGTGCACATCAAAGAGGTATGAGTAGCATCTAGGATGGACACATTAATGTATAAGGGGACCAATTTGTCATAAGATGTAAAAATAATGGCACTAGTACAAGAAAAGAAAAATAATAAAGGTGGAAAATGAATATTATGCCCAAGTTGTCTTTTAAACCAGGTAGCATTTAGTATCTTTTTTGCAAGTTGTAACTAACTACATTTCAGAGTGTTTGATGAGGTTCAGAAGTATATTGCAGGCTAATTTTGTAAGAGACCATAATGAGAAAAAAAAATTAAGCACTATTAGAGGTTACCTTTGTTCAAGCAAAAAACAAGGTTTAGTTGCCGTGCAACATAATAGTCACAAAGACCGAAAGCCAAAATCAGTAATCATTTTTGACCAGCTAACATTCTTACCTTTAAAAATGCAGCTATCATGACCATCAAAGATGGAATAGTATGACTATTAGCTAACATGTACAAAAAAGTTGTAGGGGAAGACAAAGTCCTTCAAGACTAAAGAAGCATTATGAGATGTAAGATCATGTGGTCAGAGCCCCCTTTACAAAGCTATACTCAGTATATTGTGAACATAAAACTAATAAGTTGAAAATCTTCCTGCCTTTTTTAAACTGATCTTTAGTTCTTAATTTTTTTTCTTAGGATTCATGATGAAACCCACAAAACAACAAACTTCCAAATTTCACTAAAGTTAACCAAACTGACTAACGGATCTAAGCATAGGGGAGTGAAGTATCACAAACCAAACCATAGGGTACCTCTATACCATAGGGGTGGTAGTTGTAATTATCCCCAAAAAGAAAGTTAATAAATAAACAAAGAGTACATAAAGGAGACAAACTTTGGACACAAATGAATTATTACCTACCCTATCATAACTAGAAGCTAAAGTGCATTCACATACCTAAACATTAAGCATTCAACAAAAGATGTATACTGAAATCTCCTTCACACCCTTCAATCCTCCATGTTGATTTTACTATATCAAATGCCTTTAAGCAGGATAATGCAACAACAACAAAAATGTCATAGTTTCCAATACACTCTTATCCTTTTCAAACCTCAACATGTTAGACTATGTACAAGAATAAATATTTAAAAAATTTATACCACATCAATTAGTAGCACACTGATCATCTCTCATGCAGCATAGAATATCAAAACATAAAAGAATCCTGATTTATACTATTATGTATGAAGCAAGTGCTTGAATGCCACAGAGTGTGTAAAAATAAAGGGGTGGATGTAACTCGCTGAATATTTATCTATCACAACAAAATTGATTGATAGCTCTCTGTCCCACATGTCTAGGCCATACTCTAATTCATTAGCGTAGATTGTATTGTCTCTCAAAAGTTAAATGCATAGAATGAGTACTGTTTATAGTTGCACTAAAGATGTTGCATTTTATCAGATAGATAATGATTAAAGTGCTCCAGGGAACAAACACCACTAAGGTATGCAGTATCTTACATGTAGAATTAGTACTTTTTACAGTTACAGATCCTATTTCAGATGGATATAGATTAAAGTGTTCCATGGAACATGCACATGCACCACTAATGTACCCTGTACCCTACAATTTTCAACCATTGGTAAATAATAAAATAGCGATAATGTATCTCCATTTTTTTACTCTTCAATTTACATCTACTTCCAATGGCTGCATAAGTATATTTATGCTTATTTTTAAGACTAAATCTCAATCATTCCTGATGCCCAGACAGCTTTTAGTGTTGCTGCACAATTAAACTCAAAACTTCATATGTTGGACAAAAGAGCAATTTACAGATCCAAAATAAGGTTGTCTCTGAATCTAAAATCTAAGGTTGTCTTTGAATCTAAAATCTCCTACAATAAAGTTTCCATCACAGTGTTTACCTCAAAATCATCATCCGATTTCAAGAACTGCCTATTGAAGAAGGCGGCAGCAAATTTCAAATTCAATATGACAATACAGAACTCAAAGTTTACAAAGCAGACAACACCCAAAACTTCCAATTGATTAAGCACATGCATATCATCAGTAATGGTCACAAGCCAGAAACCAGAGTTGTTCAATGGGACGATGACTTTGCCAAATTTCACATTCAACAATAAGCATGAATAATTATAAGTAAAAGAATAGCCAATTCATTATTTCATTTCCAACAAAACCTAGATCCTTTAGATTCTGTCTTTCATTCACTACTATTGATTTTACCAAAATTTCTTCTTAGGTGTCGTAAACATTTTGCTCATTGCTTTTCCTTTTTATTTCACTCAATCTTGTCCTTTCTTTTCTGGGTTGGTATTATTTTCCCTTTGTCATTAAGATATGTTAGTTGTCACTGTGTCCAGAATGTAACAATTCAAGAACAAAAATTTGATTGAATAGCTCCACTTAGTTACCAAAATGTCATTGAAAAGTGAAGAAAGCCTGCAATTTTTCCAAATTTTTATGTTTCATCTAAACACTTGCTCCTTGCAATTAAGCAAATCCCATATATGACCCGCAAAGTTCCCAGACAAAAAGTCAAAAACCACTGCTGTTGAACTGATGAGATGACCATATCCATAAATAATTCAACAAACCCATCATAGGAAAAAAAAAACAACAACAATTATAGGGAAAGCCCACAACTTTAGAGGGATATAAGAGGTTGTACTAACCAAACAGTTATAGTTTTGCAAGGATCAGCAAAGTAAAACAGGAATTAAAGAGACGGAAAAAGATATATTACAGTACATAACAAATAATCAGCATGACAGAGAAATATAAGAAATTGTAATGACCAAACAATTATAGTTTTGCAAGGATCAACAAAGTGCAATAGTAATTAAAGAGAAAAGAAATATTACAGTACACAACAAATGATCAGCATGGTTTTTAGAGACAAACCAGAAAGCTTTGGACTTGTGAATTTGACAGTCCAATCAGCCAACATGGAAGGCTCCAATATCACCGGTTCTAAGAGAGCCAGCAACCTCATCAGCAACAGTCAAACAGGAAGACACCCACCCAGACAGAGCCACCCACACCATCTTTGCCATCCACAGAGTCATGGCCCATGGCACTGCCATTGCCTCTCCCTCTCAGCCTCTCTCTCTTTGTTTTGGTTGTTCAATGTTCAATCAAAACCCAGTAATTGTTTTGGGATTCAAAGAGAACCCATTTGAGGATCAGCCCCTTTATTTGGAAAGAAACAAAGGAAATCAGAGTTATACCCAAAGAAAATTGAAGAGGTGAAGTGTAAAGAAAGGATATAGAGCAAATGAAGTGAAGGGTCAAGTCAAGAATGTGGCCACGTGGGGTATAATTTATTGGGTTTACTTATAATTGGGTATGCTTTTTTTTTTGAGAATGTATAATTGGGTATGCTTGGTTTCTTTCTTTTCACCTATCTTTTGAAGTCCCTTACTCCAAAGTCGAAACTATATGTCCCACCCCACCAATAAAGAAAAGCATTATCTGATAAGATAAGGATGATATCACATATTTAGTGATGACAAATTTTGTTTCTCAAAAAAAACAAAAAAAAAAAGTGATGACAAATTTTAATCACGCGTAAAATTAAATTTAATATGTTATGTAACACTATAAATTTCACCGTATTTTAATAGTTAAACTTTTGTTAAGATGGTAAATTATGATAATTGGTGTCACAGCATATTCATACAAGTCTACCATTAAACGATTATTATTCATCATTTACAATTTATCCATTTAACTCTTATTTTTTTAATAATTGTTAAGTTTCAACTTAATGATTATAAATAAAAATTGTGAATTTGTTGTGGGTTCCAGTTAGCTCAACTGGTAAAGTCTCTGATGGTTGTATAAGAGATCTGGGGTTCAATCCCCGCCTACACCAAAAACTGATTGGTGTCTTGGTCTGATGATAAAGAGCTATCATCAGGAGCGGACGCCATAGGTTGAAACTATCTCAAAAAAAAAATTGTGAATTTGTTTGATAAATAAAAAAGAAATTAGAAAGAAGCTTGGGAGATTGGATTGGATTGCCAATGAGAAATGCCATAAAGACGGTAACCCCACTATGTTGCGGCACAGCACAACTATGAATGGGCTTTTGGTTGCAGCAAAAGGCTGAAAATGTGTATGAAATTCAAGGCATAAACCGATATTTATGGTAAATAGTCCTGTCAACGAATGTCTTTAAATTAATTGTTAATAAATCATAATATGAAAATTTTGATACCAGTTTTATAAGAAATATAAAAAACTGTCAATAAGAAAATGTTTATAAAAATGATTTCTAAACCAATATCCTAAGTGCATTAGTTAACATTTTTCAACTACAAAAAATCATTATTTTATGAGTTGCATTAATAACTTTTGACAAATTATAACTTTTAAAAAAATATTCTGACAAATTAGAATTATTGGGTGTACTGTTTGGATTCCTTATTGCAAAAAAAAAAAAAAAAAAAAAAAAATCTGTTTAATCATCATAATTAATTATGGGGAGTTGGGGACTCGCAACAAGTTGTGCTATGCTATATTAATTGCAAGGGTAAATTATTATTAGCAAGATAATTTATTTGATAAGAGAAATGATGCTCTTAGGCCATACAGAAATTATAAGTGAAATCCCCCTCAAAAAAAGAAAAAAAAATTATAAGTGAAATGATATTTTTTAGAATGAAAATATTTTTGATAAAACTTAATTAATCATAGGCTTAAAAAAGATCTAATACTATTTTTTTTATAGGGAAAAACAATTATTTGAAATCCGTTTAATCATCATAATTAATTATGGGGAGTTGGGGACTCGCAACAAGTTGTGCTATGCTATATTAATTGCAAGGGTAAATTATTATTAACAAGATAATTTATTTGATAAGAGAAATGATGCTCTTAGGCCATACAGAAATTATAAGTGAAATCCCCCTCAAAAAAAAAAAAAAATTTTAAGTGAAATGATATTTTTTAGAATGAAAATATTTTTGATAAAACTTAATTAATCATAGGCTTAAAAAAGATCTAATACTAAAATCTATTTGCTTTCATATACTTGGTATGAAATAATAAAGGGAAATTTTTTGTTAGCTCGACTAGTAAAATCTCTTATTGATATCAACAGAAAGGAAAGGAAAAAGTATTAGGTGTATCGAATTCTTGACCTCAAGGGGTTGAGATGTTGAGTTAGTGGTTTTCAAAACTTCTTGAGATCTATGAAGTCTTAGGTTTGAAATCGCTAATTAGCATTCAAAACCTTTAGCTAGTATATTTGAGCCACTCCCAAGAGATTCTTCTTTGTAATTACCTTATATTACTTGATACACACGAATGCATTTAAAAATAAATACAATTAGATACATATTAGCATTTGTACCTAAACTTAATACTATCAATAACAGATTGTAGGATAATATTTAGTAGAGTATGCAAATCATCCATTTTTTGTTGATCCATTTTAATTAAGAAGAAGAAGTATATATTTAATTTGTACTCATTAACGTAATTTTTGTTATGGCGATGTAATGAATTTATATAATGTTTAATTTTTTTTCAAATAATATATGAAGATTGATTTATTATAAAAATAAATTGAAAATGAATACAAATTTTAGAATATGGTAAATTTTTCATTCACGTTTATGCTTTAAATAATAATAAGTTTTGGCAAGGTAGTTTGAATTAATGAGGTTAAAGCTGAATGAGCTAAAGTAATTTTAAATTGGAGAGGAACTTGACACAAAATTATAGTGTAATTAGAATCTAGTTGTAAATATTTATTAAGCTCTTATTTAAATATATTTCTAGAATCATATATGTGAGATGCAAATCAAGAATCATATATAGACTAAAGAAAATATTTTAATAAAATTAAAGATAAATAATAAAATAGATGATACAAATAAAAGAACAAAAAGTACCTCAAATTACATGAAGAATTTATATTGGGTAAGACCAAGTTTTAGTTTAAAAAAACTCATGAATTATAAAATAATTTAAAATAAATAATTAAACTTCTTCTAGATTTCTTTAAACTTAATAATTGAGTTTTTGATGAAGTAGCATTTTAAATTTTATGAGACTTTGGTTAAAAATTTTCATTTAAACTAAACTATATTAACATTTTTAATGAATTTAAAATTTAGGGTTTAATTTAAAATAGTAATAAAAAACTCGATGAGAATTATGCAAATTACCAAAGTCTTTAATATATGGTAACCACTTGGTGCAAGGAAAGTGCAACAACTTGTTGTGGAGAGAGAAGATATCCATTAGGTTCAATCACGACTCCTATGACCCAACTCTTATTTTGGTTAATTTAGTCCATCACTATGTCATAATAAGTCAATCTGGTCATCTTGTCCAAAATTTTTAGCAAATAAAGTAGATTTGTTATTCAATGCTCGTTAAACAGTAAATACACGGGGTTCTTTTTGTCCTTTTCATTGTATACTAGGCATGTGTCACAAACTCGATACACAATCAATCATCTAGACTTGTGGAAGATGGTGTATTTTTTTTTTTTTTTACGAGATAGAAAATATACTCTAACATAATCTTAAGTGTATATGTGTGCGAAACTCCTTTTTGGAGACTTGAACCTTGGCCATTGTCTCCCTCCCCCCCCTCCTGCCTATAAGAGCTTTGTACTTATGGAATGACTATTATGCCAAGCGGTGTGTAGTGGTGGAAGAGGGTGTAGTTGAGCGTAGCCAATCGTCTCAAAGCCTAGACATCATGTTAGTAATAGTTAAGATAGCTTGACCCTGGTTAATTAATTTAATTACCCAAATTGATTAATTGGTTAAATTGCATGCAAATCGTGAAGGTACCAACAAATCACCAAAAATACTAAATGCAACGGAAAATAAATTTGACACGGTGATTTGTTGACAAATGGAAAAAACCTCTCGCAAGGAAAAAACCCCACCGGATGATTTTAAGGTCACCACTCCCTAAAATCTACTAATCAACAATCAAGTAGTTACAAGTATAAGGAATCTTACCACTACCCTAGCCTATCCCGAAATACCAACCTATTGAACCTTTGCTTCAGTACCCAATTGGACTTAATCTTATTGTAGCATTCTTTCTTTTGTTGCACAAATCTCTAATCTGTGACTAACTCCTTTACATGGATCTCAATACGTGACTAACTCGAGCAACTTCAATGGTTGTTGGTTGCAAAGTTCTTCATTTCATCAACAATGAGGATCAAGAAGCACTTTGTTACGAAACCCTATGGCATATAAACACAGTAACTTCTCACAAAGAAAAATAAACTCTTGGTCTCTGTATCCATGTATGACGGCTCTTAAAATAAGCCTTATATATGTTTAGGGTTGTGAGAAAAGGAACTCTAAACAAATATATCAGCATAGGCTGAAATTCAGATCTGGAAATTATGAATTCGTAAAGCACAATAGATCAAGCTTGTGTCGAGCCATTAAATCTTGATAGCAGCTTTTTGTCGGGCTATCTGTCGAGTTTCAGTAAAATAGCTTTTCTTCATTTGTTTCTTGGATTAATCTTTATATCTTTAATACAACCACTTGATATGTATCAAACCTAACTTAGATCTAAGCAATTTACAAGTAAAGTGCGTTTTGTCAAAGGATTAGCCAATTATATAAAAAAATATGACCCTAACATTTATGTTTAACAATAATGAAAAGTAAAAATTGAGCCTTGAATATCTTGAAGTAATAGTCAATTTTTTGAAATCTTCTCATATCTACCGATGAGTGGCAGATGATCGCGATGAATATGTAGTTTGGTGAGCACCCCCTCTTTTTTAGGAAATGTTACCCATACTTGCTAGATTGCAGACTTGTGCAACCTTAGGAGCAAAAGAAGACGTTGTTGCTGATCAACGCCCATAAGCTCCATCCTCACATCAAAGAAGCCATGAAATTCTAAAGTCACATACAATGTATTACCAAGTTCTAGTGCAAACGCTGCAAAATGGATAATCCTCATTGCAGATGAAGAGCTGATCGAAGGTGATGCACACGTTGCAACTTGCAAGCTTTAGCTGCCATCCAAGAGTTCACCAATACACATAACTAGTCGCTAACCCGTGCGATGCACGGAATATATTTCACTTTGCTTAAAATAAAATTTAAAATGAAAAAACATCATAACTTATCAAAATAAATATAAAATATACAATATTCATCGCAAAATGTTATTTGAGAATAAAATTACCATCAAAATGATATAAAGAAAAATTTCATGTCCAAACAACTCATCAAGGTGGAATCTGGTTATTACTGAGATCCTATATGCAATTTACCAGAAAGATATCATGTCAGTTTTGATCTTCATTCTCTTTTTGCATATTAATTACTACTTTTAACTTCTATGTAAAATTTTGCTTTAACACAATTGTTATCTCGAGATAAATCTATAGTTATCTCATCTTTACTACTGGTACTCATCCCATGTCTATCGCCATTGTAACCGTAAAACATAAAATCATACCTATTGAAGAAGAAATTCAAAGTAGTTCATCTAGCATTATACCAACAACATTCAAGGCAAAATCCTTCCTATGAAGGGGGAAAAAAATCAATCATCCATGAAAATAAAGATTCATAAACTGAAGAAGCTCAAGATAATTTTAGAACTTGTCAAGATATATAACCACAAACCAAAAATTTTAAGAACCAAAAGGGGATTATCATAAGAAATAAATGTGCCTTAGTTTGTATATGAATTTAATTTGTGGAAAATTTATAGCCACATACCAAAAGATTTAAGAACCCAAGGGGGATTATCATAAGAAATAATTGTGCTTCAGAATTTGTATAAATTTATTGGAAATTCAACGGTGATTTATGAATAGCACACTTGATTATCAAAAGCAAATTCCTAACTTCAAATTAAAGGGTTGCATGTTCTCTAACTCAAATTTCTATATCACAATTGCAAATAATAATTATATAAAATTGATACAAACCATGCACAGACAATTAATAGGCTTTGTTGCTGGTCTTAAGCACTAAGATTTGAATCGCATTGTAATCATAACTGCATAATACATAATTAAATGTCAAGGCTTTCTAGGGCTTCACATATACTTCTTTAGGATCCTTTACAACACTTGTAGCAATGCAAAAGTTAAAAATAAAAAATAAAAATAAAAAGTAGTAGAGATTGCAAACAGAGAGGAGAGAGTACCAAGTTTTTGTTGGGTTTTATGCTTCCACACCTTGGGCTGGAAGACATAGGTTGCAGTTTTAATTTTTCTCCAAAAAATAGAGATGTTTCATCTGCCATATACAATATAAAATAATTATTAGAATTTCAACTCAAAAACCAAACCCATAAAAACACTATCAAAATATAGAGATTAACCCAAATACTTATAAGAAAATCAATTCTAAACATAATAAAACAATAAGATAGAATGAAAATTTCAGACACATATGAAAGTAAATAAAAAAAGACAAAACCTACGCTTTGAGTTTAAGGAGAGAAGAGATTTTGGTATTTTTATGCAAAAAACGTTATTTTAGGTCTAGGTGATTTATTTCCTTGTTTTTAGGCTCTTTTAATGTTTTTTTAGGTCAAATTTGGTTCCTATTATGGTTAGGTATTAATTAGGGCTTATTTTAGAATATATTTTCTTGTCCATCAAGTTTTATGGAGCCTTTAAATAGGCCTTCAAGTTTGTATACGTTTTTCAATATTATTGTTATAAGATATAAAACCTAAAATAAAAAGAATCAAAAATAAAAAGAAAAAGAAAATAGTGATGATGTGGAAAATTGTGAGAGCTTCAAAAGCTTCGGTTTTATATATATATATAGATTAAGATATCAATAACACGCTTCTCATTTAACATGCTTCTCATTTAGACAATACAGAATTATACATATAAGTAAACTGATAATTTAGAATAAAAAAATAATAATAATAAAATTAAGTAGTAGAAAGAAACCTAGGCAGATGGGGATGAACTTCAGTTTAAATTGAATGAAATGAAATGAGTGGAAAAGTATGCATCCACGTTAGCTGCAATCTAAGAGTTCATCAATACATATAATTAAGATATAATAGCACGCTTCTCCTCATTTCAATCCCAAAATTTAACACAATTAATACAGAATTATACATATAATTTACCAAAATTTAAATAACAGAAAAGGAAACCCTAGCGGATGGGAATGAACTCAAAATCTATGTTAGTTTAAATCAAATGAAATGAAATACATGGAAATTCGAAAGAGTTCTGTGAACGGAAAAGTATGCAATATGTTATAAAAATCAAAGAGAAAAGTCAATTCAGGTTCGTTAGCTCAAATTACAAAAATACGAGGAAATTCAAAAGAGTTCTGTGATTGGAAAAAATATGCAAAAATATCAACTTAGAAGTATTTTATGCTAAGAGGTATTGTGAGTCTGTGACTTTAGCCATGGTTGGCCGCCACAAATGAAAATGCCTATACTTAATATAGAAAATAAGATAAAATGCATAATAATATTTATTACTTATAAAAAAGGGGATATTTGGGGACTAGTATAGTAAATGGATATAATATAGTAAGTTAACACGCGTTTAAAATGAATTTGCAAACTAGCATCTCAAGTTTTATCCAGCGCCTATTGCACTGTTCATGGGATATGAGCAGTGCAAATAGACAAATGAACAGTATTTTTTGGTGTGAACAATAATTCAAAATTTTTTTTTAATTGTTTTCAGCTTTCAGCAAAATAAGCAATATTCAAACTCACACTTAGCTTCATTTGGATAACTGATGCGTTTAGCGTTTTCAGCCCTTTTTTTTTTTTTTTTTTTGGACCAGCACTAGTTACACTGTTCATGAGGCAAATGTACAGTATACTGTACATGCAAACAGTAATCTAAATATATATTTTTTATTGTTTTCAATTTTTAGTAAAATAAGAAGAATTTGACGCACTCTAAACTTAAAATGAGCATGCACAAAAAGCTTGGTATGAGAATAGTTTTTATATTAGTTATCTGTCCCCACTCCAGATCCAGAAAATCAAACCCGACCCGACCTGGCTCGTCTGCTTTCAGTCACAAACACATTCCCGCTTGCTCAGTTGCATTTGAATTTTTTGATCCGAATTCCAAATTCTCAAAGATCCAACAGAGAAAGAATCTCTCTCTCTCTCTGCCTATGGCTCCTCACTTCGTTTTCCCACAGAGCCTCAGAGAACTAGAAGAAGACCACGAAGATAACCGCCTTTACGCTCAGAACCCCATCGATGTCGCTTCGCTTCGTTCTTCTGAACTCGAAGAATTCGTCAAAGGTCTCTCTCTCATTTCCTTAACAATTCCGTTTGGTTGCTGAGAAAATGAAAATGAAAACAAAACTCAAAACTCATTTTCTACTCCAATCTTGATTAGTTTTGTACATTTATTTGGATAATTTTAACTTAAATTTTCCTCTTCTTCTACTTTTAAGTGAAATTTATAAATTTTGTTTTTGACCTCAATAGTTTTAGCAATCAAATAGTGCTTGAGTTTGTTTTTGTTTTTATGTTTTTATTTTATTTTTTTCCTTATGAAACCCTAAAAAGAGGGTAAAGTTATGTTTGTTTCCTAGGAATATGTAGAAATGAAAAGAAATTTGAAATCGAAGTGAGAAAAAGCGAAAAATCAACTTAAAAGGGAGTGGTTTACTCTGCATTTGGCTACAGTTTGCTGAATTTTATGTCTTTCAGGAACTAAGAAGCGTAAGTGTAAGACGTCAAATTTGTTTTACTTTGTTTTTGTTTCTGTTTTAAAACTCAAATCTTTCTCGGGAACCAAACAAATATCTTAGTGTAGTTTCCCATTTCCGAGAAAATGTACGAAAAGAAAAGGGAGCTATTTTTGAAACTTGAAAGTTTAGACTATTTATTTATTGATTATTGTTTTGGTGTTTAGAGATTATTATAAGTATCACATATTGTGATATTTTGATACGAAAGAAGTAATGGAAAGAGATTAATTCAACTAATTTGTTTACATGTAGTGGGTTATTGTACTTGCAAGAACAAGGTAGTTTATGTTTCAATTTTGCACAACCAAATTTCTTCCCTTCATGATACAAATCTCACTGATTTTTCAAAATATTTTTTTGTCCTTATCTATTTGAATAGGTGTTTCTTTTGATCTTTCCGATAAGGAGCTCTTTTGCATTGAAGATCAAGATATCTTTGATCGTGTTTATTCCTTGATTCGTGGTTATGCTAGTCTCCCTTCATCTTGTAAATTGAATCTCGTAGAGAGTCTTCGATCCAATCTCAGCGTTCTTCTTCCAAATGTTGATTCGCTTACTCGAACTCAGGATGATGACACTCTGGTGCACGATAGGGTTGCTTCACATCGTAATGCTTTTAAAATCTACACATTTTTCCTCATCAATGTTGTTCTTGCTGAGGAGTCCAATGCTGGTTCCAGCAACAATCCGAAGGTACTCTTTCTCTCTCTACTATTTGCATGTTCTCATGTATGTGGCAATCTTGGGTGTGATATTGCAACTTTTGCTGGCAATTTGGTGAAGTCTTTTGGCCATGGATTTAGGTAATAGCAACCACAAGGAAGAAACTTATCAAAAACTCATGGAATTGGGAGCCCCAGAGGGGTAGGATACTCAATTTGATTGCTAATTCACTAGAGATCAACCTTGCGTTGCTCTTTGGTTCCACGGACCCAGATGAAAACTATCTGTCTTTCATTGCGAAGTAAGTTGGATAACTGACAATTATATTTTAGGTATAGTTTTACTGTTTTGTGAATGGACTTTAAGTTGAAATTTTATGATTTGTGTTTTTGTAGACATACATTCTCTATGTTTGAGAATGCAATTCTTTTAAAAGACTCTGACACAAAAGATGCTCTAGGCCGTATAATTGGGTCATGCGCTACAAAATACCACTACATGGCACAATCGTGTGCTTCTATCATGCACCTAATTCACAAATATGATTTTGTTGTTATCCCCATGGCTGAAGCAGTTGCTGGTGCTAAGAAGAAGTATGCTGATGGAAGCCTGGCCAGTGCCCTTGTCAGAGAGATTGGTAGGACTAACCCAAAAGACTATGTGAAGGACACTGCTGGGGCTGAAAATATTGGGCGTTTTCTGGTAGAGATTGCTGACCGGTTGCCAAAGCTGATTTCAACCAACATTGGAGTCCTGGTCCCACACTTTGGTGGGGAATCTTATAAGATAAGGAATGCTCTTGTTGGGGTTCTTGGAAAGTTAGTTGCAAAGGCGTTTAAGGATGATGAGGGTGAAGTGAGTTCTAAATCTGTTCGTCTCCGAACCAAGCAAGCCATGTTGGAAATTTTGCTTGAACGGTGTCGAGATGTTTCAGCTTATACTAGGAGCCGCGTTCTTCAGGTTTGGGCTGAACTATGTGAAGAGCATTCTGTTTCAATTGGTTTGTGGAATGAGGTTGCAGAAGTTGCTGCTGGAAGGTTGGAGGATAAGTCTGCAATTGTCAGGAAATCTGCACTGAATTTGCTTATAATGATGTTGCAGCACAATCCGTTTGGCCCACAACTTCGAATAGCTTCATTTGAAGCAACCTTAGAGCAGTATAAGAAGAAGCT
The DNA here is from genome assembly GCA_023736055.1 of Quercus glauca. Taxonomy (NCBI): domain Eukaryota; kingdom Viridiplantae; phylum Streptophyta; class Magnoliopsida; order Fagales; family Fagaceae; genus Quercus; species Quercus glauca. The sequence goes on from CM043321.1 coordinate 9,285,270, forward strand.
GAATGAGCTTGAACCAGATGTGCCTGCAGAAAGTGTTGTGGATGATCTACCTTCTGATAATGATACTTGCAATGAAAATGGTGAAGTTCATAACATAGATGCTCGAGTTCTGGCTGAAGAGCAGCAGGAAAGTTCTACTGATAGTTGTTTGACTCAGATGGAAGAAGAGACTATTCAGAAGGATAATTCTGTGCCAGATGTTGGGAATTTGGAGCAGACCAGGGCCTTGGTTGCATCACTTGAGGCTGGCTTAAGGTTTTCTAAGTGTGTCTCTGCCACAATGCCTACACTTGTTCAATTAATGGCTTCATCTTCTGCCTCTGATGTTGAGAATACAATTCTCTTGTTGATGAGGTGCAAACAGTTCCAGATTGATGGTTCAGAAGCCTGCCTCCGCAAGATGTTGCCACTGGTAGGCTTTCATTTTTGGTCATGCCATGGAAACAGTCTTATACTCCACCCCCCCTCTTTCCCATATGTATTTGCTGACATTTACCCAATAGATTTAGTTCTTGATCCATATTTGGAATTAATTGCAATTTATTTGCTCTCTTTTGTAGGTATTTTCCCAGGATAAATCCATCTATGAGGCTGTGGAAAATGCCTTTGTTACAATTTATATAAGGAAAAACCCAGTAGAAACTGCAAAAAATCTTTTGAGTCTTGCCATAGATTCAAATATAGGAGATCTAGCTGCTTTGGAGTTTATTGTTGCGGCCTTGGTGTCCAAAGGTGATATATCTACTGGCATGGTATGTCGAGTATATGTTTCTGAATAATATCTTGTATCAAATAGTTCTGAGCTTTTATTCTAACATGTCTAGTACATTCCTTGATTTTGACACACAAAAATGCATAAAATGATAACTGTTTCAGCCTTTAAAATCTACTATTTAAATAGGTATAAAATAAATTATAAATTAGCTTCAAAGATGATATATAATTTCTAGCCCTCAATTATAGGGGCTAACACATGAACACAAATTTTAAAAATAAATAATAGCTTAAACAGCTTAAGCCATAGGTAAGCCCGTTATGGACAAACTGTAGATTGTGCAATTCTGCTCAGGTTTTGTGCCAAGTTAAGAACTTTTATGCCCAGCCATATAATCTGAACATTAGGTTTTTCTAATACCTTTCTTGAGCTTTTCACTACACAATCTGAAGCCACTTGACTAAAAGTTGGGTAAATATTCAAACACAAAATTATCCATTTGTTCCAATAGTTTTAATCTTCTTTTTTATTTTATTTTGACAAAGTTGGTTATAGCTAAGAATATATTTGGATTTTATTGTTTGAGTAGACACTTCTGTTCTGCTTGAACTTCTTCAATGAGAATATCTGTCGTAGACTGTATAAACATGTTGAAAATGAGAAGCAAGTAGAAGGTATTTGTGATAATTGAGTTTGATGATGATCACTGAGAGAGGGTTTCAGATCTAATTTTGGAAATTTACTTAGAGAGCTAGTTTCTATCATGGATCATGGTCTGTCCTGCTTTATGAATGCTTTATCAGTTTTTAGCATTGTTGAGAATTTGCTCTGTTGAAACTTTGTTTCTACCATTACTTTAAGAAATGGTTCCTCAATAAAGTAACTGTTTCTGCAGATATCAGCATTATGGGATTTCTTTTGCTTTAGTGTTAGTGGAACCACTGCAGAGCAAAGTCGTGGTGCTCTATCTGTCCTTTGCATGGCGGCAAAATCATCCCCTGTTATTCTTGGTTCTCACTTACAAGACATTATTGATATTGGGTTTGGTCGTTGGGCTAAAGTGGATCCTTTGCTTGCTAGAGCAGCATGCTTTGCTCTTCAAAGATTATCTGATGATGACAAGAAAAAGTTGATATCAGTTAATGGCAGTCGTGTATTTGGTATGCTGGAAAGCTTAATTGCAGGATCTTGGCTTCCAGAGAATATATGGTATGCTGCTGCTGATAAAGCAATAGCTGCCATATATACAATTCATCCCACTCCAGAAACACTAGCTGCCGATATAGTGAAGAAATCTCTTAGTTCTGTGTTTGATTGTCGCGGAGGAGATGAGTTGCACAATGACATTGACAGTGGTAGTGCCAGCATACTTACCACAGTGCAAGTTGCGAAATTGAGTAGATATTTATTTATTGCAAGTCATGTTGCCATGAATCAATTATTATATGTCGAATCTTGTGCTCGAAAGATCCAGAAACAAAGAGCTGCAAAAGAAAAGGCGGATATTGATCGTCACAACTTACAAAGTAATGGCACAACACCTGCTGATACACTTAAGGTAAGATCAGATTCTGTTCTTATTTATCAATGAAAAGGAATAGGGTATCAATATTGGTTGTTTGATATTTGATTTTTTCATTTTTCTTCATTATTAATTTTTTGGTTTGATATAGAAGATTTCTTCCTTTGATAATGTTTTGCAGGACAATAATATCAATGCCGAGCTAGGTCTTGCTGCATCTGCAGATGCAATGCTTGATGCATTATCTGACAAAGCAGAAAAAGAGATTATTTCTGGTAATTCCAGTGAGAAGAACTTGATTGGACATTGTGCACCTTTCCTGTCAAAGCTTTGCAGAAATTTTAGTCTGATGCAAAAGGTGATTGCCTCAGTTTTCTCATCCTCCATTTCAATGGTTCCATGATTCTTTAACTATATCAAAGTATGATCTTCCCATTACATTTAAATTTGAAATCAGGCTTTGTAGTTCATTCAGTTAAATTTAGATGTCATTAACATGATTAAAAAAATAAAAAATACAAAGCTTCCATTTTAACAAAAAAAATTTGACTGATGTCACATCTAAGGTTACAAATTTACAATATAACACATGATATGATTGTTTCAAATATAATTTGATAAAAGTTCTTCATACAAGCGTTCATTTAGCTCATTACCATTTGAGTAATCATTCTTATCTTGTCCAATACTTCTGCTTTCTTTTCAGTATCCGGAACTACAAGCATCTGGAATGCTTGCTTTATGTCGATTTATGATCATTGATGCAAAATTTTGGTGAGATCTCGTGCCCCCTCTCTCTCTCTCTCTCATAAAGAAACGAAACATGATGCTTGAGCTTTTGAGTGCTTGAATTTTCAGTGATGCGAACCTACAGCTTCTCTTCACTGTTGTGGAGAATGCATCCTCAGAAACTGTTCGTTCCAATTGCACTATTGCTCTTGGAGATTTGGCAGTTCGGTTTCCTAACCTGTTAGAACCATGGACCGAGAATATGTATGCCCGGTTACAGGATGCTTCAGTTTCTGTTAGGAAGAATGCTGTTCTGGTGCTTTCGCATCTCATATTGAATGACATGATGAAGGTCTGAGAGACTGGCTTATTTCTACTTGTTCTTTAGCTTTTGTTATATTGATCTAGAGGCTGATGTGGTCATTTGCTTGATCAGGTAAAAGGTTATATAAATGAAATGGCTATACAGTTAGAAGATGAAGAAGAGCGCATTTCAAGTCTAGCCAAACTTTTTTTCCATGAGTTATCTAAGAAGGGTAAGTTTTGAGACATCCAGTAAAATGTACTGATTGTTATCTTGTCTTGTGTCATTTTTTATCTTGGTCAAATGAACAATGTTTTTTCCTATTATGCCAACAGGAAGCAATCCAATATATAATTTGCTTCCCGATATACTTGGAAAATTATCTATCCGGAATCTGAAGAGAGAGTCTTTCTGCAACATCATGCAGTTCCTAATTGCTTCCATCAAGAAGGTATTAGATTGTTTAACTAGGTTGAATTGCCAAGCATTTTTCATAATGATGACTAGATGCTATCTTTTGAAATTGCTCCAGGACAAACAAATGGAAGCTCTTGTTGAAAAGCTCTGCAATAGATTTAATGGAGTTACAGGTATGCATTCATTCAGTTCTTGTACTTTATTCTTATTGAACCATTTGCAAAGGTGATGCCACTTTTGTCAGAGTTCAGAATATGGCACTTTTGTAACAAGCAAGAGCTAAATCATGTCTCTCTTCATTTCTTTTAAACATTAATATATTTTTGAAGCAAATATGATTTAGGAAATAGCAGTTTTTCAGATTGAAAACATAACTTATTGTACTTTTTGGCAGAGCAATTTCACCAACCTGACAAGTTCTGGTTCATGTTTGCTATTGCATTGATTTATTGATTTGATATCTAGTTTATGCTGTGCCTTTTTTTTCCTTCTTAATCATGTGTCATATTGTATAGCAGATGCTTTCAAAAATGTTATTGGTCAGTCATTGATAACCTTGCTATTGGTCAGTTGATGATAACCCTGCTATTTCTAGTCTCTTAGTAATTTGAGCCATTTGAAAGCTGTAACTACACTTTAAGCATGAGCTTTAATATACTCTTACTAATTTCATACATTTCTGAGTCTTATATCCACATGATAAGACGTTGCTTGTATTTTTAAGACCAGTAGGCTGTCATTTCACTTCTAGTTTTGTTTAAATTTTTATTTTTTTTAATAGCAAGTATGAGATGTGGGAGGCTGCTTCTCATTTTCACCTTATAATTTTATTTTTGAGAATACCTTAAGTTATTAATTTCTAAATTTTTAAAGGGCCACATATCCTTTGCTGATATTCCTGAGACTGAAATGGGTCCCAAATGCCATTAGACCAAAAGAAGTCAATTTGGTTTTTTAGCTGTCTGCTGTTTTCTGTTTTCATAAATGATCAAAATATAACTTACAATGGGGGACTATTCTTTTGGTGCAGATATCACACAATGGGAATATATTTCTTACTGCCTCTCTCAGCTGGCATTTACTGAGAAAGGAATGAAAAAACTCATGGAGTCATTCAAGACATATGAACATGCCTTATCAGAGGAATCTGTGATGGACCATTTCAAGAATATAATAAACAAGGCATTCATTTATCTTATTTTCATGTATCACCTCATTCAAAATGTTCAAGATATGTTTTCTATTTACGCTAACTCCTTTTTTTGGGGGGTTTTGGGGGAACAGAGCAAGAAGTTTGCAAAACCAGAACTGAAATCGTGCATTGAGGAGTTTGAGGATAAACTTAATAAATTTCACGTGGAAAAGAAGGAGCAAGAAGTGACTGCAAGAAATGCCCAAATTCATCAGCAGAGATTTGGTAGCACGGAAGGTTTACCAGTATCTGGGAACAATGGAGAAGATAGTGCAGAATCTGATACTGAAGGTTACTTCAATTGGCTTTTGCTATGGTTTAATGTTAATTTCTTATACTTTTTTTTTTCATCATTATGCTGATGGTACTCTAGTTTAGAAGCTTTAAACAACATTGCTGGAAAAATTGATCTTTGCCTTTTATTAGTCTGTTAATGATACAGATATGGTTTTTATTCCTGAAAACATATAAGAGTAAAGCATTCTGTGTGATGATGTGCTGCAATGAGGTTTCCTTTGATGCATTATATAGTTGAGTAAGGACTAGCGTATTAACAACATGCTTAAGGACTTTATAGTATTAGTTGGACATTTTATCATATGTTTTCCCACAACATGTAATATTGCTATAAATAATTTAATCCTTTCTCATCAGTGTAAATCAAATGCATCTTTTGATGGTCTTACATTCTTTCAAGCATCACAGCAACTCACTTCTTTGAGTTCTTTATGCAAGCAGCAAGATATAACATCCTTTTTTTCTCCCTTTCTTTTCCAGTTCTGTGTAATGAGGTTTTCTTTTAGGATTAGGCTTCTGCCATTTCTTAGAGTAAGTAATTCAAATATATTTTGCTAAGAATTTAAAAACTACATGACCTAATTGTACTTGAAAGATCTCTTTAAGTCTCTTGCTATAGAGTGTTTTCTTTGAATAATTTTGTTGCTTGATTGTTTAATTAAATGTTGTGTTGGTTATTGAACTTCAATGTCAGCTGGTTCTGACTCTGTCAATCACCAAAAGTTAAACTTAGAATTAGTTTAAGCCCTATCCTACTTTATGTATATTATGCAAAATTAAGAAGGAAAAAATTTTATATTTGTCAATTTATTTTCCATGTTCTATGGCATTGAAGTAGTACTACCATTTACAGGGGCCACTAAATCCAGAGCTAAGAAAAGCAGCATGAAAGATCAAAAGGGCAATGTTTCTGCATCCACCAGAAGAAGTATTAGGTCAAAGCGAAGGTAGAATCTGTAGTTCTCTCTCTCTCTCTCTCTCTCTCTCTGCCTTTTGGTAATGTGCTATGGCCAGCATTGCACGTAGTCATGAATGTAATATATCAAGAAAACTGTCATGAAAAATGTTCTTTAGGCAAGTTATGAATAGTGATGCAAGCAAACTTGTGCGCAGTTGAGTGGATGGATTGCCATCATTACAAATGATTAATGCAAGAGGGTTAATTAGAGTTGGGATAAATTTACCAATAAAACAATTTTTGCATATGCAATTTGGTTATCATCTTGGACTTTTTGTATTTCTACAGCAAACACCATTCAAAATTATGATATAAATGCTGCAAATTGCTTTTGAAAATGCCAAGTAAATTACTGATTAAGTCATGCTTTATTTTGTGATTTTAGCATATTGCATAGATTAGAAAATGCATTGTGAAACAGCTTTTCAAGAAGGCCGCATTTGTACAAAAAATTTGCATTCCTTTTAACACCATGTAAAAGGGCACATGATAAAATTAATAGCATTAACTTCATACTCAAACTTGTTTAAAAAATGGGGATAATGAACTTGAGACAAACAAAATGTTTCAAATGATGTTTGTGGTATGGTATTTTACCGTTTTTACACATGCATTACATATAAGGCAAATGATATTTTGGTACTACTTACCCCAATTAAAGGGCATGACCTGGACGGGAGATGTGAGGGCAGTGAAGTCAGCATACGGTTTGGGAAGGGGGTTAGAAAGAGTCAATCAGGGGGCTTTAAAATCTTTACTGAAATAATTTTCCTGCAAGAAGTGATATTCTTGAACAATGCATCAAAGAATCAATAATATAGATTTCACGTTTTTTATCATCACTGAAGCTCACCCATCTTTTATTTATGTTGTATGCAACAAATTATTTAACATATTTTTATAAATATGCAGGTAGAAGAAAGGGTGCAAAATTATTCTGATCAATCCTATGTTTTGTTTTGTTTTTTTGTGAATGGAAGCGAGAAGTTGTTGTTTTGTACAAGGCGTTTGTATTGTAATGATTTGATGTAATACTGTTGCTTGAGTTAGGTAAAAGAGTACCAAAAAGGGCAGGGTGGAACATATTACATATCTATCTGACCAGTAGAAAAGAAAGATGTTTGTAAGTGAGTCATGTATATATCTTGCTCTGCTTAATGAAGACACAAACATTAGTAGCTCTTACGTTTCTGCTTATTATCTCAAATCTGGTCCTTTGCATTTTCTTGCTATCTCATACCCGTTGCTGTTTGTTATTTCTGGACCTTTGAATTTGCTTTCTGCTTATTATGACTGCTCTATGAAATAAGCATGTTTCACACTTTCACTGGACAGCAGAATTACGTTTCTGCTTATTATCTCAAATCTGGTCCTTTGCATTTTCTTGCTATCTCATACCCGTTGCTGTTTGTTATTTCTGGACCTTTGAATTTGCTTTCTGCTTATTATGACTGCTCTATGAAATAAGCATGTTTCACACTTTCACTGGACAGCAGAATTAGGAACTGGTATGTAGGTGTAGTATTGCACGCATTCTGAATTTGAAGTTAATTATTTAAGATCTTTTGAGTTCACTATAATAAATGGGTCCGGTTAATGTGTGCCCTTAATCTTTCTTTTTTTGGAAACATTTTCTTGGGAATTGAAAAAGCTGTCGTTACTTTTTCAATTCTCGAGAAATTTTTTTCCAAAAATGAAAATTAATGTGTGCCTTAAGGGCACACATTAGTAAAATCCATAATAAATTTGAGTCGCCAAGTGACAATGGGTATAATTAAGTTGCACACGTGTCTGGCACATACGTTAATACAAGGGCAAGAATGAACCAAATTTGCGTCCTTGAACCGATAACCATCTTTCAGCTAACTTAGCCTCCTCCGTCCCTTGGGACCAACAAGGGGCACCCAGTGGTTTGCAAAGGAGAGAAACTTCATGCCACCTGCAATTAGAAACCATTTTTCAGTGATTCAGAAGCACTTTTGCTGCTCTTGAAATGGCTCAATTTTGGTAAAAAGATGTTGAGATGCGTTACCGACATTTCACTCCTTGTAGCAAGAGTTCCCAGAATCGTTTGGCAAATTGGCAAGGAAGGACCTTTATTGTTTGGTTGTAGTCTTCTGTTCTGGATAAAGTGGGGTTTTTATTTATTTATTTATTTTTATTTTTAATGTTTTGAGAATGTAAAATAGCAATTTGGGGGTTGTAAATGCTTTAAGAGCATTCCCATTAGGTGTGCCAAATGCCAAATATTTGGCATTTGGCACACCAAACACCAAAAATAGGCTATCATGAGGTGTGTTAAATGCCAAAAAGTTTTGGCATTTATTATAGTAGAATCTCATCTTTGGAGCGGTACGGAAGAAAAAGTCATTTGGTTTTTATTATTTTTTATTCATCTTTCTCATCTCAAGTAAAATATCTTTTTTTATCTTCACTTTGAGCCACACGTTCACTACTTCACCCTCTCCACTCTCACATACTCTTTTGTTCTCCCCTCTTCCCTTTTGCTCTCTTCTCTTCCCATTCGTGAGCCACCATCAATTTCCTCTCTACTATTTTACAAATTCCATCATCACTAATCTATAAAATCTCCTTCACCGTTTTTTTTTTTTTTTTGCTCTCTCCTCTTTGTTCTATCTCATACACCAAAGCTATTTGGTTCGGTTTAGTTCATCTCACAGCAACGCATTACTATTTCGTCTAGCAATTCAGCTTATTGGGTTTGTATTTCAGTGTCGCCGATTCGTTGAAGGTATTACCAATTCAATCTTGGTATTGCCGATTCACCACCGAGGCAATGATTTTTGTTTAGAGTTGTGATATTTTGATGTGGTGGTTTTGGCGTCTTTTATGGTGGGTTGTGGGGTGATGGATGGTGGTGACTGGTGAGGTGGGATCAGGGCCGGCTGAACCATAGATGCAATTGATGCACTCGCTTAAGGCCCCCAAATAAAAAAAAGGCCCATATTTGTTAAAAAAAAAATTATATATATAATATTTATCTATATATTTTAATTACAAAAAAATTTTAAGTACTTTTATTGGTAAACAAAATGCATTAAAAAGACCACATTGTATCATAAAATGCAAAATACTGCACAATAACTATGCACAATATAGAATACTACACACACACAAGACTGCACAGTACTATGTGCACTGTGCAGCCTTGTCCACAAGGCTCGACACATCACAAGGGCTATTGGCCTAAGCTAAGATGGCCCCACTGGCCCCACAATGAATAAGTTATCACATTTGTTTTTTTATTTTTTTATTTTTAATACAAACTTTTACTTTATCAATTATTATAAATTATCACACCAATTAATCATTTGATGTATATCAACTTATTTGTATTATAGTGATGCTAATTTATTGAATTATGTAATAAATTAATTTTTATAAGTGCAGGTTTAGACTTTAAAGTTTTTTAAAAAATCCACTTAAAAATTTTCGCTTAAGGCTCCCAAAATTGTTGAGCCGGTCCTGGGTGGGATGTGGGGCGGTGGGGGTGGTGGGTTTTTTATTTTGTATTTTTATATATTGTTGGTTTTTTTAATATGTTGTATATAACTATATATTATTTTAATGTATGGAATTGAAGAATAAAAAATATGATATAGAGTGTATTGTAAAATAATGTACTAAAATAATAAAGTAGGCTTTTTGATGTGTCAAATGAAATATTTATAAAACACCTGATGAGAATGCTCTAAGTAAACTATACTTTAACTAACTTTTAGCAAATTAGAAAATAAACAGAAGACTTAAAGCATTTACAACTCCCAAATAGCAATTTTACATTCCCAAAACATAAAAAACCCACTTTATCCAGGTGTGTATATCTAAATATTTTTAGATCCATGTTACAGTCTTTAGTAAGTTGTAAAGATTTTTTTTTTTTTTTTATTTTGAAAATATTGTGGGTGGCTGAGAGAGAGGGGGGAAGAGAGACGGAAGTTAGAGAGGAGAGGACATTTTTTTGATGGTAAAATAACATTTATACCAACCCGGATGTGAATGCTAAGGTTTTAAAATGTTGTATATGAGCAAATAAATTAAAAAGCTAAAAGAAAAAGCTTATACCAAATATGTAAGTCAATTGAAATTAGAATTCTCTATTCTAGAGGTCTACTCTAGAGGCAATTCAATTTAAATGATCTCAACACTTCGGTTCTTGATTTTCTTTTCTTCTCGTTTTCCATTTAATATTAAATGTTAAACACTCCCATACTACTGTTAGCACACTTGAGCCCAGAGAGCTACATTCTTCCTCAAAAAATTTCAAGTTCACATCAATCCCTCACCCAAAGGTTTCAACTGCACCAATTGCAAATAAAGAAATTGCTGTCTCATACATACAGAGAGGTTATCAACAATATGTAAAAACTGGAAGCGTAGGAGTGCTCTCTTCTGGAACTTATATTTCATCCACCTCAAAGGGATCTTGTTCAGGATAGTCACCAACCTGGAACATGATAAGATTTGTATCAGCATCTAAATTCATCAAGAGATCAAGTTGAAATTAGTAAAAAGGCTAATGAATTGGGAAGCTATGCTCTCAGTTGTATAGTATTGAAATGCAATTGCATTATGCATCAAATATTAAAATAAAGGTTGAAATATAATGTTCAACCCTGAAAGTTCGATTTTTATCTCAAATTTAAAAACTGTTTTCATCCACCAAACTGATATAATCGGTTTCTAAAAATAAAAACCAATCACTGACCAACAGATAGAAACCAGCATAACCAACATCAAAGAAATCTCATTTTCATCAGCTGGCTTTGTGGCAAAGGTAGTGGTGATTGACAATGAAATCAACACTGACAGATCGGTGCTTGAACTCAGTTATCAAGTGAAAAAGATGCAGACAAAATCTATAACTTGAAAGACAGGATCAGAAGAAGATGATGATGATGAAGATTGGAGGAAGAATAAGAAGAGGGAGCATATTGGTTGGTTTGGGCCATATCAGTTGGTTTGGGGGAATATCAGTTTCAAACCGAGACTCTCGGTTTTCTTAACACCGGCAGCAACCATTTGCAGGGAGTAGAGAATTCCAATCATAATTGACAATGGGATCTGTTTTCCTTACACCCCTAACTGGAAGAGATTTCTTGTCAATTAATTAAATCAAAGTTTAGAACAAATTAATGAATGGCTTTCTTAGATATTTGCAGACAAGCATTAGACGCTTCAATGATCTCATACAAAGGAAAGGTGAATCAATCCTTTTCTTATCTTATCCCATAAAGAAATGGTTTGTGGTCAAAATCTCACACACACACACACAGTAAACTTAGCAGGGCTCAAAGACAAGTCCTGAAGCCACTCTTTTTGCTCATGAAAGTGGCTTAAGTAGTGAAGTCGCATGACTGCAGCCCTTGAATTTATGGTTCACACACACACACACACACACACACACATATATATCTCAGTGGATAGCAATGTAGTAAACTTAGCAGGGCTCAAAGACAAGTCCTGAAGCCACTCTTTTTGCTCATGAAAGTGGCTTAAGTAGTGAAGTCGCACGACTGCAGCCCTTGAATTTATGGGCCACATTCATTAAGGTAAACTAATTATGCATATACTCCATGTGATCCGTGGATGGCAAGATGGTAAGATGCCTCTGCATTTTAATAGGACAATGAACAGCATGCATGTGAAAGTTCCTATATAAAGTGTCACTAGAACATAGTTGCACACAAACCTTTACTTTGTCTGGCCTTACAATTGCGCCATGATGAGGAGGGCAATCAAAGTAACGTACTCCTTTCACCCTGCAACATGACCAAGACAAATTCTAACCCATGGATACGGAGAACAAAGCATGTCAATCAATTAAGAGAGGAAAATAGTTAAATTTAACAATCTTTATGCAAGCAACCAGCAGGAGGCATTCATTGAGCATAAGAAGCAGAGTCCCAATTAAAGTTCAAACTTGATATGGTTGAAAATAAGTAACTCATGATACAAGAAAGAATGAAGACTAAGTAGCAGACAGTCAGAGGCAAATCTCAGAATGGAACAAGGTTGTATCTGCAAAGTTTCAGACAGAATAAGAACACTTCACAATAATCAATTTTAAGGCTACTGAATGCCGCCAAATTATATATTACACAGCCCAGCATATCCATGTCTCATAAATTAATCAGTTGTTGATGCATTGTCTCCCTGACTTTTTAGCATAATCTAACCGGAACGCTAGAGCCAAAAACAAAGATTATCTAAAATCTCTCCTCTTTGGTACTCTGTTTCATTGGGCTCGTATTTGGGGGTGTACAAATTGTATTTCTTTATCTGAATTCTTAGTCTCTATTTCCTTTAGTTCTTGATTATATTGTATTTGTTTCGTGTTCAGAGTGTTCACCATCGTGAACATGACATTCAATTTTTTTCAATAATAGTCTTATTACCTATCAAAAAAAAGCTAGAGCCAAAAACAAAGAAGGAATAGTGTTTCAACTTCTGTTATGGATTTTATAGATTTCATTTCTTTTCATTTGTAATGATTAGAGCTTATAATTTTTTAGGAGTACTTTGTGTACACATCCTGCATGCATAAGGTATCTCCTCTTTCTCAATAAAATTATATTACTTATCAAAAAATAAAATAAAATAAAACATAAAGGACTAAAGGTTGAAATTGTTCAAAGGAGGATCACTATGACTATAGTGCTTCATAATTTTACCTCAGACAAAATTATTTATTTGATATTATGGATAACTAGTTATGGTGGGACCAGTTTTGTCTTGTCTGTTGCCCTTTTCTCTTGCCTATTTCACCTTAGGGGGTTGGTTTACTAGCAAAAACACAACCTAACCATGAAAACCAACCTATTATCAAAATAAGCCCTCATAAATGTTGAGCATGAGTTTTACATTAGCCATCTCATTACAGCTGCTAGTTTATTTTTTTCCCTTCTTTTGAGAAGTGCAAGATTCAATGGAAAAGCAAAAGTGTACTAGCCAAGTACACGGGAAGTATAGAAGAAAAACACTAGAAAAGAGAAACAAGAACTGTAGTATCTCCCAAAAATAACAAATCCAAGAAGTCCGAGAATGGAAAGAATGGAAGCTAGTGGTCTAGTAGACACCACCACCCAATTGTAAAGTAATTTTAAAATCAGATTCTCCAACTTAGCCACTGAATAAAAGTTGGAGCACTTCTTTCTTTTAAAATGCACCACATGAGACATAGGAATCACATTCCAAATCATGCTATTGAGATTACCCTAGTTTCTCCAGGCTTCGAACCAGCAAAATCACAATAATTTAAGTAATTAAGGACATTTGAGGTTCTCACTAAGCTTGCCTCCAACTTCTAGATTTATTAAGGATGGCTTGCATAATTATGGCTCAGTCCTCAAGGTATACTTTGTAATGCCTAAAGTTCTTTGGAAAGGGATTGTGCATATTTATTCTATGTATTTTCCTTTTCCAGTTTCAATAAAAGATTTACCTAAAAAAAAGGGCCTAAAGGTCTGGATTTTAATCCCAAAGATCTTCCATTTTCCGTTTTAGGTTTTTCTGGTTATCCTACTCTTGGCTATTAAATTGCTGAACCCAATCATAAGCATGCACCCAATGGGTCTTGAACCCATGACATCACCTTCCACCTTGCTCTTACAAGGGGAGGAGATGCAATTTGAGCTGGAGCTCTTTGGCCCATAGTTGATGACATCAATTTACTGAAATATTTGAGCTACATATAATACTTATCAAAAGAAAAAATTGAGCTACAAATACTTGTCATCCTTTCCCAATTAAGATAATCAAGTGAATAACTCCACAACAAGTGCAGAAGCATAAAGGGTAAAAATGGCAATTAAGTGCTTTGAATAAATTAAATATTTTGATGTCTAAAGATTTGATGCAAGACCGTTAAGAAGTTCAGCACTATACTAGGCTTCTTGATGAATTCTTGAAGAAGGATTGATGTTTAAGAGTTTAGGTTAGAAAAGGATGAATGTTGACAGCTATTTGGGGCTGAAACAGGGATAAACAGAAAATAACATAAATAAAACACTAGGCAATCACAGTTTGGAGACAAGCTACTGAATTTTATTAATCAGTCACAATATATTCTGAGATAACATGACTACAAAGAGCCTTTATATAGGGGCTATAGGTATCATTTTCCTAGTAGGACTTGGACTCTAAATAACATATTCCTAGAATTAATAGGAATACAAATAATAATTAAATAAAAGACTTAATAATACGTAAACATAAAAATTAAAAAAAAAAAAAAAAAAAACTCATGGGCCTTTGGTATGGCCAAGGACAGCTCATTCCAGATTTTTAGAAATTACCAAATTGCCCTTATTCTAATAAAACTTAATTAAAACTGATCCAGCAGCTTCTCAACCTAAAAGACTCAATACTAATAACTAAAATGACCTATCAAAGGTGCTAAGAGGGTCCGACATCAAAACTAGACCACAATTCTTGAATCTTGGTATATTTAATCTTTTTTTTCCTTGAGCTCTTCCTTGTCTTCATCAGATTAATAATCAGTTAGTTCTTTGTGGTATTAGTATTGGTTTTTAAGTTCTTTTTTTGCGAAATTTTTTGTGACGATTTAGTAAGGTGATGAGTACGTGAGAATGTGTCTAGCATCAATATTGTTACTAACTTGTGTCTTGGGAATGTCTTAGACTACTTAATAAACTATCTAGCATTTATTATGTGTCTTCACTAGTATAGCTTAGTAACCACTTATAACTATCAGCAAAAATATGAAGATAACAGGCTATCTTTGACAGACACTTTGACTAATTCTAGTATTACTCCCCCTCCTACTTTTAGGCTTATCTGCTGCCAAACCTATCAATTTTGCAGCCCTATTAGGGGTGCATCAACAAGGGTTCCTATAATCAAGATGAAGTAAAATATTGTTATTGCTAAACAACCTTTAGCATAAGTATATTTAATATTTTTCTTTCAAACACCTTTTTTCTATTATCAGCTGGCATGCATTTACACATATATGATCAACATATAATTTCAATAGGAAGTTGTAGGATTTTTTTTTGGACAAATAAGACACTTTTATTAAACAAAGATGCAAGTAATACAAATTTGACAGAATTACAATCATAAATTTAGACTATCAATGAAGTTGTCTAAGGAAACCACAAAGAATATTACAGAAAGCAAACCACAGAAATGAGATTTTTTTTCTATAAGTTCAGAAAAATGAGAATTAAGTGGCAACTTACATGCCATCATGATTTCCCAATGGTTCATCATATTGAACTCCAACCCAGAAACCAGGTGCCAGTGATTCTGCCCGACCCACAAATTTTACCACACCTCTTTTCTCCCCCGCTTCAACTTCGCATCTATCTCCAACCTTAGTTATAATAAAAAAGAAGAATGAGAAAAAAAAAAAGTTGAAAAAGGAAGAATGAGAAAAACATAAGTTCAAATTTGCATGGTCCATTCATGTGCTTTGTACATTACACTAATTTTTTAATTTTTATAAGTTTTGTACATCACCTTTTGTTCTTGACACAATTGATGAATTAATCACTCTATCGAATTATTGTCACTTTTTTCCTTTTCGATATGTCCAATAATAAACAAAAAAGAAAATATAAATCAATACACACAAGAATTTGACTACCCTAAAAAATTCCTATATTTTTTGTTAGAAATAGAATAAAGCACCAAACAAGGATTAGTTTGGAAAGTAATAATCTTTTTTTACTGGAAATGGAATGATAGATGACGCCCCCTTAAAGTTGGAATTTACAAAAAGGGACAAGCGAAATGTGATGGAAGGTCTATTAATGACAATTGCACATAAACACACAAAAAGAAAGAAGCATTCATGTAACTGAAGTTACCGAACCTTCAAATGCTATTTCTTTTACCATTTGCCTTTCTTCCAAAGCTAAGAAGCCAGCCACAATAATAGGATCAATCTGTCAAAAAGCTTAGCCAAATTCTTTTGCTCTGTACTTAAAAATTTCTAAGAGACAAGGCTAATTATCTTTTACAGAAGTGTGGAATACACACTCATACAAATTGGAGTCTTCTCCAGTTTGTATAAAATAAAATTTCAAATAATTAATAGGAAGAAAAGTTATCTCATGGATTATTTGAAGCAATATTTTTTTTCAGGGGAAGTCAAATTATTATTAAAAAAAAATGATGCTAATAACCTCTAAAAGGAAATGCATATGACAAAAATCAATAACCATAAATTCCTTCTTTCATCTTTAAGTTTTATATCCTATTTTATCACACATAAAGATTACTTCTTTAACATTCAACACCACTTCAGCTAATACCTTTTTGACTAGTAAGGTAGGGACTTTGCCCCATAACGGCTTTTAACCCAAGCTCACCCATGGGGGAGTCAGGCGGCTGCTGAGCCAAGAGCCTCTTGTCATCATTTCAGCTAATACCAACTTCCTTTAATGGACTAAATCTTCATTATTACATTTCAGTGGTTACAGAATAACCAGTTGAGGGAAAAAAGAGGTAATAAACACAAGCATACAAACACACATGCTTACAACTAACCTTGATATTGGCACAGAGATCTTCCATGTAGTTGTCTGGTTTCTGGAAACAAATGTCTAGTTAATGTGATTAACAATAGAACGATGCTTACAATAAACACAAGTTTGTTAATTTGAAAAGAGAGAATTTAACATAATGCAATGCTATCCTTACCACCAAAGTAAAGAGAACAAACACACATGAACTTACCTTGTTCCCAAGAGCTGATGGATTTTGAGAGGCCAGTCTTCCCTTAAATTTTCTAAAAGTGCCTGAAACAGACAAAATATAAAATAAATAAAAATAAGAGAGTTGTAAATTATTTAAATATATTACATGATTTCAAGTTTTCAACTTTACTAATTCCCCCTTGAACATAGTAAATAAGTATTTTCACCCAAATGCTTTTTCCCTTCAAACAAAAAGAATTAGCTTTCTTCAAAACTTTACCATCGCGTTTCTCGTAAGCTTCTTCTGAAATCGAGTATTTCTCCACCAGTGAAGTGTCTTCCAGCCAACCACCAGACGTTACTGATGAAGGGTCAAGATCTATAATATGTACGCGGTACCTTTTAACAAACAAAAGCCAGTCAATCAGTAAACCAAGGAACCATCACATTGCCAATAATAAAGACAAAACCAACAATGGTTCTGCTCTTCACAATGCACACCATGAAAAGGAAAAAAAAAATCATTATAGGATAACAAAGCATAAATCTTGACCAAACTAACTTTGCAACTCTTGATTTCCCAAATTATGCCAAAACAACATAAAAAGGTCGTACTCAGTACACAAATCTCCCACTTTTATGGGGTCTGGGAGAGGTGATTGGTAGGCAGTCTTACCCCAATATCGTTATGCAAAAACAACGTAATTAAAGCAATAGTGAGTTTCGAAAGCACTTAACACCAGCTAGAAGTCACAAAATGAAACACATACATTCACACAACTGGGGTTCAATGACATAATAAATTAATGACCCTTCTCTAGACAAAACATAACATAAACCACATTGAGCTAAAGATGTTTCTTAAGCTTTCAACAACCAAAAAAAAAAAGCAACTTTTAAAAAAGGGAATGAAATGGGTATACCCATTAAGCGGAGAATAGAAACCAAGAGGCTTGGAATTGTCAGACAAGTCGGAAAGTTTGGTGTTGGTATCGTCATAAAGCTCAAGGCACATTGAATTAACAGAAGTCCCACATTTTTTCCAGAGCTTTTCTTTGACGGAATCCACTGTGGACTGAAAGAGAGAGAGAGAGGCACACAAAAAGTTTTCAAATTTATGTTTGATATATGAAAAGAAAATAGGAGGTTTGTTTGTAAGATTGGTACCTGAAGTGAGAAGCGAATGTCAGCGGAGAAGGTCTTGAGGTTGGCGTGGGTAATACGCAATAGCACGGAATCGTCCCCTTGGATCTGTAGCCGATTAGCAGCCATTGCTATTGCTTTATCTTCTAGACAGTACAACACACTTACACACTACACACTTCACAGCTGAAAGCCTTTCCCCAATGCCCACCTAAAATGAAATGGACGCGTCCCTTCTCTCTCTCCTTTCTTCTCCGTGAAAAAGTACCTTTTGTTCTTCACATTTATTTGCAGATTGTCTTTTTTGTTTTTGTTTTTTAAGCCATTTGCCAAATTTTATCTTTTTATATATTAATTATTTAAATAAGAGTAAATGGTAAAAATAAAATATGGTTCGTTTGGCTAAAGTGACAAGTTCAAAACTTTTTAAAAATGGCTAAGTTGATCACTCTTATGAGAAATACAAGTATTAAGGTTCAAGTTGGGTTTAGGGATGAGGCACTTCCATAGAATTTCACCCTATAATAACTACGTGTGTGGAGTGGGAGACTACGTACATTCAAAAAAATAATCATATACTTGAAAATGCTTGAACATTTTCATTTGTTAAAAAAAAGTTCGGTTTAAGAATCAAGTTAGTAATTTAAAAAATATTATGAACCTAACTGGTATTAACCCAAACCTTCTAACCTAAGAGGAGGTGTTAACTAAATAAACATGTTTTGAAGGTAGTTTTTTTAATAGATATTCAAAACACTTTATATATATATATACACTATATTCCCAAATAATCTCAGTATCAATTTAAATAATTATTATAAAAAAATATTATTTTGCAAATTATTTTCCATGGAATTTCACCCTATAATAACTACTTGTGTGGAGTGGAAGACTACATACATTCAAAAAAATATTTAGATGCTTGAAAAGGTTTGAACATTTTCGTTTATTAAAAAAAAGTTCGGTTTAAGAATCAAGTTAGTAATTTAAAAAATATTATGAACCTAACTGGTATTAACCCAAACCTTCTAACCTAAGAGGAGGTGTTAACTAAATAAACATGTTATGAAGGTAGTTTTTTTAATAGATATTCAAAACATTTTATATATATATATATATATACACTATATTCCCAAATAATCTCAGTATCAATTTAAATAATTATTATAAAAAAATATTATTTTGCAAATTTCACTCATCATTTTCACACCGAAGTTTCACTCAGAGTTAAAGACATCCACCCATGAGGTTCAATTTTATTTCGTTATTAATTATTATAAAAAACTAGTATGTAACCCATGCTACCGCATGGGAATGGATATATTATTAATCATGAGTTTATTTATGTATAAAATGCTCAATTAAGTCTAAATTCATATTATTAATCATAAAATTTTATTAACAAAACTTAGCAGTATATATATATATATATATATATAGACATTGGATATTCTTCCCATGTGCTAAATATTGTTTTCAATAAGGTCACACCAAAAAGGTTGAAAACCATCTTCGTGCAAGATTGATATTTGCAAGAGAAGCCAATCATCAAGCAAGGACCAAAGGATTTCAAAAAATGTTAATACTGACTCAATGTATGCGCATACACACAAATCCATCACTATATCAATTAAGAGAATCAAAACTAAATGGAAATATTACACAGAAAGATGAACCTTGGTGACGATGTTTATCCAAAAGATTCATTCACGCTTTTGAATCTTCAATCTCTATTGGTGATTGAAATTTTCGTAGCTTAAAAAATTTAAAATTAAAAAAAAAAAAAAAAAAACCCTCAAAGTTGTACTCATTTTGTAGTTTGACGATTGGTCATTTTGTAACATGATGGGCATTTGTGTGAAGTAAAAAACCTTTGAAGTTGCATGGCTGATAAAAGAAATTCTCTCAAATCTCTTTTTATAGAGAGATGGATTTGTGCGTGTTTTTATACATCCTTCATAGTTGTATTATCACGAAGCAAGTCCAATGGATTTAGATTGGTACTACCGATTCCCAAAGCATGAGTGTTTAATGTGTTATTAATTTCATCTCATCTCATTACCAAGTCCAATGAATTTTAATTGGAATTCAATTTTTCCAAGTGGTGCATCTCTTGCAATATTCTTTCATTTTTTTTATTTTTAATTAATTTTTTGAAATTTATTTTCAATTTCCATGGCCACTTTCCATATTTGGCTTCCTGTTATAGTTCCCTAGGCACTTTGAAGTTTGAACCAAGAGAACAATGAACCTACGTAAAAATAAATAAAAACAATGAATCAGAGTAATGGTTCTCTCGAAAACAACCCCAAATCATATTATATTCTTCTGATTATTTTCTTTGTACACATGTATAGTAAAATTGGACTCCAATTTCAGATTCTAATTGAACAATTAGAATGACACGTGGCACACAATTAGAGTTCTAATTTGGAATTCAATTTCACACACTCTCTGCTTCACCTATTATTATATATATAGATTATCGAGTTTAAAATGTATTTTTTTAACAAATATATTAGACATCATAAAGTTAAACTTACGTGGCGTTGGATTGTTCTTTATTACATATTCCATAGGCATAGATTAGGTACGTTTTTCTTTCAATAAAAGTGGGGTAAAGTGATTTAAATCTAAATTTTCTCCATAAAAACTAGGAGATGCCACTAAGACACAGATTCATAGATTGAATCTAATTCCATCTTTATGTTGTGCGTTCATGTAGAACCAAACTACTAAAGTTGGAGTTTTTTCTTATTTTAATAAACAATGCATTTCACTCTCAAAAAAAAAAAAACAATGCATTTACTCTGTTTATATATAATGATAAAAACTGTGCATTTACTCAAAAAAAAATGTAGTATCAAATGCATGTACTCAATATTAAGACATTAGAATTATGTATTAAAAAAAACATCATTAAAATATATTTAGTATTCTAGTAAATGCCATTATTGAGTATTCATAAGGCGAGTCGATTTTTGTCAAGTATTGAATATTTAGGTTTGAATTAACAACAAATGAAATTGTTCAAGCTTGTTTTGAGCATAAACCAAGCCTGTTTGAGCTTGAGCTCGTCAAAAGGTTCAAAAGCTTAAACTTGGCTTGATTCATTAGTCAAACTGATCTCAAGTTCAAACTCAAACTCAATATCAAGTTCTTGAACTCGATATTCAAAACAAGTACATTATCAAGCTCATTTAGTTTGGACTATAGGTCTAAACTTCAAATTAATTAAAAGTTTAGTAAAATAAAGTTTATTTTTCAAGCCCATATCAAACTTATTACCAAGCCTATAAATTAACCTAAGCTTGGCTTGTATTTTATAAAACACTATTGTTCATCACAAATCTGTTGATGAACAATATTTTATCGAGCCCTATTGGTCACGAATTTGTTCAAGCTCAAACTTGGTCACCAAGCCCCCTAGTCTCTAGATGTACCAACCTTAAAATGGCGACTCTGTACATTCATTACCAACCAGTACCACACCAACTTCGAAGTTCAAACACATAACATAAACTAGCATTTCTCTTACAATAGCAAAACACCAAAGCCCAAACCCCATAACTTATTAGAAATAAAAACCCTCCATAACTCCTCTTCAATTTTCATGGCTTCCACCTCTTCATTCTCTCTCACCCCATGCTTTTTCCGCTCCACTGATTTCAACGATCACGTAAGCTTCCCCTCCCCACTCATTCTTTTTCTGCATTACTCTATGTTTGGTTACCGAGAAAATGCCCGAAAATTTAGTATGAGGAAACTAAGAGGACTGAGGAATAGTGGCCAGAATTTGATTTGATTGCTTCTTCTTTTATTTATTTATTTATTTATTTTGCTATTTAGATGGATAAGCAGAGGGTTAGAGTTTTTGTTCCATAATTATAATTGTTTTGATTGTTGACTGTACTATATTAGAACTTGTTTTGTGTCTTACTCTCTCTTTGCTTCCCAAGAAAACGCCGGAAAAAAGTTTCCATTTTGTGCTGAGATTGTCGTGTTTGAGAAAATTTAATATGAGGAAACTAAGAGGCCTGAGGAATAGTAGTCTGAACTTGTTTTGATTTGATTTGATTTTTTTTTTTTTTTTTTGTTTCTTGCTATTCAGATAGTTAAGCAGAGGTTTAGGGTTTTTGTTCAATAATTAAGATTGTTTTGATTTTTGACAGTACTATTTTAGAACTTTTTTGTGTGTGTTACCCTCTGATTGGTTCCCCAGAATTGCGGATTGTTTTGTGTGTTACTCTCTGTTTGAGTTTTATGCGTTGGCTGAAACTTAAATACAGCTATTTGGGTGCAGTACATTAAGTTTCCGAATTAAATTTAAATGCGTGGTTGCATTGACCATTGAAGCACAAAAAGTGTTATCTTTTCTAAGAAAAATTAAATCCAATGCGGTAATGTGTTTGAACTTAATTGGGATCCTAATATACTGCACCTAAGTCTTACTCTTATGCGTTTTGATTATGATGATTGATTGTTGTTTGTCTTTGATTAGAAGAGTGAATGTTCAGTTTGGTTGCTGAGAAATTGTGGGAAAGCAGGGAAATTTTTGACATTTTCGAGAGTTGGGGTATACACTAAAACATCATTCATGTTCAATTGGTTCTCTAAAAACTTATTTGTGCAGCATTACTCTGTGTCTGGTTCCCTAAAAAAATGTAGAAAAGAAAAAGGATATTTTTTCTTTCCATTTTTATACTGAGGTTGTCTTGGTTTGGGAAATTTAATATGAGGAAATAAAGAGGTCTGAGAAATAGCAGTCAAACTTTGATTTTTATTTGTATTTTTCTCTTTAGGTGGATGAATGGAGGGTTAGGGTTTCATGCTTTATAATTCTGATTGTTGATTATTATTTGTCTTTGATGGAAGAATGGATGTTCTCTTTGGTCGTTGAGAATGTGTGGGAAAGCAGATCCATAAACACTTTTAAGATTTTTTTTGCCGCAGGGGGGGGGGGGGGGGGAGATTGTTACGCTATAAAATCCATGCTAGTTGGAGACGAAAACATTATTTTGCTCATTGACGGTGCATTTTTTATTTATTAGAAATTATTGCAACTTGAACTTTAAGTTCTATAAATTTGTTGAGTTCTTGGTAATCACTATTCTGGGTGATTGTTCCCTTTGGTTGTAGAGAAAATGTTGGAAAAGAAAACAGCAAAAATGTTTGGAGGTTTTATTATTTTGGTTGTGGAAATGGAGAAAACTTTAACTGTAAAATTATTTAGAATTATTTTTTTTGAAAAATTAAAAAATAGAGAAGAAAAGGTTGGTATTATTATTAATTTTTTCCATCCCTTCATGTTGTTTTCTTTAATTTTCAGGAAGGTCTTTTTTGTTTTGATTCTAATTCTGATTGGTGGTTGCTCAGGATTTAACTGCAAGGAACTTCTTGCCAAGCTTTGGGTTCAAAAAGAATACCAATTTTAAGGGAAACCAGTTGTTAGTTGGGAAGTCATTTAAATTGAATTGCTCGGTAGACAGAGAAATGGATGTCAGCACATCTGCCTTGGTTGATGGTGTTGCAGAGTGCTTAAATGGTATATGTGGTTGTCATATTGTGGCAATAAAGAGATATGATTTTGTTAATTCTATCCAAATTTATGGGTTTTCATTGTATTTGTGGTTAATTTGTTTTGTTGGTTGCAGAAACGGAGGTGAAGGAGCCAAGTATTTCAACAACGGTACTGAATTTTGAGAATAAGTTTGATCCTTATGAAGCAATGAGTACCCCACTATACCAAACAGCTACCTTTAAGCAGGTACTACTTGAGAAATTCTTGCTAATTTTTTTGAATTTGTTTGTTTATATTATTCAAGAGAGACAGTTATGAGTTTGACTCATTTAAGAAGTTAAATGCGGGGCCAAACTGTGATTACTTGACTCTTTTTGATAATGTGATATCTTAATTATATTTATTAAAAAAATTTTAGATTTGAACCCTTTTGGGAGAAAAGTTGTGTTTGGGGGGGGGGAGGGGGGGGGGGTGCGTAGGGTTGTATGAAGGACTATTGATGTCATTAACATTTCTTTATTTCAAGCTTTTGAGCAATGTTTTTGCTTTAAGGCACAGTGGGTGCTTATGGAAGCAAAAGGTTGGAGATATGAGATATCTGCTTAATTAGTGAAAGGGGAACTGGTGATTTCATCAAATGGTTTAAGTAAGGTGATGGGCGACCTTGCACACTCTCCATTTTGTGTCATCTAGTCTAACTAGCTTGTACCCTTGAAATTGTATTTGTTGTTCATCTTAAGGAGGTTTTCTTGTCCTTCTCATCTAATTTCTTTTCTTCTCCTAGCACGCTTGAATTTTTTAGAGGGTGAGGAAAGGTTGGTTTATATGATTTTTTTTTTTTTTTTTTTTTTATAGGTAAATTGATTTATGATGTTCTAAGCATGTATTGTAACTCTTTCTTTTAAATCTATGTTACATTTTTCATTACTTCTTTGTTGATTCCTTTTCGTTTTCTTTTTTGCTTCTACTTTTCCAAATTCATGCCCAATCAAAGTTGTCAGTGTTTTAAAGCTTAATGATTTTTCTAATTGGACATAATTCAATTGTTGCCCAAACCTTTTTTTTTCCTTCAAATTTTAAAGGTCTCATTTTCCACCCTTTTATATTGTGGAGTGTTGGATGTTTAGATCACAAAAATATGTGTACTTTTTCAGATGGACTGAACAAAGACTGTTGTGATAATTACTAATTCACTGTTGGCTGTAAATTACAATCATCTTGTAGTTTGTGCCACCTTTTTGGCAGGCATGCACCTATGATTGTGCTTGACACATGCACACACACACACACACACACAAGGGTTCTGCCTGTAAATTTGTATTAATTATAAAACATGAGATTTTGAACCCATCTTTACTTTGGATGTCTATATATCATATGAGAAAATGTGCTTATTGGTCATCACACCTATGCATTTATCTACCTTTTATAATATCTGGATTGCCTCAACTATTTTTCTGACTCAAATGGTCTTTAATACTCTGTTATGCAGCCTTCGGCAACAGAAAATGGCCCCTATGACTATACCAGAAGTGGAAATCCTACACGGGATGCTCTAGAAAGGTGAGATTTTTTGTTTGGTGTACAAATGCAGTTGAATCAGCTCTCAATTTATTTTGTGCCTTTTCTATTTTATTTCTGATAAGCTTCACCTCTCTGTATTCTCAGTCTTCTAGCAAAGCTTGATAAAGCAGATCGAGCATTGTGCTTTACTAGTGGAATGGCTGCTTTGGCTGCTGTTTCTCATCTTGTTGGAACTGGTGCTTCCCACTGTCATTAATATTTAGTATTTAATTTTCTTGGTATACATGTATTAGATTCCCAAATTAACGTTCAGTGCTGTCAAATTAGCTGGATTGATGTCCATTGGGTTTGTAAAATCCTTGCTGATTGTCAAATTGTTGGCTGCCTGATTTTATTATTATTTTTAATCTATTTATTTATTTATTTATTTTATTATATTTATTGCTAACAGTGTTTTTTTAGGTGAGGAAATTGTTGCTGGAGATGACCTGTATGGTGGTACTGATCGTTTGCTGTCAAAAATCGTTCCTAAAAAAGGAATAGTGGTGAAGTTAGTATTCCTTTCTCTTTTCTTCATATTAATTCAGCTACAACTGATATTGAACATTATAACTCACTGCTTACAATGTGCAGGCGAGTGAATACAAGTGATTTGGATGAGGTTGCATCTGCCATTGGGCCCTGGACAAAGCTTGTGTGGCTGGAGACTCCGACCAACCCTCGACAGCAAATATCTGATATAAGAGTATGATTTCTTGGATCTAAAATTCTGAAAGTAGGTTATTGACTACTATTTTTGGTTTATTTAATACTGGGACAAGATCGTAGCCAATGAAGACAATAAAATTGTACGACTATTAATCTGCCAAGATTCTGTGTAATAGCTTATGTGTGTTCCTGGTAACAGTGCTTGAATAGGTGGTCAAGGTACCAAGGGACATTGACTTTAAATGGGTTTATTATTTTTGTAATGGTTGTATGCTGCATCCCTCTCACATTGGAGTGGACCCCACAAGTGTGGGACCCACTCCCATGTGAGAGAGGATGTTGCATGTAACCATTGCACATAATACCACCTCCTTTAAATAGGGTCTTTGCCACAAAGTTTCTACCACTTGAGTCTTGACTGGTTGTATTAAGACTAAGGATGCATGGTGCTTCATTTTTCCTGGTTTGTGTTTCTTTTAGCTCTTAAGGGATTCCGTATTTCTGGATTTAGATTTTATAAGATCCGAAGAAACAAGATAAAAACATTGACTCTGGTAAGTTTACCACATTGTTCTACTTATCAAAAAAAAAAAAAAGTTTACCACATTGTTCTAATCAATAGTTATTCATTTTGATTTTTTGGATGGTTGATTCTAAGATTTGATCTCATAGTTGGTTATTCCATGTTTTTTGCTTTGTTCTATATTTCATGTATAAGATATTTTGAGTTTGAGAGGCTAGAATCTAAGAATTCAGATTCAGGGCTTGAAAGGTAAAGAATGTTGCAGATTGTGAACATTGGATGCTTCTTTGTCTCATTGTTGGCTGCATCTCTGTGCCATTTTATTTTATTGGATGAGAAATGTAGCTTATGATCTTTCAAAGGATGATATGATAGGCTTATAATTGTGAATGAGAATCCTCAGCACTCATCAGATTTACTAAGCTTTTGACGGGGAAATAACATACAAGCCCTTTAAAGCTCAATATTACTAGACTTTTTATTCAGTAAAGCCTTGCCTAGATAGAACTTCATGTAACATCAAAGAGAACCATGGATTTGTGCTAGCCATCCAGATGGTTCTTGGTAAAAATTGGGTATAAACTAAATCACCAGGTAATAAGAGTAAATAGCCTGTGACACCAAGGCTTGGAGGCCATTGAAACCATTTTAATGAAGAGAGTTGAATGGGTCTATTGGTATACCAGTAACTGGGCTAGAAATTTATTTGATTCCCTGTTTTACCCCAAAAATGCTCTTTGGCCTACTGACTAGTCTTTCAGCTTGGTGTAGTCCTCGTATCTCATATGTCTGTGGACTTCATCATCAATCTATCAACTTGCATCAAATTTCCTTCTAAAGAAAACTCTCTTTGCAAAGCCACCGAAATTATTTTCTTTGAAGGGCTGCTTTAACACTTACAAGGGTATAACAGATACTTGCCACGTACAAGGATATAACAGATACTTGCCTGTTTTAGAAGTGGGGTTGGTTTCTTGATTAATTAGTTGATCCTAGACTCAACCTTCTTTTCTAATAAAAAAGCTCATTCTATATTTCCATCTTTCTTGGATATAGGTGTTTTGAGTTTATAATTGAAACTTAAAATGGGGATATTAGAGGAGCATTTGGTCAAGGTAGCATCTACCCTTCACAACTTATTTTGACTCTTTTTAATTTTGAGGTTGATATTCTTGTGTATAAAAAAGCCCTATGGAATTAGACATTTGCGTTCTTGGAGCTGATATAAGGTGATAATAGTGATAATTGTTGTTATAGGCATATAGGAATAAATGGTTTTCACTTTTATATATATATATATATATATTAAAGAAAAATGATTTTTGCCTTCCATAAGTTATGAAATGAAGAAATTTGTTTAAAGATAGGAGTGGCTTCTATTGAGGAAAAGACAATGGAGAGTTACTTGAGATGGCTTGGATGTGCTGAGGAGAGCGATGAATGTGCTAGTGAGGAAGAGTGATTTGATTCAAGTCAATTGAACAAAAGGAGGTAGAGGAAGTCTAATATAACACTAGCAGATAGTAAAAAAGGCCATGTTACTTAAGGAGTTGACAGAGACCATGATTTTGGATAGGATAGAATGGCAAAAAAAAAAAAAAAGGTATATGTGGTCAACCCCAGTTAGTCTGTTGAGGATCCATGTCCAGTAATGACTGAGTGTTCACAATATTCTCTTATGTGTGAGATATTTCATTGGCCAAGGACATATTATCAGTAAGCCTTTACATATTGCAGAGTGGTTCCTCAATTTTTTTATTATCAGTTTTTATTGCCTAATTAGTCATTACACATCTTAGGTTGACTTTACTTGACAGTGGTATTGCATTTGACATAGAACATCATTGCTGATAATGTAAAGAGATGCATCTGTAGCTATTTAAAATAATTGGATAAACTTTTACATTTCTTTGTAGCTGTGAATCTTTGTGCCTAGTTGTTATGATTGGTTTCTTCATGTTTATATGATAAAATTTTCAGAACAGTGTCCTTCTTTCTTTGGGCTGATAAAATCATATAGAAAGTCAGTACTTTCTAATGGAAAAATTCTTTTGTGCTGATCCGTTTCAGAAAATAGCAGAGATGGCTCATGCACATGGAGCTCTTCTGATGGTGGATAATAGTATAATGTCCCCTGTATTATCACAACCATTGACACTTGGAGCAGGTTATTAACCATCCACTATAGATGTAAAGTTGGGATTTTTACAATTGTTAGATTTCTCCTTCTAATCTTCTATTTTTTAATTGGCCCTTCTCCCTTTTAGATATTGTTATGCATTCAGCTACAAAATTTATTGCTGGACATAGTGATCTCATGGCAGGTGTGCTTGCCGTGAATGGGGAAAGGTAATACCTCTTGCTCTGTGCTTTCAGATTGAACATATAGCATGCATCTTTGTAAGTTGTTTTATCTGCACTATTTAATTTTCATTTCAATTTGTTGCCTTATCCCAAAAAAGGAAGAAATAATTTACTTTGTTGGAAAGTAATGAATCCATTTGGAAGTGAGCGATGAACTTGATGTTGATTAAAATAGCACGCTTTCATGCACTTAATGAACTGAACACCTTAAAAAGATAGTTCTTCAAATTTTTTTGAAGCTCTTCATGATGGCGCTCTGATGCAAGGTCCACTCAGTCAGTGAGTACTCAACTCCATGATAAAAAATAGCTTAAGAAAACATTGCTAATTGTTTATCTATGAATATATTGTCTAACATTGAGCACACCTTTTTGCTGGTAGGAGTTGTTTTGTATGTCTTTACTTATTGTGCTAATGCTGTTTAGATCTTGAGATTAATTTTGGAATAGAATTAATATAGTGGGTTACATTGATTCATTTAATGACTTATTGCTCTTTTCTTATAATTTCTTCCTCAATATTTTCTGGTTGATGTTTTATGCTGACTTGGTTGTTAGAGTGAGTTCGGGCTTCCCTATTTGTGGTCCTATGCATGTGAGTTGCATCTTTTTTTTTTTTTTGATACTTCAATAGTTACAATAGGGGAGGGGGGATTTGAACCCTGGATGTCTCTGTTGGAAACACCAAGAGGTGCCAGATGAGCTATAAGGCTCTTGGCTCATCTATGTATATTTATGATGATTTAATTGACAATATGCAATCTGTTTGGCAATGGAC
Organism: Quercus glauca; assembly: GCA_023736055.1. Taxonomy (NCBI): domain Eukaryota; kingdom Viridiplantae; phylum Streptophyta; class Magnoliopsida; order Fagales; family Fagaceae; genus Quercus; species Quercus glauca. The sequence goes on from CM043321.1 coordinate 9,314,652, forward strand.
AAACTGTAATGCAATATGTGGATTAAGGGGATTAGATTCAAATCTGATCCTTTGACATCTTAATATACTAGCAAATTGGGCTTTTAGTGGAAAGCTATATGCATTGCCCACAGCAGAGCTTACACCTAAAATTATTAAATCATTAGGCTTATCTGCTACTTAACTTGTTAAGAACTGTGCATGTATCGTGGACGAAAAAAATGCATTCTTGAGAGTCTGTGGACCCTAGGTTCAACTTGAAAGTTTCCACTCAAGCTTTGACCCCTCTCTCTCTTGCTACAAGCTTCACTGTGAGATAAACCTTGAATTAAACCTGGATATTCTGTTTGGTATTTTGTTATTTTTTTGCAGTCATTTTTCTCTTCTAATTTTTACATGTTTGTTCTAGTTTAGGTAATTTAGAATTCATTCTTATCACATTTACTTTAACAACTTCGCCACTGTTCTCATATTTTTCAGCTTGGCAAAAGAATTGTATTTCATACAAAATGCAGAAGGCTCTGGGTTAGCTCCATTTGACTGTTGGATCTGTTTACGGGGGATAAAAACAATGGCCTTACGAGTTGAGAAGCAACAGGTGCTATTTCAAACCTTATATAAGTACCTCTTGTACTTTCCTTTCTGAATATTTTATCCAACAATATATAAAATTTTGTTTCTCGTGGTATTTATTGGATTTCAGCATAATTTGATTAACTCAAATGTTTAGGGCATGTTTGGTACAACAAATACAAATACAGAAGGAATTGGGATTGCTATCCTAATCAGTATTCCTGGAAATATAATTGTTATTTCTATTCATTCTTGTTGCAGCATTGGAATAGAACCTATAAGTAGAAAATTTTGTCTTTTTGATGGCTACAGAGTTAGCATTATTGATTTGAGACTTCTTGTTGAAAAGATTTGGTTGGGGTCTTTATCAATTCCTCTGCTTCTAGAATATAATATGATTTCGAATCTGGAATTTCATCATTATCATTTTTGTATTACATACTGCCTTTGCTCTTCTGCATTGTTTTTCTGTTGCAAGGATAGAAATATGCTAGTGGATTTTCCTATTGAAATTTGATGTTTTCGCTTCTTTGGCAGGATAATGCACAGAAAATTGCTGAGTTCCTTGCATCCCATCCACGAGTGAAGGAAGTTTACTATGCTGGACTTCCTGATCATCCTGGACATGACTTACATTATTCTCAGGTACTGATAGATCTCTGAGATTAATACTGCAATACCAATACCCACTCCTGAAACTATTTATATGTTTACCTCTTCCAGGCAAAGGGTGCAGGGTCTGTGCTTAGCTTTTTGACGGGCTCACTGGCACTCTCAAAGCATATTGTGGAGATTACCAAATACTTCAGCATAACTGTTAGCTTTGGTAATCACTCTCCCACCTGAAGTTCCTGCAAGCCTTAACAGATAAGAAAAATGAAAATTTTTGGTTTAACATCGGTTTCTCCAGGGTATCGCATGGTTAAGAAAATTGATGGTAAAATTGAAGTGTTCCATCCATCCATCTCGAGTATAAATAATGCAAAAATAATCCAGATTTTTCTCTCCACACTGATTTTTTGGAAAATAACTAACCCAGGCACCAATTAAAAATCTACCCATTTATCCTCTCTCTCTCTCTCTCTCCCCCTCTCCCTAACTGTCACTTGGTGCGTCAGTACTATGTGCTTTGCATTGCACTTGTTTTGTATGTTATCTTGCATGAGACAGAATTATATTTGAAAGTTGGTTAAACTTGCTATTCCAAAAAATAAAAAAGGTTAACATTTATTTCCTTTTAAATTTGAAATTTTATTACATTAATCTTTAGTATAGACAAAACTTTATAAATTTAGATTTAAGGAGATTGTGGACATCTCACTTTGGGAAAAAAAATCATGTGGTTCTTTAACTATGTAGTTGGAACAATAATTTCTTTTTATCTTGAAGTATACAACTAAATGAGCAGTAGTGATTTCCCATGAAAACGACTTAAACAGCCAATTTACTCATGTTTTTGTGCAGTACTAGTAGTATTGTACTTGTGTAGTTTTGTATCTTGTAGCAGTTAAGATATGGATTAACGTGTGATATGTATTGTTTCTCATGCAAAATCTATGATAAGGTACTACGGACTTTGGTCCTAATCAGATTCTGAATTAGATTTTTCTATGATCTTTGGTTGTGAATCTCTTGTGACATTATCTTGGTTGAAAATATTCCTATATAAAAAAATAATTCTTGGGTAAAAATCAACATGGGATTTACTATTTCCATAAAACTAATTTTGCCTGACCAATTATGAAGTTTGGATTTGATTTTCCGAAAATTTCTTAACCTCTGTAATTGTATCTATGTTTCATTCATAGGGAGTGTGAAGTCCCTCATAAGCATGCCCTGCTTTATGTCTCATGCAAGCATACCAGCTGAAGTGCGTGAGGCTAGAGGTTTAACTGAAGATCTTGTTCGTATTTCAGTGGGGATTGAGGATGTAAATGATCTAATTGCTGATTTAGACAATGCTCTTAGAACTGGGCCTCTATAGGTGCTTTTGGATATCCAACCTTTAAGCACTTGGCTGCGACGATGACCTGAATCTGTTTCCAATTGTTAACATACGAACCATATGATTCGTGCTTAAAATTTATAATAGATTTGGGTGCATTATTATTCTTAGTCTGGACTGATCCTAAGAATATATTTGAGGTTCTTTTGATATGTATTCATAGTTAAGAGAAAAATGCATTTTGGGCCAAATCAGCACCTTAGTTTATACGGTTGTAACTAGTAAACTTGTAAATGCTATTTTATGTGTTGGTCAAAGCCATCTTTGAGAGTGAATTTTGAGATTTATCCATGACTGCTATTTCCTCTAGTCTTAAAATCTCAAACTCCTCTGTGGGCCTAAAAAAATGGTTTTTCTTTAATTTCATGAGCTGTTCATGGATTTAAGCCAACCCTGAAATGTTGACCTAGGACGCATCGTCCTCTTCTGCAAGGCCTGTGTAATTGTGTATGGCGCCTGTTCTCTTAGGCAGACAAGTGAAATTCAAATGATATTGATGCCAGAAGCGATTAAAATTGTTTGCATTGTTTCATTTGAGGTCAGTTTCTTGTAATAAATATGCCATTTTATAAGCCCTGAATCTCTCTTTTGTCATGAATGAAAGTGTTAATTGGCATATTACTGGCAAAGACGTCAATTTTGGTCTGGTGACTATTCGGTTTGTCTATTAGAAAAAAAATTAAGTATTAAATATCCTGGTGTATCATTGATTCAATATATATATTTATATCAGTATTATAAAATAGATAGATCTAACTATTTATCAAGTTTATAATATATAGTAAAAGTTATTAACACCCCATCCCAGAACAAAAAAAAAAAAAAAAAAAAAAAAAAAAAAAAAAAAACACCATCATTTAATAATAATGAGGATTTTTTCCCTTTTGTATCAATAGGTTTTGTTGGCATATCTAATTTATTGTATTGTAACTTATATATTTTATATACTTCACACCTACACTAATGGTAAGATTAAATAATTAACAAATATAGAGTAAGAAAAGTTAAAATTAAAAAAAGAAGAAGAGAGAATGAGAAGAACAGTAAAGGGTGGGAAGGGTAGCACACCTTTTGTTAATTAATGAATTTATTCCCTCCTTTGCCCAAAAAAAAAAAGGTAAAAGTACAAAATCTACTTGTGAGATTCGGGTTAATGTCAAGTGCTACAAAAACTTTGCAAAAATATTCAATTTACACTCTTAAGCATAAATGTTACTTAATACTGTTTGAAAATTTCCCTACTTTTGCTTCAATCTCCATCTTTGGCTATCATTTATCTATCATTAATTATCCAAACACTCCATTGTACATATAATTATCAATGAGATTTGTACAGTCAAGACAAGTAGTTGGAAGGAATCAGAAGACTTGGAGCATGAAAATTTCATATGGTATTGAATATTTGAACTTTGAACATCTCTATTAAAAATACCAAGATGTTGCAATTGAGCTACAAAGCTCTTGGCACTAGTAAATTAATTTTTACTCTGTTTAGATATGTTTAGTTGATTTAATTAATTGGTTAGTTCATATATATGTGTGCTCTACAATGGTCAAATTGCTTTGTAATAAGCAAACTTTAAACTATTGATCATTTAAGTTTCAAATCGGAGTATAGATTAGAATCTTCTAAAGTCCTTAGGGTAATTTCGTTAAATTTTATCTATTCATTTTAAAATAAATGAATTGAATTTTATCACATAATAATCATTAATTTAAATACACATGCAAATTGTGATAGTTAAGGTGTGTTTAAATTTGATAACACGGAAAAAATTCAATTCACTTATTTTAAAATGGAGGGATATAATTATGAACTCCTATATAGAATTTTCCTAAATCTTTATAGGATTTTAGTCACCATGACTAGTGAAAATGATTTTTCTTTCTTGTTTCTTACCACAACATTTACCATATGTATGGTTGTAGACTTGGAGGGAAGATAAAAGATAGAAAAATAATGAAGAGAAATATGAGGGAGGATAAGAAAAATAATTTGTTTGGTCGATAGAAATTAAGGGAGTAAAAAGAAAATGGAGGGAATGATTTTTCCTTGGACCTACCATTTTTCTTTCCTCCTAAATTGAAAGGAAATAAAAGAGAAGAGAGAGTTGCACATGGGATCACATCATAATCCATTTCCTTCTTTACACCCTAGTTATACACTTACTTATTGTGTACCAATCACAACTTGGTTGCATTGTCCTATAAGACACAAACAATGTTAGATATTCCTAGAAAAAAATAAATTCAAATTAATCAAGTGTTTGAATTCAATTGAAAATTTTAATATAGGAAAATTATTAGTTTACATTGTATTATCAATATAAGATTTACATTACAGATTAAAAAAATGTGTACATATTTGCAAAAAATGTACAATATTGTACACATTTATTTTGTTTACAATCTTACGTTTATAGTACAATATAAACCAATAATTATCCTTTAATGTATTACATAAAAGGAATTGGGAATAATGGGCATTTGCCCCTAATTTACAAACTATGCAGTAAAATACCTATAGTTTGAAAATGTCTCTATTTTTGAAACTCGATTTTAATAAAATCGAGTTACATTTGTATATTTGTAACTCAACGTTAACAACGTTGAGTTCTATGCATATTTTGACACTTAAATTTTTTTGAAAATTTAAGTGGAATTTGACATTGATAAATGTCGAGTTCTACTTAAAAATATACATAGAATTTGTTTTTGAAGAAATCGAACTTTACATAGAATTTGATTTTTTTTTTAAAATCGAGTTTAAAAAATAGGAGCATTTTGTCAAATAGTTTTCAATTATAGGCATTTTGCTACATAATTTGTAAATTAGAGACAAATTTCCAATTTTTCCCAAGGAATTTTACCTGAGGATCAAGCTGTGTTCATATATTTATAGAGAATATAATACTACCTTTATCTTCTGGGTCCCTCTGTTTTGCCAAATATCTTAATATAGTGTTGTATTATTCGAAGACGCATGCATGAGGGATAGGTGGAAAAAGGAAAATTCTGGTGACACAACCTTTGCGCACAACTCACCCATGTGGCGAGTTGTGGTTGGTGGAGGGGTGACCCACCACCACCCCTCCACCAACCACAACTCGCCATGTGGGCGAATTGTGCACAAAGTTGTGCACAGAGTTGTGGCACCATAACCACTCATGGAAAAAGCGCCTATTGGCTGACACTGACAAAACAATGCCTTTTATCCCTTCATTATCACACCATAATATGGGGTCCCGCGCATTGATGCTGATATTCGCAATAATAAAGTCGTGGCTAATCTGCTGTTCATCTACACTAGAACCACTCGCAATAATATCACACCACCACCCCTCCACCAACCACAACTCGCCACGTGGGCGAATTGTGCACAAAGTTGTGCATAGAGTTGTGGCACTAGAACCACTCGTGGAAAAAGCACCTATTGGCCGACACTGACAAAACAGTGCATTTTGTCCCTTCATTATCACACCATGATATGGGGTCCCGCGCATCGATGCTGATATTCGCAATAATAAAGTCGTGGCTAATCTGCTGTTCATCTGCAAAATGTTACTAATAGATATGGAGGTTTCAGTGTTAGAACATGTGCATTAGCCACTCCATAAAGCTGCTCATATGGGTTGTGTGGGAGCTAGGCCAGACCAATTATTTATTGTTTCAAAAAAATCTTACTATACACTTCTTATTGCATAGCACATTCTGTACATACTGCGTTTTAAAATTGTGTTTTTTTTTTTTCTATAAATATTTTCAGTTAAAATTATAAATTTGTGTGAAGTACTGTTTTAAAAATACGATTTCATGAGTAACGTGGTAGGGTGTGTATGGTGAATGACTATCATCATTAACTTATTGTTTTACATCTCTATGTTGAGCAGCAGTCTTCCTCTTAATAATTCCTACGATCTTATACACTTTCAACTTTAATAATCAGTGTGCTTATCATATTTCTACTATCTACTTCTACTAACTACATAAAAAGAGGCAATGCCTCTGTCTGCAGTAAACTTGGTTTAGTCAATTGATGAGCAAAACTCATTGTTTTTATTTATTTATTTAAATTTTTTGCCAGCGTTTTTTTAATATTTATATGAATTGTCATATATATTGTTATATTGACACAAAAAATTTCACAATATTTTCATAATTATTCAAGTGTCAATTTCTTATAAGTTGAAATCTATATATAAAAAGCGCCAATCCGCAAATAGTGCCACTTTGGTGTGTTCAAGTGGCATTGTAGCTATAGTGCTTTATTTTTTATTTTATTTTTTTCAGTCATTCGTTCCGAGTTTGTGTGTTTTTTTTATTTTATTTTAATATTTATATCAGCTGGCATATATATATATATATATATATTGTTATACTGACACAACAAATTTTATAATATTTCAACAATTATTGAGGTGTCAACTTCTTATAGGTCGAAATAAAATAATAAAATATGAGACTATGACCAACCACAATTGAAAATAAATGTTTTGTAAAAATATTGTAAAACTTGTTGTTATCACAATATTTTCATAATTGTTGAGATCTCAATTTCTTATAGATCAAATAAAAAAAAATGCTAAGTTCACAATATTTTCACATTAATTTTACAACAAATCATAAGTAAGCTACTATTGATAGATAAAAAAGTGACGTCCCAATTAAAAACCAATAACAATTTATTATCTAAAATTTGTTGTGAAAGTGTTGTGAATGTAGCATTACGATTTTTTTTTTCCTTAAAAAAGAAAAAAAGTCAGGTTCTACTGGTAACTTTGATTTTTTGCCTTAAATACCTTTTTTCCTCAATTACTACTGGAAATTGACGTGCAAATGAAGGGTCACATATCTTTCTTCTTTTTTTATTTTATTTATTTATTATTTATAGGAAGGGTCACATTTCTTGATAAAGCCGAGCAGAGCGGAAGTGTATTCCAACAAGTTACAGTAGAGTAATACTACTAAAATTATAAATTTTATCATATACTTTTTTCTATAATTTATAAATTTTATTCTATGTAAATCTTATAAATGGAGATGTTGATTTTTTTCCCCTAAATCATCGAATTTTAAATACCAAATAAAAAGTTAATGAAAAAATTATTTATTATATTGATGTGATATCACATTAAATGTAATATTAATTTTTTTTTAGTAAGATTAATAGCAACTTTAGCGTATATGTTGAGGCTGCCGATGGTGAACGAGATGATGGTTGATGGAGGATCTAACTTTCAGACGTTGATCGGAATGGTTGTTAGCATATGTTATGAGATTTTGACATTGAACGACACTGCCACTATATATACATAAACAATAAAAGGTAAAAACAATGGGGAAAGCAGGGGCATAGTCAGGAGTAAATACATGGGGGGGGGGGGGGCCGGATTGTAACATAAATATACTAAACGCCAAAAGAAAAATAATCATACGCACAAGACAGTATTTACGTGGTTCGGCAATTTGCCTACGTCTACAGAGTTGCATAGATTTCACTATTATCAAAGAAAATTACAATGTGCGGCTATAGTGTTTTTTTTTTCTCAAAAACAACAACAAGACAAAACCCTAATCACAAAAAAAAGGCTTTTATATCCTGCACACAGGATTCACAATGGGCTTCAAAACGGGCCAAAATTTTTTTGTCTGCCCAAGCCTCCGCTCCATGGACTAAGCCTCAGTAAATCTCCCATTAAAAACCACGCAACATTATTCAGGTCAGGTCGGGTCATCAACCGGATCAAATCATGCCTGACAACGATTTTTCATGGAATAAAATTCATCCATTATCATCTCTATAGTGAAATTCCCTGCAATTTCCTTCTCTATATAAACTATCATATTATCTGCCAAAAACTCATCCTCCATTCTATTGCGAAGTCTTGTTTTTAACAACTTCATAGCTGAGAAAGCTCGTTCTGTAGTTGTTGTAGAAACTGGAAGGGTCAACACAAGACGAATAATTCTATCAATCAAAAAATAGATATTAGACTTTCTTGAAATTTTTAATCCCCTACATAGCTCGGAAATTGTACTCATATTTTGAAAATCTGGATGTTTTATCACATCAAGCTCATAATGTTGCAATTGAGACTCCAAAAGTTCTTGTTCATGTTCAATAAAATCTTGAGGATAATATTTCTTAACTAAATTGCATATATGAACAATTTTGAATAATCTAAAAGCATTTTTGGGATTTAAAGCTGAACTAAGAATGACAAGTTCCGTTGTTAGCTCACCAAATCTACTTTTCAATTCTTGCAATTGAAAGTCTATTGCAACTGTAAATATACAAATTCTAAAATGATGTTCCATTGTTAAATCTTCATTTTGACGACGATATCTACCTTGACCTTTAGTGTAACGAGCATTCATATCAGGAATATCAATTTCATGTTGCTCACAAAATGCTATAACACTAGCAAGTAAAGGCTCCCATCCATCATCTCTCAACTTTTGAATAAGTGATTTTGTAGTTGAAACTAAATGCATAGCATTTAAAAGGTCTTGAGAACGTTGTTACAAAGCTTGACAAAGAACATTAGTAATTCCCATTATCTCTTTCATCAAATGCAAGATTAAGATAAATTCAAATGATGTTAATACCTGATAAGCTCCATTGGCATCACCGCGTTGTTTATAGTTAGCCCATTCCTCAGAGATAGTGTTGATAACTTTGCAAGTAGCATCAAACATGTTAATCAAACTACAAATAGATTGAAAATGAGATCCCCACCTGGTATCTCCAGCTCGTTGCAAAGTACCAATCTGGTTTGCACCTCTTCCAGTCTCAATTTCATTAGAAGTAATCATATTCTCAACTTATTCTGCTTGAGCATGTTGTAATTCATCATTACACTTACTAGAACCAACAACAATATTGATAATATTAACCAAATGATCAAAGAACTGATGAACATCTTTTACTTCTCTAGATGCTGTAACTAGAGCTAATTGCAACCTATGAGCCATACAGTGTACATGATAAGCATATGGGCAATCTTTAAGAAAAAGAGCTTGTAATCCATTCCATTCATCACGCATGTTACTAGCCCTATCATATCCTTGACCTCGAATATTTTCAATGTGGAGGTTGTAATGAGAAAGGACAACACATATCTCATTTTTTAAAGTCAATGCAGTAGTGTCTCTAACATGCACAACATGAAAGAAACGCTCTTTAATGAAACCTTCTTTATCAACAAACCCCAAAATGATGGCAATTTGCTCTCTCTTCGACTCATCCCGAGCTTCATCAACAAGAATGCAAAATTTTGCATCCCCAATTTCTTCACAAATAGCATTTCGCACATTACTAGCAAGAATATGCAAAATCTCCTTTTGAATTGTGGGTGATGTATAATTGGCATTTCCTGGTGCATTTTCCAAGACAACACTAGCTATTTTGTTATTGAAAATTGATGTGAATTTTATCAATTCAATAAAATTACCTCTATTTTTTGAATCAAGGCTTTCATCATGACCTCTAAAAGCACAAACTTAGAATGCTAGCCATCGAGCACACTCTATTGAGGTTTTGAGCCACAACCGATTATTCTCTAATTCTTTTGATGTTTGTTTCTCAATCAGCTTGTCAATATGCCGTGAATAATTCTTTAAATCATCGCAACATTTCATAGCAATTTTATGTGGGGAGTTTGGTTCTTTCCCTTCATGATGAATTAAAGGACAATTCATTCCATCTTTCGCCTTTTTCCAATTATTAAAACCTCTTGAAATGAATACATCTGATCCGGGATGACCTATTGGTTTCTTACTAAAAAGGTAGCAAGGTAGACAATATATCGCATCCATTGAAGGTGAGTATTCCAACCAATCCTTATGTGAACCAAACCATGAAGGTTGAAATCGACGACAATAAGTATCATCATTGTATGGATAGTCTATATTTTCAGGTTGATATGGACTTTCTTTGAGATAAACTCGTCGGATTTCATCTTGTTTGTTGATAGGAAATTCACATATTTATTTACGTGATCATGGATCACGATCTATCTCTTCAAATTGAAGTTTTGGACATTTGGAGGGGTGTTCATCAGGCATTGAAGTATTAACATTTGTTTCTACAGCCATAGGTGTTTTAATTTTTGAATTGCTAACATCTTTTTTCTTAAAGAATGCATTAATTGTTTTTCGTTTACTCATAATTCTTTTAGCTTTAAGAATATGACTTAAAAATTAACCTGAAAAGAATTTAAAAAAAAAATTTAATTAAAAATTTTTACTTAGTTATATGAATGTTATTCATACTCAAGAAAAAAACAAAATTTTCACTATAATTTAAACAGTCAGCCCATTTTAAATACAACTTTAATTAATAATAACCTCTCAAACAAAAACAAAAATAATTTAATTAATTTGTCTTTTATAATGTATTGGTTAATTTAATTATATAGCTTTAATTATTATTGTTTAGTTTAACAATAAACTATATTACTTTAATTTATTTGCCATTAATTATATTGCTTTAATTTGTTATATTGTTTAACCCCTTGTACATATTACATTAAAAGCGCCGAACATTATACATTCCATGTGCAGCACAATAATTAAAGGAATGTAATGTGCTGCACATTACATTGCTTTAATTATTATGCTGCACCCGGCCCCATGTGCCCATAGCCCATCTACCCCCTCCCCACCCCACTTAACAGCCAACAGACAAGCACAAAATGCGCCCCAATCACAATAGCTAGCTGCAATAAGAAAATTTCGCAATGCCAATCACAAATCATAACACACGTTACACTAAATGACAATTAATATTTCACCAAACACCAACACACTGAGTCACTGACCAACAACAAAAAGGGATAAGATAAAGCCAAATTTAAAAAGACAAAAACACTAAAACAGGAAAAAAGCAAAACCAGCCAATCAGAGAGTCACAATTCAAAAGAGAGAGAGAGACTTATCGAGATGTGAGATCAGAATCATCAGATAGGCTATTAAAGATAAAGAATAAAGAGACTCTTCATAAATATTCATTTCATTTTTTTCCTTCAGTGAGATAAAGAGAGAGAGACTAAGAGAGAGTTAGAGAGAAAAACCTTGTCTTTGAGGGAGGGCCGGACTGCTAGAGCGGAGGGAGCAACTGCCAACGAGCATCGTTGCACCGGAGCAGAGGCAGCACGATCTGCGATCTCCGATGAGGCGATGACCGCTACGATCTACGAAAAAGAGCATTTCAAATTTTCAGTGAGATAAAGAGAGAGAGACTGAGAGAGTCAGAGAGAAAAAGTGAGAAATACCTTGAGGGAGGGCCAGAGGGAGCACCGTTGCATTGGAGTAGAGGCAGAGAACTCTGCAATTTCTGATCTGCGATCTGCAATGAGCGGCGACCGGGCGAGCAACGACGACGATGAGCGAGCTGTGGCGATGACGACGGCTACGTGACCGTGGGTTACTGGGTTAGTGGGTTTGGTTTGCTAGGGACCTGGGGTTTGGTTTTGGTTTGTGTATTGGGGGGGGTTTTTTTTTTTTTGATAAACACCTCTGTTTTAGTTTGCTGGAGTTTGATGTGCTTTAGTTTTGGGGTTTGATATCTCTGCCACTGCCAGCAATGTGATGGGTTTCAACTCTCTGCCAGCGACGTGATGCTCTGTACTGGTTTTTTTTTTTTGGTTGAGAATCCGTGGGCTTGGCTTGCTGTGGGCTCTGTTACAAATTTTATTTTTTTTATTTTTATTTTTATTTTTATTTTTTCAGATTTTAGTTCAAATTTGTTTTGGGCTTTTTTTTTTTTTTTTTTTTGCTTGAAAGTAGAACAGATATATATATATATATATATATTTTAATTTGAGGTGTTCCTAATTTTTGATTGGGGGCTAGGAAAATGGGTGAGAAATGGGTAGAGAGCCCGGCTATGTAATGTTGGGAGGGCCATTTATTTTTTCTTCCTAGTTTAATGGGAAAAAGTGTTTCCCTGAGTTATATGATAGCTATATGAAAGCAATGGCCCTTGTTATGACAGTTGGATATGAAAGCAACTGTATATGAAAGTTCCAGTTCTCTTTCATCAGTCTTTTTTTTTTTTTTTTTTTTTCAAAAGATGCAAACATTTCTGTCCTCAACCTTACACTGAAAATTGAGTGGTTCAGACATGCCAGAATTCTACAGTGACAGATCATATGTCAAAAACTTGGAGCTATCAGACTCTTCCCCTCTCACATGGGTCTTAATGTTTATTTATGCAACCCGCGTTGGGGGGCCAGGTGATGAAGGAGAGAAGTCTATCCAGCAAACAAACCTAATAATTTTGTTGTGTTTGTAAACTTTTTCAGTAGTTTTCCATGTTGGAGTGGTCTCTTACACTATGTTTGACACGGTGGAAGGGAGGAAAGAGAAAAGAAAGGCGAAACACAACAACAATAGGAGCCCAGGGGTGACAAATTGGGTAATAACTCCGGCACACACTCACACCATACACACACATTGTTTTGGTTTTTTTTGTTTTGTTTTTTTTTTTTTTTTTAATACTAAAATCTTGATTTCAAGTCACGATTTTAGCCAAAAAAAAGAAAAAAAAGAAAAAAAAGAAAGAGTATATAACTGGACTTGAATACTTAATTTGACTAACCAAAAACCCCGAATTTTACACTGGTCATCAATAACAAATTGACCCCAACAATTACTATGAATTCGAACATTCAATTGTAAAACAAACGAGCTCATCTTTTGACTTTTTAAATTCCGTCCTGCCCATAAAAGAAAGATTAAAAACAAAAATAAAATCACATAGGTGAGAGATGAGTACCTTCTTTTGTTATTTTCAGAGAACTTTTACATAGAGAAAAACAATAAAGTTGAGAAATTGATATAACAGAATTAGATTTAAATCCATAAACTTGCTTTTAAATTAAATAGTGTCCAAATATGTTATATTAAGGCCCCAAGATGTCATCCAACACATCCATGATCGAGATATTTGCAATAGTTTATACTTGATATAAGCATGGCCATAGCATTTTAAAAACATATGGTTGTACAAATTACAAGTGCCATTATTTTGGGCAAAAATTGAGAATTATATTGTTGTAATAATATATTTTATCATATATTATTTTTTAATAATAATTATTTATATCGGCATTGTTTTGAAACTATATAAGAATATAAATCTTATTTAAAACATGATTTTAAGTATCGAAATCATGTTCCTAAAAGAAGATTAAAAAGAAAAAGAAGAACTATTGGTTAGATCCCCAAATAACTTTTAAAAATGTCAATTTAAATAATTAAATTAGAAAGATATTATTTTCCAAATCTTGCCCTGTATTCAGGATACATGAATAAGTAAACTTGTTTGTCTCGTGCATTTCTCTTTTTGACAAATACCTGTATATAAATATGTAACCTACTCGTTTTATATAAATATATGGATAAAGTTTAGCTATTAAATTGGTTATAGCCTAAAACTATAACCTTACTCAATAAAGTAAAAATTATTACATAATTTGAAAATTTAACTGTTAAATTGTATGTTTTTTATGCCCTCAATACACATGTCAAATTTTGTATCAATCAGATATTATTTACTAAATGTTGTTCCTTAGAACAATAATTGGTAAATAAATAATATTCAAATTATCATTAAATAATAACATATCACATAAATTATAATTTACTATAAAATTAGAGAATAATAGAGAGATATTACCTTGATGATGCTTCAAAATTGAACTCATAACATTAGAAGCAAATTACCATAAATTCATATATGTTTTTAGATGGCGGGGTTGAGGTGTGGACCATGTTACTGTCTTGAGACGATACACGCGTCTATGGAGTTTTCAGTGTAGTAGACTAAACATTGTGCGTTTCGCCCCCAGGATACAAAAACCTAGCCACCTTCACTGATTATCTTTCAAGCCTACATCGCATGTAGGATAGGAAGCTCTCAATAGTATGTGCTTTGACTATCCTATAAATGGATAGTAAAAGGCAATTAAATTAAATTAAATACACATAATATCTTTCTCCAAAAAAAAAAAAAATACACATAATATATATCAACGGTAACAAAATAGCTGTTCACCTTACAAAAACGTTTGACATTAACAAGCCAATTAAGGCAATGGTTAAAACCAATTAATTAAAATGAATAAATATTAAATCATATAATAAAATTACTGTAATTTTTAAAAATATTCCAACACTATATAATCTGCAAGTTTATATATATATATATATATTTTATCTGCAAGCTTATATTTTATTCATAATTTTAAACTACAAAAACTTGCAATTTAAATAATTTATTGATGACATAACTATTGATCTTTAATTTTCTAGAAATTTTGCAAGCATAGAGGATATAAGAAGAAGATGTAATCCAATGGTGAATTTGTCAAAATTCATCTCCAATAAAAAGATATTGAGTAAGGTCGTAACCTTAGATTATAACCAATTTTGTAGCTAAACTAAACTTTGTCCTATATATATATATATATATATAGTGCGACAAAATTTAGTTTCAAAATTGATTGTAGCTTAAAATTATGACTTTATTTAATATCTTTTTATTTGAGGTGAATTTTGAAAAAACCACCATTAGATTACATCTTCTTCTTATATTTTCTATACTTGCAAAATTTCTAAAAAATTAAAGATCAATAGTTATGTCATTAATAAATTGTTTAAATTGCAAGTTTTTGTAGTTTAAAATTATGCATAAGATATAAGTTTATAGATAATATAGTAATTAATATCTGATTGATACAAAATTTGACATGTGTATTAAAAGTATAAAGAACATACAATTTAACGGTTAGATTTTTAAAATATGTAATAATATTTATTTTATTGAGTAATGCTGTAGCCTTAAACTATAATAAATTTTGTAGCTAAATTTTGTAATTGTATCTACACATATGTAAACTAATTGTCACGTGTATTGTGTGTAAATGAGGGCGTACAATAGAAATTTTGCTATATAATATAACAAAAAAGATATGCCATTTTAGAATTGCATTGAAGCAGTAAAAAATTCTTGTCCGTTGAAAGTTACAACAAGCAGTGATCATTGCCAGAGAACACGGTTTAGCAGATAAACATAATCGAAGTAACAACTGAGAGACTTGAAGTACACTACAAGGGGAATGAGATTTAGTTCCCATCTTGGTTTTTTTTTTCAGTCAGTTCTCAACAGAACAACTACTCTAATCGTCTTCTTCAGCAAATTCAGAATCCTCAGTGGCATTTTCACTTTAAGAGCTGATATTAGGTTGAAAATTTCAATATATAATAATTTCTAAAAAAGATAAAACGCCAAATCTATAACCACATGGTCCACATCAATATTTATATTAAAAAAATTCATATGAACAAAAATTAATAAAATGAATAAAAAAAATCAACATCTTATTTTCTTTGCTCACACTTTCATGACAAACAAACACAGCAATAGAAAAAACAAATCTGTTTTGGGTTGAAAATCACAACTCCTCTTTACTTTGGCTGAAATTTCCACCAGGATTTGAGAGTTTAATGACAAAAAATTCATCAAACTCACAGAAATTTCCACTGGGATTTGGATCTTCACCCAACCAAACATAATCCCCTTTAATGCTTTATCAAATAAATTTTTTATGTAGTTATTTTTTTTTGAAAATAAGATCAAACTATACACATTTATTTAAAAAAAAAAAACACACACACACACCTAACGTAACTATAATAAATTTCTATGTAAGCCAATAAATCATTAATAACTGTCTTTTCTTAAAAAAAAAAATGCATTACATCTCATAATTGAGCATTTTTTGTTAATTTTTTACTTGCCTTTAGGGCACTCATTAACAAGACCCATAATTAATTAATCTACATTCAATGAGAAACAAAACTTTTATTGTTTTATAATTTACATTTCATTTTTATTCATATCAAATTTATGAAAACTTTTAGTAGCACAATTTATTTCATAACTTCTTTGCCGCAATTGTGATGTGGCATGGTGTGAATGATGGAAAAAAAAATAGTGGGTCTATGTGTAATTGAGAAGCAATCACTTTTAGCATGCTATGTCATAATTGTGACAAAAAATTATGAAATAATTTGTGGTTTTGAAACTACTCAACACTTATTTAAAAAATTCATTTTTATATAATATATATTTTAATAAGGATCATGTTAACAGATATCCTTAGGGCAATTTTTTTTTTTTTTTTTTTTTGTGGAGAAACAAACACATGTACACACATAAGGGAGATGAAAAGGGGTTCTAATACAAAGACATACCACAACTTTACTCAAAAGCCATAGTCCCTTAGGATAATTGTTAATAAATCATAATAGAAAAGTTTTGAGACTATTTTTATGATAAATATAAAAAACTATCAACAACATTTATTGTTTTATCATTTTCCTAATAAAATGTTTCTAAAAATAGCTCCTAAACCAATGTTCTTAGAGCATTGATTAATCTTCCTTTAAAAAAAAAAAATATAACAGTGATGTTTTGCTGGTAAGTAATAATAAAGTCATCCAGTGGAGAGTTTTACACATATATTGTGAAATACAAGTATAAATGCTTGTGGGGTGTGGAGGGTAAGAGTCGGAGTTTAAGTCTCCTAGAAGAAATTTCACACACACACACACACACACACACACACACACACATATATATATATATATATTTAAATTAGATTAGAGTAAAAATTTTATTTTGTATAAAAAAATAATAAAGTCATCCGTGCGGGCACTCATTCTTAATTTTGCAGGTCCAACTACTCGGAACCAGGGACGGAACCAGGATTCAAACTTAGGGAGGGCCAAAGTTCTTTGTTCTTAGATTTTAAAAAATTGGAATATCAATACTAGAGGTTGACAGAGTTGCTTTATTAGCATTAATTTATTAATTATTATTTGTATTTTTTCTTTTGAAGAAAAATTTAATAATAAGATTTTATAATCAAGAGTTTTGCAAGGCAAATAACACGTCTTAATATTTTCAAAGTCTAATTGATGTATGGATAAAGTGATCAATATGTGACATAGGAGTTGTCTCTATGACTATGAGGGTGGAGTCATTTGAGAGGGGCATAGAGCTTTTAAGTGAGAGGGAAAAATTGGGTTTTTGTGATTTTTTTTGCTAGGATTTGTAATTAATTTGTTGTTATTGATTTTTCTTAGATCCGATTTATGATTTGTCCAAAGATTTTTCTTATTATCTAGATATGTGCATTTTTTTTTTTTTTTTTTAAAGATTTTGCTTGTTATCTATTTGTTGTTGGATTTCTTGGGTCAATTTGTAAAATTTTTTGGGGAGGGGGGCCAAGTATATAAATTTAAGAGCTAGAATTAAAATTCTTTTTTTAATACACATGCTAGAATTTTTTTTTTCAAAGGTTTTTTTTGGGGGTGGGGGGGGGGGGGAATGGCCCCCCTCTGCCCTTGAGTAGTTCCTCCCTGCTCGGAACAGTGTTTTCATTTACATTTAATTTGTAGGTGGTTCTAAAAAAGAAAACATTTAATTTGTAGGTGACCTGTGACCATCATTCATTTACTTGTACCTCTTTACCATAATTACAGCCCACTCAAAAGGACGAGCTGTTACTGTGGTGAATTTCAGATTGTACAAGGGATAAGGCTGAGAAGAGAGTTGATCTGCCCAAAGGCCCCAAGCCATGTGATCCGCACAGTATGCATTTTGTATTGAAAATGACAATATTTGGCACTTTCATTATCTTGATTTTTAAAGAAAAATCCTTTCCAAGTTAGTGTTTTTAAGAGCACTTTCATTACATTGATTTTTAAAATAAAAAATAATTGTGAGAATAGTATGGATAACTTCAAATTATAAAAGAAGAGGAAAATATGTACATTTTATTCGTGTATTTGCTAATTTTATTTTCTAATGAAGATACATTTCAGAAGAGTTCTTCTGGAACCAAAATTGTTCCTACAATTTAGACGTGACAAATTGTAACTGTTGTTTGTCACTTTTATATGAACCATTCACTTTTATTCCATTATTTAGAGAATCAACCCTACCAGGGTTATGAAAAAGGTCGTGGTACAAGAGTTGTGTCAACAAATAATTTTAAGAATACACTCAATCACACACCTAATTTCATAACAGTAGATATGTATGATTGTAAGTGGTGGACACTTTCAACCCACTCTTGTTTACGTGAATCCACTATTTTTAGTTGGGGCAAGAGTTAGGTACAGTACTTAGGTGTTGTTCTTTAGGTTACCTTTTTAAGATTTTGCTATGTGGATTTTTCCTTATGGGATGAAATTGTATTTTTTAATTAAGTAGCTACATGGCTGAATCTTAAGAGGGGAACTTAAGGAACAACATCTAAGGTCCTATACCTAAGTTTTGTCCTTTTAGTTGATCACTCATAATCGAATAAATCAACAAATTGTAAAAGCATTAGTACCCGGTCTAAAAATAAACAATTTTTTAACACACAAAAAAATTCATTTTTGATATTTTAGCACATCATTAATAATACACCATACATTACATATGTTATTTTAGCATAGCACCCATTAAAACAATTAAATAATTTAAACTATTTTCACACTCAAAATTATAAACCTCAAACAAACTCACAACCTAGAGCCACCGCCACAACCCAAAGCAAACCATAATAAAACTCACCAATAAAAAACACTCATAGAAACCACAACAATTTGATGCGGATTGGGCAGAAACCTGAGCAAATTGATGAGGTTTCGGCAACCCAAACTTGCGTGCAACGGCCTAAGAGAAGAGAGAGACTATGAAAGAGTCAGTGAGTAAGAGAGAGGAAAGTGTTTTCTATGACTTCTATCATGAGAGAGAGAGAGAGAGAGTTGAAAAAAAGTAGTATTTTTGTAATTGTTTTTAAATACAACACTTTAATAATATTCCATATCTTTCTGAAAGATAAAATCAATGTACACAACAACAATATAATGGGACATCCATTTTTCACATCTAATTTTAAAGCATTAGTATCAAGTGTTCTAAAACTCTTAAAAATGCTATTTTAGCACACCCTCCATCTTGAATGCTATAAAAGAAGTGTGTTGACTGTATTGTTAAAAGGTTTATTAAAATAACAAAAATAATTTTTTTGAGTGCTAAAATATTTTTTTAACACATAATATGCTAATGGGTTTACTCTTGCCAAAATTTTTCATTTTCAATAAAAAAAAAAAAATGCACACTGAGCGTTGCCCCATTATTTTCAATTGTCTTTTTTTTTTTTTTTTTTTGGTTTCCCACAGTGTATTCTCAAAACTTTCAACCAGAGACTAATCACTATTCGCGATGGGTGGACCCTAGTGGGGTAAATTGCTGGCCCAGGGGGTTTTTTCAAAGTACAGGTACCCGGACTCGAATTGGGAGCACATAGTTTTGGGCCTTTGGAAAATCACAAAATTAAAAAATATAAGGTTTCTTGTGCATACGTATACCCAGCTTCTCACAATACAAAGAATCCAAAAACTTGGGAGATCAACTTTCTTCTCATCCTCATCCACTCGAAGAATCTGAACTTTTCTATATTAATTACTTGTTGCTTACAACTCCAAGAGGTTAGTTAAATGGTTCATAAGCTCTCATGAGATTTTGCGTTTGAAATCACTTGTTAGTATTATGGAGTCACCTCTAAACAATTCTTCCCTGTAATAATCTAGTGTGTATAATGAAAGAGACTTGGGGACAATATATACCCAATGAAATAATTAGATACTCGAAGAGGTCTGGATATACTTATTTATAAAAAAAAAAACTTGTTGCTTACCAAATGACTAAAATAATATAATACTTCCACTTTTCCTTTTGAGTGGCTTGTGATTTAATATGAGAAAAGTTAATTAATGCCTTAAGAGTATTGGTTTAAAAAATATTTTAGAAAATTTTAATGAAAACAAAGTAATTAATTTTTTGTACAACTTTCTATAAAAGTAGTCTAAAACCTTTCTTAAAGTAGCCAACAAATGTCCTAAGGTTCCTGTTAACCGAATTAAATATTAATAGCTATGAATTATGACTATTAGGTACAATTTTTTTTTTTTTTTAGAGGAGGTACAAGTAAATCGAGTGATGGTCACAGGTCACCCACAAATTAAATGTAAATTAAAATACTGTCCTGAGTTGTTGGATGTTGGAACTGCAAATTGAAAAATGTAAATTAAAAGTTATCCGGATTTGGATCCGGTGCAATACCTAGAGTAGGTATTGCACCGGGTGCAATTATACTACACTCACTTACGTTAATTTTTACTACTTTTATTTTATAACTTTTTTTAATTTCTTTTTAACTTTTTTTTATTCAATAGTTGAGAATCAATCTCAGCTGTATCTTACTATTGTATCGTGCAATTCTCTAAATATTGCACCTGGTCTGAATCCCTGTCTCGGTACTCATTTTTAATTTTGCAGGTCCACAGTGTTTTAATTTACATTTGATTTGTAGGACCATCACTCATTTTCTTGTACCCAATGCCATAATTAAAACCCACTCAAAAGGACAAGTTGTTAATGGGGTGAAATTCAGATTGTAAAGGAATGAGGCCCAAAGGCTCCAAACCCAAACTATGTGATCTGCACAGTATGCATTTTGTATTGAAAATGAAAAAAAATTGGCAGTGGGAAAACCCACTACGCTTTACGGGATATCTTGTAATTGTTTTAATTAATACTAACACTACTTAATAATATTTTATCACTTTTTTGAAAAAGAAAATCTATGTACACAACAACAATATTATGTATATCTATTTTTTTCGTGCCTAAATTTACAATTTGTTGATATGTACGACTGTAAGTGATTAATTAAAAGTAGTGAATTCATGTAAATAAGAACGAGCTGAAAATGTTCACTGCTTACAGTTGCACACGTCATATTATAAAATTGGTTATAAAACTAAATGTGTTCCTAGAATTATTTGTTGACACAATTCTTGTGCCATAACTTTTTTCATAACTTTGATATATAAACTTTGGATTTTTATTTGTCATTTACCCAAAAAAAAAGTATGTATATATTCGGACATGCACTAATGGGCCAATCAAAGTATTAATTTAAATATACTAATATCCCCCATTCCCTTTAGGTACAAGTATAATTAACAACAATAACAATAAGTTTTAAAATTTAGAATCAGATATAAATTCACCACCGCGCACCCTAGCTTAGTGCGGTGGTCACTCCACAAGTATAAGTATTTGTAGAGTGTGGGGGGCAAAGGCCAGAGTTCAAGTCTCCAAGAGAGAATTTTACAAACATATATATTTAGATTATGCTAGAGTAGAAATTATATCTTATATCAAAAAAAGAAAAAGAAAAAAAGAATCAGATATAAATTCTGAAGGGATACTATATTTTCTTAAAGCATACCGGTCAATATTTACATTTTACTTTAAATTAATTTAGTTCTCTCCCTTTTCTCTAGGCTTGGAAGCCTAACAATTCATTCGGGTGGAAAATAAATGAAATAATTACAAATCTCATCTGTAAATTGTTTTATGCACGTACACGTACAAATATTGTCACAGGCACTGTTTTACAATAATCATATGCAGGATCCACTTGAATAATGTCAAGAAATTAAATAAATTATAAAAGTTCTGGGTTCAATATGTAACTCACAAAACTATAAGATTTAATTTGAAATCTCCAATAAGTTATAAGGTTTTTAATTTATAACTTCTAAACTTTTAGGGTTTAAGTTCAAACCTTCATGAACTATATATAGGGTTTAAAAGTGTAATTTTTTTCAAAAAAATAATGTTCATGGTCCCATCCAACACCTTATCCAGGCCAATTATTATGCATTATTTAGAGCTAACTATTAAACATAAGAATCACATGCATGGTAAGATATGCATGTGTCCACTTAGTCGAATATATCTAATGCACTAACTGCACCTGCTGATAAAATCCACTTGTTGAAATTATATTATATATATGTGGTGCTTTACCATTAAACGTAAGACTTGAGAAAGAACTCTCGATTTCCTTCTTCCAGCATCTGCCAATCTGAAAGGCAAGCAAGTGACCAATTCTGTATTCTTACAGTATTTTATCATTTGGCTGCATGATAGACTCAAAACTATATGGCTGCATGCATGGAACCCATTTCTCATAATTGATTCATGAATGAACAGTTAACAATATCGAAGCCTTGTCTTGCTTGGTCTTACTTTTTAAGAAATTTGCCTGAGCGGCTGCAAGTGGAGAATACTTTGTATTTTTATTTTAAGCGTGTGTGTGTGTGTGCTTTTGTTGAAAAAACTACACAATAGAGAAAATGTATTAAAAGTTGTTGTTGCTGTTTTCTTTTCAAGTCGTTTTCCTTGATATTGTGGGCCATTAACCAGAGTTTTGATTGTTGTGTTTAGGGGTTAACAGCTAGGATCTTCTGAATAAGTTTTGGATTCATTAAGTTGAATTTCTAGCTTGACAGAGAAATGGGCAGCAACTCCGATTTGGTTGATGGTGTTGAAGAGTGCTTAAATAGTATGTGTGGTTGTCACATTGATGATATCAAGATATACATATGGTTTTGGTTTCGTTGATTCTATAGGAATATTTGGTTTTTCATCAATTTTGTGGTTGGTAACTGTCGGGTTTTGGTTGCAGAAATAGAAGTAAAGGACCCAAGTATTTCAACTATGGTAGTACATTTTGAGAACAAGTTTGATCCTTACAACGCAACAAGTACACCACTTTACCAAACGGCTACCTTTAAGCAGGTAATACTAGACATCTCAGTTCAGAAGTGAAGTTTTTGTCTGAAGGACTGGACTATAATATTGGATCAAGTTACATAATTTAATAACTTTTTTATTGAATGCATTTTTAGACAAATCCATTGTTAGATTGCATTCTCTCTCTTACGTGTGTGCGTGTTTGTTTCTCTAAAAAAGTTTATAATATCTGTTTATATATACCCTACATGTACACACAATTGCAAGAAGATCAAAAAACAATAATTATTTCAACTATAAAATGTTCAAATCTCAAGTTTTTTGAACTTCAAAATTATATACAAAATATAAGTTTATAAATAAAATAAATAAATTATATTTGATTGACATAAAATTTGGTGTTTGTGTTAAGAATATAGAGAACCTATAATTTAATTGTGGAATTTTTAAACCATTACTCATATAAAAAGTTATTGAGCCGTAAAATATTAAGCTACTGTTTCACAAAATAGAAAATGATTCTAAGCCCCCTTTACACACACTTATATGTATATGTAGACATGTGTTGGCTTGAAAAGTATAAGAAACATTATCGATTCAATTTCTTTTTTTGGCTTGTTAATGACGTAGCTTTTAATTAAAGATTTTTCTTACATGTTATACTAGTCTGTAACTTATGAAGCATGTGAAAGTTTAACATAATATGAATTTTTCTTCTTTATTATTTTTGAGTCTAAATTAAAAATTAAAAATTAAAAATTATGGTAGTTATTATTTACTTTTTTTATTTTATTTTTAAATTTGATACAAAATAGAAATTCTACTATTACTTAATCAAAGTGTATATGTGTGAAACTTCCTCTTAGAGACTTGAATCCCGACCCTTGTCCTCCACATCTCATAAGCATTTATACTTGTGAAGTGACCATCACATGTTTGGTATGCCAAGGTTCTAACGCATGTTTGGTTGGAGTCCCTTACCAAACAAGCCCTTAGGGTTAGGTGTTCAAAATGTGAAGCCACCCTTGCTCTTTCTAATTCCTCTGCTTAATTATGTTTTTGAAGGCCACTGCCCCTTGGGTTATGAACAATAAAATTTGCAAATCCATTTCAAGGGTCTAGCCACAAACACATTTTGGGTGAAATGTCAGGTCCTGAGCAGTTGGATTTTTGGAGTTTGAAGCTGACCCAGATCATTCTGGATCTGGGTAAGGGAACTTTTTGAATATGAAGCTGACCCAGATCAATTTATTCTCCAAAAAACTCAAGAAAGGGTATTAGGATCTTCTAGAGTTTTTAACTCTACATTGAGTTTTAAAATCTTATGCATTTATTTTAAAATGAATGGATTTGCTTCTGAAAGATTTGATCGTATGACTTTCATTTCATGATGATTATCTTTTACTAATTAAAATACTAATGACTTTCTTTTAATTCTTATTTGTTTGTGTAGGTGGGATTTGATCTTAGAGCATTAGCATTGGGGGTTGTAGAACCCCCAAATTTAGCATCAAAGCATTAAAAGTGGGCATTACCCAGAATTGTAGTTGTAAAAAATTTTACAATCAAGCTACATTACCATCCTATATCTAAGATGGTATTGTAGCAAGATTGTATAATAAATTTTTTTTTCCCTTGGACATATATGAGTGTGAGCATTCACATTGACTCTTGTAAATGCTATATGTTGGTAATATTTAGCATCAGAGCTCCAAAACCCCTCATTACCCGGTCTTGCAAAGTCTTGCAATTGCAAAAAAAAATTGCAATTGTGCTACAATGCCATCCTTTTTTTATGATGACACTGTAACAACTTGTAAAAGGTTTATATTGTATTTTATGGTGGTGGGTGGGTATTTTTAATTATTTTTTATGGGGAGAGAGAGAGAGAGAGAGAGTTGGTGAAATTAATATTTTAATGAATAGATGAGATAAAAAAAAGTTGGGATGTTGGGTGTGTTATAAAATAGTATGGTATAATTGATAAAGTGCATTTAAGATGGTAAAATAGAATAGTTCCAAGAAAGCGGATGTGAATGCTCGAGAAGAGAGATGTTTTACATTATTTTATTGTATAATTTATATTATTTTAATGTGTTGCATGTTGAAATAAAAGTTAGAATGTTGAGTGTATAACATTTACATTGTGTCTTGTAAATGTCATATGTTGGTAATATTTAACATAAGAGCCCCAAAATTCCCAATTATATATCCGGTCTTGCAATGTCTTGCAATTGCAAAAAAAATTTGCAATTGTGCTACAGTGCCATCCTATTTTTATGATGGCACTGTAGCAACTTGTAAAATGTTTATATTGTATTTTATGGTGGTGGGTGGGTATTTTTAAATATTTTTTATGAAGAGGAAGAGAGAGAAAGAGTTGGTGAAGTTAATATTTTCATGAATAGATGAGATAAATAAAGTTGAGATGTTAAGTGTGTTATAAAATGGTATGTTATAATTAATAAAATAACTTTTAAGATGGTAAAATAGAATAGTTCCAAGAAAGTGGATGTGAATGCTAGGTATAGTATAATAGATAAAATAGTTTTTAAGATAGTAAAATGAAATTTTTTTTAGAAGTCTAGATGCTAATGCTCTAAAGGTTAGCTGAGTTAATTGAGACATTAAGAATTGATATAAACTGATTTGTATGTCAACCTAATATTTCTTGGGGAATAGAGAACATTTAACCTGGATTAATATCTGCTTGGGGTTATTATGAAGGACAATGAATGTTTCTAATATGAGCATTATTCAAGCCGTTGCATTTTTTTTTTTTGGTAGTTGTTAGGGAAAATGAGTGCTTTATTGAAGGGTTGGAACTTTGAAGGAATCAAAAGGTAGCTGGTATGTACTTCAATTAGTTAAAGAGGAAACTGTTGATTTCATTAAGTGAATTAACTAATTACCTTGCATTTGCAACCTCTCTAATCAGTGATGGGTGTATTTATATATTGTCCATTTTGATTCTTGGAGGAGGTCTTTTTTTCTTTCTCATGTAGTTTCTTTTCTTCTTTTAGTTAGAGCTTCTTTGTTAAGAAGGGGGAAGGAATGGTTGACGTATATAAGGTTCTAAAAAGTAGGAATTGGACATAAGCTTCTTTGTCATCACCTTTTAATTTTAGAAGATTAAGGATTTTATTAATTGGACATAATTCAATTGTTGTTTAACTTTTCTTTTTCTTTTTCCAAATTTTATAGATCTCTTTTTCCCTCCCTTTATACTAGAGAGTAGAGAGTTGGAAGTTAAAATCACTAAAACATCTGTTTACTTTTGTCAAATGGACTGAACAAAGACTGGCGTGATAATCACCAAGTTCACTAGTGTTGGCAGGCAGTAACCACAACCACAACACACTCACACACACACACACACACAAGCACACAAGGATTGTACCTGTAAAAGGGTATTAAGCATAAATTTTGATTTTGAATTTAATTGGACTCTGGATGTCTGTACTCTATATGTCACATGAGAAGTGTGCCTTTTTATTTTTTTATTATAAATTAAATAACTTGTTCTCCCTATATTCTAAATTTATTGTTCCCACTTAAACTGTGTCTTTAACACTTGTTATGCAGCCTTGTGCAATGGGAAATGGCCCTTATGATTATACAAGAAGGGAAAATCCTACGCGGGATACTCTAGAACAGTGAGTCTTTTTGCTTGTTTTCCATGTGCTGATGCAGTTAAATCAGTTTTTTTCTCAATTTATTTTGTTCTTTTTATTTTTTATTTTTGATAATCCTTAAACTCACTCTGCCTTCTCAGCCTCCTAGCCAAGCTTGATAAAGCAGATAGAGCATTTTGCTTCACTAGTGGAACAGCTGCTTTGGTTGCTGTTTCTCATCTTGTTGGACCTGGTGCTTCTCAATATCATTAATTTCTAGTATTTAAGTTTCATGTAGTTATCATATGCATTTATTGGATTCTCAAAGGAATATGCAGTCATTTAAGCTGGATTGGAGTCCATTGGGGTTGTAAAACCCTTATTGCATGCAGATTTTTTTTTATTGTTTGTGAGATTCTTTTATGCATTAACTCAATAAAAAAAGAAAAAGAAAAAAAAAATCTTGATTTGAATTTTCTGTCGGTTGCTGATTGCAAATTGTTGAAGTTATCTGAAAATTTTCACTTTATTAATTGCTAAAAGTGCCATTTTAGGTCTGGAAATTGTTGCCGGAAATGACCTGTATGGAGGTTCTTATCAGTTGCTGACAAAAGTATTTCCAGAAAGAGGAATAGTGGTGACGTTAGTATTACCTTCTCTTTCCTTCATATTAATCAACTCCAATTGGTATTTAACATTATAATGCTTACAATGTGCAGGAAAGTGAATACAAGTGATTTGGAAGAAGTTGCGTCTGCCATCCGATCCCAGACAAAGCTTGTGTGGCTGGAGAGTCCAACCAACCCTCTACAGAAAATATCTGATATTAGGGTATGATCTCTTGGTTCTAAAACTAAGAACTTAGGTTATTTACTACTTTTTTTGGTAATTTATTTATGAGACAAGATCATAAGCAATGAAGAGAATTATATTATATGGCTATTAATCCGCCAAGATTTTATGTATAATAGCTTATATCTCATGTTGGTGTAAGTCCTTTTCTGGTAATGCTGCTTGAGAAGGTGGTCAAGGTACTGAGAGACATTGTCACGGGTGGGTATTGTCTTTGGATGAGGCCTTTGTTACAAATTTAATGCCGCTTGACTGGTTGTGAATCTTGTGATATCACTAATGGCCTGTTTAGTTTGAGGAAAAAAGAGGGAAGGTTGAGGAGAGTAGAGTAGAATTGGTTGAAAATAAACTAATTTTGGGTTAAATTTACTCTAACTCTAATTTTGGACAATAAGTATGCTGGTTCCTCCGTTCTATTTTTTTTTCTTCTAATTGTTTACCAAGTTGGTTCTGTAAATCAATTTCATTATTTATATATTTCTAAAAGTTGAACCGTAATATTTATTATTACTATGCTTCAGTTGAGACACATCAGCGTCCATGTCATTATTATTATTATTTTTTAAATTTTCCCATAATTGTTTTTAACATATATTTTTTTAATATTTACACTTCTCCAACTTTTCTTCCTCCTTTACATTTTCGTTTCCTCACTACTTCTCAAACCTTTCTCTCTTCCTTACCTTTTCATCTTCCTATTGCCTTCTAAATTAATATCATTCTTCCTATTTTCCTTCATTTTCTTTTATTTTTGTCTTTTCTTATTCACACATTTTTACTATAAATTTGTCGCTATCTCTTCCATTCTATGCATTGTTTTCCCTCACAACAAAAAGGTTGTCTCTCTCTCTCTCAAATTTTTGGTGCATTTTTTAATTTTTCTTGCATATCTGCTTTAGGTTGATAATTTTTTGTATTATTTAAAACTTTACTTTGGGTTAATGCAATTTAGTTTTGTTTTTTAATTTTTAATTTTTTTGTTCTCTTTGATCGTTAAATGTTATCCTATTGCGTTATAAAGAATTAAATATAACATATAAAAATATAGTATTATTCTATTACATAGCATGATTTGGATAGTTTGGTATTTATTGTAAATTGATATTTCTTCTATTACAAAGCATGATTTTTTATAGTGCTCAATTCAGTTGTTAAACTATGAGACTTTATTAATTTTTGTTTATACTTTAATCCCTTGTGGTGGACAAAATACTCTTAATAGTTATATTAGAAGTATACTTGTAGGGACTCAAAATGTAATGGACCCATAACAATAAAATTTATAGAGAAGTGGGTTTAAGGGTTTGGCATCACCGAAGTGTACAATGGCAGGTGTAAAGTTGATAACCATAATAATGGATCATATGAACCTCCTAGGAATATTAGGAATTTGGCTAAGTGTTTGCGGTGTATCTTTATATTTCTTTTGAACTTCTCTTCCCCCCCCACCCCCTGTTTGCTGGGAGCCCTCTTAGATATATAGTCCCTTTCCTCTTAATCTTCACCGTCCATTTGTCAATTATCTGGTCTCTCTGTATAAGGGTTTGTCCCATCGTCTGTAATTAGCAGGCTTTATGTTAGTTCTTAGCCGTCTTTGTAGACTTTCTATTAGTTGTAGTAATCGAGGCAACTGGGCTTGCTGGTCATATCACCATTAAAACGGTCAGGATGTTGGTGGGATAGTTTCAATGGATGAGGGATGTTTTTCCCTTTATCAAAAGTCGGTGTGCCGAGGATGTGTCATCCTCGGCGAGGCCTTGGGTGACCTGGGCTCTATCACATTGTACTCGGCTTAGCACTATCCTCGGCGCGGGCCTTGGGCCGCACATAATGGGCCAGCGTGGTTAGCGTAGTAGGGCCCCACAATACTATAATGCTATTTATTTAGAGAAAAACAAAGGTTAACCAAACAAAAATAATTGAATGGGTGACAAATTTTTACTTTTGTAATTTTATTTTAATTATTATTATCATTATTTTATAACAATGCATGTATAGAAATTTAATTCTTAAATTTTGCTAATAATTGTTTATTTGATAATATGTTTAGGGTGGATGAAATTACAACAAATTGTTTTCCTAATTGGTCCAATTAATCATTGTTAAGTTTTATTAATTTTCTTAGTTACATTTTTCAGTGTTTTGGATTTTAGGCCAAAAAAAAAAAAAAAGGTTTGAGAAAGTTTGTTTAAAACTAAAAGAATAATTTCCAAATGTTATATTCTTTTTAATGATTTATAAAATGTTATAAATAACTTTTATTAAAAAATGAATATTTTCATTAACTTGCCTTTTGAATTTTTGAGAAAAATTGTATTTTTTTTTTCATTTTGGTACGACAAAATTTATATTTATGATTTATGATTGTTCTTATATTACATTTATAATTATTTCTATAATAAATAAAAATATGATTACGAAATACATTATTCTTTATTAAATTAGTTTAAATTGTAAAAAAAACTATTTAATAAAACCACTATAAAATAATTATTACGCGCAACGCGAGAATTCGCAGCTAGTTTAATATTAACTTTGGAAAAAAAAACTTATATGTCATATAAGCAGCAAGCTTGTTTGAAGCCCCTATCAAACCCCAGCATATTTTGATTCAGAAGTATGTATTTTGAATTTTAGACCCATATGATATGAGGCTTAAGTTCTCCGCTAGCTTCTTTGCATTTTTGAGAGCAAAACATAAAAACTGCACTCCAACTGAGCCAGCAAAACCTTTTAAACTCAAATGAGTTGAACTCTTTGTTCTGAGTAATATTAGAAAAAATTAACAGAAATTCAATGAGCTGTTTTATTTTCCTGTCCTCCATTTTCCTAGCAAATAAACATAGCTTAGCAGTCACATTCATACTGTTGATCAAAATCTACTTGTAGTCATTATGTGGTGACTTTTCTTATTCTAAGGAGTTATCATAAGCTAGTTTGTTAATGATCATTTCATTTTAATGAAAAATGTTTTGCATTCAAAAGCTCATAAAACTGGAATATCAGTTGTGAATTTAGTAGTTTACTTCATGATTTTGCTCTATCTGCTAATTGACTAACCCTGACTGTTTGAAGTGCCAATAACATCACTAATGCCTGTTAGAGCATTCTCATCAAGGATCTCAAAAAATTTATCATTTAACATCTCAAAAATTTACTTTATTTATTTTAACAACTCACTTTACAATATACCCAACATCAAAGGTTTTATATTTTTTACCACTTAATTAATTAAAGATAGTGAGAGAAAAGAAAAGATAGTGAGACAGAGTCCGGTGAAAAGAAAAGAGGAATAATGAGAGAGAGAAAAGATATTTTAATTAAAATAGTATAAAAATATTATTATATTTATAAGATTTGAGCGACAGATGCTAAAAATTTTAACACTTACACTTGTCATAGTGTGCTTATTTGGAATGAGATGCTAAAAAATAGCATTTCTAATTTTTGAGAGCTTTTAATTCGAATGCTTTTAGGAATTTCAAGTTTGATGATTGGATTGTGTCTTCATCATTTGACAGATGTGGAAATATTTGAGGGAAATCAAGGCGTGGGTTCCTAAATGATTTTAATTATAAGAATAAATATATATAATGTGTGAAATATTTCAATGGCCAAGGACAAGCATCAGTGATACTTTTTTCTTTTTCTCTATAAATTTACCTTTTATCAGTTTATGTTTTAATACAAAAAAGATTTAAAATATAAAGTTCTTCACTGTGAGAAGTTTTCTCTCAAAATTATTTATGGCAAATGTTAGCAAGTACCGTGTGGTATTTGTTAAGGTTAGACTAATGTGGGTTACACTTAATAAAAAAATTGAATAAATGAAAGAAAAAGACATAAAATTAGCCCCCACAACCTATATTAATATCTTTTTTTTTTTTTTTTTTTTTTTTTTTTTTTTTTTTTTTTGTCTATAAAGCTAGCCCCACATTTTATAAAGAAAACTATAAAAAATGACAAAAAGCTGCTGTTAATGGGCACCTTATGGTTGAATAGTCATTAAATTTTAGGGTAAACTACATATTTGGTCCCTAACCTTTACACCATATTTCAATTTAGTCCCTAACCTTTCAATTGTGTCAATTTGATCCCTAACCTTTCAATGTCGTGTCAATTTAGTCTCTAATGTTATATCTTAGATGAAAATTGCTAACATGACAAACAGCCAAAATAAAATTTAAGTTTATTGTCTCATCAACGTAAGCTAATTTTTTGTTTTGACCATTAGACACATCATAAATTTTCATCCAAAAGATAACAGTAGGGACTAAATTGACACAATACTAAAAGTTTAGGGACCAAATTGACACAATTGAAAAGTTAGGGATCAAATTGAAATATAGTGTATAGGATAGGGACCAATGACGTAGTTTACCCTAGATTTTATTAATATTTACCATACTAGGCTCTGGTATTGCATTTGACATTGAACATTGTAGCTGATAATGTGAAGAAATGTGTCTGTAATTATTAAATAGCGAGAATCTGTTACAAGTTATAACACCTCTTTTTTTGGTGACCGTGAAAAGTGTCAATCTTTGTCCCTGATTGGTATGATTGGATTTCCTCCTTGTGTTTATATGATAAGAACTTTCAGTATCGTATTATCTGTTAGTTTTTTTTTTGGATAAAAATCATATAGGATGGTTCTACTTTCTAATGGAAAAAATTCTTTTTGTGTTGATCTCATTTCAGAAAATAGCAGAGATGGCTCATGCACATGGTGCTCTTCTGTTGGTGGATAATAGTATAATGTCCCCTGTATTGTCACAACCATTGACACTTGGGGCAGGTTATGAACATTCTGCTTGAGATGTAAAGTTGGGTTTTACCAATTCTAAAATTCTGCCTTAAAATCTTGTGTTTTAACCGTTCCTTCTCTCTTTTAGACATTGTTATGCACTCAGCTACAAAATTTATTGCTGGACATAGTGATGTCCTGGCGGGCGTGCTTGCTGTAAGAGGGGAAAGGTAATACCTCTTTCTTTTTTTCCCTGAAAATACCTCTTGCTTTCAGATTCCACATATAGCATACATCTTTGTAATTTGCTTCGACTGTACTATTTTATCTTTCATTTCATTTCGCCTTCTCCAAAAAAAAAAAACCATGTAGTCTTTGGAAAATTATGAACCCAATTGGAAGTTATTGATAACCTTGTTGCTGACCAAAATGGCGTGTTTTCATGTATTGAAAGGATTGAAAACCTTGAAAAGATAGTTTGGTTGTTCAAGCTAGCAGAAGGTCTGCAAGATGGTGGTTTAATGCAAGTTCCACCTGGTCAGCAAGTACTCAACTCCATGATAAAAAATAGCTTAAGAATTCTTTGCTATTTTTTTTTTAATTTTTAATTTTGAGTTTTCTATGAATAATATTGTCTACCATGGCTTTTTCTTGTTCCTCTAGTTGGAGTTATTGTGTCTAAATCTATGGCTATTGCATAATTCTTGTTTAATTAGTCCTTGAGACTTAAGTTTGGGATAAAATTAAAATAGTGGCTATACATTGATTGATAACTTATTTCTTTTTCTTGTAATTGTTTTCCTCAAAATTGCCTGGTTCATATTTTACCTTGCTTTGGTTGTCAGTATAAGTTATCAATTGCCTATTTGTGGTCCTATTTATGCATGTTCATATGTGTGTATTGATGATTTAAATGGAAATGAGTTTGAGATCTATATTTTTTAATAAATTTTGATTTAGAATATAATCTCAACTTAAACATTTCTTTTCTCATTCGTAATTGCATCAAAATGGAACGAAATGGACCGAAGTGGATCAAAATGAATTGAAGTGGACCGAATAGATTGAAGTGGACTGAAGTGAACCTAAGTGGACCGATTAGACTACATTGGACTGAATTGGAACAAATGGACTGAAGTAGACGGAAATGGACTTGACCAAGTGGACTGGGATGGACCGAAGTGGACCAGAATGGACTGAATGGATCAAAGTGGACTGAAATGGATCAAACTTGGTCGAATGGACTGAAGTGAACCGAAATTGACCAAAATGCTATGTTGATGTGGCTTAACAAAAGTGTAACAATAATTAATACTAACACTTCAACTTTTAAATATTATATATAGATATTTGGCAAAGTACAAACTGTCATGTAATATGTGGGGATTAGACTTTTTAATTTACAAGCAAATTGGGGTTTAGTGGTAAAATATACGCTTTTCTCCCAGCAGGGCTTGATCCCAATTGCATTTCTTATTATAGTATTACAAACCTAGAATTATTAACAATCATTATGCTTGCTACTTAAGTTGTTAGGAACCATGTTTTGTACGTAAGCAAACTTATCGGTGTATACAACACTACTCTCACATGTATGTGGGATTCACACATGTGCACCCCATATGCATATGAGAGTAATGTTGCATCGATCCATTATACAAGATACCACCTTGTTCTAGAGAGGCTGTTCACCTTAGGTTCATGTTATTGCGTTTCTTTATATATCCTCACCACTGTTCTCATATTATCCAGCTTGGCAAAAGATTTGTATTTCCTACAAAATGCAGAAGGCTCTGGTTTAGCTCCATTTGACTGTTGGATCTGTTTACGAGGAATTAAGACAATGGCCTTACGGGTTGAGAAGCAGCAGGTGTTATTTCAAACCTTCTTTCAGAGCCTAGAATTAGTAATTTTATCTTATAGATGGCAATAGAGATAGCTTTGTTGAGACTTCTTGACTATAAAGAGTAGACAGGGGTCCTACTGACTACTTTGCTTCTTGACCAAGATATGATGTTTAATCTGGAATCATTCTCGAAAAGCATATAATATATTTCAATTCTGTTTTGTTATTTCTTCTGCCTCTTGTTCTATTACAATGATTAAATATGCTCGTGGATTCTCCTATTGAAAACGGATGTTTCAAATCTTTGGCAGGAGAATGCCCGGAAGATTGCTGAGTTTCTTGTGTCCCATCCACGAGTGAAGAAAGTTAACTATGCTGGTCTTCCTGATCATCCTGGCCATGACTTACATTATTCTCAGGTACTGTCATAGGATAGTTTTCTGAGATTGATACTGCAATGGTAATACCCACCACTTCTACAAATATTTATCGGTTTAACTCTTGCAGGCAAAAGGAGCGGGGTCTTTGCTTAGCTTTTTGACGGGCTCAATGGCACTCGCAAAGCATGTTGTGGAGACTACTAAGTACTTCAGCATAACTGTTAGTTTTGGTAATTGTCTCCCACCTAAAGTTCATGCAAAATTTTTTTTTAATCTCAGTGATGACTTTGTCCAAGTTATCACATGGCTAAGAAAATTGACACATAAAAATGTTCTATCCATCTTGATTATTATATTTTGCAAGAACCCATATTTGTCTACCCTTATCGATTTTTTGGGAAAATAACCATGCAGGCTCCAATTTGAAATCTACCCATGTACCCTCTCTCTCAACTGTTGCTTGGTGTAGAGTCCTTTGTGCTTTGCATTGCACTTGTCTTATGTCTAGTATGTTCTCTTTCATGAGACAGTCATATTACAAAAGTTCATTAACATGTATCTCCTTTTAAATTTGAAATTTTGTTGCATACTGTTATCTGTAGCAGTGAAAAACTTAATAAATTCAAAGTCAAAAGGAGTTTGTCGATGCCTCACTGTGAATTAAAAAAAAAAATAAAAAATTCATTTGCTTCTCGCCTTTCTAGTTGAATACTAATTTCTTTTTATCTTGAAGTTTACAGCTAAGTAGATGATTCCCTATAAAACTGACTTAAAAAGCCAATTTATGCACATTTTGATGCGTAGTAGTGTTGTATCATGTTGTGTAAATTCTGATATGATCAAATTATGATTTACATCCTTTCTAAGATCTCTGGTAGTGAATCTTTTGTGTCAACATTCTCTTTGGTGGAAATCAATTTTAAATTAGTATTTTTGATAAGACTAATGTTGTTTGACAAGTCATGAAGTCTGGTATAGATTTTCAGAAAATTTCTTAGTTTTTGTAATTGTTTTTATCTTTTTATCATTCATAGGGAGTGTGAAGTCCCTCATAAGCATGCCCTGCCTTATGTCACATGCAAGCATACCAGCCGCATTGCGCGAGGCCAGAGGTTTAACTGAAGATCTTGTTCGTATATCAGTGGGGATTGAGGATGTGAATGATCTAATTGCTGATTTAGACAATGCTCTTAGAACTGGGCCTCTATAGGTGCTTTTAGATTTCCAACCTTAAGCACTTGATTGGGAATGGGATAATGTCCTGAATCTGTTTCAAATTGTTGACACACAATGATACAAATCAAATGATTCGTGCTTAATATTTATGTAGTATTAGATTTGGGTGCAGCATTATTCTTAGGTGCTGTCAATGTATTCGGATTTGAGAGAGATATCCATTTTTGCCAAATCAGCCCTTTTGTTTATAAAGGCTGTAAATGGGCATTTTTATATGTTGGTCGTAGCAATCTTTGAAGTAGACTACAACTAGCCGATGTCCGATGTGCATAAACAAAAAAGAATAAAAAACGTGCTTGATTTTTTTTTTTTTTGATAGAACCATTCTTTTTTTTTTCTTTTTTCTTTTTTGATAGGAATTGGATACAACCGTTCTTTTTTTTTTTTTTTTGATAACGGATAGAACCATTCTTGATATGAGAGTTTGCATTTTTTTTTTCTTTAAAGTAACCAAGAGTATTTTCATTTATTTATTTTTATATTTTGTAAAAAAAGAGTATTTTTATTTAAAAGGATAACTCAGAGCATTTGAATTCAAATAGGAAACAAACTTATCAAATAGAGAACAGATGGATTTGAATTCTAACATGTAGTGAGATGATCGTGATTATAGAGTCTTGGATGGTTTGAATAATGTGAAATTACACTTTTAACCTTTTTGTTGTCTTTTATAGCAAATAAAACTAAACTAAAGAGTATATTATTTCAGAATTTGTATGAAAATATTTTGGTATGCCAAAAATTGAAGGCGAAACAGAAGAATCCTATTATTAGTAGTATAGAAAGATTATATGCCGTTAGAAAACTGAGGAAATGTAAATTTTTAGTATTAATAATATAATTAAGAATATCAACATATTTCTTGAATGTATTGAAAAATATTTGATTATTTCCACTATATTACTCTCACAATTATTTTTATATACTCTCAATTGCTTCTTAAGGGGAAAATTTACTTTTGTATTTTGTTTAACAGTTGCTAAAGCAACTGAATTTGAGTAAAAAGACCATATTTCAAAACCAACTGTTTCTAATATAAATTTTAGGAAAAAACACCATAAAAATACTTTATTTTATAAATAATTGAGAAATGCTATTTCCACAATACTTTCACAGAAAATCCTAAATAGCAAGCTGTTACTGGTTGTTATTGGTGCGATTAAATTAGAACCAATAACAACTTTA
Source organism: Quercus glauca (assembly GCA_023736055.1). Taxonomy (NCBI): domain Eukaryota; kingdom Viridiplantae; phylum Streptophyta; class Magnoliopsida; order Fagales; family Fagaceae; genus Quercus; species Quercus glauca. Next base: position 9,351,746 of record CM043321.1, read on the forward strand.
CCATCTAAAATTTGTTGTGAAAGTTTTGTGAAAACATTATAAACATAGCACTTCAAATGAGAAATTTAAGTTTGAATCTTGTCTACACCATTAATTGATCGGTGTCTTAGAATAGTGATAAAGAGAAATTATTATGGAGTGGATGCTATATGATGAAATTCTATTGTATCACTCAAAAAAAAGAAAAAAAAAAGGAAAAGTTGGAATTTTTGTTTATTTATTTATTTATTTTTTTTATGGAAGATAAGCTAGGATTTCCAAATAAAAACAATAAGATAATTTGAGAATATCCAAAAAAGGATGAACCTGATATTTTACTTAAAAAAAAAAAGAAAAAAAAATTTCTATCTTTTAATAATTATATATATATATATATATATATATATGTGTATATATATATATATATATATTTTGTAAGGACGCAATTTGGGTCCCTTGCCCAAGTGATAGATGAACTTAGGCTCAAAAAGCTCAATACAATGAATTTGTAGAAAATGAGTTGGAAGACTGGGCTTTAATGAGTTGGACAACAAATGGATTCAGATGACAAGAAAAGGAAGGTAGACTGATTTAAACTAAAGAAAATCGTCCTCGGCACAATCCGAAGAGATCAGTTCTTGTATATTTCTCTCAAGTTTGATTACAAATTTAGTTCTTGATTGCTACAATGTTTTTCTCTTTTTTTCTCAATCCTTTACTCTTAGAGCATCTCCTCCATTTTATACTGTGTTCTCCTTTCATCTCCATCTTCTATGTGCAGATCAGATTATTGGTGTTTATCCTTGTCCCATTAGCACATTCTTAAAGTCTTTTGGTAGTAGCTGTAAGGCTGAAAGTTACTGTTCAGGTATCACTTCCTCATCAATGTGGCCAGAGAGTTAGTTGTAGATCATTTAATGTGGTGGTAGCAACTTTTTCTTGAGATATTTCATGACTTTCCTATGTCCTGTTCCTTCCTGATACTTATTCTCATTCATGGAATGATCCAGAACGTTACTCTTGATGGCAAACCACACCCTCTAACCTCAGCTTTGCTCAGCCGAGGAGGGATTCTTCCTCGAACCTCCCTTTTGGATGATCTTAACCGGATTTCACTTTTTCACTTACTAACACAGATCCTTATTAAAGTGTTTACCCGTCTTCGGATTGTTTAACGTCCTCGGATTGGGCCCCTAGCCCAATATATACATAAATATGGGCTCCTAGGCCTATCACCCCTATATATATATATATATATATTATAAAAGATAACTCAGAATCTTAAAAAAAAGTTATAGTGGGAGGTAAAAAACATAAAAAGGTGAGGATTAAAAAAAAAAACAAAGTTTCTTTCTAAACTAGTTTGGAGAGAAATTCTACAAACTCATTATATATTGTTAAAAAGCAAATTTAGCGCTCTCTCTATGGAATGCTCTCTCTCCCGTGAAGAACAGGAAGAGCTTGCACGCAGTACCAAGAAAGTAAAGGATGTCAACCATGCAGGATATTGTGAAGGCCAAGGCTCGGGGTTGTCATCTCCTAGTCACGCTGGGGGTTTTGGTCACCATAACATCTCGTTCAAGGATAAGTTACTGGGTGATATACCCGGTGCTTATATGCAGGCTTTTAGCTTTGAGGATCTCATGGATGACGATGGCGAGTCGGACGAGGAAGTTGAAGCACTCCGGCAGGGCTGTATAGCTGTGAGTTTTGATAAGGATTTCAAGCAGAAAATACGCAAACCGTGGGCGAGAGCCTTGATTGTCAAGGTTTATGGTCGAACTGTTGGATTAAACTTCCTACAAGCTAAGCTTTTGTCTCTTTGGAAACCGGCTGGGAGGCTGGACTGTGTAGACTTAGAGCAGGGCTTCTTCCTTACAAGGTTGTCTCTGAGAGAAGACTTTGAGAATGTGCTGAGGAAGGGTCCATGGTTCATTGGAGACCAATTTTTATCACTCAGACCTTGGGAGCCAAATTTCAAGCCTGCTACAGCCAACGTATCGTCCATTGCGGTATGGGTTAGGCTGAACGGACTTCCTATTGAATATTATCATGCTGAGGCGTTGCAACACATTGGTAAGGCGTTAGGCAAGGTCCTAAGAGTTGATACTTTTACGGCAGCTGAGTCAAGAGGCAGATTCGCTAGATTATGTATCCAAATCGATGTGGATAAGCCTTTGATCACCACCATTTTAATAGGGAAGTTAGAGCAACCGGTTTTGTATGAAGGCATCCAAAGATTGTGCTTTGGATGTGGCAGAGTAGGACATAGGCGTGAGAGTTGCCCATATATTATTCGGCAAGAGTCACCGTGCAAGGCGGCGACGGACGATGAATCGGGTTTGAAAGAAGATATCGCACACGATATGTGTGATTCTGACAAGCCAAGGACTGAGGTGGGGACCGCAAATCTGTTGCAGGACACTGAGCAAGAGAGTGCGCAAGGGAATGCACATGAAGGGGTGTACGGCCCTTGGGTTGTTGTGGCTAGGAGGAAGAATGGGACAAAGCCACATAGGAGTGGTGGACCATCTGTTGAGAATAGGAATGGCTTTGCTTTTAAGAGTAATGGTAAGGTGGAAGCATCACAGAGGATACGGTTTCATGATCGTGAGGATAGAACTGATAAGCCTATTGGGCTTCCCCGTGAAAGCAAAAGAAAATTATCTCCTATTAGGCTTGTGGATAAAGCCCAATTGGAGAGGTCTATTCAAAGAATAGGTTCCGGGCCTACAGTTGATGGGAAGTCAGGTATGTCCCAAAGCCCAAGTGTGAGTGAACCTGTTTTTTCTTCAACTCGGGCTGGCATTGTCCAAGTTTTAATTAAGTCCAACTCGGTGAAAGGAAAGAAGGGCATTGCTCGTGCAAGGGCTTCTCAAGTTAACCAAGCTTGTGCCACTGAAGTGGTTGGGACCATTGTTTCCTCTGCAAAATTAAACAATGGAAGTGCTACGCATGAGAGGATCGAGGTTGAGCTTTGTAAGGAGTCTCCCAAGCCGAGGAATGCTAGTCACTGTCAACGTGATGCTGTCGTTGTGTCAGGGGTGGGTGATCCTTGTAGAGGTCGAAGTGGTAGCGCTGTTGGTGCTAGTGATTCTCCAAGGAAACCCAGCTCGGATTGTGGTCTGTCTCAGCGCCATCTTCAAGCCAGCAACGAAACAGTTACAATTTCTCAAGCTAACAATGGTATTCAGCTCACGCATGGTCTTAAAGAAGATAGTATTGGGAGTTTTGAAGCTCATGATGATTTTCTGGTTCAGAGAGGGTCAGATGAAGAAGGGTATGAAGCGGTGCGGATGGAATTTGATGAAGGAGGTGATGGTGGGACCTCTGCTTGATGTTTGTCTCACTCCATTTTTATATTTTTTCCTTATGAATGTTATTATTTGGAACTGTAGGGGTGCTCTGAAGCCCTCTTTTCAGAATCGCATTAGGGAGTTGGTCCAAAATTATAATCCTGCAATTTTGGTTGTTATGGAAACTCGGGTTGGGGGAGCTAGAGCTAAGGAAATTACTGATAGGCTTCCCTTTGATGGAGCTGTGCATACTGACACTATTGGGTATGCTGGTGGTTTGTGGGTGCTGTGGAATTCAGATAGGGTGGAGGTGTCTCCTTTGGCCACTACTGAGCAAGAAATTCATTCCATGGTCAAGGTACGTTTTTCTGATGCTTGTTGGTTACTCTCTGCTGTGTATACTAGTCCTAGAAGTGCTGAGAGGCATATTCTGTGGAATAATCTTATTAATGTAGCAGACCTGCATAACATGCCGTGGGTAATAGCGGGGGATTTTAATGAACCTTTGGTTGATGGTGATAAGTTTGGGGGGAGAGCGATGAGTGTAAATAGGTCCTTGTTGTTCAAAGAGTGTTTGGATAAATGTAGTATGATTGATATCGGGTTTGCAGGGCCCCGTTTCACTTGGACAAATAGAAGGGAAGTTCAGGCTCTGATTCAAGAAAGGATAGACAGGTACTTTGTCAATCCCAGCTGGTGTTTGTTGTATCCGGAGGCTAGAGTTACCCACCTTACTCGATGCCATTCGGATCATTGTCCTGTGTTATTAGAAATGCAACCGGGTGTAAGGGGTGAGAAGAAAAAACCTTTTAGGTTTCAGTCTTGTTGGCTGCTGGATGCTACTTTTCCAGACATTGTCTCTCAGGCGTGGGAAGGTGCAAACTACCTTGTGGATGCTATTGATAGTTTTACCAAGAAAGCAATGGATTGGAATAAAAATCAGTTTGGAAACATCTTTAAAAAAAAGAAGAACCTGATGGCTAGGATTAATGGTATTCAGAAAGCCATTGCTACCAAACCGTCTAGGTTCCTCCTAAATTTAGAAGATGAGCTTTTAAGGGATTTAGACTTGGTGCTTAATCAAGAGGAGGAGCTTTGGGCTTTAAAGTCTCGGGTGAACTGGATGATCCAGGGGGACCGGAATACGGCTTTTTACCATGTCTCGACCTTGGTGAGAAGGAAGAGAAATCAGATTATTGCTATTAAAAATGCAGTGGGGGATTGGATTTATGAGGAAAGGGACATTAAAGATTTTATCAGAAGTGGGTTCAATGGTATCTATTCAACATCTTATGTGGTTGTGGCTAGGGTTGATCCTATTACCTCTCGATGGCAAGCTAGACTATCTGAGGTGGAGAGAGATAATATAAGTGGGGGAGTAATTGAGGAAGAAATCAAGGCAGCCCTGTGGTCCTTGAAACCTTTTAAAGCCCCAGGCCCGGATGGTTTACATGCGGGGTTTTTCCAAAAGTTTTGGCCGGTGGTGGGGGACTCAATGATTGAAGAGGTTAAGAAGGTGTTTGTTAGTAGGAAGGTCTCGGAATTTTTGAATAGAACCTTTATTGCCTTGATTCCGAAGATTCAAGGGCCGGAGACTTTAGGCAATTATAGGCCTATAAGTCTGTGCAACACGGTGTACAAAGTGGTGACTAAAATTATTGTGGCCAGATTGAGGCCTTACCTAGACAAACTTATATCTCCTATGCAAACGGCCTTTGTGCCGGGTAGAAAAGGTTTGGACAATGTCATCATTGCTCAAGAAATTATTCATTCTCTAGGGAAAAAGAAAGGGAGAACGGGATATATGGCTTTGAAGATAGATTTGGAGAAGGCTTATGACAAGTTGGAATGGAGTTTTATCCGGGATATGCTCATAAGGATTAATCTGCCTAGTGATCTTATAGAAATCATAATGAGCTGTGTTACAACTATCTCTACATCCATTTTATTTAATGGAGAAGTTCTAGACCCGATTTTCCCTTCTAGGGGAATAAGGCAAGGGGACCCTTTGTCTCCTTACCTTTTCATTATTTGCATGGATTTTCTTGGTCAGCTTATAGAAGAGAAATGTAATATGAAGGCGTGGCAACCAGTCAAAGCTTCTCAAAGTGGCCCGGGGTTTTCTCACCTCTTTTTTGCAGATGATCTCATTTTCTTTGCTAAAGCTGATTGGATTAATTGTTCAGCTATAAGAGATGTGTTGGATGATTTTTGTAGCTTGTCTGGTCAAACAGTGAGTGAAGTTAAGTCAAGAGTTTACTTTTCTCCAAATGTTGATAGAGATACTAGGGAATCGCTTTGTGATATCCTTGGGTTTGCTTCGACCTCGTTCTTGGGAAAGTACCTTGGTTTCCCCCTTAAACAGCCGGGCTCCTCTTCGCAAGATTACAATTTTATTCTAGATAGAGTTAAGCAAAAACTCTCCGGGTGGAAGGCCAATATGTTATCTTTGGCTGGGCGATCAGTGCTCATTCAAGCTTCATCGGCGGCCATTCCATCTTATGTCATGCAGTGCGCTTATCTTCCAGGCAGAATTTTGGATGGAGTAGATAGAGTTAATCGAAATTTCCTTTGGGGATCTTCAGATTCAGCCAAGAAAGCTCATTGGGTTGGATGGGATAAGGTGACAAAGTCAAAGGAGGAAGGGGGTCTTGGTTTGTATTCAGCTAAGGGTAGAAATACTGCTCTTTTGGCTAAGTTGAATTGGAGATTTCAAACGGAATCAGAGGCTCCTTGGGCGAAGGTGTTGAGGTTGAAATATTGTAATCCGAGGAGAAGGATTGCTGCCAATGCTAATAAGCTTCCTTGTTCTTCCATATGGTCTGCTATGAAGAGAGGTAGAGATACTTTCAACAAGGGGAGTAGGTGGCTAGTGGGGAGGGATAGTGCTTTAAATGTGTGGCATAGTAATTGGACTAATGGGGGTTCACTTAGAGAGCTTATTCACGGTCCTATTACCCGAGAAGCTAGCTTTCTTGAAGTCAAGGATATTATGTTAGACACAGGCTGGGATTGGGGGAAAATTCCTTTTGAGATCCCTCTTGAAATTAAAAGGATGATCCAAGCCATTCCGGTAACAATTTTGAATAGAGGAGCTGATAAGTTGATTTGGGCTGATTCTCCCCAAGGTAATTTTGATTTGAAAAGTGCTTATAGACTTGCAATGGGTTTTGATACAGTTATTTCTTCTTTGACAAGTTGGATTTGGAAAGCGGAAACACTTCCAAAAATTAAAACCTTCCTTTGGAGATGTGCTCATAATAGTATTGGAGTTAAAGTTTGTCTAGAGAGAAGGGGTATAACCCAAGACATTGGGTGTCCAATCTGTCAGGGAGGTTCTGAAACCATTTTGCATGCGTTAAGGGACTGCATTCAGCTGAAGTGTGTGTGGAATCAGCTAGGAATTTCCGCTTCGAACCAGGATTTTTGGAGGAGTGACCTCCAGAGTTGGCTGTCTTTTAATGGTAGGATGGTGAGTAATCTCTGTGCTAACCAACCCCCTTGGAAAGTTGTTTTTCCGATAGCTATTTGGAATATTTGGAAGAGTAGGAACAATATGGTTTTCAACAGGAAGAACAGGAATCCGAGCCTTGCTAAGGAGATTGTGAAGCAAGCTTTGGAGTATTATCACTGTGTTGCTTCTCCAAGGCTACAAACTCGTAAAGTGTTAAAGGAAATTCGTTGGGAGAGGCCTCCACAAGGCTGGATGAAGCTGAACACTGATGGTTCGGCTAATGGGAATCCTGGTTTGGCAGGGTGTGGGGGTGTGATTAGGGATGATTCAGGGCAGTGGATTGTTGGGTTCAGTAAGTTCATCGGTATCACCAGTAGCTTTGCTGCAGAATTATGGGGGCTTAGGGAGGGTCTTATCTTGTGCTGCAATCTTAATGTTACTTCTCTTGAAATTGAGTTGGATGCCAAAGCTATTGTGGACTGTTGGAACAAGCCAGGTTATGTGAATAATATTCTTTCTCCTATTTTAGACGACTGCAGGTTGTTAGCTTCTCGCATTCCTCAAGTGCGTGTTAAGCATTGCTTTCGCCAGGCTAATAGATGTGCGGATAGTCTTGCTAAAATGAGTTTTAGTTTAGATAGTGCTTTTTCTTCTTTTCATAGTCCGCCTGTGGACTTGTTGGATATGTTTGTGGATGATCTTAATGGGGTGTTTGTCAACAGGCTTTGTCCTGTTTCTGTTGTTCCCTTTTAGTTGGTTTTAATGAATCGTCTTTCACCAAAAAAAAAAAATATTTATATCGAGTATGAATTTTGAAAATCTAACTGTTAGATTGCATGTTCTTATTACATTCCTAATGCTTACAAAATTTCAAGAAAATCAAAGATCAATTGTTATGTAATCAAATAAGTGTTATAATTTCAAGTTTTTGTATCTAAATTTGTATATAAAAAATAAGTTAATTGATAAAATAATAAATAATATCCGATTTGAACAAAATTTGATATGCATGTTACGAACATAAGGAATTTGAAATTTAACTGTTAGATTTTCAAAATTCACACCCAAAAAAGAAATATATAAGAAGTTTGAAGAATTTCTTTCCAAATTAATTTGAAAAGAAAATTTGTTAAAAATAAATGGTGATATTGTTTCAAGTTTATCTCAAAGAAGTTGTATTATTTCAATATCTGATTTTTTTTCTTTTTTAATTTGAATTTGACTATATAAAAAGTGGAGGGTAAGCTTTTTAAAATTTTGGGGGTTTTCTCCTTTCAAAAAAATAAAATAAAATAAAAATTGGGGTTTAATTTTTTTTTATTTGACTTACTTATTCTCATTCGTTGAAAAATTTTAAGTTAACTGATTGCTGGTATTTTAGGAAATTCAAAAAATTAAGTTCGAAGCAGAGAATCCTTCAAAAAATTGTATAGATGAAGGAATTAAAAACTGATTTGTGCAATACCACATAATTACTCAACCACCCCCTCCATTACTCTCTAGGGGCTGCCTGCCATATTGCCATGGTTATGTTGCCATGGTTATGATGCAAGGGTCAAGTTAACGGATGCCCTTAGGGCAATTTTTAATAAACCATAATAAGAAAATTTTAACACCATTTTCATGAAAAATATAAAAAATTGTTAACAACATTTATTATTTTATTATTTTTCTAATAAAATGTTCCTAAAAATAGCTCCTAAACCAATGTCTTGAGGGAATTAGTTAACATTTCCCATGGAGTAATAAATAGGGGTTGGATGCCATATAAGTGAGATCCGCTCCTATATAAGAGGGTGATTACATAATCTAGATAATACACTATACCATAGCTAGCTGTCTCTCATCTCACTGGCAGATCATAGTATGATATACAGCGTCAAAATCGAGTCGAGATCGGAGCAACACAACTGCATTGAACTTTTACAGTGAAAATTGATTGGGATTGAATTGCGCTAAAAATACAAATTTGTGAATGGTTAGAGCCATGTTCAGAACAGTCCAAACTAGCTCGAGTCGATGTTAGATTCCGATTGTCCCAATCTATGTACAAACTAGAAACAATTTCAGCTATAGCTCTAAAGTGGCAATTGAATGAAAGAGTTACTGTTTTGAGTATGAAGGGTGTGGAAAGTGAGAAGATGAAGAGAGAGTGGCTTTGCCAATGGAAGTCTTTGTTAATTTTAACATGTATCATTGGAACAGTATCAGTTTCCTAAAATTCAGATAAGGCAACCTAATTCTATAAACAAATATTCATTGATAAATTGTTACCACCATTTTTTTTTTTTGGGCTATGGAAATAGGAAAACAACCATTTACCAGAGACAGAGGACCCCACGTTCCCACTCAGCTTCTTGTCCATACTGACAGCTTAAAAGCGTGATGTATGACTGGAATCTCACAAACCGGGAAGAGTAAGCACAAAAAATCAATTTATTTAATTGTCTTCATTTCATTAATGTTTCTACATTCTAGTCCAACTTCTCGTCCTAGCTTTCCCCATGGCACAAATCTGCAAAACAACTGACTGATACCATAAGGTTTTATTTTCTTATTCCAAAAAACCTAGCAGCACAAAATCACAGAAAAATTCACTGAAAATTACCCAATGGTACTAAAGAGTGAAATTCTCCATGATTTTTTCTAGAATAAGTTTATTGACCCACCGAAATTGATAACAAATTTCACACTCGTACGAAGTGGCAAGTTGTTAATAGTTGATAATAAAGTAGTGTCATTAGTGTGCAATCAATAATAACCTGCCAACTCAATGTGTAAAATTTATTGTGAAAACAGTTATGTCTATAGCATTGCTCTTTTTTTTTTTTTTTTTTTTTTTGTGCTTGTGGCAAGGGTCTCACTTTTTTCAGGGATTCTAAAACTGTAAATAATTTAAATCCAAATTTTCTAAGGATTTCATGTTAGCATGATAACTCGAGACCAAATGGCACAGAGAATTAAACTTTACCTAAGAATTTTTATGAGACACATACACAAATCAACGAAGAAGAAAGCCTTTTCAAATGTATCATGAAGCACATGTTATCCAATTCACATTCTTATTGCACTGGGTATAAGAGACATTACCAAAACTTTAAAATCCACATGGAAGATTTTGATCCTTAGACGCATCTATACGTCCTTGTCAACCGTCAACCTCTAATTCTAATGAAAAGATAGTAACGATTATCCACAAATCTATCATCATCATACCAAAGTACCAATATTTGTTTCTGTGACACAGACTGTGCAGTAAGATCACCTTCTCATGGTCACTGAAAACCTATATTCAACATCAGTTTTAACTTCCCCCCAAATTCTTTTCCTACAGAAGCACTCCAAATGTAGATTCTTACCAATACATAACGTCAATGAGCTTCTACACACCAATTAATACCTTCAAGGAATTTAAAATCCAGTCTCTCCAATTCTACAATGCTATGTACATACACTTCTATCCTTGGGTTCCTGTTAGACCTGTAGCAATAAAACACAGGACGAGCAGTTAATTGTGCTATAAGACTCACAAAATTACTAAGGAGTGTCAGGATTGTGTTTTCGAGGACTAAGGGCTTTTAACTACAGCTGGCAATTTGCGTTGTGAAGAGATAGTGATGGCATATAAGTGAAAGCAGCCCAGCAACTACCTCAAATAGCAGACCGGTAGATATAGCTTATTCACTATTCACTCCCAAAGTCTTCACAACTCAAGCCCTCTGATATAGATTCCAACCTTTTATTGTCTAGTGTAAGGCCAACACACCAATATCAGTTTCAAACTTTGAAACATGAAACATGAAAAATATGGCAAAAATCTAACCTTGATGTTCTCTGTCACGAGAATCGAGAAAGCTTTCTGAATCTGTTGCTAGGAAAGGTGATCGAGGATAAGTCTCCAGTATATCTGAAATTTTCAGATGTATTACATTAATACTAAATGTACATACAATGTCTTGGAATGATTAAAGCTACGTATACACCTAGATACATGTTCTAATACAAAGTAAGATCCTGTTCATAAATTTAGTTAGTTAAAGCTACACAAGAACTCATGCACACAGTTAATGGCCAACTTTTGAGTTGACATCATCAACTGAACTCATAGCCCAATCAGCATTTCCACCTAACAGTCTATAATTGTGTGTATTACAGTATTTATTTATTTTTTTTACATTTTTGGTTGAAAGGGTTTTCATTCTTTCTCAGATGAATTTTACGAACAAAACAGTTGTTCCACTTAAACTGGCTGAGTTCCAGCTGTCTCACTGACTAGAAGAGTAATCTTGAGCAAAAATAAAGGAGGAGCATATAAAAACTGATGCAAGAGCACAACCAGAAATTATTTCAATATTTTATTTAGGATTTTCATTGGATAATTTTATATTTTAAGTTTTTGTTAGTTAAGTTTGAATTGTGATAGGGATTAAAATTTCCTGTTCTTAGATAGGGATTAGTTTAGTATTTGGATTAGTAATTGAGTTCGGCTTAGGATTAGTCATTTATCTTTATCTCTTATTTCTTGGAAGCTCTATAAAGCTCCAGATGATTTATTTTGTATTCAAACTATTTTGATTAAGAATATTCATTCGTGCAAATTGCGTTTGTATTTGGTGGTGATTCCAAACAACTGTGGGACTGTTCTAAGGTGGTAAAGCCTAGGCTGTCCCGCATCATTCATGAGAGAGAGAGAGAGAGAGAGCACATACCAGAACTCTGAGAAAAGTCTGCTGCCAGGTCTGAGAGACTGAAATTTCGAGGAATCTGGCCTAAAAATCCAAAAGAAGAAGATTCCATATCCAGAATTTGTTCATTCAGGGGTTGTGAGTTGGACTCTACACTGGGGAAAGATGCAACAGATGCATCCCCAATTGCTGGACGCATTTCCAGGACATTTCCATCAGAGCCAAACATGTAAGAGGAACTGCCAGAATATCCAGTTTCTGATTTAATTATCCCGCCATTTATTCCTTGAATCATACCCAAGTTTGAGCTCTGAGCAGATAGCATATTTGGTGTGGTATCAATCCTAGTAGAATGAGCAGGTATTTGAACAGCAGTGTGCATATTTGGGTGCAACAATGATCCACCGTTAGTATATGCATTAGGCACACCATTAGTAAATGCATTAGGCAAACTGGAACCAAGAGGGTGGTGGATATTTTCTGCCTTCACAGCTGGTCTTGTATGCTCTGAGCCATAGCAAGCTGAATTCTGGTGCACTGTCAAATAAAGTAACTATCAGTTGCCAATTTAATGAAAGTAGGACATGCCATAACAAGCATGTGCTGGAAATGAAATTGTCCAAGGGAGTGATCAAGGAAAACATTAATTGAAGTGCCTTAACGGTCCTCAGGCCATCCAATAAATCTGTAACAGACTAAAATATGGCATTTTGAACAAAATTAGCCCAGCATTACAAAGGAAAGACCAAATTATGTCCACCTCCCCTCCTTTGCCCCCACCCAGCCCACCAAAAAATGCCAAATTCCCCATCATATAAAGTTGGCTACGTGCCTGTAATTATATCACATGCTATGCTTACTTTTGTCACCAAATTGATCAACACTTATTCACAAAGCATTATCAACCGAAATAAAGTTGTTCACATGGTGTAAGTATGCATCTGTATCATTTTAAAGAAAAAATATTTTACAATTCATTGTAAACCCAATGCAGCAATCAGTTTTCAATAAGTTTCAATAATTAGCATATCAGTCTTTAGTTTGCATGTGCATATGGTGCATTCCATGCTTAGTTTTACAATTATTAGACATTCATCCTGTCAAAATATGATGTTATGGCATCTACACAACAAACAAGTAGTCCTAATTTTATATAAATCACTAGCAACTTCATTAATCTGGCATCCTGACTTCATGAGATGTTCTCTTTTAGGGAAAAAAAATCCATTTAATACATCAAGAATGGAGGCCTACATTTCAACAGAGTGCCAACTTCTAAAAAACGGTTCGCATACAAGTGCAGCATTTTCAGCTATGTAAGCAATCTCTGGATTATTGACCAATGCGGATTTATTAACAACAACAAGCTCCTGTGTTCTCTCTCAGAACTTTTAAGGGTTTTGTTATAGTACAAACACTGGATCCTCTTGAAAGAGGTTGAGAAACTACAACATATTTATCAAAATTTAGGGAGAGAGTAAGAGAGAGAGAGTAATAAGACCGCTCAGCTATGATTTTTGAATATTAATCCCTCATAAACAGCCAACTAACCTAACTAAGCTGCATTACTGCTCATGTTCCACACCAGATTAATGCAATAGTGCCAGACTGATAACGGTAAAACAATGATGAGATGTAAGTTCATGTGAGCTAAAATTAAAAACACGGTTAGATTAGATAAAAATTGAAGATTATTCCACTCTCTCTATAGAATTTCTCACATCATTCTACTTCACACAAATTCTCAAGCTTATACAGCAAGAGCCATTTGATAATGAGGGCTAGCATTGAGTTTTAAGATATTTTGCTAAACCACATTTTAGGGTTTTAAGTTTTCCATGAGCCATACAAGTCCCTAAGAAATGCAATCAAGAGCTATACCATAACTGAAAATTACTGGTACATAGTTCATAGTAATAATTATAATTAAGGGAGATAAAAAAGCTGGTACAAAATGGTGGGTCAACATGAACTCCTTTTCCTTTTCTCCAGTCCACCTATGCAAGCCAAAACTAGAGGCTTTCAAGATTCAAAAGAATAGTCATAAATAAGACATTTAATTTGTCAGAATGTATTGTCTTCTGTGACACTTGCAAGCAATTTAGTAGTGAAGGCAAAATTTAAGGGGCTGTCCCAGTTCCTCTAGATATTATTAAGAAAATTTAAGGAAGTGAAAATGGGGTGATATTCTAGTAAACAAGTATACAAGATTGACCAAAATAAAAAGAACTACAGAAGAAGCAGGGAAAATGAAATGAGCTAGGGATTAAAAACACTCTCTAGGCCAACCATAATATTCATCTCATAAGTGCAGCAAAGTGAAAAGGCTTCTCTATTTTCAAGTGACAGAGCAACTGTATGTTATCCAAAGACAAAGATGCATAACCCACTTACATAGCAGCTATAAATTCCAGGCAAATGCTAAACAAATTTACTCCTGGGATTAATTTAATGACTAGTATTATGCAATTCAGGGCTGCTCAGGAACTGAGAGCAGTAAAATGCGACTTAGAACAACTAAACCTACAAGTAAAGCCGTGGGCCAAAATGGACTTCTAGGGATTATAGAAATAACCCTAGTTACTAAACTTTTTTTTTTTTTTTTGATAAGTAACCCTACCTACTAAACATAGAAACGGACTTACATGATGAGATATGAGATCCATTAGAGGTAGGCAGTGAAGCAACTCCACTTGATTGCATCTGATGCATTAACTGCACCTGTTGATCAAGCAACCTGTTGAATTCATTTATTTGTTGCTTCACCATCAATCTAAGATAATAAGCCCTGAAGAAATCTCGATTTTCTTCTTCTAGCTTCTGCCAAACTGAAAAGAGAACAAGATACTAAGTTTGTGAAGGGGAGAAGGGCACAGCAAATGCATAACGACTGTAAATAGAATTGGGTGGGGGAAAAAAAGCTTTCAGAAATATAAATTTTCTTTTTTTGAATCCACTGAAAACTGTGGGTGCATGGATCTGATTTCTCATCATTGATTCATAAATCAACAATAAAAAAGCCTTATCATGCTTGCTCTTCTTTTGAAAGAAATTGCTTGAGCAGCTGCAACTGCACTGAGTTTATTTGTTTAAGTTGACTGGCAAGGAGAAGTTAGTATAAAGCTCTGGATGGAAAGCACTGGGGAAAGATAAGATATTGGATTAGGTTGAAGGGCTGAGCAATCCTATATTTCTGAAGAAGTCGAGTGATAAGTTTGCAGTGGTTCATGACTCCTGATTGCAACAGGTTCGTTGATGACTCAATATCCAAGTAGGACAATGAGCAAAAAATTCTTTTTAATTTCAAAGTTCAAACTTACTTGGTTACCATATAACACAATTACATGAGCTATGGTCATCTTGAATATTAGAATTAATAATATAAAAGAAAGCCATAAAAGAAGCATGAATAGCAAGGTTCAGAATGCAAACTAAACGAGCTGTTTGGGCAATAGGCCAATGATACCAGATCAAAATTGGTCTTCAACATGCTATTATTTCTCCTTTTTTCTTCCTTAAAAAAAGAAAAAAGAAAATTGAAGCTATGCAATTTAAGGAGTTAATTTTCTAACTCTTCTAAAATTAACTTAATTATCAAAAAAATTACACTGTATTAATTTATTATCATGCATTTTTTAAAATTTTGAGTATGCAAGAAATCTCCATATATTGCTTGTGCAAATAAAACCTACTTGAATCTGTTTCAGAACACAAATAAAATGAAAATAATGACAACTATCAAAAAAGTATCCATAATTACCAAGCTCTGTAAAACCAGGCTCTATTTTTGCTTGATCCAATAGAGTTTCCACAACCTCCTTCTGATTCATGTACAGTTGAAGACATCGCTCTATAAGATTTTGCACCTGAAAAATCAAGGCATATATGCCCCAGAAAAAGGAAATAAAAAAGATCAGGACAGCCAGATTCTTTTTCTTATGTACAATACATGGACTAAAAGCATGGTTTACATTTTTCCATGTCATCAACATTCTACGGTAGGGTTCATCCCAAGAGCTCAGGGTTCAAATTGCCCCATCCCCCACTATTGAATTATAAAAAAGGGGGTCAAACTTTGGTGCGATAGCAAGTGCCTTCCACCCAAAGCTGCATATGTCGTGGGGTGTGCGTGTGGTAAGACCACCTACCAATCACCTCTTCCAGACTCCACAGATTTGGGAGTTTTGTTGCACCGGGTACAACCTTTAACATTTTATCAAGGTTCTATGGTAACTCTGGGGTATGGTACCCATCAAAATCATTTATTTCGCTTGATTTATTCATGAACAAATTGGTAAAATTAAAACACATGCAAATACAGGCTTTGAAAAACACGAGATACAGTACAATTCTCCCATTTAAATAAACATTTACTAATACTAATTTAACATCTGTTTAGATAAGATTATAATAATTCTATAACGGAGTTACCCTAAGAAATCTAGAAAATCTCAATCCATATCCCCTTATATCATACATACAAACAAACACACAAAATTAAAAATAAAATAAAATAACAAAAAAAATTTAAATTAAAAAAAAATTAATTCAAGAAAAAAAGAAAAGAAAAGTATATTTAAGCTTATTCTCCAATTTCTCTAAACCTAAGCAATAATAGTACCACAACCACACATCACAAAATACAAATTAAAAAAAAAAAAATTTACTGAAATCACAATACAAAAGATGAGGAAAAAACAATCATTATTCAGAACTAAACAAGTCAATTACTCAAAGAATTTTAAAAACAAATAATCAAAATACACAAAAAGGAGCAATTAGAAGAAGATAAACCTATATAATTACTCTTTACTAATTAAAATCACTATTTTTTTTAATCGAAAAAATTAAAGAAATTCAATCTGAAAAGCTTACCACTTGTATATCTTGGCGCGAGACTCTTCTAACGGAACCGCTCGACATTTTTTGGACGCAGAGAACCGAAAAGAAAATCACTATAAGAACGAACGCTATGAGGAATATTCGAAAACTGAAGCTTATTTTTCACGCTGATTCTCCTCCACTTTCAGCTTAAACCTATCAAAATAATCGAATATTAAATCGCTTTGATCGAATCAAAAACAAAATTTCACAGCAACGAAAAAAAACGAAGCTAACGATTTTAGCTGATCTCGCTTACAAAAAAAAAATATAGAATGAAAATCCAAGGGTTTGAATTTGATTATTACGTAACCAAAAGCACAGATTTGTGAGGTAAACCAATAGAGTTGTGAATATATGCAGAGAGAAAAATTTGGAGCAAATTGGTGATTTTAATGGAACTTACCGGAATTGGATTCGAGAGAGAAAGAGAGAAAATGGGAAGGTGACTAAGCAAATGTTCGCTTTTTATGGTGGAATCGGTTTGATATAATTTTTTTTTTTTTTTTTTTAATTTTATAAAAGAAGTCATAGCTGGGAAGAGTTTTAATTTCAGCTTACTACTAAAAATTGTTGTAAAAAAAAAATAATATTATAAAAATAATATTTCTATATTTTTTTAAGTCCAACCTTCTATGCATTTGTTAAAAGACTTGTTTTTTTAGTAAAATTTGAAATCATTTTATAAGAAATATAAAACGCGGTAAAAAAAATCAACTTTTTTGTTTTGAACTCTAAGAAGTTTCTAAAGGTATTTTTTAAATTAATACCTTTTAAGGCATTGGTTAATATATTTTTTTTCTTTCAAATTATTAACTATAATGATACAACCAAATTTCATAATTATAAAAGGTAATAATATATTAATGGTAGATAATAAAATAATAGTAGTAGGAGTGCTATTTGGGATGGTTGGGAATGATCAATATTAACTCTTCAACTTAATAATTGTTAAATTTACTAGAAAAACTGTTGTGTCCGCATTTCTAGGTTAAAAGATTTTGGATGGGTTGGCAAAAATGAAGTGGATAGTATTGGAGGCTGACACGTAGAAAAAGGTGGGGTCCACAGGCATGGGAGATCAGTTGATTTGGATATTTGGATTTGGACTCTCATTATTACCATCTGATCGAATTCCTTTATTTGGTTGGGGGCGGGTTTTTTCTTGCTGTTTACACTCGCATACTTGGATCGGATTGAGTCAATTTGTGGTCAAAGACAATGACTCGAGGATGAGCCTGGCACGTAAAAAACACTTCCAGAAGACTTTTTTTTTTTTTTTGAGAAGAAACATTTCCAACACTCTTTTTTTTTATAAGAAACATTTCCAAGGCTTGATAAGTTGACAGTAGATTGGGCAATTAGGTCACTAGGCCACAGGAAAATTCATTTGTGTCATTGTATGCTTCACAATTATTTTAGAATAGGATTCTAAATTTGTGTCCCTTGTATATAGTTTTGGCAATTCAAGAATATTAAATTATATACCTTTAAATTTTGGTAAATTGTCTTTTGGTCTCTTAAATTTTACTTTTTTGTTATTTTAATCAGGTTTCATATTTGACTTTTCTTTTTTTAACAAATGAGGATATCTAGACCTTCGAATATTCGAATATTCCCTTGAGTGTATGCAGTCTTCCTTTTCGTACATGTCAGGTTATTACAAGTAAGAATCTCATAAGAGTGGTCCTAAAATGTTAGCAAGAAGTTTCGAAATCTCATGGATATCATTCATAATGCCTTAGGAATTACTTAGTCAATCTCTTGTGGTTTGAACAAACCTTTCTAAAATGACATAATTTTGGCTTTTCTCTCAATTCAAAAATTACATTGAGAAAGAATGATCTTTATAATTTTTTTTATGTATGCATCACATGTCTAATAGGTAGTGGGACCTACATATCTATAATACCATAATGTGGAACGTGTAATACATGCATAAGACACACAATACATGTTCAACATAAGGTGATAATTTTAAGTGACGCTTGGGCCAATAAAATCCTACCTAATGGGAAGATAGCTGGAGAGGTGACAAAACTGTATACTTTTCATTACAAAACCAATAAACCTGAAAAAGATGGATTGTTTTGTTAAAGAATTTTTGAGTAGATAAAAAGTGGGATTTGCACTTGTGGATATTTTCTTATATTCAAATATTAATTGAATAATATTTATATATTTTTTCATATAAAATATACTTTTCTTTCTTTTTGAGATGCAAAATTTATAATAATTATGTTTTCATATTTAACTCTTGCTTATGTTTCCCTTTTTACTGTCAATATGGTTAATCTGCTTAGTTTTTCTTATGATATAGTTGATCTTAAACATGATTTTTATCAATTTTGATTTTGAAAAGTTCTTTCACCACATACAAGTGTATTGTTAGTCATATTCTATAAGCAACACACGCAGAAGAAAAAAAAACTAGTATTTTTATATAATTTAATACATTAATTGGAGCATTTTTATCTATTTGTAAAACTTCTTTTCAAACCTTTAATTTTGAAAATTAATCTAAACCATCAATATCATAATAAATATAATGTTTGAGATAGTCACTATTTCTCTTGGTAATACTTTATTATAGTATTGAACATTAGATTTTAGTAATAAATTTGTCTTAAAATCTATTAATTTTGATTTTAATTTGATATAAGCAGAAATGATGAGTCTATTCATCTTTCATGTGTCTGGGAGATTGAAAATTTTCAAATAGAGTAAAATGTATTAATAATGCACAACATTTGAAAAGATGCTAATTTTTAAAATTATTTTTTTATTTATTTTTTTAAATTTTGGGCTTTAATTAAAAATTTTACACACAATAGAGAATGCATTCAATTGTTCAATAAAGGGGGCTTTTTTTTTTTTTGGCTAAATGAGGGGCCTTAAGTTTTTATTATTATTATTATTATTATTAATATCAATTTTTGCTATACTATACTATAAGAAAAATAGATATACTATATTCTATTCTAATAGAATAAAGGTTGAGATGCCCCTGGCACAAGATACCTATGACCCACGGATAACACATGTCACCATATAATCTTCGACTTGGCAGACAAGTCGAGTTAATTAATTTTAGGAAAAACTGGGCTCATATCTAATTATAACTCACACCTAGAGGATGCATGCAATGACAACTAGTGTTCTTTTGTCAAAGCATAAGATAATGACACGTGCCAAAATCGTAATAATTCTAATAGTAAGGAAAACAATGGTTTTGGTAAAAATTTGGTTTTAAGTAATGACATTCATTTCCATAAAAAAAAAAAAGAAAAAAGAAAAAAAAGTAATGACATTCATTATAAATTGTCTTCAAGTCATTAAAATACAACATCTTACATCATATGCCACAATCTTTATGCAAGACTCAATGACTTCAATCCAACATCCTCAATCCTACTAGAAAATACAAAGAAAGCAAATAGAACCCATGACACAACCAGTGTAACTCTATACATTCTTGCTCTGACTCGGGCAATCATTTCTCTCACCCTTGATTTTCTTCTCTTCGCCTAGCTATCCTTTCCCTCTCTCTTGCCTTTTCTTCCATTTCACGAGCTAGTTTTTCCCTCTCATTAAAGGCCTTTGCCTCATTCTCCAACCTCTTGAATTTTGCCAAGACTATTGGTGCAACTTCAGACCCACACTTACAAGTTTTTTGATCCAACCACTCACAGAATTTACAAGTAATGACATTCATTTCCCTAAAAAAAAAAAAGTAATGACATTCATTACAAATTGTCTTCAAGTCATTAAAGTACAACATCTTACATCATATGCCACAATCTTTATGCAAGACTCAATGACTTCAATCCAACATCCTCAATCCTACTAGAAAATACAAAGAAAGCAAATAGAACCCATGACACAACCAGTGTAACTCTATACATTCTTGCTCTGACTCGGGCAATCATTTCTCTCACCCTTGATTTTTCTTCTCTTCGCCTAGCTATCCTTTCCCTCTCTCTTGCCTTTTCTTCCATTTCACGAGCTAGTTTTTCCCTCTCATTAGAGGCCTTTGCCTCATTCTCCAACCTCTTGAATTTTGCCAAGACTATTGGTGCAACTTCAGACCCACACTTACAAGTTTTTTGATCCAACCACTCACAGAATTTACAAGTCTGTACCTCTTTCTACGCATAAAATCAAATCAAATCAATTCAAACAGCCCAATTGCAACAATTTACTCAACATTAATTGGGTTTTAAAAAATAAAAAGCATCTCAAACTGAAGATGATTACATAACTCACCTCATCATAAAAGCAACAACCATTAAACCTCCTCCCAAAATTATCCAATGTCAAAGACGTCCTTTGCGCGCATTTATCTCTCGAACATAAATGGTGACTGAAACTTGAGTAAAAATCACTTGATGAAGACATAGTGGGACACAAATTTTTGATTCCTACGGACAAATATCAAACATTACCCATCATCAGTACAAATTTTTCAAAATTTGAAATCCTAGAACACGCACTTACCTGTGAGAGACAAGAATGGAGGTCAAACTTGTATTTCCTTACTTGCAATCAGTAGCAGAAGCCGAATCTCGCGTTAATCTCACACAATTTCAATCATGAAATGCGATTTCTGTCACAGGATTTGATTTCTAAGAAAGTTGGAGAAGGAATTCGAACGAAATATCTCTTGGATCCTAGTTCTAATTTGTCTTATACAGTAAAGAGGGTTTTTAAGTGGATACACAGGGGGGGGGGGGGTGTTACGGAGGTCACATCAGGTAGATAAAGTGATAAAGTCCAAACCATGGGTAGGCATTATTAAAATGGGCCTAAATATTACATGTGGATAAACTGTAATTACCCCTACAAAATAAGATCCTGAACATAAATTTAGTTAATTAAAGATACACAAAAACTCACGCACTCAGTTAATGGACAACTTTTGAGTTGTTGTCATTAACTGAACTCATGACCCAATCAGCATTTCCACCTAATAGTCTATAATTGCGCGTATAACAGTATATATTTATTTTTACATTTTTGGCTGAGAGGGGGTTTTCATTCTTTCTCAGATGAATATATGAACAAAATAGTTGTTCCACTTAAACTAGCTGAGTTCCAACTGCCTCACTGAATAGAACAGTAATCTTGAGCCAAAAAAAAAAAGAAGGAAAAATATAAAAAGGTTCAAGAGAGGGAGAGAGAGAACATACCAGAACTCTGTGAAAAGTCAGCTGCCAGGTCAGAGAGACTGAAATTTTGAGAATCCTGGCCTAAAGATCCAAAAGAAGAAGATTCCATATCCAGAATTTGTTCATTCAGGGGTTGTGAGTTAGACTGTACACTGGGGAAAGATGCAACAGATGCATCTTCAATCGTTGGATGCATTTCCAGGACATTTCTGTCAGAGCCATACATGTAAGGGGAACTGCCGGAATATCCAGTTTCTGATTTGATCATGCCCACATTTATTCCTTGAATCATACCCATGTTTGAGCTTTGTGCTGATAGCATACTTGGTGGGGCATCAATCCTACTAGAATGAGCAGGCATTTGAACAGCAATGTGCATACTTGGGTGCAACAATGATCCACCATCAGTAAATGCGTAAGGCACACCATTAGTAAATGCATTAGGCAAACCAGAAACAATAGGGATGTGCATATTTTCAGCCTTCACAGCTGGTCCTGTATGCTCTGAAGCATAGCAAGCTGAGTTCTGGTGCACTGTCAAATAAAGTAAATATCAATTGCCAATTCGATGAAAATTTGACATGCCATAACAAGCATGTACTGGAAATGAAATTTGTCCAAAGGAGCGATCAAGGAAAACATAAATAGAAGTGCCTAAACAGTCCCCCAGGCCATCCAATAAATCTGTAACAGACTACAATATGGAATTCTGAACAAAATTAGCCCAGCATTACAAAGGAAGCGCCAGATGACATTCACTTCCCACCTCCTTTGCCCCCATGCAGCCCACCAAAAAAAAGTCAAATGCCCCATCATATGAAATTGGCTTTATGCCTGTAATTATATCTATGCCTACTTTTCTCACCACCTTGATCAACACCTATTCACTAAGCATTATAAACTGAAATAAAGTTGTTCACATGGTGCATGTATCTGTATCATTGTAAAGAAGGAATTTTTTGTTCATTTTATTTTTCTCTTGAACCTAACAATTCATTGTAAACCCAACGCAGCAATCAGTTTTCAATAAGTTCTAATCATTAGCATATCAATCTTTTGTTTGCATGTGCCTATGGTGTATTCTAAGCATAATTTTACAGTTATTAGACATTTATCCTGTCAAAATATGATGTTATGGCTTCTACACAGCCGAGGAGTAGTCCTTATTTTAAAAAAACCAGTAGCAACTTTGTTAGTTTGCCATCCTGACTTCCTGAGATGTTCTCCATTGGGAAAAAAATACATTGGGAATGGAGGCTTAAATTTCACCAGTGTGCCAATTACTAAATAAATGGGTTCACATGCAAGTGCAGCATTTTCAACTATGCAAGCAATCTGTGGATTATTTACCAATGTGGATTTATTAACAATAACAAGCTCATGTGTTCTATCTTAGAACTCTGAGGCTTTTACTATGGTAATCAAATGCTGGAACTACTTGAGCAAGGTTGAGAATCTACATAAGACCACTCTATTATAATTTTTGAATGTTAATCTCTTGTAAACAAACAACCAACCTAACAAGTACTCTGCATTACCTGCTCATGGTCCACACCAGAATAATGCAACAGTGCCAGACTTATACCAGTTAAACAATGAGAAGTTATCAAGCTCATGTGAGCTAAAATTAAAGTCACAGTTAGATTAGATAAAAATCAAAGATTATTCCATTCTCTCTAGAATTTCTCATAGCATTCTACTTCACACAAATTCTCAAGCTTATACAGCTGGAGCCATTTGATAATGAGTACTAGCAGTGAGTTCTTAAATATTTTTGCTAAACCACATTTTAGGTTTTTAAGTTTTTTCCATTAGCCATACAAATCCTGATGAAATGCAATCAAGAGATATACCATAACTAAAAATTACTGGTACATAGTTCATCAAAAAAGAAAAAGAAAAATACTGGTACATAATGGTGGGGCAACTTGAGCCCCTCTTCCTTTTCTTCCGTCCACCTATGAAAGCCAAAACCACAGGCTTTCAAGATTCAAAAGAAGAGGAAAAAATAAGACATTAATTTCTCAGAATAAATTGTCTTCTGTGACACTTGCAAGTAATTCAGTAGTGGAGAAGGCAAAATTTTGGGGGCTGTACAAGTTCTTCTAGATATTATTAAGAAAATTTATTAAAGTGAAAAAGGGGTAAGATTCTAGTGAACAATTATTCAAGATATTGCCCAAAATAAAAAAAACAATAGAAGAAACAGGGAAAATGAAATCTACTAGGGAGGAAATACTCCCCCTATGCCAACCATAATATTCATCTCATAAGTGCAGCAATGGGAAAAGACTTCTCTATTTTCAAGTGACAGATCAAACTGTATGTTATCCAAAGAGAAAGATACATGATCCACTTAGATAGTAGCAATATATTCCAGGCAAATGCTAAACAATTGTACTCCTGGGATTAATTAAATGACCAGGACTATGAGCAATATGCAGGTATAAGGTTCTTGAATGTTGCAACAAAATGGATATGGTTTGTGCTAAATAATAAGAAAGAAAAAGAAGATCTGCTGAGAAACTGAGAACAGTAAAATGAAACTTAGAACAACTAAACCTACAAGTAAAGCCGTGGGCCAAAGTGGACTTCTAGTGATTATATAACCCTAGCTACTAAACATAGAAAAGGTCTTACATGATGAGATATGAGATCCATTACAGGTAGGCAGTGAAGCAACTCCACTTGGTTGCATCTGACACATTAACTGCACCTGTAGATCAAGCAACCTGTTGAATTCATTTATTTGTTGCTTCACCGTCAATCTAAGATAATAAGCCCTGAAGAACTCTCGATTTTCTTCTTCTAGCTTCTGCCAAACTGAAAAGCAAGCAAGATACTAAGTTTGTGAACGGTAGAAGGACACAGCAAATGCATAACGACTGTAAATAGAATTAAGTGGGCAAAAAAGCTTTCAGAAATCTGATTATTATTATTTTTTTTGAATCCACTAAAAACTGTGGGTACATGGATCTGATTTCTCATCAGTCATCATTGATTCATAAATCAACAATACAAAAGCCTTATCTTGCATGCTCTTCTTTTCAAAGAAATTGCTTGAGCAGCTGCAACTGCACTGGGTTTATTTGTTTAGGTTGACTGGCAAGGAGAAGTTAGTATAAAGCTCCGGATGGAAAGCGCTGGGGAAGGATAAGATATTGGATCAGGTTGAAAGGCTGAGCAATCCTATATGTCTGAAGAAGTCCTATCTCTATAGATAAAAGGAGTGATAAGTTTGCAGCGGTTCATGATTCCTGATTGCAACAGGTTGGTTGATGATTCAATATCCAAGTAGGCCAATAAGTAAAAAATTCTTTTTAGAGTTCAAAGTTCAAACTTAATTGGTAAACATATAACACAATTACATGAGCTATGGTCATCTTGAATATTAGAATTAATAATATAAAAGAAAGCTATTAAAGAAGCATGAATAGCAAGGTTCAGAATGCAAACTAAAGGAGTTGCTTGGGCAATAGGCCAATGATACTTGATCAAAATTGGTCTTCAACATGCTATTATTTCTCCTGTTTTCTTCCTTTTAAAAAAAGGATAAAGAAAGTTGAAGCTACGCAATTTAAGGAGTTAATTTTCTAACTCTTCTAAAATTAACTTAATTATCAAAATAATTACACTGTATTAATTTATTATCATGCAGTTTTTTAATTTTGAGTATGCAAGACATCTCCATATATTGCTTGTGCAAATACAACCTACTCATATATGTTTTAGAACACATAAATAAAATGAAAATAATGACAACTATAAAAAAAAGTATCCATAATTACCAAGCTCTGTAAAACCAGGCTCTATTTTTGCTTGATCCAATAGAGTTTCCACAACCTCCTTCTGACTCATGTACAGTTGAAGACATTGCTCTATAAGATTTTCCACCTGAAAAATCAAGACATATATGCCCAGAAAAAGGAAATAAAAAAGATCAGGACAGCCAGATTCTTTTTCTTATATACAATACATGGACTAAAACCATGGTTTACATTTTTCCATGTCATCAACATTCTATGGTAGGGTTCATCCTAAAAGAGATTTGTAGTCCGACTGGCACTCCCAGTATTTCCAACAGAGTCATCCAGGGTTCAAATCACCACATCCCCACTATTGAATTTTCAAAAAAATGGACTGACTTCAATGAGATATCAAGTGCCTTCCATCCAAAGCTGCATATATCGCGGGTTTGAGTCCGGAATCAACCTTTCCCAAAAAATAATAATAATAATAATAATAATAATGAGGGGGGGGGGGGGGGGGGGGAAGAGAGAGATTTGGGAATTTTGTGGACTGGGTACAACCTTTACCATTTTATCAAGGTTCTATGGTAACTCTAGGGTATGGTACCCATCAAAATCATTTACAAGTCAATTACTCAAAGAATTTTAAAAACAAATAATCAAAATACACAAAAAGGAGCAATTAGAAGAAGTATAAACCTATATAATTACTTTTTACTAATTAACATCACTATTTTTTTTATGGAAAAAAAAAAAAAAATCAATCTGAAAAGCTTACCACTTGTATATCTTGGCACGAGACTCTTCTAACGGAACCACTTGACATTTTTTGGTTGCAGAGAACCGAAACGAAAATCACTATAAGAACGACTGCTATGAGGAATATTTGAAATTGAAGCTTATTTTTCACGCTGATTTTCCTCCACTTTCAGCTTAAACCTGTCAAAAATAATCAAATATCAAAAAACAATCTAAGATAATATGCCCTGAAGAACTCTTGCTTTTCTTCTTCCAGCTTCTGCCAAACTGAAAAACAAGCTAGATACCAAGTTTGTGAAGGGGAGGACGCAATGAATACATAAATAGTATTGTCTGGGGGAAAAAAAATAATTTAAAAATCTTTTTTTTTTTTTTTTGCTTTGTTTTGAATCCACTAAAAATTTTGTGGGGGCATGGATCTCATTTCTCATCATTGATCATGAATCAACAATACAAAAGCCTTTATCTTGCTTGCTCTTCTTTTGAAAGAAATTGCTTGAGCAGCTGCAACTGCACTGGGTTTATTTGTTCAAGTATTGGATAAGGTTGAAGGGCTGAGCAATCCTATATCTCTGAGGAAGTCCTATCTTTATATATAAAAAGGAGTGATAAGTTTGCAGCAGTTCATGACTTCCAATTGCAACAGGTTAGTTGATGACTCAATATCCAAGTAGGCCAATGAGCAATTTTTCTTTTTTATAGATTTCAAAGTTCAAACTTGGTAAACATATAACACAATTACAAAAGCTATTGGAGTCTTGAATATTAGAGCTAATAATATAAAAGAAAGCCATAATAGCAGCATTAATAGGAAGATTCAGAATGCAAACTAAATGAGTTGTTTGGGCAATAGGCCAATGATACTCCATCAAAATCGTTTATTTCTTCTTCTTATATTTTATATATATATATAAAAAAATCATTTATTTCAATTAATTTATTCATGAACAAACAAGTAACATTAAAACACTTGCAAATACACATGATTATGATCATAGTGGATACTATACCTCTGGAAAAACACAAGAGGTGCCGTATAATTCTCCCATTCAAACAAACATTTACTAGCACTAATTTAACATCTGTTTTAGTTAAGATTGTAATAATTCTACAACAGAGTTATCCTAAGAACTCTAGCAAATCTGACACACACACACAAACCAAAAATAAAAAAGAAGACTATTATATTCAATTATCATCCCATTTGTCAAAAAAATTGAAAACAAAAATTTTGAAATTAAAATCTGAAAAGCTTACCACTTGTATATCTCTGGGCGAGTCTGTTCTAAAGTGAACTGCTCGACATTTTTGGGAGGGAAAAAAAAAAAAAAAAAAACGAAGCTCGTCGGATAAGAATGAACGCTATGAGGAATATTGGAAGTGAAGCTCGTCGTATTACAAAAAAGAGAGACAAACATCCAAGAGTTTGAATTTGATTATTTTGAAACCAAAAGCAGAGAGTTGTGATGTGAATTTATGGAGAAATATGTTAAGAGAGAAAGTTTTGGGGCAAATTGGTGATTTTGATCGAAATTCGATAGAGAGAGTGAGAGAGGGTGAATGGAAAGGTGACGAAGCAAATGTTCGCTTTCTATGGTGGAATCCGCTTTTATATAAAGTAATATTTTTATTTTATTTTTTTTTATTCGCAAACCAACGCTGCAATAATCTAGAGGCATGACAAATTTGAAATTTTACAACGTGACAAGTCATTAAAGAAATACCAAATCAAAAAAAGGAAAAAAAAAAAAGATATATAATAAAGTAATGTTAGTTATGAAGTTATTTTTATATAAAAGTTGATAATAATTAGTAAAGTTTTGAAATTTATTAGGAAAACTATTGTGTTTGTAGCATCACTCAATAAAAAAGAAACATTTTTGGGTGGGTTGACAAGGTGGATAGTGTAGAATGCTAATGTACATTACACTAGCCAAGGCACGTGAGAGTGCTAACGCGGCTGGATCCAGACCCTACACGTGGAATAGCTGTGAGTAAAGGAAAGGAAACGTTGGCTACAGAAGGGGATCTTTGGCTCGTGCCAGCAGTGTGGCCATCTTGGGGGAACAGTAAGATTCGCACCTAACATGGACACCCAGCACTTGCACAAAAAAAAGATAGCGACACCCTATGGTTAGATACTATAGAACACCCCTTATTGGCTGAACTTG
This sequence comes from Quercus glauca, assembly GCA_023736055.1. Classification (NCBI taxonomy): domain Eukaryota; kingdom Viridiplantae; phylum Streptophyta; class Magnoliopsida; order Fagales; family Fagaceae; genus Quercus; species Quercus glauca. The sequence goes on from CM043321.1 coordinate 9,379,888, forward strand.
TGTTGTACCACTGTTGAGGACACGTGTATCACTCCTAGTATCCCTGATGTCACTTTTCTTGTCCAAGGTTTGCTCCCCACGTAGTAGCAGAGCCACCCTCCGTTCCACTACCTTAACATTGCGTGTTTTCTCTCTTCTAGCCATAGTATAGTATAGTAGTTGTATTAGGGTTTGAAATGGGCAAATAAGGGTTTAACACTTGTCTTGATGTATCACACAACACCCCTTATTGGCTGAGCTTGTCTTGGATCACTGTTGAGGACACGTGTATCACTCTTGGTATCCTTGTTGTCACTTTTATTGTCCAAAGTTTGCTCCCCACATAGTAGCAAAGCCACCCTCCATTCCACTACCCTAACATTGGCGTGTTTTCTCTCTCTTCCAGCCATTGTATAATACAATAGCTGTATTGGGTTTGAAATAGGCAAATAAGGGTTTAAAACCTGTCTTGATGTATCTCACAACATTGCTGGTACTATAAGAGGAACATGTTGTTGAACAATTAGGGCAAGAACCTAGAGAAAACAGGAGAAAGAGCAGAAAGTTTGTGTAGGAAAATGAGGTAGAGAAAATGCTTTCTTTGGGAAGAACATCACCCCTGTACAAAGGCTTTCATTTTCACATAATAGAGAGCTCTAAAGAGTAAGGGACATTCTCTTCTTGCTCACCTGTGGTTTTTCATCACTACTAAAGGGTTTTCCATGTATTTTCCTATGCCTTCTTTACTTTCCATGTTATGCTTTCCATTTCTCTCGACGTTAAGGTGTTAAAGTTTTCCTTTTTATTGTTCTTAAGCTTTTTCACTTAAATGGACTGTTAGATTTATCATCCATTCTCTCACATAGTCTTAAAAATCTAACTTGCACGTACAGTTGACATGTGAAAAGAGTGGGGTTCACAAATATGGGAGATCTAAGGCCTATTTGGTAATAGTTTTCAAGTATTGTTGTTCAAAATGATATGAAAACTGTAATTTAAAAAGTGTTGTAAAAATACATGTTTAAGGTATTCATAATGCAAAAAAAATGTGTTTGGTACCATGTTTCAAACAATATATTTTAAAATGAGAAAAAACATAATTGCGTGTTTGGTATGTGTATATATATATATATTTTTTAAGTGGCAACTTTTTGACATGCACAATTATTTTATTAATATTTATTAGAGTAGAGAGAATTTCCCACACTATTTATGGTTGGTCTTCTTCGGTTCTTCTTCTTCTTCCTCTACTCTCTTCTTCCTCTTTAGAAAATGTCTTCCTTTTATTAAAAAAAAAAAAAAAAACCACAATCGTTTGGTAAAAAAATCCAAGAACCCACTCTCATTACTCTTCTTAAAAACTAAAAAATCATTTGCCAAAAAAAAAAAAAAAAAAACCTAGGAAGAGAGGGATGAAGAAATCTGGGTTTGTGTTTTTTTTTTTTTTTTTTTTTTTTTTTTTTTTTTTTTTCTAATCGGTGATGTTGGATTTTTTTTTTAATCTACTTTGGCTTTTCCATATATATATGAGAAGAGAAGTAATGGAAGTGAAGAGAAAGATGAAGAAATCTAAAAGTGAAGAGAGAAGGAAGCGTGAAAGAGAAGGGAGAACAAGAATGAACGAAAAAAGAAAAAGAAAAGATGAGGCGTGTTGCATGAGAGAGAGAGAGAGAGAGAGAGAGAGAGTTGTAGATATGTTAGGTCTTAGCAAGTGCGTCTCACACTTTTCTAAATATTTACAAAAATGTCATTAAACAATGTTACTTGAAAACTGGTATGAATGAGTTCTCTAAATATAGTGTTTAAACACCCTAAATTGAGAATCGTGACTCAAACACTTCTAAAAAAAACACTCCTACCAAACATGTTTTTTTTTTTTTTGGGCCTCGCAGTTTTCAATGTTTAAACACTGAAAATTGTTGTTTGGAATCACTTACCAAATAGGCCTTGAGTAATGACGTCCACAATAGTTTCACAATAATTTCACAACAAATCATAAGTGACAATTCATATTAGGTAATGCCAACTAGAATGTGTTGTGAAGTTATTGTGAAAAATATTATGGATATAACATTTCTCATAGGAGTTCAATAGATTTGGATTTTGGATTTGGACTGTCATTTATTACCATCTGATTCATTTATTTGGCTTGGCTAGCCTTCGATCAAATCAGTGATGGCTTCAAGAATTTTTTCCAGGGTAGTTAATAAGAAACTTTTAGAGAAATCACTCATTGACAGACAACAAACAAGTGGTATTGAAAATTATACAAAACCTAATAAGTAGAAAACCTCATATATTGTCAAAAAAAAAAAAACATAAATACATAAAATTTTACAATTTCCTTTTACTAGTTTTCATATTTTGAAATCATTGCATGTTAATTTCATTATCAATGTTGTAAGCTACATCTCTTTCAATGTCTATAACCAAGCAATCATTCATCTATTGATCTCTCATTTGATTACAATTTTTATATTTAATAATTCAACTCAACTTATTCGTTCTTGTACTTGTATTAAGAAGAATTTTTAAAAAAATATATATTCTCTATTAAGAATTCAACTCAATAATTCAATAAAAAAAATACAATTATTTTATTTAACAATTCAACTCAACTTAGTGGTCTTTGTAATTGTATTAAGAAGAACTTTTGCAGTGTCCATAGCATTAATTTATTAAGAATTCAACTCAACAATTCAATCAAAAAAATTTGTCTCTCACTATTCATTGTCGCACACCCCAGTCCTCGTTGCCACTTGGCCCACTTCCTCACATAGTGTTTTTTATAATTTATTAAAGTGTAAACTAAAGTCTATGCACTTCTATTTGTCTTTACTCTTTAGCTTTTTACTGCCTACGCCCCATAGCACAGCCACTCAACTTTTACAGCAAATAATAATTCATAACACTAAACACTATCATAAAGAGGTCAAACACTTATAAGAATATGCACTATCATAAATTATAAATTTACACCAATCTATCACAATCCACAAAACCAGACACTCAAAACAGTTCTAGAGAGAGAGAGAGAGAGCTATGATAGTTACTGGTAGATGAGATACTGAGAGCAACGAGCAAAGCGATGGTCAATTTGATTATGTTCTCTCTCTAAAACTCTTAGGTTTGCATTTATTTATTTTGAATAATTTGATTATGTTGTGCCATTTTTTTTTTTATGAGCGAAGGAGTGAGGACTGACCAACTGAGCGAAAGAGCTATGTCAAATGTGCTTCTTTGTTTTTTTGTTTTTGTTTTTGTTTTTTTTTTTTTTTTTGAGATTGTTATTGGGCTTCATAGTTTTTTTTTTAAAGGGCCAAGGATATAATTAAGGGACCAAGTTTAGTTTGTTGGCTTAAATAAAATTTGGGGTGTGGTGGAAGAATTCCTATCCTTGGATAAGGAGGGACATGCCTCTAACAAACTTATTGCTATTTAGCTAATGCATAATCCTTGTTTACTAAAAAAAAAATTAACATTATTCTGTCAAGAGTCTTGTAGTTGGCACTTCATAGTATTTTCAAGAAAGGTTGCGTTTGTTTTGGGTGAAAACCACTTCGGGAAATGCTTTTCTGTAGTTGCGGGTGTTTGGTTGTGCATGAAAAATCAATTTTCCGGAAATTGTTTTCAGTTGACTGTGAGTCAAGGGTGAAAACAATTTCCCTTTTTATTTTCACTTCAAATCTCCTTTTCCGGAAAACAGAGAGAAAGAGAGCACGAAGAGAGAGAGAAAAAGAGAGAGAGAGAGAGAGAGAGAGAGCACGAACCACCAATCCAAGCCTAGAGCCCATTGCCGGCGACCCAGACCCAGACCCATCGCCACGATCGTCGATCGCCTTCGACCCAAACCTACAATCGTCGATTGCCTTCGACCCAAACCCACGATTGTCGATCGCCTTCAACCTAGTTGCAAACCCAGCGACTCGCACCGCGTCGCAAGTCGCAACGGATTTGAATACCCAGTCACCTCACCGCCACGATCTGACCGGATTTGATGATTTTTTTTTCTTTGGTTTTGTTTCTTTTGTGGCTTTTGATTGCCGGAGTTTACTGCCGTGGGTTGAATTGGAGTTTCGGTGGTGTGTGGTGTTGGGATTTGGCTGTGATTTTGAAATTTTTTGTAATAAAATTTGTTTGGATGCTGAGAAAATAGCCGAGAAAATGTGAAAAATGTGTAGGAAAATAGCATTTTCAAAATAGAACCAAACACATGAAAATATTTTCTACAACGATTTTCATAATGCAACTAAACACTTGAAAATATTTTCCTTTCCCGAAAATAGCATTTCCGGAAAATAGGCTATTTTCCAGAAAATATTTTATGGAAACCAAACACAGCCAAAGAATCAAAGATGTTCATGATTCAAATGTCTCATCCTCTTGTTTTAACTATCAAATCATCAAAAAAAGAAAAAAGAAAAATAATCATCACTTACTTACATGAGTGATCACTTGAAGAACATATCACCATAAAATCTTGAATTGAATCACAACTAAATAATTGATGAAATTGCTGAACAAATAAATGATGTATGGCATGGATTAAGGAAAAGGCAACATATTAAAGGACAAGAATGACAAGTTCACTTGCCAATTAAAACTAAGCTCTCCATGGAATTAGTTACATGAACAATCCATGTAACCCCTTGAATACCAAGATTATTCTCACGTCGAGTCTCAGGATCTAACAAAATGAGCTTGTGATCTTGTTCAACTATAAAAACACCAGTGTTGGAGCAGCTAAAGAACCAGTCAAATATTTTCGGAAGTACGATTTGTTTAGTCCACGACTCGACCACACCATAGACCTTCATTACCCATAGGCATATCTTAGCATCACTCATAGTAACCACAGCCAGTGATCCCTTGTATTCTACAAGAAACTCTTTATGCCCCACCTCAAGAAAATCTATGTCAGGCAAAACTATCTCACGGAATCTCTCTTCATTGAGATCAAAACACAAACTGGATAGGCAGGTTCTGATATATGCCCTGCTTCCATTGGATCTGATACTATAAACTGAAACAAGTGACATCCAATGTAAAGCTTCATTAACCAATTGGCAGGTATCCCTACGAGAGATTACAACATAGTGTATTTTCCTTGATCTTAGTGACTCTGTTGGTAGCCTTCTCCACGAATCTGTACTTAATGAGTAAATTTCAGCCTCAATCCATGGCTCCATATTACGACTCCTAAGATATACAATTCTTACAATCTTGTAGTCTTTGGCCTCAGAAAAATAAGAGAATCCAACAGCCATTTCAGAAATTTCAGTTTGCTTTAAATAACTTGACAAGCAAGTAGTTGTTAACACCTTAAACTGTTGAATACTAAGATTCCACAAATATATTGTTGGTTCTAATGTAAATCTAAGACATACAATGCCATTATAAACGCCCACTATTATGGGAGGAAAAGAATTGGGAAATTCAAATCTAGATTGTGGAAAAGAATTTGGAAATTCTAATCTAGAAACCTCACTATTATTGCATGTAATCATGCACAAAATTGGCAAAGTATTATCTGGTTCTGTAAGTAGTAGAAAATGGGACTTGTTATTATTCTTACATAAGAGGTTGGTTTTATTGAGGTGGGCGTTGATGAAACCTCTACTGGTGATGGAAGAATTCCAAAGATTGGAGACACACCTGAATCGAACAAGAGACTTGACTAGTAGCCATGTGAGGATTTCGAGGACAAGCTCGTGTGGGAGATACTTGGACGACATTGACTCTTTTTTACTCATCTCGGAGCCTGAGACTCTGGCAGCTAACAATCTGAGGTAATCTGGGACTTATATACATTGCCTTAAGTGTCGTACATTTTGTTTTTTTAATTGATTTCAAACACTTGGATTCATTAATAATTGACCAATAAAACACAAATAATGTTATGTTTTGTAAGCATAATTAAATTATCATTCCCCCTTAAGTTTATCTGGGATGATAATATTTCATAATTCTTAACAACTTGACTAGCTTTATATGCTAGCAACGTACAAAAGCTAAAATCAACTATTACTTATCAGCTGACAACAATCAGATGCTTTTCAGGGGAAAAAAAAATCAGATCCTAAAATCATGGACTCAAACTAAAATAAAGGACCAAACAACTAAAGACTCCGGTGGATAAACATCCTAATGTTACAAATGACAAGTAATTAATTACGTTCTTTTTTGTTTTTTGAAGCCAACAAAGACAATGGCAATTTCGTGGCAGACTTCTCCTCCTACATGCTTGCTGTTGTGCCAGTCCATTGCAACTTCTCAATCCCATGTAATCCTTTTATCAACAAAAAAACTAAAATCCCATGTAATCTTCACGTACCATATGAACCAAATGATGTCTTTTTTATATAATGCGTGTTTGCCAAATAAAGGGCCTAAATGAGTTTGTCACTAAAAAAAAGCTAACTCTAGCTAATCAGGCTTGGGCAATAGTCAATTGATCTAGTTACAATTAGAGGTGTGCATAAGTTGAGTTAGGTTGAATTTAGAGTATTTTTCAACTAAACCCGACTTATTTGGGTTGAGAAATTTCAGCTAGAACCCAACCCAATTTATTTTAAAAATCAACCCAAGCCAACCCATAGGGATTGGGTTGGATTGGGTCATCTGGTTGGAACCATTTTATCAAGTCTAATTTTTTTTGTTTATAAAAAAATTGGGTTTTCATTTAAATATTTAAAGTCATTACTAATAGCTAATTATAATTTACATAATTGGGGCTAATATTAAAATACCATAATAAAAGCAAAGTCTCAAATTAAATTAAGTGTCTGTTTGGATCTTGATTACAAGCCAACTTATTGCTTTTATTTTTTTTTATTTTTTATCTTACTATTTGTGGGTCTTACATTCATTTCCTATTAACTAGATAAGTTGTTCCTGAACGGATCCTAACCCTTAAAATCCAAATAAATCAAACTAATAGACTTAAAATACATATATTTTTAATAAGCTATTAATAGCATGTGTTAGGTTAGGTTACTTGGGTTGAAATCTTTGCCAACCTCAACCTAACCCAAGAACTTAAAAAAAATTTAAGACTCAATCTATAAAGAATTGTGTTGTATATGAGCAACTGAATATTATTTTAGTTAAACCTAGCTTGTGTTATTGGTGTGGTTGTCTGACTCACGATGACAAGAATTGCGATCTATGGGTCCAAAGCAATCGTACGCTAACCTTGGACAAGCAACAGCTTGGACCTTCATTGAGAGTGCCACCTTACACTTCAGCGGGAAAGGGTGTCATTTATGTCCCAAGGTACTATGAGAGGAAAGGAGGAAGGGAAAAGACACAGAATAGGGGTGAAGGCGGTGATCAAAACGTTGTTAAACATCAAGCACTGCCTCTCTCTCTTTCTCTAGAAACTTCTAGAACTTCTCACACAATCTCTCTCTAAAAGTCTCTCTAATTCCAGACATTTCTCTCTTGCTCTCTTTCCGGAATTCTCTCCAAGATAGTTCTTTAGAAGCTTCCTTACACTAGTGAATTGTAGCCACAAATTTCTAAGGTGTCTAGAAGGTTGGAGAAAGACATTAATTTAATGCCAATAAAAAGGAAGAAGCTAGAAGCTTCAAGTTGGTTTCCTAACCAACATACATCTAGCATAAATATATGTAGTGTGCGAAGTGAAGAGTGTCATAAAGCACCAAGTGAGAGATGTGTGAAGTTGTATGAGAAGGTGAAGTGTGTGCCATAGGTAGCAAGTGTGTAGAGTGAAATAGAGTCAAGAGCTAGTGTGTGTAGGTGTCTAGAAGTGAGGTGTGTGCAAGTGTATTTGGTGAGTAAGTGCCATGTTTGCAGTGCACTAGTGTCAGTGCATAGGAGTCAAAGCATCAGTGCTTGTAAAGTGTTGTAATTTAAAGAGTTGTGTTTTAAATAAAAGCTCTCTTGTTCAGTCTTTTGTTCAACAATCTAGTGTCAGAGCTTCCGCTAACTCAACAATCTGGTATTAGAGCGAGGAGGTCAGGGACCGTGTTTGTGGTGTCAAAGACCGTATTTTTTTGGAGGTGTTCATTTTGCTCGTGTACAATCTAGGATTGTGAAGCTCGTGGTTTGGGACCAAGCTTATATGGTAGAGCGAGAGCTTTCACCAAGTTGTGATGGCGGACCTCCAAACTGTTGGCAGCATTAGAAGGCCCAATAACCAGAATTACAACACATGGTCAACTTGTATGGAGTCATACTTGCAAAGGCAAGATTTATGGGAGATCATGGTTGGTGGCGAAACCACACCTCCTGAGAATGCTGAAGCTTTGCAAAAGTGGAAGATTAAAGCCAGGAAGGCTTTGTTTGCAATCAAGGCAAGCATCGAGGAAGAGATGCTGGAGCACATCAAACATGTAAACACACCAAAGGCTGCGTGGGACACCTTTTCAACACTATTTTCAAAGAAGAATGATGTAAGGCTACAGTTGCTTAAGAACAAGCAAATGTCAATGGCACAACGAGATATGACGATCACGCAATACTTCACCAAGGTAAAGTCTCTCTATCGCGAAATCTCTGAATTAGATCCTGCATCAAATATTTCTGATTCAAGAATGAGAAGGAAAATTATTCATGGGTTGAGACCCGAATGTAGAAGTTTTGTAGCTGTCATTCAAGGTTGGCCTATCCAACATCATTAGTAGAATTGGAAAATTTGCTAGCTGACCAAGAAGCATTGGTCAAGCAAACGGCTAGGGTCTCACTGAAGAGTGAAGAGGAGACACTCTTTAGCGGTCACTATAATGAAGATAGAGAAGATAAAGAGAGCTCTTAAGATGGAGGAGCTCGAGGAAGTCACGAAAATAATGATCGATGATCTACTAGTCCCAAAAGCCATAATGTCAAGTTTTTCAAGTGTGGAAAAATGGGTCACTTTGCACGAGACTGTCGATTTAAGTGGAGAAAAACTCAAGGAAATACAGCAACTTTCAGCAACCTAGAAGATGATAGCGAAGGAGAATGGGTCGTTGAATCGTGTCTAGCTATGATAGAGCCAGTTGAAGAAGCAGTAGAAGAGGAAGCAATGCTACCAGTTTCAAAGGAAATTGAAGAGAAAATGCCTGAGAGCTTGGGGGAGCAGTCTTGGAAAGATCAGTTCACAGTAACTGATGAGTTACAATCTTTTGAAGATGAATGTGAGCCAGAATCTAGAGAAGTAACCCATCCTTGGCAAACTAGTGTTCACCATAGGACACTAGAGGAGGATCAACCAAGAATTGAAGAAGAGATTCACGCATTAAAGAAGGTGCCAAAGCCCAAGGATACGAAACCCATTAAATGGGTGTATAAAATTAAGACTCATGCCGATGAATCGGTAGAAAGATACAAGGCTCGCCTAGTAGATCGAGGATTCTCTTAACACTATAGGATAGACTATAACGAAACTTTTAGTCCAGTGGCAAATATCACCACTATACATGTCTTGTTAGCACTTGTGGTGAGTAAATCTTGGAACTTATGGCAAATGGATGACGTAAAGAATGTTTTCTTGCATGGAGAGTTGGATCGAGAAGTTTACATGGAGCAGCCAAAGAGATTTGAGCGCAAAGCCCAGCCAGACAATGTTTGTAAGCTACGAAGAGCACTTTATAGGTTGAAACAAGCACCGAGGGAATGGTATGGTGACCAAGGTGGAATTGAGAGAGAGTCAGTCTTGAGGGGGAGTGTTAAACATCAAGCACTGCCTTTCTCTCTTTCTCTAGAAACTTCTAGAAGTTCTTACACAATCTCTCTCTAGAAGTCTCTCTAATTCCAGACATTTCTCTCTTGCTCTCTTTTCGAAATTCTCTCCAAGATAGTTCTCTAGAAGCTTCCTTACACTAGTGAATTGCAGCCACAAATTTCTAAGGTGTCTAGAAGGTTGGAGAAAGGCATTAATTTAATGCCAATAAAAAGGAAGAAGTTAGAAGCTTCAAGTTGGTTTCCTAACCAACATACATCTAGTATAAATAGATGTAGTGTGTGAAGTGAAGAGTGTCATAGAGCACCAAGTGAGAGATGTGTGAAGTTGTATGAGAAGGTGAAGTGTGTGCCATAGGTAGCAAGTGTGTAGAGTGAAATAGAGTCAAGAGCTAGTGTGTGTAGGTGTGTGCAAGTGTATTTGGTGAGTAAGTGCCATGCTTGCAGTGCACTAGTGTCAATGTATAGGAGTCAAAGCATCAGTGCTTGTAAAGTATTGTAATTTAAAGAGTCAAGTTTTAAATAAAAGCTCTCTTGTTCAGTCTCTTGTTCAACAATCTAGTGTCAGAGTTTCCGCTAACTCAACAAACGTGGCTCACCAAAATTCAGTCACCATGTCTCAGGTGGAAGCCAAACCAATCATGGAAGAGAAAGGGCGGAATGACAGGCGGACAAAAGAGGCAGCTACGGAATTAAATGCATAGCAAATTTTGGGGGTTGAAATTGATTCGGTGGAGATTATGAGGGACAATCATTCTTTGCCGAAAAATCAGGAAGCTATTAAGGCTAACGGAAAGAGCATTAACTCTGGTTGCCTTTCTCAATTTGCTGAATTTGATAAGGAATTTAACTACTCCAGCTCAGCAAAGGCAACGGATAGGAGTCTGAATGGAGAATTGAATGCGGGGAACAACATTAAAGACCCCACCTTGAATACAATTGCCACCAATTTGTTAGGTTTGGAGAATGATAAAATATCATTGGTTTCAATCCTAGCCGCCTCCAATCAAACTAATCACGTGATCCCCAATTCATGTGATGAGCTAAACATATCAACAGCTGAGATTAATGTGCAACCAACGAACATTAGGTCATGGAAGAGAATTATGCGCCAAGCCAACCTTACCGGAGCTGCAAACACTCTTGACTTGGAAAAAAAAGAGAAAAGTGAGCATGTGCATGGCGTCCACCTCAGACTTTCCCTGTAAACGAATGCAAGTGTTAGATGACAAAGTTTCATCAAATTTAATGGTGGAGGCTGCTGTGTAGCCCCGCCAGAAGCCATGAGTCTCATAGTGTGGAACTGTCACGAGCTTGGAAACCTAGTGACAGAGAAGGAGCTTGGTGATTTAACTCGGGCTAAAGATCCCTCCGTCATGTTCATTGCTGAAACATGGACGGATGAAACAAGACTAAAAAAAATAAAACAAAAATTACATTTAGATCATATGTTCTTTGTACCTCGGATTCATCGAGGAGGCAGAGTACTGTTGTTATATTGGAAGGAAACAATGAATCTGAAAGTAGAAACATCCTCAAAAAATCATATTGATTATATTATTGGGAAAGGCAGTGAAGGTGCTTGGAGGTTTACAGGCTTCTATGATGATTTTATCGAGATTCCGAGAGGAGCGGAGAAGAAAGGTGGCTGTTTAAGGATGTAGCTGATGAATGTGGATTCATAGACATGAATGTGAAAGTGGTTGCGTCTACCGCTGAAACGTTCCCGTTGCCTTTTTTGATGATAGCAGTGGAGGTCATAGCTGCAACTAAAGCTCTCCATTTTGCAAATGATCTTGGTTTGTCCTCTATCATGCTAGAAGGAGATTCCAAGATTACTATAGATGCTCTAGCAGGTGAGAACTCGTCTTTGACAGAATATGGACACTTGGTTGATGAGGCAAAGGAGCTTGCTAAGGATTTTACGTATATTGAATTCAGTCATGTATTGAGACAAAAGAATAATGTAGCCCATAACATTGCTAGACATGCAAGACATGTTAGGGAGTATTTGGTGCGGATGGAGGATGTTCCTCTGCATCTTTTTTCTGTAATTCAAGCCGATTCGGTTTATGTTTGAATAAAATTAAAGTGTTGTTTCTCAACCCAAAAAAAAAAAAAAAAACTCTTGAACATAAGAGAGAGAGAGAGAGAGAGCTTTATTTAGTTTTATTTATGTTTACCTCTTATTCATGTATTGCTCAATTTGAATACAAACCTCGATTGCTATGACCTCCACTGATAGCAGTGGAGGTCATAGCTGCAACTAAAGCTCTCCGTTTTGCAAATGATCTTGGTTTGCCCTTTATCGTGCTAGAAGGAGATTCCAAGATTACTATAGATGCTCTAGCAGGTGAGAACTCGTCTTTGATAGAATATGGACACCTGGTTGATGAAGCAAAGGAGCTTGCTAAGGATTTTACGTATATTGAATTTAGTCATGTATTGAGACAAAAGAATAATGCAGTCCATAACATTGCTAGACATGCAAGACATGTTAGGGAGTATTCGGCGTGGATGGAGGATGTTCCTCTACATCTTTTTTCTATAATTCAAGCCAATTCTGTTAATGTTTGAATAAAATTAAAGTGTTGTTTCTCAACCCAAAAAAAAAACTCTTGAACATGAGAGAGAGAGAGAGAGAGAGAGAGAGAGCTTTATTTAGTTTTATTTATGTTTACCTCTTATTCATGCATTGCTCAATTCAAACCTCGATTACCTACTGTAATAAATTCAAATTACACTTACAAATAAGAAAAAAAACATTAGAAGATAATAACTTGAAATAACAAATAAACAAATCTCCTAATCTTATCTCCATAACAAATAAATAAATCTCCTAGAAAGTAGGAAGATATTATTAATAGGATAAAGTTTGGCTCCAACTACCAATAGGAAGATGACAATTGTTCTTATCAAGTGCAATGCATATGATCCACTTAATTAATATTATAATTTGAATAGCATATGACAAGGACAAATATCATCTTACTATTGAGAATTGAAGTCATGTTTGGAGCCAAATTTTGTTCTTATGTTATAGGAGGATAAAAAAGAGACATTTTACATCACATCCTTATTGAATTTAAACTTAGAAAAAAAATGGACAAGGGTGTTAGTTGAGAATCAATTATTATACACATATTTTGACTCATATGATGCCCTTAAGGTAATTATCTGCCCAATAAAGTGTGAAAGTCTAACTGAATGGTCATCTACGCTAGTCTAAATCCTACAAGGGTTTAAATAATAATTTTGTATAATAGAGGGTGTGAGATAATGAACTATACCCAAAGTACCTTGTCAATACAATACTAGAAGTCATTTTGGTTTGATTAGGAGAACGAAATATTTTGGCATTGATTATTATCGATGTACTATTTTGAGATTACTGCTGTAGGGACCGAGTTTGAGCATTACCGCTATGGGATGAGTGGACTCAAACCCAGCTAACCCGATACAATGAATTTGTAAAGAGCGGGTTAAAGGGCCAGGTTTTCACGAATGGACAGCGGTTAGCATGGCGTTCATGGCAACCAAACTAAGATGAACCGAGTTTAATGAAGAAGGTTTATTCTTGGCTCAATTTGGTGAGCCCTTTTCTAGGGAGGACCAGTTAGCCTTCTTTCTTCCCCCCTTCCGGAAAAAGTCCCCTTTTTTAGAAGAGTTTCTTGCATTATATATCTCTTTTCAGTTGATTCTAGCCCTACATTTGTCAACCAGGCAGGTCAATACTCGAGTGCTTGTCCCATCAACCGTTTTTCCATCATTCTATGAGTTGTAGCTACCAAGGCTGCAGTGTCCAGGGGTCATTTCCTCATTAATGCGGCCAAAACGCCAGCGGTGGGCATTTAATGTGGAGGTAACAGTTTGTCTTGGATTTGCTCCTCCACCGTACTTCCATGATCAGCACATTATACTTGTTCTTTCTCCTGAGGTGCTCTGAGAGGCTGCCTTTGATGGGGTGTTGACTCTCCCTCCTCTGGTCGGGGTTGGCCGAGGATATAGTTGTCCTTAACGGTCTTCTTAGGTGATCCGGACTTTTTCACGTTGCCCTCGGAAGTTTCTTCCTCCTCGGTCTGGGCCTTGGACTTGGTACGAAGTGGGCCAGGGTTGCCTAAGTCCTTGGCCCCACAACTATTATATATATATATATAATTTATATATTTTATATGCCCAAATATTAGTCTAAGTATATTAACTCAATATATTAGATCAAGTAACATGTTTTATAATTTTTTAAAAAAATTAATTTTCTTGTACTAACTAAAACACCTAAAAAATCATTGACACATCCAACACAAAATAGTATGTTTTAGGTAATATCATTATTGGTTTAGTGGCCAGTGCGATATATATCGGCCAGTACAATTGGTACCAGTATAATATTTATTATAAAAAAAAAAGAAAAAAAGAAAAAAAAGCAAATCTATATTTAATCACCGTGACATTGGCATGAATTGGAAGATTGGAACGCACGTCTTGCACACAAGGAACTCAAAAAAAAATATTACGAACTTATCAATAGCCATAATAAAAGCCCTGACAGAAGAAATAGTGTAATAATGGTTTATTTTGAACGGATATCTCCAATCCATTAAAAACATCAGGATGTGTCAGTTGAAGTACAAAACTTTTGGTACAATTATGGTTTATTAAAACATTTGAATACTTTTCAAACATAGAAAGAGCCTACAGGTACTTAAAACTAGGTCATGTATTTTCTTTTTATGCAGAATGCAACGCGTTTATTCTTCAACTAAAACTAAGCTCACTAAGGAATTAGTTGTATGAGCAATCCATGTAATCCCTTGAATGCCAAGACGGTTCACACCAGTGCTAGGCAACTAAGGAATCTAACAAATGTTTAGGGAAGTACAGTTTTTTTAGCCCATGACTTGACCACACCATACTCCTTCATTTACCCATAGACATGTGCCAATACATCCTCTAGAAACACCCCTTATAGTCTGCAAGACACCCATGAAAAATCTATGCCATTTTCCGGCAACACTATCGAATGGAATTTCTCATCATGGACATCAAAAGAAATAATGAATGGGTACCAGCCATTATCGTCATGAGCATACACGAATCAATGCAAAGCTCCATTAATGAATATCCGGTTTCTCCAATCCTTAAAAGAGAAGTAAATATTGAAGAATTTTCGTCTTAATGACTCCGGTTGTTCAAGCCTTCTCCAAGAATTGGTACTCAAATTGTAGACCTCAGCTTTAAATGACTGCACTTCTTTGATTGACAATGAGTCATGAAGACACGAGATTTTGACAATCTTGTAGTTATTGTTCAGAGAAAGATAAGCAAACCCAAACAAAAGCCATAATAGTAGATTTGTGGGGTTTTATTAAATAGCTAGTCAAACTAGTAGGTAGCTCCTTGAACTTTTGAATGCTAGGATTCCACAAACATATTATATAATCAATTCCAGTTTTCACATTGAAACATACTCTAGTATTTTGGTAGGATGACAAGGTAATTCAAACCTAGAAACCTTAGTGATTGTGCGATCACTCTTGCACGTAACCATACACAATTTTGAGAGAGCAGAACTAGCCGATTGTTGTGGTGTATACACAAGATTGTTATCGTTTTTACATAACAAATCATTTTTACATAACAAATTGAGGTGGACGTTGATGAAATTGCGGTTGGTGATGGAGGAATCCCAAAGCTTACAAATGCACATGAGGGACTTAACAGGTAGCCATGTGAGAACTTGGAGAACCAGATCATATGGGACATCCTTCGACGACATTGATAGACTGCAGTGGTTTTAAACATGTAATGAATGAAAAAAAATAAATAAATAAATTACTTCAATTTATATTTGAACAAGTGAACTCCCAATTTCGTGAAAACTTTATTACAGAACAAACTCGGTTTATCTGTCTATTTCAAACCAAAGTCTCTTTACTTTGGCCTATTTATATATAAGAACAAGAAACCTGAACTTGTAGGAAGTTTCTTTTGAATCAAACTCTCTTTACTTCCCCACACATGCATACCCAAAGTGAAGTACTATTATTATTGTTACTAGTTGAGTTTTCCACACTGTGCAACTTATTATTAGTTTTCTCCAATATCTCGATAAGTTGTACCAAAAATCTTATAACTTAACTGAGTGGCATCTCAAATTCCAATAGAAATATTCAAGATTCAGATCCTCACCCCTAACTATCGATGTATAAAAAAAGATATTTCAATAAATTTTATTGTAAAAAATTGTAATTTTTAGTTATTTTATATATAGAAAAAGTATAAATATAGCATTAGTAGTATAGTGATTTGATCATACTATATATATGTGTGTTTACAAATTGAAAATTGCATGATATAGTAGCTAATACAGATAGGCATGTTTCATGCCTACTAAAAAAATGCATATATCCTTCAATTATTATTATTATTATTATTGCATTCTTGATTGTGTGTTACTAAATAAAATTTCTCCTTTTTGTTGGACATGGTTTCAATTGTTGCAAAACAACCAAATTTGAGCAAAAATGCCATATTTCAAATTAACTATTTCTCACATAAAAAAAAAAAAAAAAAAACCAATTCTTTCTTATATAAATCTTATAAAAATGATATTAAAATTTCATTATGCTTCAAATAATTTATATAACAAAATAAACATATTTATTATATTATTAGTCTTTCTAATTACATAGAATACATACTACAATGTTATTTCCACATACACACACACACGCACGCACACACACATACAAAGAAATAAGTAAATTTAAAGGATTAAAATTTATTTTAGTGAATTCACAAATATTTAATTTTTTTTATGGCTTCTGTGACAATTGTTGGCAAAACAACGTGAGTAAGAATGTCATATTCTAAATTTATGACTATTATTCCAACTAAAAATTATTTCTATATAGAGTTTATAAAAATAATCATATAAATTCATATAATATAAATAATTAATGCACAACAATAAATAATTAATATATGCATTTACTCTATTGGCTAATTTCATGAACTAATACTTTAATATAAATGCAAACTTTGTTAAAGTAGAAAACTAAATAAAGAGAATTTTAAGGAATGCGCCATATGGCGCAACCTCATACTCTCTAGCATAAAGTCCCTGCTTTTATATATACTAGTGTTATGCTTGTGTGATGCACGGTTTAATCAAAATTCATATGTAAACTATTTTTTATATTAATTTAATTATAATTAAATAATAAAATAGATAATAAAAATAAATGAATATTTTACTTTTACATTATATAATGAATGCAAATTGTGTGAAACTAATGTATTATAAAAGGCATATATATGTGTGTGTGTGTGTGTGTGTGTGTGTGTGTGTGTGTGTGTAGAGAGAGAGAGAGAGAGAGAGAGAGAGAGAGAGAGAGAGAGAGATGAGTTCAAGTTACACATTTTTTTAAACTATTAGATTTAAGTAGATCCAATAGTAAAAAAAAAAAAAAAAACTCTCATTAATGCTAAGATTTTGATTAGGATCTCATTAATTATCCCTCATTTATAATATTTTATACCTATCTTTAAACCCAAAAAAAGTATTACTTCTGACTCTATGTTTCTCTTACTATCTATCATAGCAAATCTTGAAGCCTGTTCATCTATAGATTCTTCAATACCCTGTGAAATTCCAGATAGAGATGTAGAGCTCTTGTCACTCACAAGACCACTGACATAGCTTGTAGCCACTCCAAAATCAGCTAAAAAACTTCCAAAACTCAACTTGGTTCTTTCAGACTTAGGGACATGGATATGGTTCAGAAGAATAGCAAGCTAACGTTGTGGAAGATGTAACTCCTCTAGCAAGAAGATTGACAAAAACACATGCCTACAATAGCAATAATTCATTCAAAAGAGAA
Organism: Quercus glauca; assembly: GCA_023736055.1. Classification (NCBI taxonomy): domain Eukaryota; kingdom Viridiplantae; phylum Streptophyta; class Magnoliopsida; order Fagales; family Fagaceae; genus Quercus; species Quercus glauca. The sequence continues at coordinate 9,397,434 of CM043321.1, forward strand.
TCAACTAGGCAATATAGACAGAAAATGACAAAATCTATAATTTTCAAGTAGCAAAACACATGTACAATGTTCAGAAAACATCAGATAATTATTACAACCATAACTTAGCTTACAAATCAGCAAACTCTTTGGTTTTTTTTTTTTTTTTTTTTTTTTGATTGGATAACCAAATCAACAAACTCTTATTTAAAAGTACACATGCCCCAGATAAGAATAAAAATCATCTACCTTGGACTACATACAAACTGACTTAACAATTCAAGGAATACAGGCAGCAACAACCAACTTTAGCATCCATAGAGAGTTTGAAAGAACCAAGTTGAGTTTTGGAAGTTTTGGTGTTGATTTTGGAGTGACTACAAGCTATGTCAGTGGTCTTGTGAGTGACAAGAACTCTATATCTCTATCTGAAATTTCACGGGATATTGAAGAATCTGTGGATGAACAGGCTTCAAGGTTTGCTAAGAGAGAGAGAGAGAGAGAAAGTCAAATATAACACTTTTTTTGGGTTTAGAGATAGATATAAAATATAATAAATGAGAAATAATTAATGAAATTCTAATGAAAATATTAGCATTAATGATGGTCTTTTTTTTACCGTTGGATCCATAGTTGTCAAAACGTGAATCATATCACGAATCGATTTTTAATTTTTTTGTATCATGTATCGTATCGTGTCGTGTATCGTAAGATACACAAATATTTAATAAAATTTATAAAAAAAAATTATAAATATACATATATAAAGGGTATATTCATTATAAATTTTAAATGTATTCAACTAATAACTAATTTATTCATCACTTATGTAATAATATTTAACAAGCTAACTAAATAAATCAAACTATCAAGTGTTTATATGTACATTGAAATTACTTAAATTCAAAAGTGATAATATATTACAAATGACTCAAAAATAATAATTTACTTTCATCATATTCATCAAATTGCCTAATCAACCCCGTTTAAGTCAAAACTATCATCATGTTTATAATTTTGCAAATTTATTTCTTCATTAAAATTTTTTTCATCGTTATTCGTCATTAACATTACTATCTCTTCTTGGTCTTTTTATTTTAATAATTTTCTTATAAATTTTTTTTTTTTGGCATTCTAGTTTCTTAGGCTTATAACAATAATGATAAAAATAAATAAATTTTTAAATATTAAAGTGAAAGGTAAGTGTGTACTTTGTAATCCAATTGTAGGAGAGAGGGGAAAAAAACTTATGAATATATTATTTTAGTAGGCTAAATTAAGTAAACTAATAATTTTTTGCTAAAAACAAGTCTAACAACTTGTTAGATTCAAATAAAAGTACAGATTTTAACAAAAAATCTCATTTTAAAGCATTTGTCTATTTATCATACGATACGTATGATTTTATGATACGATACGATTCATACGATACGCACACTATATCGTACGATTCACGAGCACTTACGATACGCTGGTACGATTTAGAATTTTTTCTACATGATACGATATGTATCGCGTATCGTACGATACTGACAACTATGGTTGGATCTACTTAAATCCAATAGTTTAAAAAATGTGTAACTTGAACCTATCTCATATATATATATATATATAAATATAAAATTCAAGCTTTTTTCTTTTGGTTGAGAAAAACTAAGAGTTAAGACATTGGCAATAAGTTTTCATCCATAATTGAAAAAATAGCATTGAGATATGATGAGAATTGAGAACTTGTGAACAATAATCTCTATTATTTGATCTCAACTTATCTCTGTAATTATTAACAAAACAAAACAAGTAGCAAAAAAAAAAAAAAAAAAAACTGCTTAGTATGATATTTGCTATCTAGTTCACCTAAATAAGTTTTATCAAAGCAAGGATAAAGCTTTAACTACGAAGAGATACAATATGTCAAGCAATAGAGAATAAAACTTAAACTACAAAGAGAATAGTAGACCATTAAAACAAATGCAGTAGCTTCCCAGTTAACAATATGAGCAATACAATCTACTATATCTTTTAATTAAGCTCTAAAACAATCCAAGTGTTGTGAATACCATGCAAGAATGTGTGCTGAAAACTCCAATCTATCAAACTTGTTAGTTGTTACAACCATCTTTGCATATTTACTGATGTGCTCCATCTGTGATATGTTTTCTAGGACCTCGCAGTGCATATATAAAAATTTTGATAATAACAATTAAAATTTGTGTCTATCTAAAACATTGTCAAAGCATTAGGGTAAAGTTTTTGAACTGATTTAAATGTTGGAATTAAAATTTTTTTTCCTGTAATGAGCACCACATAAAGAAAATAAATCTAAAGCTTTCTAACCACAAAATTAAACTTTAATTTTATGCATGCTTGCATGGGATCCATATAAAGAGTATAAAAGAAGTGACCAAGGGAAAAAAAATTAACAATATATGCACAAACATCAAAAGATTAGGTAGAGTACAAAAGGCTATGAAAAACTGCAACAAAATACATATAATAGATGACTGAAGCTAAGCAAGTTTATGTGCCACTTGATTGTTTTCTAAGACTGAAACCATGGCAAGCCATGAAAGATGTTCTGTATCATGTGTCTGTTGATTCATTGGTTTGACTGCTTGAAAAAGCAAGGTGCTCCTTGCTCTTAGGAGAAATAGATTTCTACTTCTAGTGCAAAAGCCTCTGTTCATTTTCTAAATAGAAATAGATAACTTGGTTTTCTAGTTTCAATAATAATTCTAACAATAGTAGAGTTCTAGATATATTTGGAGATATTTATGATTTTAACATTTTAGATTGATTAGCCTCCATTGAGCTGTTCTTGGAGATAAATATGATTTTAGCATTTTAGATTGATAAGCCTCCATCAAATAATTCTTTATCATCTAATCTAAAGTTGTTGATAAACTTGGAGACGGGAAAGGAGAGTAAAAATTATTGATAAATCATAAACTCGGAAAAAAAAAAGAAAAGAAAGGCTAAACAATGCTGGAGATAAAATTGTAGTTGATGTAAGAATCATATATATATCCCATTAAAATAATAATAATAATAATAAAAAAAACAAATAAGTGGTTGTTTTTATCTTAAAATTTGCTTTATTTCTATTTATTTAATTTACTGCAATTTGTTTAATAAGTGGTTACTGCTTTTTTTTTTTTAATAATAATTTTTATAATACACTACGTTGCTAAAATAATGTAGTGGCTAGACCTTTTTTTTACACCATGTCTACGTTGCTGTAATTCAAGATGCATTAGACCTCTCTATTTTAGTGTAGTATACCTTGCTACAATTTAAAATACATTAGACTTAAAAAAAAAAAATCTAAAATTCTAAAAATATTTCTGCAATACGGTGAAGTCACTTGACGCAACTACGGCTGTGGACGACTAAATTTCTCAGTTTGAAATAAATCAAACAAGTAAAATAGTTGCACAAATGCGAATTTGTATTGATGATTGTGTGGTACAATTCTTTGTGATTACAAAAGAGTGATCCTCTGATTCGATCTCCTTAAAAGATTTATTGATTTGAATTTGTGGTAATGTGATTTTAATTTGAACACAAGATATCCTTCAATTTGGCTGAAGAATGGATCGAAGATCTTTTAAACAGAATTACAATGAATCTTTGGCTATGAGCTTGTTAGAAATCCTTTGTTTTTCACGTTCTTCGTGTTCTTCGTGTGTTCTTCGTGTTCTTTGTCTTCGAATGTTTGTGGTGGAAGTTCTTCGGTGCTTTAGAGGCTTGGATCGTAGAACTTCGTTGATTTATGATTTGTTGAGGTTTCTGGAGACTTTTGAGCTTGATTCCAGTGAACTTTGAGATCTAGGCAGGTAGTTTGGATGATTTTGCTTCGAATGTTCTTTGTATTTGAAAGTTTTGTGGTGGAAGTTCTTCGGTGCTTTAGAGGCTTGAATCTGTAGAGTTTCGCTGATTTGTGGTTTGTTGATGTTTTCGGACACTTTTGGCTTGATCCCGCAAACTTTAAGATCTAGGCAGATAGTTTGGATGATTCTGCTTTGAATGTTCTTCAATTTTGGGGTTGAAGTTCTTGAAGTTTTTGGAGGCTTCGAGGCTTGATTCCTGCAGAGCTTCTCTACTTCTATGCTTTAGATTGCTTGGTGTCCTCCTAAATGTCTTAGGAAGGCTTCTATTTATAGGAATTTGGAGGTGGATGAGCGACACGTGGCGGAGTCTGATTGGTGACACATGTCACAGCCCGATTGGTTCGCCTATGTCATCGCTTACACACGTTGGATTGATTAAGTCATCGCTTACACGTACGAGGCTGCTTGTGTCATCGCTTACACGTGCGCGGATGCGTGATTGGTTTTTGCATGACACTTGGCAAATTTCCATTGGCTTCTGAGTAGTGATAGTAAAACCTAGCAGCAATATGTGGCACTTTGTAATTGACTGTATTTTGTGGACTTGGTAGCATGACGTGTCAGCTTGTGATAGGTCGGAAATTTTCCCTTTCTACAACGGCGTCTAAGCCAACTTTTATTATATAGTATATGATATTGATATTGATTAGCCAAGCTATTCTCTTTGTGTTATTTCCATTATTATTGTGTTTGCACCAACGTTTTCCTATAGTAATACAAGGAAGTTCCGAATTCTACCAAATATGTAAAAAGTGGTTTGAGCTTTCCATATTCAGCCGAAAAGTTTATATTTTATTTAGTTTTCCCTACTTGTAGGTAGATAATGAGGAATGTGATGTTTGAATCATAAACATTGTTACAATGGGGAATGAGGAATGTGAAGATGGACTCTATCTTCTTCTTCATAGACTTACTCTTCCACTGTATTGTACTTCCAAGTAGGAGCAGAGCCGGGGGGGTTGAGGAGGGGGGTGGGGGGTGGGCAACTGACCCCTTGACTCCTCCAAAACTTTCATAGCTAAAGGTATATGTGAAGAGTTTGCCCCTTGTAATTCATTAACAGAGAGAGAGAGAGAGAGAGAGAGAGAGAGAGAGAGAGAGAGAGAGAGAGAGAGAGAGAAAAAAAACACTCAGTAAAAAGAATAAAAAAAACGGAACACATTCTTACTGAAAAAGACAAATGAAAATAGAAGAACCTGCCACCGTAATAAAGGCAGCAAGAAGTTCCCTAACACATCAAAGTATTTTTTATATTTTTTATTTTTGATCCCGCACATCAAAGTCAAAAGAACTTCTAACTTTTTGGCTTGTCCCAAAATTTCACTTTTACAACACTTGTGCCTTTTATTTAATTTATTTACATAGTAAGAAACATAATAATTTTTACAATAATTAAGTAAATTTTTACTTATTTTTATTTGGACTCATCTTTGACATTCTTATTTATTTACTAGTTAACAATTAACCACTTAACAATTATGAAATTTTTTGTGACTGCAGAATTATTTAAATTTGTTCATCTCTCTCACTATTTTAATTAGTGGATCCCATATTTTACCCATAATAATAATAATAATAATAATGTTCATACCACTAAAACTCCAAAGACATCACTATTTTTTTTTTCCTTCTATCTCTAGGTGTTTTTATAATTTCAAACTCTAGGTTTTTGACCCCCTAAACCAAAATCCTAGCTCCGCTACTGCTTCCAAGTTGCAACCAGATGTTTCATCAAGTCCTATTAATGGTTTCATAAGTACGAAGTTTAGTCTAATGAAGGGCAAGGTTGAAGCTTCTAAATGGCATGGCAGGCTTGGTTGGGTTGGGCATCCACAACCTCAAGTTCTACAGCATCTTACACGCGTGACACAAGTGATTGGGCCGGTTGTACGTTTGTAATATGAAAAAGCCCAAGTCCATCACTAAGCCCACTACTTTTTTTGATAGGCAAATTCTTTTTGACACTTTTGTTTGGGCCCTAGCATCTGAGTTTGAGGTTCGTGATTCGGGCCTGCTTTGTAATTTTTTGAGCCTGCAAAAAATTGACTACAAGCCCAATGGCTTAGTTTTGCTCTTAGTTTTAAGTTTTAACTTCTAGGTTAAACAATAGTTGCAAAGGACTTGGATTTTAACCACACCAACAACGGCCGCCCCCCCCCCCCCCCCCGCGTCTTGGCCTAAAACTTACGTTTTAATTCCTATTGTTAAAATATTATAAAAAATAAAAATAATTAAAAATAAAAAAGGAAGAAGAAGAAGGAGGTAAAGTTGCAACGAGGAATAGAAAAACATATGAAGACATTTTGGTAAAAAAAAATTGATCGGAGACACTTTGAAGATTAGTTTAGTGCTAAATCTTTTGATTGAGAATTATGAATGAATCAAGTTTGTTTGTTTAACATTTGTACCAATGATTGACTAAATTCAATTAAATTCAGTAAGAATTTAGTGTAAAACTCTTTATATACAGCCTCATATAAAATATTTCAACATTAAATCGTTTCACAGAGAAATTGGGAGTAGCACAAACAAATACAATCCTATTAAAAAAAAAAAAAAAAAAAAAAAAAACCTATTTGCTGAATAACTATTAGTTTTCTATCTTTGTGTTTGGGTATTTTTCCTTACTTAGAAATTAGTAACACTACTTATTCTTTTTGCTTCCATTGCAATTACAAATTAAGAATTTCAATCTAGGAATATTGTCAAAACTAGGTTTTGAAAGATGGTTTTCTAATGAATTGTTGTATTTCTACATTAAAAGTGTAATTGCAGTGAAATTTAATACATAATAATCATAAATAATTTTCAGAGTTTAAAAAATGAATGAGTTCCACTTTGATATATCACACTAAATTTAGTTAAAATATATTAATAAAAACCATCATTTAGTATCTTTTCTTTTCTTTATATTTTCATTTTATTAATATTGGGAAGATTTCATTTTTTTTTTTCATACGAAAAATTTTGTTCATATTTTGATCTCAAAGACAAAATCATAGTTCGGCCTTGCAAGGGGTATATATGTTCAAAGTTGTTTGTTTGTGACGTTGTATCAGTGAGGCAGAGAGCTGCTACAAAAAAAAAAAATATATATATATATATATATATATTTTTTTTTTTATACAAGATAGAATTTCTACTCTACCCTAATCTAAGTGTATATGTGTGTAAAGCTCCCTCCTGAAGATTTGAACTCTGGCCCTTGCCCCACAACACCCCACAAGCATTTATACTTGTAGAGTGACCACCGCTACAAAATATTAAATCTACTCTAGTATAATCTAAGTGTATATGTGTGTGAAACTCCCTCCTCGATACTTGAACCCTGGCCCTTGGCCCTAACACCCCACAAGCATTTATACTTGTAGAGTGACCACCGCTACAAAATATTAAATCTACTCTAACCTAATCTAAGTGTATATATGTGTGAAACTCCCTCCTGGATACTTGAACCCCGCCCCTTGCCCCTAACACCCCAAAAACATTTATACTTGTAGAGTGACCACCACTACAAAATATTAAATCGGTGGATTTGCAAGTACCAAAGTTAAAATATTGGAGGAAACTAATATTTTTTCACTTCCTACTTAGATTGTTGCCTTAGAGCATCCACATCAGTGGATGCAAAATCTTGCAAAATGCAACAAAAAAAAAAAAAAAACCCTTTATTTTACACATTTTGACCAAAAAAACACTCACGTCAGTGGGTGTAAAATTGTGCATAAATGCACAATTGCTATAGTAATTGTACATATATGCATGGTTACGGTAGCATTTGCATTTAATATTTTATTTTTTTTTTCTCTCATTCTATCCACTCCCTCACTCTTTCTGAACACTCTCTTTGTCCCTCACTCTCTCTGAACTCTCTCTCTGTCTCTCAATCTCTAACTCAAGCTTCACCATATAATAATTGTGCATATATGCATGGTTACGGTAGCATTTGCATTTAATATTTTATTTTTTTCTCTCATTCTATCCACTCCCTCACTCTTTCTGAACACTCTCTTTGTCCCTCACTCTCTCTGAACTCTCTCTCTGTTTCTCAATCTCTAACTCAAGCTTCACCATTAGCTTTGCTGTTCACTTTAATCTGCGTGTTGGGTCATTATCGTCACTTGCTGCATGTTGGGTCATTGCCATCCCTCATTTTCTCTGACCTTTACCGCCGATGGTTTTCCTTTGTTTTTAGTGGGTTTTGGGATTTTGATAAATAGGTTTTTCGATCTATGGATTTGGGTAGGTTGATGATGGTGATTGGATCTTTGGATTTTTGTTGTGTGGCTTGATGATGGTGATTGGGTAGGTTGATGATGGATCTTTGGATTTGGGTTTTTAGAGGTTGGTTGATGGTGGCTCGGTTGAATGAGTATGTGAATTTCATTGATGGTAGCTTTGTTGAATGGGATGGTGGCTGCGTTGTTGTGTGGCTTGTTGATGATGGTTGGGTGGTTGGATGATGATGGCTGTATGGGTTGCATTGGGTCTGTGAGAGAGTTATCAGTGGAAAAAAATGAATATTTTATTGAATAAATGTGTATAATAGAGAAACTTATGTGGGAGTTCTGTATAAAGTGTGTAGAATAGAAAAAAACAAGTTTTTTTTTTTTTTTTTGCAAAATAGACAAATTTTTTGTATTAATTGATGCAGATGTTCTTAGACCACATATTGAGCTAGCCTTGATAAAGAGATATCTATTAAAATTATATGCTTAAATGATTAAATTTATCATTTTCTAATAGTTTAAGTTTTGGGAAGAATTGATAATTTAACATGGTATAAATCCACAATTTCCTAATAGCTTAAATTTTTAGGAAAATTGGTAATTTAATATAGTATCTGAGAGCAGAAAGTCTCACTCTATCTCCCATTTAAAATCTCATGTGTTGGACCTCATTTATTAAATATAAGTTTAAGCCCACTCGTGAAGGGGGTGTTAGAATTATGTGATTAAATAATTAAATCAACTATTTTTTAATAATTGTAGGTTCCAGTTAACTCAATTGGTAAAGTCTCTGATAATTGTATAAAAAATCTGTGTTCAATTCTCGCCTACACTAAAAACTAATTAGTATTTTAATCTGATGATAAAAAACTATCATCATAAACGGACGACATAAATTGAAACTCTTTAAAAAAAATTAGTTTTTAATAATTTAAATTTTTGGAAGAATCGGACAGATTTCAAATTAAGAACTTTTACAATATATATATACGCGCGATTTCAAATTAAGAACTTTGACAATATATACGCGCGATATGTGCAACGATGTTATGGCTGAAATTAATTGTCTTAAAAAAAAAAAAAAAAAAAGGATCGGCAGTTGAATAAGCCAACTGTATATGGACAAAATTCATAAGATTAGAGAGAGGGACTTCAAGCAGAAAAACGTGCCTTTTTATCCTCAAACCAAACCAAGCCTTGAACTTTTTATCTCCCCCTAAAGATAAAAAGAAAATGAGCCTATGGTGGTTGAAAGAGTCCCACTAATTGAGAGGCAGAGAGACTTTTACGGAGCATAATGTGCTTTGGAACTCCGTATCAATTGAAGCTTGTCTTTCTATTTCCTTATCCGTTGAGACAACTTGAACTTCAGGGTCAAGGAGCAAAATGTGCATCTACGTTGTATTAAGATTGAAATGACTTTGTTTCTCTAAAAAAAAAAGATTGAAATGACTTTCTTTGTGTTGTAACTTGTAAACCCCATCCCAAATGAAAAAAACACCAAATCTATTGATCTACAAGATCCATGAATCTCACATTTCAATACATTTTTTTATTTTTATTTTTATTTTATTGTATTTTGGTTAGAATTAGCAAGACAAAAATTGGATTAAAATATTTCCATGTAAAATGTGTACATGAAACAACTCGCTCTACACTCCTATTGGGCCTCTGTATTAACCAACGTCAAAAATTAAAAAGTAATAATAAAAAGAAAAAAAGAAAAAACTATAGAAATTACATTCAAATTAAAAGTGGAAAATATTTTCCATGATTAATTTGTCAAACCACAGTGGCGATGCCATTGTATCTGGGTCTTGTTCTATCTGGTGAAAGCCCTTCTTCCAAGGTCTTCCTCTTGTTACTAGTTGAAAGATGTAGTTGCTGTTGTGATTGTTGCTGTTGCTGTTGTTGTGGTTGTTGCTGTTCTTGTTGTTGTTGCTGCTCTTGTTGTTCTTGTGATTGAAACTCTGGCTTTTCTGTTTCATCATCTTTGCCTTCATGTTTTTCGTGCTTTTCTTGTATTGGATCCTTCAACTTTGTTTTCATCATATGGGGTCTAAGCCTATTCACATCTGCCAGTCGCACTGGCTTCAAGAAAAATTCCTCTGCTCCTTCCTCCAAGCACCTGAAACCAATAGTGCCCATCAATAAGTTTCACCTCAGGAATCCAAATTGCAAGAAAGTTACAACATTCCAAGAAAAGAAATTTCCAAAAATTGTTCTTTTGTTCTATCCTCAATTACCTGCTGATCCTTGAAGGCACATTCTCAGATGACATAATCACCACCGGTATGTTTCTAAGGGAGGAAGACTCCTGCAAATATCAGAAAAAAAAAATCCTATGAATTTTCATGGATGTTTCTAAAACAGATGGCCTGATAAAGACTCATGAAAAGTCAAAGAAAACAAAATCTATGGAATATCTTGAACCTGATTTTGTTTGGGTTAAAAGTAGGTGGGAAAATATTCTGAGAGATTTTCTTTGAGCAAGTGGTGAGACAAGAAAAGGACCCAGTGGGAAATTTCAAAGCATTTCAATTTTCAAGTTGGAATGCAGAATTTCAATATGGGAAAAGTGTTGACATGGACTAGCGTTTGAGGAAAGAAAAAAAGATCCTCAATAGGAAATATGGGCGAAAGTGGGAGGGAATATTATGATAGTAGAGAAAGAAGACAAAGCATTAGAAACCAAAAAAATACCTTGATTTTCTTGAGCAAATCATAGCCTGTCATGCCAGGCATACAGTAGTCTGTAATAATAAGATTCACTTCCACTTCCTGCAAAACCACAAAACACCAAAGAAATTCAGAAACCCAGAGGAGAGAGAAAAAAAGTGATGAAAATTAACAAGAAAGGTAGGGAATCTCAAATACTGAAAGAGTGGACTTAAATGAAATATACCTGATTATTGTTTGGGGAAATAGTAAGTGTACTTGGTTTGCTTTGGTCATGTTCATGCAAACCCAGAAATTCTAAAGCCTTAGTACCAGAATCAACTGTGGTAACTGCCATTGAAAAAAACAGAGTATCTAACAATCAGTACTAATATTAAAAGCAAGACAGAATAACATAAACAAAAGAAACAACGACCACCCATGAATACAATGTTTGCACAGAAATGTCGAGAATCTCTTTTCTATGTTTAGCCACCAAGAAAGTACCTTGAAAAGATGAGATCTTGAGGAGCTTCTCAATCAGCTTTCTATCTATGAGGCTGTCATCAACTGCCAAAACATGGAATTGTGACTCTGTAGCCATCCCCATTGCACCAATTGAAGATAAAAGACCAAGCTTTGAAGCCACAGAACAAGCAAAATAGAAAGAGGAATTTATATTCTCTTTCTTTGTTACTTCCTTTTTTTTTTCTTGGTGGTATGATTTGTGAGACCTATGGGATGAGAAGGAGGAGAAAAGAAGTGGAGCTTTGTATTGAAATAAGACCCACCAAAAACCACGTCCCACAAGGCAAGATCCGACCAGATTTCATCCCAAATCTTCCAAAATTTCCAAATTGATTTGAATTACAGGGCAAGCAATGAAAAAAAATATATAAGGAACCCAAAAAATATAGACCCAAATAATAAAAGAATAGAACAAACCCAAAAAAATAATTCTTTGAGAATGAATATTTTTAAGTTGATGGGAGGTGGGCTTTATTTATAGCACCACTACTACATATACCAAGAGAGTTATGGAAAGAGAAAAAAAAAAAAGGGAAATATAAAAAAGAAAGTTATGGGATGAAAGTAAAAGGAGAAAGGGCTTGGGAGAGCTGAGAGTGATGTGGGGGAGGTGGGTAAGGGAGGAGAAGAGTGGGACCCAAGAAAATCCTGCAAGAGATACAGGTGAGGTCAGCAGAGGTGCCTTTTTCCCTGGGTGTGAAATCATGTGGCGCTTACCATATCTTGAGCAGGTGGGGAGAGTGGTGGCAAAGAGAGGGCAATTTCTTTTGATTCCCTTTTAAGATTTGCTTCCCATGCCCATCCATCTACCCATTTATCATCCCCATTACCATCCCAAACATTCATGCATCTTCCTAATCCCCAATATCATATATTTTTATAATCAATATACCAATATATATCTATTTCCTATTTTAACTCTTATACCACCTGGTGGGATTTTAAAGAATTGATGTGATCTATTATGAGATTTTGGAATCTAACTCTTCTAATCAATATCTTAAAATGAGTAAATGATATATGTATTATCGGTTTTATTACGTAATCTTTATGAATTGATGTGTTATCAATTAAAAAAATTAATAATTTATTTATTAATGTCTGAAATTCATCAATTACATTCACTATATCATAAATTTGTAAGTTTTTTAAGTAATAAAATTTGTATTACATTTGACTTTTTTTTATAAAAAAAATTAGCCTAAAAGGGTCATTCAAATTGATGTCACAATGTATATAATTGTTGGACTTTAATCACCTATGAATGAATATTTGAAATGTGATTTGGTGATTGGTATCAGGTTAGTTTGTGAGCTCTATATAATCAAAGTGGATGGGCTATGCACATCCTCAGGGTGAAAAAAAAAAAAGAACTGTTACCTACTTTTAATAATAATAATAATATGATAAATAATTTTAGAATATGAGAGAAGAGTTATTGTGTGGGATCTTTTGGTATGTGAGCCAGCGTCATACTTTATGGTTGGGGAAAAAGGTCCCTTTAATTTTATGCTAATAAGGCACATAAATGCAAGTAGGTTTCATAATGGCTAGGAGTAAACAGGAGGGGCTAAGCTTGGAGAATTATGAAGCTTTGCATGCCCCTAAGCTCCCTACAATGTGTATAATTTCTGCTCAAATGTCACACTTATTAATGTGAATTGTGTTTCTAAAATAAGTGTATGCATAATGGCTAGGAGTGATGAGGAGGAGCTAAGCGTGGAGAAAAGAATGCATTACATGTCCCTAACTACTACCAATGCATATAATTTGTGCTCCAATGTCCAATTTTTTAATGTGAAATGTTTTTTCAAAGTTTTGAGAAGGAATGAATTCTAATAATTTTTCTGATGAAGATAGCATTAGAAAGGAGATGGTACTCTTTTAAAGTAATTTCTAAATCTTTCGCAGAGTCTAAATAACATGATTTTATACCGTATAAACCCACTATTATAAGAAGGATTTTTATTACACACTTTATTTTATGACAATAGAATCTTCTCTATTTCAAATGTATTCATTTGGTGGTTAGGAATTTATTTAAAATTGAAAGGATTCTTGTCCTATCTTATGACGTTGACAAATTTTCCATAATAAATTTTTGATATGCAGAATCATTAGCGATATTGGTCATCTTCTTAAAATTTAATTAAAGGTAAAATTCAGTGTCCAACTACAAAGTCCACTGCATAAATTTTAAAATAAAATCCAATTAATGCCTCTTTACATTGGAGTTCCCTTATCTCCCTCTGCATAAAATGGGAGAGGCAGTATTTGGCTATTTGACCTCAGTAGCAGATGATAACAGATTGTTTTGAAAATTAAAAATTTACAACAAACTTCTTCTAAATATTAATTATTTCGATTTCCTAATGTATCATATAAAAAGAAAAGAAAAGCAAAAATCAATGTGTACCTTGATTTGGCCTCTAAGTTTCATCAGTACATAGTTTGCGAATCTAATATTGATAGATTGTCCTAAAGTATAACAGTGCACACGTTTTTTCTCCTATTTCACCAAGCATTGTGAAAAGGAAGTTAAATGAATAAAGTAGGACAAAATTTTCTTCGAAAAATCTATCAAATTGACTAGCTATTCAAGCTGCAGGGAAAGTTTTTCCAATTCATATTTGAATGGGATTTCCTTTGTCTTTAAGCTGAGAAGTTTCTTCACGATTATCATGTAAAACGAATGGGCCAAAGAACCCATAGTGTATGAAATTTTATTAGACTGATTTTGACCCTCTAGAAACTATAATAGCAAAGCCATTATAATTTTTGTGCATGTGTGTGTCTTTTATGTCAAATATCATTATGATGATGAGATCTTCATAATCATCTGATATCTTGCATTCTTCCTAGTAATAGATAAAGGATAAGACTTGTGGACACAAAGATGAAGAAAATGTTGCACATGGTAGAGATTGATAAAGTGAAAAAAAAAAAAGCACAATAAAAGTGGGCCAATATGGCCTATACATTCAAAAATTTACTTCTTTTTCTTTCCCTTGATTGGATGGGCATGACCCCATTTAAAGGTTGTGATTGTTTTGATAAACCGCGTTAATTTTTCTTTGTCAAAGTGTTTTTGTGATTACTCTTATATCTTTTCAGATCCTGTACGAGGATGATGAATGGAAAAAAGAATAAAAACATTCAGTCAAAAAAGAAGAAATAAAATGTGATGAGATGTTAATTTTTAGTTGTTTTATTGAGAAAGAAAATACAAAACAAGATTTTTAAAAAAAAATTTCATTAATGAAATTTGATTAAAGCTGATTTTTGTTCATTAAAATTAATAAATTACAATTTATCTCATAAAAATTCATTTAATATTTCTTTTGTCTTCCTGATTATATGTAGTTAAAGGAACACATACATAGCCATTGGACATTGACGAGGAATATTAAAAGTGACCTAGAATGAATTTAATTAAGTGTTAAATTTTTCCATAGATGAAATTGTGATATTTTAAATTTGAGGGACAAAATATTGAGTTAAAGTAAAATTTGAGGAACAACATGGTGAAATTTTATTTTATTTTTTTGCTGTCGCTGATGTAGTAGGGGTTGTTTGTTCCCTTCTTTAATTGAAGCCTATAAATGAACCTAGTTAATTTAAGAATGGAGGGCATGGAGCATGGTTCAAATTACCTTTTCTTTTTCTTTTACTTTTTCACCTTTTATGAAATGGAAAATGATAGAAAAAAAAATATATATATATATATATATATATATAATAGTCTCTTTCAAACTATTTGGTTTAGCATTAGTATATATGGACTAAAAGTAAGGTAGAAATCACTGAATTTATAAAATTAATTCCAAAAAATCAGTATTTTTGTGAAAGAAAAGTATGGGACAAGGATATATGGGATTTAAAAGAAAATTCAGGAAATACACATAATCAATAATTTAGGAATAAAATTAAACTTTGACATATAATTCAATAATAAAAGTTACAAATCATCCTGTTAGGACTTTATAATTTGGGAAAATTATATAAAAGGCCCAAAATTTATGCCATATTTCATATTAGATCCCACATTTTTAATTTTGTAAATTCAAGTCTGAATTTCTGAAATCATTTCAATTTGAACACCCAACTTCGTTATTTTTGGTAGTAACAAAGTAAAGAAGAAGAAATAAAAAAAGAAATCATTGATTAAATTGTGCATTTCACATAGAATAATTTGGTAGCATTGAAGCAGTGATACATTTTGTGCCTCTTATGTAATTTTCCTCTCAAATGATAAATCTTGATGTGATTTTACCAATGTTTCATCAATAATCCATAGGTGCTTTTCATTATAGTGGTTGAACCAAGGACCTAGTATCCACCAAAACCAATTGACAGAAGTCTAATGACACTTAAACCACCACCTTTGGTGGCGGTCATTCTACAATACACATTCCTTTCTTTTTTTATGTACCATACCTACATAATATTCACAGTTATAAACAGTCAATTTTTATCTAATTTATCTTTATAAAAGGTGGGCTTTATTTCTTTTTAGAAAATAGCAAATGTCAGTATTAGCTAATTTAGTAAATTCCTTTGTTGTAAAAAAAAAAAACCTATTGGAAATGATTACTTCTCATTATGGTATGGAAATTGCTATTGCCATTGAAAAATAGAATTTTTCAAAAGTGATGTGACTGCTGTTAATTGATAGGGAAAAAAAATTGTGTAACTTTTTGGTGATTGGTTTTATGGTTAGAAATTTTTTAGTCTAAATAGGAAATTAAATATGGTTTTATGATCATCGTGTTATTATACCAGACATGAAATATTAAACATGTAATTGATATGTTAAATGCATTTCATACTGAATATGACCACATTACTACAAAGATTTTTTATATGCATAGAGTATTTTAACTATTAAATAAAAATTCCACTCAAATTTGTGGTCCACAATTTTTTATCATAAGGAGACAATTTATGTATATTAAACATGTAATTGAAATGTTAAATGCATTTCATACAGAATATGACCACATTACTACAAAGATTTTTTTTATATACATAAAGTATTTTAACTATTAAATAAAAATTTTGCTCAAATTTGCGGTCCACAATTTTTTATCATAAGGAGACAATTTATGTTTTAATATTATTTTTTTGTCGTAATTAATATATATATATATATATACACACACACACACCATATGAGGGTGTGACTTGATAGTAGGAGTCCTCGTTTTGCACCTAGAGATGAGCGGTTTGAGTGATAGCCTCAGCAAGACCCGTGTGGTACACGTAGTACTACTCATTGCTGTCATATGGCGTGAGGTCGATGAGCCCACACCGGGGACCCCCTTTTTTATTCAACAATATATATATATATATATATAGCTAGGAAAAACTCTTTTTAATATACAATATTATATTTTGGGTTAGATAGTACCCTCCCATATTACCTGTGCTCACATCTAAAAAATGTGAAATATGTATGAATTAGAGAGATTGATTAAAAAGAGGGCCCTGTTACAAGGAGTGCATCCCCACATCGGATAGCATGTTACATTAAAATTGGTACTGTTGTTTTTTATTTCCTAGCAAAGATTCCCCGACACACTTTAATTCATTGTACAACCTGTCACAGATAATTCATACTTTGCTAGATTATAGAAGCTTATTTTTGTGGGGGCCAAATAAGCAATTGCCCAAACATGCTGGATTTGCCCTGCTGTTTTAGCTCGCTCGATTAACCTTGTAGATGTAGTAGTAGTTGTGTTGAACAAACATTTGCTTTTACATCACATATTTGCTGTATATTTTAGCCTTCTCATTTTGCTCTTAATGCAAAGCTTTATTATTGACTGAGCTGTCAATTGATGGAGTACACTAATTTGGTCACGTATTGTGTAAGGTTGAAGAATTTAATGTTGTTGTATAACCCAATGTCATCTAAATTTGTTTGGTGATTTATTGAGATTGCGCAGAGAGTCTAGAATTGTAAAAAACTTTGTAGAGCATTCTCATCAAGAATGCTAAATATTTTAGCATTTACCATTTCAAAATCTTACCTTATCAATTTTAACATATCCCTTTACAATCCACCAAACATCAAACATTCTTTTTTTTTTTACAACTTCGTTTAAATAATATTATTTTTATTTTACCACTATGTCTCTCTCTTTCCACCACTTTCTTCTTAGTCCAAGTAAACCCAGTCACAGCCACACCCATGGCTAGCCATTGCCAGCCACCACCACCATAAAAAAAAAAAAAAAAAAAAAAAAAACCACCACCAGCCGGTAGCCACCAAAATCACAAACCCAAACCCACAACCTCATCACCGCCCAAACCCACATCCTCATACCACCATCAACTAGAAAAACAAAAACAAAAACAACATAGAGGCACACGACTGCCACAACTAGTACTGCCTTAGCCACAGCAACCACACCTCAGTCACGGTCAACCATTGTCACACTTCAGCCACAGCAACTAACCTCAGTCACCACAAAACCCACCACCCACCCACCCTGATCTCAACCCCAACCAAAACCCACAACCCCGATCTTAACCCCATCAAAACCGTCACTGAGCACCACCGATACCCACCAAATCAGACCCACGAAACCCACCAAATCATGATCACAATCGCCGACCACAAACCCTTGAAGCTTAACGAAGAGTAGATGAGTTTCAGAACGAAGGCAGCGTGATGAAAAGGGAACGGAGATGATGCCTGGGTGGTGAGGGAGAACCAAAGAACGAGAGGGAGAGACTGAGAAAGGGAAGGGAGATGATGTCGTGCCTGAGGAGAGAGAGAATTAGAAATTAATAAAATATTATACAATCTTGCCATAGTGCGCTCTCAAAAATGAGAGTGCACTGTAGCAAGATTGCAAATTTTATAGCATATACAAGTTTTGATGGAGTGTGTTTTTTGGGTTTTAGATTCTAAAAAATAGCATTTATAGCATTTAACATTCTTGATGAGAATGCTTTAAGTATAGATTATTGTTGCTATTTCTTCTGTAGTGAATTTTCTATTGAGTTGAGATCTCCCGGGAGTTATATTTTCTTTGAAACTTTCTTCAACAGTTTTTCCACTTCATCACCAAATCTATGTATTGATTTTATTGTTTTTACTATTACAGTTGGTGATTGATAACTATGGTTGGACCATCTGTATTGTGTAGAATTTATATTAAGTTATTCTATTAATTAATTAATTAATTAAGTTTAGGGGTCTAACTTGAACTTTTCAAGAAAAAAAATAATTTGGGGTGAAGGGAGAATGAAGTTCATAAGGGAACTCTTAAATCCATTCTAAAAAGAATACTATTGTTGTTTACGTACAAGTCGGGTTCAACATTAATCTACCAATTAACCAATCACCTCAAGTTTGAACTTTGCAATCGATGTTAATCGTAGAAGGATTAAGTTATAGACTAAATTTCCTTTTTAAAAAATGTCAATTGAAATGACCAATTCCATTAGTTTGGTTCGTTGAGGATGTTAAAGGGAGGGGATCAAGTGGAGATTAAGTCATTCAAAGGTGACGATGACATCAACAAGGTGAGGATCTTCTAGATCTGATAATGAAGGAGTGGAGATTGAGCTAGGTATGTGGCGGAGCATGAAAATTGAAAAGTGTGATGCTGATGACAAGTAAGATAATAAAAAAGGATGGTAAGGGACGGCAACAAAGGCAAAATTGATGACAATCGTGAGGTATGGTCAAATAACGGAGAAGGAGAGAAGTGGAGAGGAAGAGAGAGGGAAAGAAGTAAATAAGGTGGACATGTGTCATAAAGCAAAGGTGGAGCCAAAAGGGGCGATCAACTCGAGAAATTATAGAGTTCTCTGGTGGATCACGTCACTTGTTCACTATTTTACTAAAAAACTTTAATTTGTTTAAAATTGCTTAGTCAGTAATTAATTTCTGTTTAAAAAAAATTTCTAACTAACATATGGAAGTTTTTTAGTGGAATGGTGGACCACATCACTTGTCTACCATGTTGATCTTATAATTTCTCGATCAACTTCCCCACCCCCACCCCTTAAATTTTTTTTTAAAAAAAAAAATTGTCTTTAATTTAAACATTCAAAGATTTTTGTAAAGTCGTATATAAACATAAAATTAAAATAATAAAAATTTACTTATTTGTATGCGATATAATTTTTTTTAGAAGCAATCAATAGTTCAATACTCATAGAAAAAAATTTAGATATATTTTCATACTTTTAATACTTCTAATATATATTATTTTCTCAGCTTAGTTTTAAATAATCAAATTTTATATTTAAATTTCTGATAATAGATTTCTAATGGTAATTAGTTATTAAAAAATATTTTTTTTTATAACGAAATATATATTGATTATTTTTTTTATAACTTTTTATTTTATAATATATACTTGTAACTAACTAAGATTAGGGACAAACATTTAAAAAATAACGAGTCACAATTAAAATTCTAAAAGATCCTATTAAGCAAATTTTGCGAATTTTGAAGAAAATATTTTTTATTATTACTATCCTAATGATAAATTAGAAAACAAATTCAAAGAACTTATCAAAGAAAAGGACAATAACAACCAACTAATTCCAATTATTTTAATTTTTCTTAAATAATTTGTTACAATATAACATCACTTAAAATCAATATAGTTCAAAGAAAATGTCAATTGATTGGAATATAGAGCATTCCCATCAAAGCTTCTAAAAAATTTAGCATTTACCATCTCAAAAACCAACTTTATAACATATAACACATCACTTTACAATATCCCTTACATCAAAACTTCTATTTTTTTTAACACTTCATTTAAATATTTTTTCTTTATTATTTTTTATTCATTTTTTTTTTTATTATTTCTCACTCTCCCTCTGTCTCTCTCTCCCACTGTCTCTCCATCTTTCTCAACCCGGTCTAGAAGCTTCTCACTCTCTCTGATGTTTTGCTCTCAAAACCTCCATGGCCTGAGCTTTTCAAGCTCATCACCTCTAACAACGGCCACAGCCACAACCACCACCACTAACCACAACCTCAACCCCCAACCACCAAAAAAAAAACCCACGGCACAAACCGCGGCCAAAACCCACCATAAAACCGCAGCTAAAACCCACCACCCCAACAACCTTGATCTGAACCTCAACCCTTATTTGAACCCACCCACAACCTAGATTCGATTTTACAAAACTCACCCACTCATACCCACAACTCAAGGCTTGCGGTGGCTCCGGTGAGGCGAGCTTACGGGGTGGGCCAAGGCGATCTTGAAGAGTGCGAGGCTTGCGGTGGCTCCGGTGAGGCGATCTTGCAAGGTTGGCCAAGGCGATCTTGAAGAGTGCGAGGCTTGCGATGGCTCCGGTGAGGCAGACTATTGCTGTGAGAAAGAGGGAGACGAATAGCATAGAGAAAGAGGGAGACAGAGAGGACAGAGAGGCAAAGAGAAAAAGAAAAAGAGACACGGAGAGAGAGAAAGAAAGAGACACGAGAATAAGCTACAGTGAGTTGTTATTGATAATAGCTCACTGTAGCTATGTGTCAACATTTTTGACATTTGAAATCTTTGATAAGGTGGGTTTTTTTTTGTGTATTGGTGCTAAAATTTAGCTTTAACATATTTAGCATCATTAATGGGAAAGCTCTAATAGGTGTTGCATATTGTTTAATTTATTATTATTATTTTATCTCAAGACCATAGAAAAATTAAATTTCTATTTAATTGTTTACTATATATTTTTTATATAAATTAATTGTTAAGAATTAACTTTGTTAAAGACAAAAACAAAAAACAAAAAGGTTGCAAGGGGGTGTGCATCCAATAACATATCATATAGCCACTGTACAAATAGTCATTGCCTTGGTAATGGTCAGGCCGGGTGCTCATTAAACTAGACACCCGACCCGATTTAGTCCGATTTCAAGCAATTGCCTTGTCGAAAGTGATTGGACCCACTCGGGTTGAATTGGTTCCATTTTTTTGTTTATATATATATATTTGGGTTCTGATTGCGGAAATTCTAGCCTTTTGCCCTTATTTTTTTTAAAATTTAGCAATATGTCCCTGTTTTGAAACTCGATTTTAATAAAATCGAGTTTTAATGTAAAACTCGATTGGTTTAAAATCGAGTTATGCCAAATGAAACTTAAAAAAAAAAAAAAAAAAAAAAAAAAAAAAAATTATTGTGGAACTCGAGTTCCACTCAAAGTGCTCGAGTTCCATAAACTTGAGTTCCACTTTTTTTAATTTTTTTTTTTTTTTTTTTTAAGTTTGATCGCCCCATACTCAATTTTCTACAAATCGAGTTTTACATTGAAACTTGATTTTGAGAAAATCGAGTTTCAAAACAAGGACATGAACCTAAATAATTTTAAAACAGGGACATATTGCTAAAATTTTTTAAAAATAAGGTCAAAATGCTAGAATCCCCTTCTGATTGCATTGTTTTTGAAATTTAATTGTTTATATATATAGTACTAAAGAACAACACCGCTTCAGTACTATAGCTTTGAGAATAGCTTCAATGCTTGTAATCTATAAGCCATAATCTATCCTCATCCCCCCAAGTTTTCTTTTTCTTGTAATTTTTGTTTTTTTGTTTTTTTTGTTTTTCATTTATAGTTTTTTTTTTTTTTGGGATAAATATACTAAAATTTAAATCTATAATGTCTGCTCCATGATGATTGTTTTTTTTTTTTTTTTTATCAGGCCAAGATATCAATTAGGTTTTAGTGTAAATAAGATTCAAACCTTAAAACTTTTATTTGATGACAAAATTTGGTACCAGTTGAGTTAATTAAAATCCACTTCATTTATAGTTAAATAGTTGAAATCATCTAAACGAGTTCATATCCTTGATTTTAGGGGACTATTATCTGAAAGGTCAAGTACTTGAGTTTATTCCATATGATTGAAAGATTTTGGTCTACTTAAAATGATCTTATAGCCATTGATATTTGATTATATAATCCTATAAAGCGAGATTTAGGTGATAGTCTAGTGATACTGGGTCTAGTGGCATCCTTTACTGTGATACTCAAATTAGTGGTTCAAATCTCACGTCTCCCCTACCCTTGCCCCTGCCCCCTACTATCTAGCTATCCTAAAATCAAATTAAAAATAATAATAGAATCTGCCAAGCTAATTTTGTAGCACTTTGTTAGCTTTACAATGCCTTATTGGTGACCAAGGCACTTTGAACTATTCTTTCATGTTCTTAAAGAGTTAAACAAACTTTTTTTTTTTAACTTTTTTTTTTGAGAATCAAAGAGTTAAACTATTGATGTTGCTAACCAATGGGTGTTCCAAAATTGACCTAAGTGGATCAATTAAAGTTCTGAGGCTTAATATAAGGCAATAAAATACAGAGAATTAGACAAAAGGGGTAAATGATTTGCTAATTATAAAAAGTAACCCGAGATTAAGACAAAGAATCAAGTGTAATTTGATTTAGCATGGCCATCTGAGACAGAGAACCATTCTTCTGGCAAAATCTTCACCCAAAACCACCTTTTTGTCAAATCTCTAGTGAACGTGATCACATCCATGGCTACAGTGTGTTGCCCCCAATTGATTAACGGGTAGTTAATGGAATGGATTGGAAGGACAGGTCTAGGCAATTGTTCCACCATGATGGACAGTGGTACCACCCTGCAATAGTTAGATTCTAACGGTGTTTGTCAACTACTTAAGAAACCTTACATGTTCCCCTCTCTCATTTTTCATCATCATTTTGACCCTACCAATGTCTCACCAAGGACGTTGGTTGCTCATGGACCATTAAATCATTCTCGGGATTCTCTATTAATTGTTCATTTTATTATTTTTACAAGCTCTATAAATCATAGTTTTATTTTAATTTTATTTATTTTTATTATTATTAACATTTAAACTATACTTAAAGCTACTATCCGTCCATATAAACTGTATGAAGGATTTTTTTTAATCTTAGAATATTTAGGAGCTTGTCAAGATTAAGCAAGAGGGATTCATGAACCAA
Source organism: Quercus glauca (assembly GCA_023736055.1). Lineage (NCBI taxonomy): Eukaryota > Viridiplantae > Streptophyta > Magnoliopsida > Fagales > Fagaceae > Quercus > Quercus glauca. The sequence continues at coordinate 9,420,685 of CM043321.1, forward strand.
CTTCAACCCAACTTTAATTATTTTTTCTTGAACTTAGAGCTAACTTGGTTAAGAATAAACTATTAACCACTCAACCTAAGATACATGCACATAATTTCCCTCAAGTTAATGTAGTTTCTCCATTCCACACACACTATATTATTACAGGGAAAAATTCTTTAAGGGTGATCCCAAGATGCTAACAAGAAGTTTTGAATCCAAAATCTCATAGATATCATAATGCATTATGAATATGTATTGTAATTGTTATTGAAATAGTTAAAAATATGTTAATTAAAAAGTCTAAACTAATCTCTTTTCATAAACCAAACACATTAAAAACCTGAATTAAAATTAAAAAAATTTATAAGGTTTAGTCACCTTGAATTCAAAAAAAAAAAAGTCACCTCAGGTTAGCCCAACAAACGCTACTGCCTACTGCCATCTTTAATAGCATGCAATACATACCAAGTTTGTAGAAGAAAAATTTCAGTACAGTTCTCTCTCTCCATTACAATTTACATTGGTAATGCACAAGTGCTTCAAATAAATCTGCAATAGAAGTAAACCATATAATTTTGAAATATTTCAAATTAGGAGAGTAAAGAAACAAAATAGGATAGAGGGAAAAAAAAAACTCAATTAGTTGGTTTTGACTTGATGTTTTTGTTGGATTAAAAAAATAATACAAAACAATGAAGGCTAATTTTAGGCACTAGGCAGTATATGATCAGCCTTGGGGCTGGAGGCAAAGAACAAAATAGAAAAAAATATTTTTGGGAATAATTGTTTTTTACCTATATATGATTTCACATTTTTATAGATAAAATAGAATATCAACTATTGGTATTTATTCTATAACGATTACTTTTTATCATCCAGTTAAGATTTTTTTTTTTTCATATAAAAAAATTTCAAGATTTTTTTTTGAGACGTTACAATATACTATTAACCCTATAATTTCCCCTAAATCTCCAAACACTTTATGCATAGAGATATGGCAACTTAGCTACAAAAACATTGATTTTTGGCATAGAGGGATGATACATGTACTTTATTAGAGAGAGAAGCAAAAAACCAAACCAAATTAAGTATCCAATAAAAAGATTATAGTTTGATGAGTATTAAAAACATTACAATTGGATTAGTTAGTTTAGTTAAAATTTACACGTCCAACCTAAAAAATCAGTTCTCTGGGGCTAACTTGTCATTAGGCAAATGCGAGCTACGGTAATTGTCAAATTTGACTAGCATTGTAGCTTAGCAACTAAATTTTCATTTAGTCCTCTCTCTCTGTCTCTCTCAAAGATCTTGTGATGTGGAGAGCACAATCTTGATGGCAATTTTAATTTATCCAGTAACTCAATAAATTAAAATTTAGTTAAAAAATTGGTTATGTCAATCCTAATATTCTAAAAATCTTTTTTAACTAATGTATATATTTTTTTTATACAAAAATACTGAAAATTCATTTCCATTAATTTTTTTCGTGGCCAAAAAAGTTCTCGTACATATTGTGGCCTCTAATTCCATATCTTTGTTAGATGGAAACATATCTAAACTTAATCAAAACGCAAAACAATAACATTAAATTCATATAATTCATTATAGTTCTTAGAAATATTGCTTTAAGATGTTTAGCTTAGAATTTGCTATCACGCAAAGAGCATTACACAAGCTACCAATTGAAATCAAAGTTGTTAAGAAGAAGAAGTGAAAGATTGACACATGAATATTGGACTATATAGTATATATATCAGATTGGTTGCATTTGCATTTCACTTCAAATTTAGCACATCGAACCTATCTAGATTTTTGCCTTCATCATCTGGCCTTCATATCTAACTTGCAAGTGATTGGCTAAGGGTTTTGTAGCTGAATTGACACCTCTCCATACATTAAGTGTTTGGGGGTTTAAGGAGGAAATGGTTCGAATTGTAAGGTTAGCAGCATTTGTAATTATCTTTCTCAAAAAAAAAAAAAAAAAAAAAAAAAAAAAAAACCAAACTTGCAAGTGATTTGGGTTGAAACATTTTGAAATCATGGATAGTAACATACTGTTATAAGGAAATATGAAAAAGTTATAATGTGAGGTAATGAACAGTTCCCCATGCATTTAAGATTGATGTTCTGCACATTAACCACTACATCGGCTACCTTCCTCGTAATTTTCATTGAATTTATATTAGGCAAAAAATCCATTTTAGTCCCTACATTTTCACGCGAGTCCCACTTTGGTCCCTAACTCTTTTTTTTCACCGATTTTAGTCCCTATCCTGAAAAACGCGTCTCGTTTTAGTCCCTGACGTTACATCAGAGACGGAAATTGCACAGCTGGCAAATGGAAAAAATTAAAAATATTAAAATAATGCCCACTGTGTCCATGTGGCTTTCCACGTCAGCCTCTAAATTAAAAAAATTAATTTATTAATTTTAACTAAATTAATGCATGGAGGTGCTTTCATGGTGGAGATCGTGGGTCTTCGGTTTTGGGTCTTTGGTCATGGAAATCGTTTTGTAGATCTGTGGGTTTGGGTTTCTTGCTCATTCTTTGTACGAAACTCATCGAAGAAGAAGAATCGTAGCGTTGTTGTTGTTCTTTGTCTTTGTCTTGGTGAAGCTCTCTCCGGCTCTGCGTTCTTCACCGCCTTTCGCGTCGTATCGCTTCAAGACCACGAGGAAGAACCAGTCTTCGCTGGTGGCGACTCGCGCCGTCTCCTCCCACTCTGCCTATACCGGCGTCGAGGTAGACCGAGAACTGGTGTGGTGATATCTCGATCTTCCGGCTCAAAATCGACTGGAAGCCCTTGAATTGCAATGACCGGGAAACGAACACGCTTCCAATCTTCCGATGTCAGTCTAGGTGTGATGTAGCCGTGGGTATGGTGGATTTTGGAGTGTTTTGTGGTGTGGGGGTTTGAAATATGGGTTTGAATATAGGTTTGAATTTAATTTTTTGGGTTTTAAATTTGCTGGGTTTGTGTTTTGTTGATCTTGTTCTTGCTAGGTTTTAAATTTGCTGGGTTTTAAATTTGTTGTTCTTGCTGGATTTGGTTTTTATTTCTGTTTTTAATTTTTTTATTTAGTTAAAATTATTAAATTTTTTTTTTTTTAATTTAGAGGCTGATGTGGAAAGCCATGTGGACACAGTGGGCATTATTTTAATATTTTTAATTTTTTCCGTTTGCCAGCTGTGCAATTTTCGCCTCTAATGTAACGCTAGGGACTAAAACGAGGCGTGTTTTCCAGAATATGGACTAAAATCGGTGGAAAAAAAAGTTAGGGACCAAAGTGGGAATTGCGTGAAAATGTAGGGACTAAAATAAGTTTTTCACCTTTATATTATGTTTCTTTTGTATTACAAGATTCATAGTCTTGCATTTAACTTTATCACCATTTACTTAATAGTATTTGATAAATTTATTTGTATTCAAGAATTATTTGTTTACATCAATACACGGAATGTGAAATTGTAAATTTAAGTTAAAAATTATTTTATTTTTTATTAAAATGCTTTTTATTTGAATGATTACTAAACACAATTTTTTAAAGCGTGTTTATATTTTACTATTTTCTATTCACGTTTATAAAAATAATGAAAATTCATTTAAAAGTTGTTTAAATTGTTTTTGATTTTTTTTCTTGGTTAAATTTCCATATTTTTACACATTTAATATACATTCATTTGTATTTTAATTAATTATTAAATTAATTTTGATATCATCACAGTTCGACCTTGATTGAACCTCTGTCTAAACTCAAAGCCTTGAACATCTTAGTTTTCGAGTTCATTGAACAATTCGGTTTTTTAAAACCATGGTTATGAGTTGTGGAAGACAGTCCGAAACATAATTTTTTTTTTTTTTTTTTTTTTTTGGGATGGGAAATACGTCAAAAACTTTATTAATCTAAAGAGATAACAACTACATCCTGGTTGAGAGCTTGTTCAAGAAAACAAGGAATCTCTTCAACCCAAACAGACAGATCTGCAATGCCTAAAGCATATCTTGCAAGTATATGGGCTGGCCTATTGCCATTACGGCCAACATGTGAAAAATCAACACATCTGAAACAATGGGACACGACAACTGAACTATAGACCAGCACTGCTACTTCTGCTACTGATGATAGAGGAGGAGACAAGTCTTGAAGTGCATTAATCAACGTCAACGAGTCACACTCAAGAGTGAAATCTTGAATGGACATATCCCTTGCAAACAGAAGACCCAACTCCACGGCCTTAGCTTCAGCTTCGATGGCACCCAAAGGAGCTTCAAGTTTCTGGCTACATGCACCGATCAGCTGACCCTCAGCGTCCCTAATCAAGATCCCTACACCTGCCATGCGTTACTCCTTGAACACAGCGCCGTCTACATTAACTTTGTACCGATTCGGAGAGGGAGGCTTCCATTTCACAAGTACATCTAGTTGCATCGGGCTTCCATTCTCTTCCACACATGCTTGGTAAGCATCTAAGTACTCCAACGCCCCTTGCAGCAAAGCCTGACCAGATTTCTTTGTCCCTCCGTTCCTGCACTCATTTCTATTTGACCAGAGCGCCCAAGCCACCATGATAAGCTTCTCCATGTCGCTGTGCTCCCACTTTGCCACCATAACCATGTACCATAACACGTCCATGAACGACCCAAAGTGCTGGACCCGAGAATCCTGAAACAAAGCAGACAAGCACCAAATTTCACAGGCTCTTTGACAGCTCCAAAAGAGGTGGCCCGATGTTTCTTCAGCCAGATTGCATTCTTCACAGCAACTGTCTGAAAGTACTTTCCGTCGCACCAGGTTCTCTTTCGTGGGTAGCACATCTCTACAGGCTCTCCATGCAAAGTGGCAGATCTTGTGTAGGATATTACAACTCCAAATGGCCCTTCAAAACCTCCTCAAATGACTCCCATCAGACCCGGATTCCCCGTGTGCATTTGGTCTCAGCTCCATAGCCAGTTTATAAGCACTACGGACGCTAAAAAGACCGTTGTTTGTCAGCGCCCCCACTTGCTTGCCATCTGGGAGATTGGTACACAAAGCAATACCATAGATCACATCCGCTTCATGAGGGAGGAAAACATTACGCACCAAATCAGTTTTCCAAGCACCCTTCTCTTCATCAATCAGATCTGCAACTCTAGAATCCTTAGGTATTTTGTTTACCGGAGAGATAACTTTATAAGTAGAGCAAGAGGGCAACCATTTATCCTTCCAAATCATTATGCTACGACCATTACCAACTTGCCACCTTCTGCCTTTTTGAACTAAAGCAGGGCAGCCATTATACTCCTCTAGGCGAAGGAAGGATTTCTACCAAGACTAGCATCAACAAACTCACAATTGGGAAAATATTTGGACTTAAAAACCCTATACAATAGAGAATCAGTCCTAGTCTGGAGTCGCCAACCTTGTTTTGCCAACATAGCCAGATTAAATATTTTTAGTTGCTTAAAACCCATACCCCCACTAGCCTTTGGAGCACAAAGTTTCTCACAGCTGATCCATGCCATTTTCCGTTCGTCCTTGCACTGTCCCCACTAGAAATTCCTTATCAAACTTGTCATCTCATCACAAAGAGAGTCAGGAATTTTTTTTTTGAAAAAGAAAATCCTATTATGGTATTTCTTGTCCTTCCACTTTATTTTTGTGACATATTTTGCGCTCTAAGCATGCCAAAATAAATTTTATCACTAGATAGTAGATACGTCCTACAACATCTTCTCACATTAATCTGATGCCGTTTGATTGTGATTTAAAATCAATTAAACAATAACCAAGCTTTACGAAACTTTATAAAAAATGATTGTCTTTTGGTTAGATTTCCAGTATTTTTACGATATCTTCCATGTTTCAACTCCGATTTGGGTCCATAAGCAACCTTTCGAAGAAAAATTTATGATCTTTCACATAGGCTCGAATTCATCACAATTGGAATGTTGGATTTTTTGTCAAATTAAGGTCAAACCTCGATCACGATTGGCCAAACTTGGTTAAATGGCTTTAGAAGATAGATTTCGTTAAATTGAATCTACAGGAGTAATTTTGGAATTTTGGTCTCCTAAATTATAAACTTGGTGCAACCAACATCCAATAGGGATGCAGTTTCCTAATGTCTAGATGAAACATGCAATTTTCAGAAATTTTAAGGCTGAAATTGAAAAATTTTGTGCGTAAAGTATCGTATCAATAATAAACATAAGTTTATGTTTTATTAAAATGCATGGTTATTGGCTTTATTTTTATTGTTAGTTTTATTTTTCTTGGTATTGGTAATTTTATTGTTGAATTTATTATTATTATTATTATTAATAATTTGAAGAACAAATTTAGCACACCCATCGATGAAAAATAATTGCAAATCCAACTTTCTGCATTAAAACAATCTAGTTTCTAAATTTAATGACAAATGAAGAAATAAAAAAGGCGACAACCTCAAAACCTGTAACTCGTGTTGGCCTCAAAGTAATGAGGGAGAGAAGCTGGGTATGCTAGTGATAAATGCAGGTCAGTTGCATCTACTTCTATTTCTGTGAGTGAATATATATTATATACCAGTTTAAAATTATCAACCATATGTACCTTTTTCACAAAATATAGGAATTCATTCTAATAACTTTTATTTAGAAAAACATTAATTGTCAAAACAATAGCTTAAGTCAGCCAACATTTGATTGGTTTGAATATTGTGTTGTATGCAATTGAATTTACAAAAAACATTTCTTTAATTGACTACTTCCTAACAACAATTCATGTCTGCTTTCTTACCCATTGTTGGAGCTATTGTGAAATTATTTTTGGTTGACATTGAAGACCTAGGATACCTTACTATTGTTATGGCTGTGGCACCAATTCCCTTCTCCACTTCGTATGGTAAAACTTTATAACTGGTTGCAAGTCATCATGATCAAGTAGTGTCTTTTATTCTTCTCCTAACAAAAAAAAAGAGTAAGGTTTTTTATTTTATGCACTTGTAATAATACTTTATTCATTCCAAATTATTGGTCCTCTATTTCATTCTTAACTTATCCTTTACTTATGCAGCCATGCGGTGATCATAGAGCGAACTATTCTTTTGCATTTTACAAAAAAAAACTTATCCTTTACTTAAAAAAAAAATTTCAATATCATTAATTCACTAGAATTTAAATTAACAAGGATAGATTTACAAATTTGTACTGTTTCACAAAGCATTAAAAGATTTTATATCAAAAGTTGGATTTTCTAAACAAAATCAATTATATGGGATTGGGTTAATAATAATAATAGACCAAGAATAAAATACAAATATCAATAGCATAAAAACAAGAACAACTAACAACAATTTTAATAAACACAAACTTGTTTATATTGTAAAATTATTCTAACCACACTTAGAATAAAATAAATAATTATTATGCATAAACATAACAAATATAACATGTTTAAAACAAACAATCATGATAATTATTATGTATTTTGATATTTGTAGGAAATGACATATTGTGTTTTAAGACAATATTGCATTGGGTTTTGCTACCTTTCGTCCGAAGCTAGGGACCAAAATAAATATTTTATTAATATTAGTATTTTTTTTTTTTTTTTGTAGAAGCAATATTAGTATTGGGAATGAAATAACTCTTAAAAACTTCTATAAAATAAAAACTATTTTTGATGCCATAGAATATCTCTGCACTATCCTTCTTGGTCGCTTATTTATAATAGGAATTAAAATATCTTAAAGGGTTAATTTGTTTTTATTTGAAAATGAGTGATTGCCTTCCAAAAAAAAAAAAAAAGAAAAGAGTGATTAAAATGGAAAGATAACTTATTAAATTAATTTTTTTTTTGAGAAAGTATTAAATTAAAATTTAGTTAAAATTTTGGGTATGTCGGTCCTATTTTTCTATATATATATATATTGGAAAAAAATTGTGGCCAAAAAAAGTTCTCGTACATCTTGTGGCCACTAATTTCATATATTTATTAGATTGAAACATATCTAAACTTAATCGAGACGCAAAACAATGCCACCAACAAATTCATATCATTCATTATAGTTCTTAGAAATATTACTTTAAGATGTTTAGCTTAAAAATTTCTCTATCATGCAAAGAGTGCTACCCAAACTACCAATTTAAATCAAAGTAGGTGAGAGGAAAAAGTGAAAGATTGACACATGAGAATTGGATTGTCCATGTCATATTGGTTACATTTGCATCTCACTCCAAATTAAGCACATCGAACCCTTAATTGAGATTCAATACGTGTGAGTAAGACGGGTGCCATTTTTTTCTCATGCAATATAAACATACAAAACTAAATGAAAATTATATGAAATAGACAATATAAGACCCATCTAGATTTTTGCCTTCATCTCTGGCCCCTTCATATCTAACTTGGAAGTGATTGGGTTGAAACATTTCTCTTACAAAGGCAATGACAAAAATACCTAAAAATTTTCCGAAAACAAGAGTAAAAATGTGAATAGTGGGTATTGTTATAATGAAATATGAATCAGCTTATAGAAAAGTTGAATGAGGAGGCATCTCGCATCACCACATGGCTTGTCACATAGAATTTGACAGGTAGAATACTAATTAGCATTGGCTTTTTCGCATGCATATATATGGTCCCTCTCTTCCCCCGTCTTTGGGCTTTATAGTTCAATGGTCCCCTCTCTCTTGTTCTCTCTCAGTTTTGTTTTCTCCTAATCTAGAAAAGAAGCTAGCCTAGATTTGATTTTAGGTTCAACAGTGTTTCTGCAAAGTGGGCTCTTATCATCATCATCTATTATTGTTATTTAGAGCATGGACTTTTTTTTATTAATATTTAATGTCACAACTTTTTCTTTAATTTATTCATTTCTTCACATTAAAGATTATAAACTTATGGTATTGAATTATGTTTTACCCCACCTCAACAAATAAATAAACTTTTCCCTAGTTCACATGCTCTTAATTCCTATTCCAAAACTTTTTTTTTTTCAACTTATAAGAACTCAAATTTTAATTGAGACTGTACTCATTATTCAAGGCCTTGTCTCTACTTGAAGAAGAGCTATTCACATTTTCAATAAGTCATAAGATGACAAGCAAAGTTATAATTGGGTTTCTCATAATTGTTTATGTAATTGATCTATAGGACATTTTTGATGTATACTCACACAACACAGATGCACATACAATCAAAATCCAATATAATCCACACAATTTGAAATTTCACCCTCAACGTTATTATTTCTTAGGCTACATTTGTTTTAGCATAAAACATTGTTCTTGTAGGTGTGATAGGCTCGGTAGTATATATATATATATATATAGATATATACTGCCGAGGACATCTAGTAGTCCGAAGACGGGTAAACGCTGCCATGGGAGTCCGCGTTAGTGAATGAAGAAATGAGGTTTGGTCATAAGGGTCTAAGAAGTTGGTTTGAGGAGGAATGCCTCCTCAGCTGAGCAAAGCAGAGGTCCGAAGGTGTGGTCTGCCATCCAGGGCAACGGTCCAAGAAATTCTATTGATAAAGATACACATCATGAAGGCATAGGACAAAGGGGAACTATAAAATATCTAAGAGAAAGCTGCTACTACTGCATTGAATGCTCTATAGCTAACTCTCTAGCCGCATTAATGTGGAAGTGATACCTGAACAGTAATTTTCAACCTTACAGCTACTTTTAGAGACTTTAGGTAAGTGCTGATAGGACAGGGATCAACGTCAGGAACCTAGTCTACACATGGAGGGTGGAGATGAAAGAATGAAGAGAGTATAAAAAAGAAAGAGTACTCTGAGGAGAAGGGATCAGAGAATTGAGAGAAAAACATGATAGGAACAAGAACTGGACTTGTAACCAAGTTCAAAAAAGATATATACAAGAACTGATCTCCTTGAATTGTGCCGAGGACGATTTTCTTTGGATAAAACTAGTTTATCTTTGCTTTCTTGTCATCTGGGCCAACTATAATTGTTATTTAATTCATTAGAGCCTAGTTTTCTAATACACTCTCTACAAATTTATTGTATTAGGCTCTCTAAATCCTTTAACCCTTTGGGCTCAAGGATCAAAATCGTGTCCTTACAGTTCCTATTTTTAAGTGTTTGATTCGACTAAAAATGTTGGTCAATCCAAAATAATTTTGGTTTGACAAGAAACAACATTTTCAAGGGGCATAAATTAATTGTTGGAAAAGGTCTCTCTTCAAATTAGTTTGGAGAGAAACCTTTCAATTCCTCTTATATCTTATTATTAAGTTTTAATTTTGACAATCTAACTGTTGGATTGCATGTTATTATTATATCCTCTATGCTTACAAAATTTCAAGAAGATCAAAGGTCAATTGCTATATCATCAAATAAATGTTTAAATTTCAAGTTTTTGTGGTCTAAAGTTATGCATAAAATATAAGTTTATAGATCGAATTGTAAATAACGTTTGATTTGAATGAAATTTGACATGCAAGTTAAGAACATAAAGAACATGTAATCCAACGGTTAGATTTTTAAAATACGCACTCAATAAAAAAATATATGAGAAGTTTGAAAGATTTTACTCCAAACTAGTTTGGAGAGAAACCTTTTCCTTTCTGATAATATTTTTGGTGGTATTTTGGTTACCAGCCCCTTTTATGTACAACCAAATAATTTTATTTTATTTTTTACTTTTGGTTTTATGTACAAGTCAAACAATAGAAAATGTTTTCTAGAACATTTTAGAAGCGCACTTAAGCACTAGAAACAAGCAATTTTCCTTGAAAATGTTTTCAACTAAGGCTGGGTTTGTTTTGGCTTCAAATCACTTTCAAAAATGCTTTTTCGTAAATGCGGGTGTTTGGTTGCGCATGAAAAATAAATTTTTCGGAAAATATTTTCAGTTGACCGTGTGTTTTAATGGCTTTGACCTGGAAATTGGTTTCAATCAAAATTTTCACTTCAAACTATTTCCGGACTCACATGCAGAGAGAGAGAGAGAGAGCCCATCGCCGGCGACCCACGAGCCTTTGACTTCGCCGGCGACCTAGAGCCTTCGTGCCACGAACCGATCTTTGACTTCGCCGGCGAACCCAGAGCCGAAATCACGCCACAAACCCAGAGCCTTCGACCCACCGATTTTCGACCCAGAGCCTTCGACCCACCGATTTTCGACCTAGAGCCTTCGACCCACCGATCTATGAACCCACGAACCGATCTTCGACCTAGAGCCTTCGACCCATGAGCCTTCGACTTTGTTGGCGACCTAGAGCCTTCGACTTCACCAGAAACCCACGAACCGATCTCTCTCTCTCTCTCTCTCTCTCTCTCTCTCTGTGATTTTAATTTCTGTGTGATTTTGATTTTTTTTGTTGTTGTGGTGGTGTGGGTGGTGGTGTTTTGGTGGTTTTCCTGTTGTGTGGTAGTGGGTTTTGTGTGGGTGGTGGTGGAAAATAGTATTTTCAGAATGTTGCCAAGCACATGAAAATATTTTCTAGAACAATTTTCATAATGCAACAAAACACTTGAAAATATTTTCCTTTCCCGAAAATAGCATTTCTGGAAAATATTTATTTTCCGGAAAATATTTTACATTGAACCAAACACAGCCTAAAAACATTTCCACTTGAAAACATTTTACATTAAAACACAATCTTTCAAATACTAATTAAGATGTAGCTTTTTGCATGAACTTCAAGATGAATCAAGCATACAACTTCTTGCTTAAACTTCAAAGGCGTAATCAAACCATTTATGTATTCATTATTCTTATTATCCAAAATTTATAATTATATAAGTTATTTCAACACATTCATATGAAAATTAGAAAAAGAAGGAGAAAAGTTATATAGTTCAACTAGCTGGCATCTTCTAAAATTTTCAACGAAAACATTTTAGATACAAATCACCTCACCTTCAATTATCGAATTATCAAGAAAATAAGAGTATTTAACTACCCTTCATTAAAAGGGTTAACACACATTTAGCTAATGATTTTGGGTGGCAAACGTTCAAACTAAAAAAAAAAAATTCAAAATCTGGGACATCCTTTGACAAAATTCTCAATAGAAATAATTACTTCATAGACTTTTTATTTATTTATTTATTTATTTTTTTACAATTCACGTAAAACACAAGTAATAATGTTGTGACTTGTGAGTATGAGTGAAAACTTAATCATACTTTTAATTAGCTGAGGATATTGCACATAATTAACTATAAATAAGTAGCAAAGTCATCTATCTACATTTGATTTTTGGATTATTATTATTAAATTTTTTTTGAGAATCGTTTTCATTGGATTTTACGCTTCAAAGTTCAAACCATGAACATTCTAAACTTTGATGAATCATTTGACCAAAAATAAATTCACACCTTAGAGCATTCTTATTAAGCCTCATAAATGCTGTAAATCCTATTTTTTAGCAGTTGAACCCCATAACACTAACCCCATCAAAACTGGTATATTGTAAAATATTTACAATACTGCTATAGTGTGCTCTCATTTTGGAGACCGCACTGTAGCAAGCTGCTATCTTTTTTTAATATTTTTTCTTTGTCTCTTTTCAGACTATCACTATCACTCTCTCATTCTTGTTCTCTCTCATCTCTCTTTCTCAGATTCTCCCTCTAGTGAGTCTAATGGGTCTCGATGACTGCAAGTGGGTCTGGGTTTGACGGTGGTGGGTCCGACGGTGGTGGGGTTGGTTGAGACCTTGGGTTAAGTTGGTTGAGGCCATGGGTTGAAGATCGAGTTGAGGTGAGGATTGGGGAACGAGGTTGAGGTGAGGATCGAGGTTGCTGGGGTGGTGGGTTTTGTGGCGGTTTTGTGGTGGGTTTTCGCTGCGGTTTGTGCCGTGGATTTTTTATTTTGGTGGTTGGGGGTTGAGGTTGTGGTTGGTGGTGGTGGCTGTGGCTATGGCCGTGGCCGTGGTTAGAGGTGATGAGCTTGAAAAGCTCAGGCCATGGAGGTTTTGAGAGCAAATATCAGAGAAATGGTGAAGCTTCTCGGTTTGTGCCGTGGGTTTTTTTTTTTTTTGGTGGTTGGGGTTTGAGGTTGTGGTTGGTGGTGGTGGCTGTGGCCGTGGTTTATCGGTGATGACCTTGAAAAGCTTAGGCCATGGAGGTTTTGAGAGCAAATATCAGAGGGAGGGAAAAGCTTCACTGGGTTGAGAAAGATGGAAAGATAGTGGGCGAGAGAGACAGAGATAGAGGGAGAGTGAGAAATAATAATAAAAAAAGAATAAAAAAAATAAAGAAAGAAATTTAAATGAAGTGTTAAAAAAATAGAAGTTTTAATGTAAGGGATATTGTAAAGTGGTGTGTTATATGTTATAAATATAAGTTTTGCGGTGGTAAATGTTAAATTTTTTAAAAGTCTTGATGAGAATGCTCTTATACCTAACATACAAAAGGTTTATTTTTAAGTGGAATATTTAGTATTTGACTTGTAATGAAATGAAGTATTAGTTTTATTAGGTCAATGTCAACGAAATGACAATATTGACGTGCTTAGGAATTCTTAACATGTGACTAGATATGGTGGACCTGGATCTAATGAGTGATCATACAAATAGTGAAAATGAAATGCGCCAACCGAACCCATTTATATTGAAATTAAACCCATACACATATCAAACAAAGACACATAATAAGTATACAACTATACATTAACTTTTTTTTATATTATAATTTGGAAGGTAACTCGTGCTAACAATATCGTTATCATGATGCAAAAAAAAAATATATATATATATATATCACCAAGACACTAACAACCCAATCCATATTATATGTGTGCGTTTGTCATGGATTATTTTTGCTAACTTATTTTACTATTCAGCTTATTTTTACTATTATTCATGGGCTCGACTGCACTTTTTGGTATTATTCATGAGTCTCACGATACTATTTCAGCTAATTTTTACCTTTATCTACAGTACTTTCAGTAAAAAGTTTTCAGTTTTAGCAACTTAAAAAACTAATATATTTGGACTGAATTATATATATAATGGCCACATGAACAAGAGGTTTAACTAAAAACTAAATTTAAGAAGTAGAAAGAAGAAAGGGTTAGACCTAATATATTTAGTGAGCAGGTGCAACCAATTATGTCATAGTTTTTAATTGAAGAATGAGTCAGCTTATTTGCGAGATGCAATGAACCCACCACACCAGCGAGGGCTCTATTAGTTTTAAGAGATACGGTTGTACTTTGAGATATGCTTTGGGAATCTATACGATTAATGTAAAAAGATTAGATCTAATTTTATATTAGACTCAGAAAATTAGATCTTAGCTGGTTATCATGGAGAAATCATGCACACCTAAAGTAAGATTAAAAAATATATATATATATATATATACACACACACACTGCAAGCCAAAACCATCACTTTGCCAAAGATGGAAATAAGCAAATATAATATGCACTCTGAATTGCAAGAAAAGAAGGGGAAAAAAAAACATAAAATAAACCTTTAATTAGTGGTACTTAATTAGGGTTTTTCTTTCTCTCTTCTAAAAAAAGATGAAGTCTTAGTCTTGAGGCCCATTCTTAAGAATTATAGAGTTATTATAAAAGCTTGATCAACTAATATTAATGAGGATAGTTATAACACCTGGATCATGCATGAACTTGATCTTTCATACACCAACTTGGTTGAAAGATCGTATAATTAGATCATTGGTTCAACCGCCAAGTTAATGCAGGTTGGTGTATTATTATTATTAGAAGATTGTACTACGTATAATTTATATTAATAATTTTGAGTAGAGAAAAAAAAATCATTTACAATTTTAATTTCTAAATTTGATAAAATTGTAAAAAAAAGATTGCGAAAAAAAGGAAGTTAAATCGGATGTAATTGACTAGTTTGGTTAAATTTAGAGATGACAATAGATCAAGAGTGTCTTGTCCTCTCTTTGGAGAAAGGTGGGTTCAGGACAAGTTTGAGGTATTTGGTCATTTTCAATTAAATGGTCTCGACATTAATGAAGTAGAGATGAAAGAGGAAGTGGATAGACATTGTGAGAGAATGCTAAAAGGAAGACAAAGCAAGTGTTTTAGAGATTATAATAGAATATGTAAAAAAAATTACAAGTAAATTATGTATAAAAAAGATTGACTAATATATGTAATTTAAATATTCATAAAATAATATGTATGTACACACATTTGGGATGAGACGGGATGGGACGAGGTAGAATGGGTAAAACTTGTCACCTTTTTGAAGAGGAGAAAACTCGTGCAAGATAGAGCAAGACAAGGTGAATCAAATGGGAGAGAAATTTTGACATCCCTAACTGAGTTACCAAAATAATGTACATGTTGACAATGTGAGGAAGTATATGTCCATATGTATTTATTTTCATTTTTATTTAATACAATTTATTTTCATTTTCATTCTCTTAGGTTTTTGATTTCAAACATTTTTATTGCCAACTCAATTCAACCTCAAATCTAGGTCACCGATATTCAATTGGTTGAATCAATTTGAGTTTGATGAGAAATTATACGAGGTACTTTCTCTTGTCTCATGAATAATAGGTCTCACTAATCAAATTTGTATTCATATAAGAGGAGGGCATGTTGTTGTACTTCGTAAGTATCGAATGATTTTCATAAGCTCACTAACATTTGTGCTTTTCACTTGCCTTAACTTAATGAGCTAGGAATGTAATTGGCTTAACTAGTGAAACCTTTTGTCCAGAAAAAAGAGATTTGAAATTAAATGTTGTCTACATCAAAGAAACAAAAGATTGAAGGAAGGAAGACAACTACCTCACGTAATAAATAAATAAACAAGGTGTCTCTTAGCCAAGAAAAAGCAAATAAATGTGGGTTCTAGTCCATTAAACTAGTAAAGTTTCTTGTTGTCAAATAAGAAATTTGAAATTCGAACCCAATTTACACCAAAAACTAATTAATCTTTTGACTTGGTTATAAAGATAAATAATCATGAAGTGGACAACATAAGTTAAAATTAAGGATGGATATCGGTCGGTTTGATTGGGGTTTAGAGTGTTTTTGAATCGAACCATGTTAATAGGTCTTTTAAAAAATGGAATCCCCGTTGCACCACAAGGATCGGAATTTTGACTACGTCTAGTGGTTGTTTCTATTGATGTGGTCGTTCGGATTCTAATACACATTCATCAAGCTAGATCAAAACCCACAAGAAAATTGAAACCCACAAATTGAAAAGATAGAAACCCATAAATTGAAAAAATTGAAACAAACAAAGCACAAATTGAAACCCATAGATAAAAAAAAAAAACCCGCAAATCAAAATATCAAATTCCACACACAGCAGACAGATCTAAAGATCAACACTATAATTTTCAAAATCTTTTCCTCATGATTTAAGTAGGTGACACTGTGAGAGGTGCTTAATCTTCAATGACTCCGTCCTTGATGGCTCTACTTCTCGATCTTTAGCAATTCTGCAAATTCTGATGATGCTAAGAGGTCACCTCGACGATGCATGTGTTCAACACTATAGGGGCTGGGTATAGTGGGGAGAAATAGAAATGAAAGGGTTGCATGTGAAATATATGGAGAGAAAAAAAAGTGTCTGGGGGAATTTAAATATACGTTAGTTAGTTTAGTGTTGAAAACCTAACGCCTCTGCCGACCACCATCATGTTCATTGTTAGCGACCCCATCTTGCAGTTCGATTAGCTCGGCTCTGGCTTGCATTTCTTTTCATACCAAAGATAATTTGATTACTTACCCTAAATGTGTTTTCATATTTTGAAATAGTTTTATTTTTTTTAATTCTTAGTAATTTTGAATATATCTTTAAATTGTTTTATGATTTATTTATTATCAATAATTTTAAATATATTTTTCTCTATGTATTTGACTAAGCAATCATTCATCCATTAATATATTACTCTACTATGTAATTGGTTTTTTAATTGCTAATGAGTAGAGTTTACAACAAAAATACAAAGTTTGAAATTGTTAAAGAGTCAAGAGATTGAAGGGAAAAAGATTACTGTAGCGATGGAGATGTTAGGGATTTAGTGTTGTGAGAATATAAGAGATAAGTAGTTTTTTTTTTTTTTTTTTGAAAAAAATATTAAGTTTAAAATATCGACCAATTATTGTATTCTTATTTATTTTGGAAGTTCAATTTTATTTTATTTTGACACATTTTTCTATTATACACTCACTAATGGGAATGCTCTTAAATAATATAAAACACATTGAAAAATATGGCTTTCCAAATATCAATTTATCACTAATGTGTAATGATAGTTAGAGCAACCACATCCGCATCAGTCAATGCAAAATTTTTGTCTATTTTGTATAAAAAAAAACATAATTTTTCTGTTTTACATATCCACTTTTACCTTTTACAAAACGCCCACATCAGTTTGTCTATTCTACATTCTCTATTATTTAAATGATATTTTTCTCACATTTTTATTATTATTTCACATCTACCCATGGCCCACCAACTTTAACTCACATCTACCCATTTTCTCTTTTCTCTGAATACTTTCCTTTCCTTTTCTCATTATTCTTCTTTCTTTTTTCGTATTTTTTTTTTCTTCTCCCAAGGCAAAGGCTCAAATCAATACCAAAACAAAACCCACAAAATTCTCATTAATCAATACCATTGATGATGGGAGGGGCAAATTTGAGTAGCTCAAGTTTTCATATCAGATCTCTCTCTCACGCTCGTCGAATCTCAAAGATTTGAAGTAATCCCTCTCTCCGTCGAAGCTTGCATTGTAAGATCTCTCTCATTCGATTTCAAGCGTTCTGCCGCCATTGGGTTTGTATTTGATTTTGATTTTGGGTTTGGGTTACTGGGTTTTTAATTGATGGTTTAATTTTGAGTTGATTTTTTGTGGATTTTGGGTTGATTAGGTTTGATTTTTTTTTTTTTTTTTTTTTCTATTTTGGGTTTCCGTTGTTTTAATGGGTTTTGGTGGTGGTGGTTGTTTTAACAGGTGATTGTGATGGTGGTTGGGTGGTGATGGTTGGACGGTGTTGGGTGGATGGTGGGTGTGTTTGTGTGTATCAAAGGAAGACGAAGATGAAGAGGGAGAGAAGATGCCTGAGTTGGTTTTGCAGATGGAGAAGAGAGAGAAAAAAAAGAAGCAAAATGTGAAATTAATAAAATATTAATATGCAAAACTATAATAACCGTGCATACATGCATAGCAATTTGTATACATGCACAATATTTTTTTTTTTTTTTTTGATAGGATATATGCATAATTTCGCAAATACTGATGCGGGTGTTTTTTTTTTTTGGTTAAAATGTGTAAAATTAACCACTTTTTGTATTTTGCACAATTTTACAACCTTTGATGCGGTTGCTCTTAAAAAGATCTATGGGGAACATTGCAAGCAAATTATTATTTTATACATTTTGGACGACCACACGTCCTTGAAAATTCTAGCGCATCTTGCAGTTTTGCCGACCACCATCATGTTCACTGTTAGCGCATCTTGTAGTAAGATTAGCTCAGCTCCGGCTTGGTTCGTTGGTCTAGACTGGTTGTTGAACACCCCTAGTTAAAATTTTGCAACATCTATAAGTAAATAATAATAAAAAAGAATAGAAAAAGAAAAAAGAAAATTAATAGTCTTCACCTAGATTTAATCATTTAATCCTAGATCTAAATCTTAAGGATGTCATACCCTCACACCTTTAACGAAAAAAGAAAATTGAGTAAGTCAATATGAAAGTTAAAAACTCTTCTTTTTTTTTTTTTCTTGGTTGAGGGGGTAAAAACTCTTTTTCCAAGTCCGAATTTCTCATCCAATTTATAGCAAATCATAATTTCTAACCAACAAAAGAAATTGGAAATCATATATAATTATATATTGCTCCACGAGGAACCATCGTTAGGTCAACCCTTCAACTAAATGATAAAACGAGATCTTGTTTAGCACATGAGTAGATATGGTGGGGCTTTTGATCGATACTTGATTAGTATAGTTATTATGTAGTTCTTTGGGAGTAATTGTTCTATTGTTGCATACTACAAGTCTACAAGCTCAAAAGCCAACTATTGCCGTCCTTCATTTTTTTTTTTCCACAAAACAATAAAATTCAGACCAATTATAATTTTGTCAAATCCTTAAATATAATATAATAAATACCTCATGACTGTTTTTTTTTTTTTTTTGGTTATTTATTTATTTATATTTATGAGACCTCATGAGTGTTATGTCTATATTTATTTAAATTGATGTGATTTGAAATTAGCGTATCTGTTATATAATTATTATTCTTTAATATCAAGTCAAAAGTCTAATTGAATTTTGAATCTTTGATATAGACGGCTTTGAACCTAGATTAGTAAACATCAATTTTTTTTTTTTTTGAAAATGATTAGTAAACATTCTTATCCATCATAACAATTACTAAAAAGGGAGAGTTTTTAGTAAACAGCTTCATAAATTTCGTTGAGTTTGTTCAAATGCCAAAATAAGAAAATAAAAAAAAAATTGTAAGTTACCAAGTCAGGAGAGAGTATTAAGTGTTCTAGTTGATAAATTACTAGTTGTCTCAAAAGCCCCAACGCATAAGATTTTTAATTTTAACATTTTAATGGAAGGAAGAGTGAAAACATGGATCGAACTCAAGATGTTCGGCTTTAATACTAAGATAAATTACCTATTGTTGCATAAATTTGAACAGTTAAAAAATGATGCATTTCATCATTTAATTATAATTCTATCACTAGTGACCACAATAGTGCATTAACTATAATAGCTCTGGGTTTTTGATAAATGTAAACAAGTGAATTAAACCCTACTCAATCTGCTACTCCGCTACAAGGGGTCAAGGCAAGATTAACATGCATTAATATTAATTACCAGTTGGATCAATTTAGTTAATAAAATAAAAAAAAGGTTTAGAGCTTAGTGGGAAGTGCGGTGAAGACTGCTTTATTAATTAAGTAATTTATTTGGTTTACAGTTCTTAATAGTATTTGGACATAACCTCGAACGGCAATTTTGAGAGATGCTCATGGAGATCGATTTCGAGATTATACTATTTCGAGGAAAAAGGCTACATTTGATTTTACCGTCTTCTTTTAACAAGCTATATTATATATGTAATGGACCAAATTAATAATTTATACAATACCCTAAAGAAAGCGAAATAGAATAATTGCATAAATCCCTAATCCCTTTGGCCAATGTTGGAAACTTTACAAAGCAATTCATACTTTTTTTTAAGTCAAAAAGGTTAAAAAGTAACCATATGGGGATTAGAGTTGGTCATAAAAAAAATGACACTAAATTTCATATATAATAAGATCTACCATTGGGGTTGTGTTTAATGGCTTTGGAGTTGTATGCTTTCTTTTTTAGAATGAAGCCCTTATTTCAAACCAAGTAAAAATATCGTTAAAAAATAGAATGTATTCCTACATTTCTTTAAAAAAAAAAAAAAACATATATGATATACTGTGAAGCCACAAGATTTTAAGATACATTATTTGTTATTCCAAACAGTCTTTATACCGAATTTAGATGTGTGACTTATTTGTTATTTGTGAGTTCCAATTAGTTGAATTAGTAAAATTTTTAATAGTTGAATAAGATATCTGGGATTCAATCTCAGTTTACACCAAAAATCGATTGGTGTTTTGATCTGATGATAAAAAGTTATCATCAGGAGTGGACATTATATGTTGAAATTCTCTTAAAAAAAATAGAATCTTCTTGAATTCACAAATTTTTTTTTTTTTGAAAGATGTTGAATTCACAATTATACTTTGACTTAAGAAACTTTTCTTTAGGGGGTCATATTAATTTTTATTTAAAAGGTGAACTTGTGTGCCAGCCCCATTGACGAACCGAAAGCCATTGTTGACACTCACTAATACAGGAAGTCTATAAATTTTATTTATTTATTTATTTTTGGTTATGTTTTAAATTTAATTATTTAGACTGTACACAAATGCAAAAGTCAAGTTACCGGTTATCATTGCACACTAGCAAATTGCAGTAGTTATGGCTGATTTAATGGGACAAATGGTCCCAGACCCAGTCTCTTACTCCAACGAAAGATTTTGGTATTCAAAACGAAGGATCCTTCACACGTTTGGATTTTTTCAAACATCATGATTCTTGCCGGGTATTGTGGGTCAGGGCTGCTTTTACATAAAACAACAATTAAGAAAAATGTTTTGTGGGGTTCACCATTTCATGCCTTAGTTTGAATAAGAAAATCCTTAAGCCCAAAGAAATTCTGGTACAGAAATGGACCTATAACCAACGAATCCATTTACTTCTTCGAATCAATTGGTAACTAATTACTTTTATAATAAATAAAGGGAAAAAATTAACGAATGATATTAATTTATAAATTATTTTTTAAAAAAATTTATGAGAAAAAAAAATTAACTTTTTAAATAATTTTTTATATTTTTCATAAAAATAATATTAAAATTTTTTTAAAATAATTTGTTGACAAATATCTTTAGACTACCCACTAACGTTAACCAAACCCATAAATAAATATATAATAATGCTATTAAGTTTACACCTTTTGCATGTGAGTGCACCATTCACTTTAGGTCAAGAAATTTTTAGACCAACCATTATTATTACTCAGCTATACCCATATGCATATTTTTATCCTAGCTATTTGTAACAAGGAGAGGCTGTTATAAATTCAAATAAATTGAAAAAAAAACAAAAAAAAAAACCCATAATCTATGGTACATGGTCAAATTGTTAAAAAATACCTCCTTTGACATGCCTATTGCCTTGGTTGCAAGGGTCATGTCGCTCAGAGTATATAATTAATGTTTCAATTATTATTCTTTTGGATCTTAACAATAAAGAAATGGTTCCTTTCTTATCAAAAAAGAAAAGAAGAAATGGCTCTAAAAAAATCTGCTTTCCCATAACTAGAAGAGAATTGGCTCAAATGAGTGAATGACCACACTGCTATCCTCAATTTTTGTGGTTTGCAATAAGAAGAGAAAGTAAGACTTTTTGGATGAGTGCCAATTTTACCTATGTTTTTAATAGAGGTGGGTAATGCGAGATAAACGAAGCTAATTTCAAATAGGTAAAATACCAATTTTCAAATCACAGATAGGTAAAATGTTTTTCAGAAAGTACCGAGTGAGATTTTTATTTTTGATAAATCGATTGTTTTGGGATGGGAGAAACAAAAAATTCTAGGCAAGCTTATCTTTGTATAAACTTAGCTAATTATAAAGCTCTCTTTTGACGATTGAACTTGTGCTTCAATGAAATGGTGGGAACTTCAATCTTGAGCCTAAATTGATGACAAAATAATTTAGGCCCATTAATCGAGCAAACAATGGCTAGTTTTTTTTTTTTATTTTTTTATTTTTATTTTTTATTTTAAAAGAGCCCATATAAGCCGAATTTGTTTAGATATCAAACAGGCTTACTGGTCTTGGATATGAAGCTTCGCCTTCTATAAATCAGAAATTGGCCGAGAGTCACAGAGTTGAGCTAAATCAGTGTTTTTCCAGATCCGTTTTAGTGCAATCCTTAAAAAGATCAGAAAACATTGATGTCCTAGTATGGGAAAAGCCTATGTAATTGTCAAAGGGCCATCCCAACGTTGTCCCATATTTTAATTGGGCTATAGTTTGGGCTTCGATTAATGAGAAACTCTATAAGGTCCATTAACTTGGCAAACATTGGTTTTAAGGCCAGAAACATTAAAGCCTAGGCGTCCAAATAAGCTAGTTTGGTTCTCCGAGTTCATACTTCATTGATACGCTTAATGGGGTATGCTAAAGTATTTGGGGGTTTTACAATTTCTAACCAAGTAACTATTGTGACACCCCCAAATTCACAAGTTTATGTGTCGAGTTGTGATTGCTAGGTTGATATGACATGTATGCTAGATGTATGTTAGGGTATACTATGATAGATGAATGATTAGGTCTTTTTGAGATAATTGATGTCATGATGTATGTTCAGATGTGTGCTAGTGTGTGTGTGAGTTAGAATGCAATATTGAGTGTGCCTTTAATAGGGTTAAGACATAAGACACAATGAGAGGAAGCCAATCCTAGGGTTGGGCGGTTTTGGGTGGCTAACACCTTTCCAAAACCGTATATAAACTCCAAATCCATATCTTTGGTAGTAAGATCAAAAAGTTTGAGAGGACACTATATATATAGTTCTTAGACCATTGTAAAAAGTAGGTTGCGACTCCCCATTGTGTCCACACAGCATCTTGTTTTCATGTTTTTTCTTGTAGGTCTATGGTTCCTTGCTCTCCTCGTTCCCTCTATGTCAATTTTCTATTTGTCTTCGGTCAAGTTTTTTGGCTTTTTATGCCATTTGACAATTGTGTCAAAAAAGGGGAGAAATTTGAGATTTGAATGTCTTTCCTCAAAGAGAGTAACAAATTTAGGGGGAGAATTTCATGTTAAAGGAAAGAAAATCTTTGACGTAACTAACTTAGGGGGAGAGTTAGTTTGATATACTTTGAAATTGAAATATTTTCACATGTGTATCTTTGTGCTTCGTTCACATGCTATGATTGAGATATTCTTGTTTATTCTGCAAGCATTGTGAATAAAAGTTTTCTTGAGCTTATTTATTTAACTTGCCAATGTTTTCCACATGGTACCTTGATACTTCATCCGTCGGCTAGAGAGCGGGGCTATTCTTCTTCCGGGGAGGCAAAGTCATCCCCTTTACTGATCGAACCCTTAGTTTGGAGGACTTCGTTAACATGTTACGAGGCTCCAGTCTTTGGCAGGTCACCATTACTTTACTTAGAAAGGCGAACATCTGGGCAAGGGAAAGGGCAATGCGCCTGGTGCAAATGGATTTCTTTTTTTATGATATACCAATCAGAATGGAGGACCCTACCTATGTAGTGATTCTATCTTGTTTAGTGCCTTTTAGGAAAGACAAGTTAAAGCCAAGTCAAGATTCCAAGCCTTCTTCTTGCAACAACTTCCAAGGTTCAGATTTTTTAGACTAGACTTATTTTTTTTTGTAATCTTGAGTAGAATGTATTCTAGGACATTTAATGTATTCTTGTTGTTTTGTCACGGATTGCCATAGGGGGAGATTGTTAGATTTATATTTTTATGTAATTGGCATTTCCTATGATAAAATGCATTTTACTTATATTTGAGCAAATCTAAGTAAGTTCAAGATGAGCATTACAAGTGGTTACATTGAAGACAAGAAGATTACTCAAGAACTGCTCAAGAAAAACTAAATCAGCAAGTTTCGATACCTCCTTGATACCTGTCGATCTATCAAAATTTATTAGAGCTCAATACCTGTCTTGGTACCTCTCGATCTCTTGAGCTTACGGGATTTTTTATATGGCCTGTAACGTTTTGATTCTTAAAGGCTATTTGTTTATGGGTTTGCATAATCCTTATAGGACTAGGAAAGCCCAAGGTTTGTATAAATCTGATTGGAATAGGAGAGCCTATTTAAAAAGTCGATTAAGCTCCTATTTAAAAAAGGAGGTGGAGAAAGAAAACCCCTAGAAAGTGATGAGAATGCAAAATGTCATATTTTTCTCCATTAATGTTTAGTCTTTTATATTTATTTGGTGCCTAAATGTACTCATTATTCTTATATTTTGATTTAGGATGCAAATGGAGGCATTAAGTGCAAAACGTAGTTAATTGGGCGATTCTGGCCAGCTTTGATATCGTTTCGTAATCTGGGCATAACTCTCTCATCCAAGCTCCGATTGAGATGATTCAAGATGCTGTGGAACGCCAAGACAAATATCTACAACTTTTATGTTTTGAGTTTTGAGAGATACGGGATGCATCAAGGTCGAAATCGGGCTTGAAGTTGCTGCACCTGCACTGCTGACGTTCTGGAATGTTCCTTTGCCTGAAATTCTAATACGCGGATTTGATGCGGTTTATTTTTGGAAGCCTCCAGATCTGATGCACGAAATTTTCAGTTGAAAAACACCACTTTCCTAGTTATATTAGGACTTTGTTTTATTTTTAATATTTTTCCTTAATTAGTCAGATTTGGATATTATTATTTAGAATATTTTTAGGAGATTTTGTAGGCTTGGAAAAGGGGGAATTAACGTGTAAAAGGGGGAGGAGAAATTAGAATTACATACACACGCCTCTCTCTCCCCTCTTCTCTAATTTTCTCCTTTGAGTATCTGTCATGGCTTTGCGTGGCTAAAACTTTTATACTTAGTTGAAGGAAATTGAAGCCTCGGAATCAATAAAACTATGAGATCTAATTTGTTTTTATTGTTCAATTTATACTTTGAATATCAGATGTTCTTCTATGCCTATTTTTATGATTGTCTCGTTTAATTACTAGGAGGCCTACTAGTTCATTATCCGTTGCAATCTACTGCTAGGTTAGATATCAAATCCGTAATTGTTTGATCCCTCTAATTTGTGAAGCAACTAAGATTTAATGATTTGCTATGTCAGAAATTATTAGATCTTAGGAAGAATGCTCGACTAAATTAAATGCAACTGCTTGTGTTTGTGTTGTTTAGCTTTATTGATCTCTCTAGTTCTTAAAGCTGTTACTAGATTAAACGTTTAGCGCTTGTCTTGGGTTGTTTAGTAGTTAGGGTTAATTAGATCGCTTGTTTTCTAATTAACCACGACTAAGGAGAGATAGGAAAATAGTTCCAAAGTGTGAATTGATATATATTTGCATCGATGATCAGTTGTAAAATTTCGATAGTGGATGTTGACTTGAACCAAGGTTTATTCTCTTGATTGATTTTGATACTTTAATTTGAATTGTTCCTTAGTTGTTTTTCTTAAAATTGTTTTCATTTACTCAAACCCCCCCTCCTCCTTGTTTATGTAGCATAAAACTAGGCTAGATACTCTCCATGGGAACAATCTTTACTCGCATTACTACATATATTTTTAGGAGTATAGGTTTTATTTTTGGTTGCCTGCAACAGCACACCAGAAAGTTTCATAAGGTTTTCTTTTTGAACCCTAGCCTTCACCTACAGAAGAAAGAATTCTTGCTGCGTTTCTTGTACGTCTTTGGGTTCTGTAACCAAGCAAATTCTTTAGCACCAACATTGAAGATCTAATTGGTGTTTCTATGTGAAGCTATTACAAATCAACTATAGCAATCAAAGGGTACTGGGATTCGTGTAAAGGAGTTAGTCACAAATTGGAGATTTATGTAACAAAGAAAAGAAGTCTGTTACAAGATCAAGTTCAATTGGATATTAGAGCAGGTTCAACTGTAGGTTGGTATTTTAGGATAGACCAGGGTAGTGGTAAGATTTCTCATACTTATAACCGCTTGATTATTGATTAGTGGATTCTTGGGAGTGGTAACCTTAAATTCACTTTGTGTGGTTTTTGCTTTGCGAGAGATTTTTTCCATTTGTTAACAAATTATTGTGTTAATTTAATTTCTGCTGCATTTAGTTTATTTGGTGATTTGTTAGTGCCTCCATAATTTGCATGTAATTCAACCTAATTAATAAACTTGGATAATTGAATTAATTAACTGAGGTCAATCTATCTTAACCCAACATATTGTAAGCACAGTAAGGAATGTGGTTTTCCAAGTAACAATTTATCGCTAATGTGAAGAGAAAATTTTCAAGATTTATTGAGAAAATTGCAAGGACGATTTGGACGGCTGCACATCCTTGAAAATACTATCATGAACTTGTATAGTTATAAGTTATAGCTATGTAGATCCTCCATTAAAAATATTAGGAAATAGATGCCCTTGCATTATAGCAATGGTGGTCTTACTTCTCTATCTTATGTAGTTATCATTATTACTTTTTTTTTTTTTTTTTTTTTTTTGTAAAAGGAAATAATGACATAAAGATTCAGACTTAGTAATGTGCAAGACTTTTACTATGGTATAAATTTGCATTGCTATGGCTTCTGCATCATTTTTGAAAGTGAAATCATGTAGAAAATTGGTTACAAATTAAAATCGGCTAAAAGGTTAGACTATTTTAAGCATAGCAAGGAGTGTGGCTTTCCAAGTAACAATCTTTCACTAATTTTAGAGACAATTATCAAGAACTTGATACAGGAAAATTGCAAGGAAAGTCTATTAATATTATTTCATACATATGCTTTGACATGAAAGTGTTAACAAATGATTTAATAAGAATTTAGGCATGGGTTAACCTTAAAAGAATGTAGAACAAAATTGCAAAGAGAATTTATTAGTCAATCATTGTTTAAAAAATAAAATCAAGATTAATCAAGACTTTCTCTTGTATAATTTACAATAGACAAACATGCAATCCTTTAATCCACTTGCCTTTGATAAAAAAACCGAGAGGTTGGGGGAGGGGCTGGTTATAGAAAAGACAATAAAAGAAAAGAGTTAAAAAAAATATAAAGACTAGAATGATATAGTTTTGTGGCAAGAAGGGATAAATGAGTTTCTCAACTCTTTTGAGATGCAGGCCTTTCTACTAATCGATTATTTAAAACTTAAAACTCAAAATCTAGTATAGATATTATGGCCCCATTTGGTATACCTATTCAAACACATGTTTTTAGTTTTTAAACAATATTACACGTATTTTCACACACTTTTTCACTCACACGTATTTCTATACATGTTTTCAAATACATGTTTTCAGTTTTTAAGTACATGTACCAAACACCTTCTACATTTCCGTGTATTCCAAACTATGGTTCATTTTTTTTTTTTTTTTTTTATTTTACATTTCTTTCATTCTTTTGTTATCTTATCTAAATGCTCTTCTAGGATCAAAGTAGGTATAGTATGGATAGGAGGCCTATTATTTTAAACAGTCTCATTGCACAAGTGATGAAACAAAGCTACCGTATAGCTTGACCCTACAACAAAAAGTCAACGACTTACTCCTTGAAAGTTGATTTTTTTTTTTTTTTTTTTTTTTTTTTTTTTTTTTTTTTTTTTTAAAGTTGAATCTTGAGACCCACTATCTATTTAAACTTCTTTAAGTTTGACTAAATATCATGAAAAACTACTTTGGTTTGGTTGATACTTGACAATAACGAAATGGATAGTAGTTAGGGGTGTCAATTCGGGTTAGCATGTCGGGTCGAGGTAGGGGTATTCGACTAAATGGCTCAACCCTAACCCGATCCATTTAGTAATCGTGTCATGATCTTTCAACCCTAACCCGACCTGTTAATAAGGCAGGTGGACCTGACCTAATCCATTTGACACGCTTAATAAATGAGTCGTGTTGGGTTGACACAAATGTAACATAACCCATTTCAACCTACATAAAATTAAATATAACATCAATCTAGAAATAATTTTTTTTACATCCTAAAAGCAATGCATACGCTTCAAATCTTCAACCCACATTCAAAATAATATAGTTCAATAAAAATATAACATTTATCTAGAAATAAGTTCTTTACACTCTAAAAGAAGTGCATACACTTCAACCCAAATTCAAAATAATATAGTTTAACAAAAATAAAATAACACAGTTCAACAAAAATATAATATTCTTGGAACTTGCCAAATGCTAAGTATCAATATTAAAAGAATTGTAGCAAATAGTAGACTAAAGTTTATACAACAAAAACATTATGTAGAAAAAATTACTGCAGAATTTTAAAATACCAAGAAAACGGTTTTCTTTAATTCTAAAACTCATTAAACACATTAGAGAGAGAGAGAGAGAGAGAGAAAGAGAGAGAGAGCAATAATCGGTTTGAGACTTTGAGTTTGAGAATTGAGTGTGAGACTATAAGATAGTAGAGTGAGTAGTACGGCTGAAATAAAAAAAAATAAAATTAGATATTTATAAGAAGGTTTAGAGATTTAGGGTTTGTAGGGTTTAGAGATCTAGGGTTTGTAAAGTTTCAATTTCCAATTATATCCCTCATAAGTTTTTGTAATTATTCACTTTTCTTTTTAAATTTAAAATATATGTTGGATATAAAAAGTATATGACAAATCTAAAATAAAATGAATATTTATTTGTTATATGAGATAAACGGGTTGTGTTAAGTGGATCGTTTTGAGTTGACACAAATAAATTGGCTTGTCAAATGTGTCTATTGCGGGTTACGCAGGTTGACCCGCTTATGACATGTTTCTTATTGTGTCACTTTCGGGTCGACCTCTTTATGACCCAAACCCATTAAGGCTCAATCCTAACCCACAAAAATCCTTGTCAGGTTCGTGTCTTATTTGCAGGTTGGGTCGAACATTGACACCCCTAATAGTAGTTCCAAAGGCCATGTACACGGTATTTATAATTGGCTTTAATTTATTATTATTATTATTATTATTATTATTATTATATATCCATAACACTTACACTATTATAAAACCAGAAGAGTCCAAAGGTATATTTACATGTAGATTATTATTATTATTTTTTTGGATAACTTTACATGTAGATTATTGTATTAATTATTAAACCAGAAGATTTTTTTTTTTTTTTTTTTGCTAAACAACTAGAAGAATCTTATAACTGGGTAACTTAATACTATAATTTACTTGTAAATCTTCCTTTAGACTGTTATCATATTATAGCTTTATTATCAGACTAAAATATCAATCAGTTTTAGGTGTAGTTGAAGATTGAACTTAAAATCTCTTATACAACCATAAGAGAGATTTTACCAGTTGAGCTAACTGGAACTTACAAATTCCTAAATTTTAGTTAAACTAGCATGTGTGATGATGCTAGTTTATAACGGCGTTTTGTTTTGTTTTGATTTTTTTTTAAATCTTAATTTGGGTAAATTAATAAAAAAAAAATGATAAAATGCAAAACTGACATTCTAAGTTTATTTAGATTTCATTTTAGTCATCTAATTTATTTTTGTTTATTTTAGTCCTCTAACTTTCAAATTTTTTCAATTAAGACTTTTTCATCAACTTTTGCTATATGTTGTGGTTAATTTTTCAATTTTATAAATTTTTCTTCAAAATTTTTAAATTAAAAAAAATCAATTAATGATTGAAAAATATTTTTTAGATTTTTTTTTTTAAATTTTAACAAAAGTTAACGGAAAGATCTTAATTAAATAAATCGAAATTTAGAGGACTGAAATGAACAAAAACAAAGTTAAAAGATTAAAATAAACTCTAAAAAAAAAAGTTAGAAAATTAGGATTGCATTCTAGTAATTAAAAAAAAAAAAAAAAAAAAAAGCTTTATTAGGTCAATAAAAAAAAAAAAAAAAATCTAAATTAAACCTTTATCGATCTTATCGATCAATTCAAAGCCGCATAAATTAGAATTCAGAAACCCAAATCTGGTTGAATATCAGTCGATCTTAATCAAACCGCCGATGTATCGATCTATACAGTTGTCCCACCGTCTCCCCGACGATCTCGTCTACGACATCCTGACTCGGCTGCCAGTGAAATCCTTAATCCGATTCAGTTGCGTTTCCAGATCTTGGTACTGCACAATCACCGACTCCGATTTCATTACCAAACACTTAGACCGAGCAAACTTATTATCCAATAACAACAATGGTTGCCTGTTATGTAATCCATTTAGAAATGGTCAATATTCATCTTGCGATTATTTGTGTACGTTTGTTTGCAATACCTACCGCACATTGACGGAGATTTCTAGGTTTGAATTTCCTTCTTATGGTGGGGATTTGATTGGTTTCTCTAATGGCATTATCTGCCTAGCTAATTATGACGAAGAATCTAGTCACATATTATATTTGTGGAATCCAAGTATTAGAAAGTTTAAGAAGCTTCTAGCTACTCCCTTGATTGAGCCTTTTGATGAATGTGCTTTTGGTTTTGGCTATCATTCTCAAAACAATGACTACAAGATTCTGAGATTTGTGTATATTTGGATCGATCACGGAGTAAAAGTTCGGCCTGCTGAGGCTGAGATTTACACATTGAGTACGGATTCGTGGAGAAGGGTTGTGATATCGGTGGAGTCATTTTGTGGGACTGGACCTAATGAATCAGTTGATTATATTGAATCGTCACTCTGTATATTCTTTAATGGAGCTTTGCACTCTATAGCATATTCTCGGGGTCATAGATTCATTTTGTCATTTGATGTCAATGACGAGAGATTCTGTAAGATATTGCTGCCTCCAAATTACTTGGATGGAGTTTATGTGGATGCTGAAAGTCTTGCAGTGTTCAAGGGATCACTTGCTTTAATTGTTTTCGGTGAAGATGTAGCTGAGAATAGTAACATATGCCACATATGGGTGATGAAGGAGTATGGTGTGGTCGAGTCTTGGACTAAAAGAAGTGTACCGACGGCGATGGGAAAAGTTGAACGCCTTTTTGGCTGCACCATCAATGGGGAACTTCTGATTGAGATGTTTGGCCACACTCTAAGCCTTGCATTTGACCCTGAGAGTTTAAATGAGGAAATTCTTAGAATTCCAGAGCCTGCATGTATGATTTACACTGCTAATTTTGTGGAGAGCCTAGTTTTACTTGATGGGCTAAACATCTCATCTCAATCAAAAAATTCGTAAGTTGGAGTTTCTAGCAAGGTAGTCATCTTTTTTAAGTTCATATTGATAACTAATTTGTTTTGAGGTATTGTATTCAGCTTCTAGAAAGCTTTGTTATCTATGTGCTTTGAAAAAAATGAATCTGTTACAATCTTGTATTATCTCTGGGTTTGTTCTAGGCATGAAAGTGTTGCTTTTGATGTAGAAATCTAAAAAAATTATTAAAAAGAAATAGAGCTCTTTGGGGACAATGGCTATTATTCGTAAATTGAATTTTTGTGAGAAATGTTGTGCCCATTCTCTAATATGGCATGACACTTTAAAACATACTTTTTTTTGGTGAGTGTCACCACTAAACATACATGCCAACATAATCTCATTTTATCGGTCATGACTTAGTGAGTACTAGTTTTGGAGTCAGATTGACAAATAAAATTTGTTTTGCCTATAAAATGTTGATTCTTTGTGATGGGTATACATCTAGCGACCATGTTTCTCTCTCAAATGGTAGGTAGAAATGAATTATCTTACTACTATGCTTGTAGAAGATCATTTGATGCATGCACTGGATGCATGAGATGCTGTCAAAGCCAAAAAGAGGCTTTTGGAAGGACTTCTTTCTAACAAATTAAAAGCAGCCACTGTAGAATATAAGAAATTAACAATCGGGATGAACTAACTAATTCTGTGTTGCCTTCACTTTCTACTTATTGACCATCTGATTTATCAATGTTATTTATCTTCAAAAATAAAACTCTATTCCCAAAATTTATGGCTACAATTATACATTATCTTCCCCATCTTGAAATCATGAATGTAAACCTAGTCAATATTATCTGGGTTTTTTCCCCTCAGCTTCATTCTACTCAAATTATCTAAGCTTCCTTAAGCTAGTATATTGTGTGAAAACTAATATGGTGTATTCTATGACTTCCAAAGAGTCAATAGTCATTCCTTGATCTATATCATCCATTTGGAAATATGTAGTGGGATGCATGGCAACTTGTATCTTTTAGAGGTGAAGTGTTTATCTTTTGGGAGAATTTCTTCAACAATTAACATAAATCAATACTAAAAAATATGTGATAGGGTGTTTGGTTCTGAACATTATATTTTAATGGCTTATGGGTTGTCTGAATCTACCATTCTTATTCAAATACTAATGTTGTGCTATGTTCCTACAAAACTTCCAAAATAGTTAGCCATTGTATAAGAATTTTAGCAGAGAAAGCATATTGCACAGATGTCACTAGCACCATCAACAAGTGTAAATAATTATCAAGAAATTTTTTTTAGGTTGGCAACCAAATAATTATTAGGTAGGATCCAAATTGAGGAAAATACTTCAAACGAAACTATGCATTGGATGGCATTTGCTTCTAGGGGATCCTACATGTTCACTTAGTATTTTGATGTGATTGGGGAAAGATTCCGAGAGATAGTGCTCCTTGGCAATCACTTCAGTGGAATCCCTAGAAATTTTAACAGTATTATGGTATCCAAGGGATTTCTGGCTTTGATTAATTTTGGTGAAGGTGAAGCAATTGTAGGGAGTGGGATATGTGGCATATGGGTCATGAAGGAGTATGGTTGCATTGAGTCTTGGACTAAACAAGTTGTACTACCACTACATCAAGTTTCTCAGTTCTTTGGGTTTGTTAACAATGACGAAATTCTAATTGACAGATTTGGCAGGCTTGTGTCTTTAAACTCTTTGTATCTATATGAGTACAATCTGGGTATCATATAAGCCAACATGGATTTTGTATACAACTACTTACATAGAGTGTTTAGTTTTACTTCATGGGGCAAATGCAAATTATGTGAATTCGGAGAAGAAAGTCATTTTTCGTAGCATACGAAAGTTATTGGAAGATTTTTTTCATCCTATTCAACATGAAGCAAATAATTTTTTCTTGGGTCCTTTGTTTCCTATTGCTATACGTTTGAAGTATTCCTTTATGTTTAGATTGTTATGCATGTGACAATCCCTAGCTCTTCAGCTTGGGATATAATTAGACTTGAGCATCCTCATGTTCAGTGGTGGAAATTGATTTGGTTCCCAAACTCCATTCCAAAACCTTCGTCCTTCATTGGCTTTCTCTTAAGAATAGGTTGTCTTCCTATGAATTTAGGCTTCTCTATTGGGAGTATAAGGGTTATGTCCCTTGTGTTTTATGCATAAATCAACTAGAGAACAGGGACCATTTATTATTTCAATTCCTTTTATCTAAAAGAATTTGGGTTCATGTGAGGCATTTATTCCTAGGAAATAACCCTTGCTTTTGTTCGAATGATGTTATCCAAATTCAATGGTGTATAAATGATATGAATGATGAGAGATTTAATATCGGAACTTGAAAGCTGGCACTTTCTGCTGCTATATATCATATATAGCTTCAGGCAAATGCTTGCGCTTACAACGGTTCTATTAAATTCGAGGACGTGATCTTGAAGACAATTAAGTTGGATATCAAGGTCTGAGTTGATTTCTGCGAGGAGTGAAGGCTTTGCCAGTCAGTAAGTTAATTTGTGTTAATTGGGATGACTCTGCCAATGTATTTGGTCCTTGTATGTCCTGTGAAAGTTGTAAAAGGTTTTGCTTTGTTGTTGGTTAGTTCAGATCTTTCTTTGTTGTTTCTTCCTCCGTTTCCTTGTTAGAAGTGTGGTTGGTGTGGTGTTATTTTGTATCCTGTTTGTTTTCCTCAGCTTTTAGGTTGTGTGCCTTCTGTACAATAGTTAGTAGTCCTTGGCGGCTTGTTCAATGAATTATTCATTCCAAAAAATTGATTTAACACAATTTCATTTCATTTGTGTTGTTGTGACTCAAAGTTGTGGGGAAAAAATGGATATGCTTAAGCTCTTAGGCTGCAACCTGATAAGTTTTCCATTAGATAAGGGCGGAATAGAAAATAAGTTGTACGCTTTATATAGTTGGTAGAGATCCTGTTTTAGCTCCTTCAAATTGGAAGTAATTATTGAATTGCCTAAACCACTCCCCATCTCTAACTCTAAGGATGTCAAACTTGTAGTTGAATGCCCTAATTTTATATCAGTTTGGTGTTTGGAATTTTCTTCCTTTTCTTTCTTTTGGGGTGAATCCTTTGGTGAAAGTCATGATTTTTGGAACGTCTGGGTTTACAACAACCAACTTACCCCTAAAATAAAATAAAATAAAAGGACATGCAATTTATGCACTCTCATGTCACTTGTTGAAAATATTATGTTATTAGACCATTTCATGAACCATAGCTCTCACAATATGTGGATCTTATAGGTGTATGGGGCTTGTTACGAGATTATCTCATAAGATACTTTCCTTATTTTTTATTTTTTGAGAGTTTCACAATCTATGATAGCTATTTATTTTTAGACCAAGACATCAATCGGTTTTTGGGGCAAGCAGAAATTGAACTCCAGGTCTTTTATTTAACAATTAGAGACTTTACCAGTTGAGCTAACTGAAACCCATACTTTCCTTACTTGTTGATATCAAGTAAGAGGAACATGTGTAGATTGGCTTAACTATTGGTCTACATCATTTATGGAGAGAAATTAAATAATTCAGAATGGGGGAGTATAGCATGAGATATAAATTTTAAAGCTTGTCATGGCTAATGTGACTGAAGGTCTTAGCCGCAAATTAACACAAACCTCAATACTTATTTCAGTCATCCTTCAGTCAAAACAATGAATGACTATATTATCATAAGATGATGACAATGTATTTGTTGAACCCAAGTCTTAGAGATTTAAAGATGGTAGCTCTTGCTTGATTGAAACTTATCCTAGTGTCACTCTTGCACTTGCTTATCATTCTCAAAACAATGAGTTCAGGCTTTTGCTGATCTTGTTTTCCAAGATGATAAACCATTACCAGCTGTGGCCAACATTTACAAATTGAGTACAGATTCATGGACAGGGCATGCAATATTGGTAGAGTCATTTAGTTGGTCTGGACCAAATGGATCAATTGTTTATGAATCTGAATCACCCAGTTTATTTTTTAATGGAGCTTTGCACTTTTTAGCATATTTTCGGCTCCACAGCTTCATTTTGTCCTTTGACGTCAATGATGAGAGATCTGTGAGATATTTCTGCCTCAAAATCACTTAGATGAATCTTTTCTATATTTTGAACGTCTTGCAGTGTTCAAGAAATCGTTAGCCCTGATTATTCTTGGTATTGGTGGAGTTCGAACTAGGGAGAGTGACATATGTCACATATGGGTGATGAAGGAGTATGGTGTGGTCCAGTCTTGGACTAGATAATGTGTACCAATAAAAGGAGCTACAGAAATCTTTGGCTGCACTCTTAATGGAGAGCTCTTGATTCAAAAGATAAAAGATTTTCAAAAAATAATTATTTTATTTAACCCTGAGAGTTTAAAGGAGAATATTATTACAATTCTGTGCCTGCATGTATGATTTACACACATAATTTAGTGAGGAGCTTAGTTTTACTTGATGAGGATAAACATCTCATCTGAATATGAAAATAAGTTGGAGTTTCTAGCTAGGCAGTCATCTTTTTGATATTCATATTGACAAGCCATTTATTGTATCGTGTTAAGCACTTAAGCTACTAAGAAGTGTTTATTTATTTATGTATTTGGAGAAGTGAATCTGTTACTATGTTGTAATTTCTTTCCATTTGT
This sequence comes from Quercus glauca, assembly GCA_023736055.1. Taxonomy (NCBI): domain Eukaryota; kingdom Viridiplantae; phylum Streptophyta; class Magnoliopsida; order Fagales; family Fagaceae; genus Quercus; species Quercus glauca. The sequence goes on from CM043321.1 coordinate 9,456,680, forward strand.
TCTAGGCATGAAATTATAGCTTTTGATGAATCAGGCGATGTTCTACAAAAAACTCCCTAGATCTTACTTTCTTTCCTTTGGATGTTTTTATGGTTTTTTGTAGCATGAAATTCTTTTATTTTATTATTAAGATTTGGATCTTTTGGGGGTTATAGATTGTGAGCAAAGGAGGAGCATAGGTTAAAAAAAAAGAAAAAAAGAAAAAAAAAAAGGAAGGAACGAAGTTTTTGTAGCCTGGTTTGCAGGTGAAGGCAGATTTTTTGATGGACAAACGGATAAATTCTTTATAATTCATAATGGCCACTATTCATATATTCATTATCGTCATCATCTCCTTTTTCTCTCTGGTGCTAGTCTAAGTGCAAGGGACTGAAGATTAGAGCTTGAAGCGATCCCGGTGATGAGAAAAAGGAATTAACACTAGGTGTGGCAAAGTAAGCCTAAACCCATTTGTCCGCCCAAACCCACCCACTCTAATTGAACCCAGACCCACCCAATTATTAGTTGGGTTAAAGGGCGTCAACCTAATTAGATCCAGTGATTATTGGGTTTTAACTAAAAACCCATTGAGACTCATTTAACCAAAAACAATATACCAAAATTCGACCCAGCCCTTCCCATAATTAAAAAAAAAAAAAAAAAAAAAAAGCCCTTAGAGGTCAACGCCGATGTCGATGACGACTGAGCTCACCAGCGCTGACCCATACTTCTGCTAGCGACGCCGACCCATTGTCTCTCACCACCATTAAACCCACCCAATCACATCTCTACGCCGCCTCATCCCACGAGATCAACGTCTACGATTGCTCCACGAGATCAAGGTCCATTCATCTGTCAGCTCATCCAACGGTCGGGATTCTTCCTCCAGTGTAGATTGAGCATGCTGACGCTGTCATTGGCCTCGCCGTTAACATTGAGTCCGATCTATTTGGTTTCAGCTTCTAATCTCCGTTGCGTTGAGTCTATTAAAGCTCACAAGGATGCCATTAATGCCGTAACAGTCTATGAAGATGGAACGGTCACTAGCTCAGCCGATAAGCGAATCTGGGTTTGGGCCAAATCGTTTAGCATGTTGCCGCTAATTTGAGAAAAGTTTTTTCTTTTTCCCGGGAAAGTAGAGTGGAGACTAGAGAGAGTGGAAAAGGGAATCCAAGAAAGTGTTGGGGTTTTCACTTTAATGGCATTTTAGTAATTTTGATAATTGGGTAATTGGGTGAGTTGGGGTTTACCCATAATAATTGGGTTGTGTTGGATTTGGGTTAGAAGCAATTAGTTGAAAGAGTTTTAATCGGTGAATAAGTTTTATATACCCAACCCAATTATGCCCACCTCAAACCCACCCATTTGACACCCCTAAAATTTAACACTAACACTAAACAAAAAGACTAATATTAAAAAAAAAAAAATGCCACATCAATTAAAAAGATCCCATGTCAATGTACTGTTAGCCACATAGGTATTAACACTAACAGCAGCTAACAAAAATACTAACATTGCTCATTTTTTAAACTTAAGGGATCAATAGCGCTTACTTGAAATTTAAGAGACCAATTGTGATCATAGGGTAAATTTTATGGACTAATAGTATAGTTTCGCCAATAACTTTTAGACGTGAATTGTTATCTATTGAGAGAATGTTTTCAACATTCTTCATAAATGAAGACTATAAGTCTATAACCCTGTGTTTGGGTTCCGTACTTTTAACCAGGATTTGGCCTCAGCGTAGAATTTTAAATCTCACAATTTTAAGTTACACTAGCGTAATAATAAAATGAGAATAAAATCTCTCTCCAAGTATAAATTAGGGTAAATTACAAGTTTGGTCTTTAACCTTTACACTAAATGTCAATTCGATCCCTAATGTTTTAAATGTCGATTTAGTCCCTAACATTTTGATAATAGCCACCCATTTGAATTCAATTAACCGAGCAAACTAGCAAAATCTGTAATACATTAGAAGGCAAGCAACCTAATTGGATTCTTCAGATATTTATGCAATTAAAGAAGGAGACCACCTGTGATTTGGAAGACTCATGTGCCTTCATCGTGCGAATCACACCCATTTGAAGACCCACCTAGGCCATCTCTGATTTTCATTCCAATTGAAGATCCATTTGAATAATTCAATCACAAAAAAATGATTTGTAGAACATGCATTCCCTCGTCAGTTAACAAGGATTATATAGTGGGTCTACAAATAAATATTTAAAATTACTCAACCAAATTATAGTTGATATTCCAACAATTGTTTAATTAAAATTCATCTAATGAAATTATTTCAAATAAATTGAATAATTTTTTCTCCATTACGTAAAAAAGGAAAGACAAATTGCAATTTTTATTAATTTAATTAAAAATACTAGATTATTATTTATAACTGAAATTTTATCACACTGAAAAGAAAAACATCATAAAATTTAAAATTAGATTGGTACATGTAGTAAGATCAAGAACAATATCTTAGAGAGAGCTGCTAAAGTATATTAGGGAAGCGAAAGGTGAGTATGAAAATTTAAAAGGGAAGATCAAATGATGATGGAAATAAAGTGAGTGGGTAATTGGGGTAGCTAGATTTTGCAACATGACAAAGTATATATATGGGTAGAGTTATGGTGGGTTAGAAATATCTCAACCCGCTATCCAACTTGAGTCATTAATTTAGTTGTCTAACCTGCATAACTCAACCTACCTCACTTAATGGATTCGCACAAATTGGGTTAGGCGAGTTGGCAGGTTAGATGGTTTTTTTTTTTTTTTTTTTTTTTTGGCATAGCCCTAAGCACCAGTAACATTGTCTCTGGGAATTTAAATATGTTAAGAACACTAATAAATAATAGTTAAGCAACAAGACTCTTACATAATACAACTCTCTTAAGGGTAATTTTTTTCATTATTATTATTATTATTATTGCAGGGACACAATTGGAGGTCCAAGCCCAAAGACGAATTGGGTATTGGCCCGATGAGTCCACAACAATAAATTTATAGAGAGTAGGTTGAAGAGCTAGGTTCAAACAAGGTTGCTAACAGCTAGTATGGTTTTTAAGAAACGATTATGCAAAAGCTATACATGTAAAACTGGATAAATATCAAGTCCGAGGACGTCATTTTTCATTTAAATCACTATAGCAATTCTACAAGTGTAGCCTTAATTGATCCAATCTTTTTCTTTTTGTTTTCCAATCCCCCTCTCATGGGGGGTCTTTTACATTATATAGTTCCTTCCAGATCATTTTGATCATACGCTTGTCTACCATTTAGGCCTTCACTTGAGTGAACGTCATATCAACCACCTTCTCTAGCTTTCTATAAGTTGCAGTGGTTAGGTTTTCACTGTTTAGGGGTCTTCTCCACATAAAAGCAGTCAGAGAAGTAGCTGCAGTGCATTTAATGTGGTGGTGGCTGCTTTTCTGTTAGATATTTTTGGGTCCTTATCTACTCTGCACGTGTGTTGGGATTTTCCTTGTCGTGGAAATCTTCTGGAAGGTCACCTGAATTGCTGGAAGGTCACCGACACCGACACAAAAAAATAAATATATATAAATAAATTTGCCCAACCTTAAAGCCTTGGGCCAAAATTGGGAATTAAGCCCATTTTTCTAACTATATAGTTAGTAGGCACGGTTTCAAAAGTATATATTTTACTAACATCTCGAGTCTCAAAAACTTGATTTTGGGTTATAAATTGAGTTTCAAATACTCGGTTTTCATGGTCTTTATCATGTCTTATGTGGCATTTTTTCCACATGGCGTCCACCTGGAAATCGAGTCTCTAAGACTCGATTTATGACCCTTAAAACACCCTCTCGACATGACCCCTCCATTCCCAATTTTAGCCCAATTTATTCATTTTTCATTCAGTCTCTCTCTCTCTGTCTCTCTCTCCCTCTGTCAAAACTCAAAAATTGTCCCTCTCTTTCGCTATAGAAGACTAGAACCTTCTCCCTCTCTTTGATCTGCTCTCAAACCCGTGCTCCATGTCTCTGATCTGCTCTCAAGCTCATGCTCTATGACTGACCACCAAGCTCTATCGGCCTAAAACACTGGTATTTTGGAAAATGTTTTTCTGTGTTCGTTTTTTTTTCTAGGTTTTTTGGAAGCTTATTTTCTGGGTATTTTGGAAACTGATTTTTTGGGTTTTGGAGGCTGGTTTCTGTGTTCTTTTTTTTTTCCTGGGTATTTTGGAAGCTTATTTTCTAGGTATTTTGGAAACTGATTTTCTGGGTTTTGGAAGCTATTTTTTTGTGTTTGTTTGTTTGTTTTTGTTTGTTTTTTTTTTTTTTTTGGTATTTTGGAAGCTGATTTTCTAGGTATTTTTAGTGAGGTTTTGGGTATTTTTTTGTGCCGATTTTCTGGTTTTGAGGTTGTATTTCTGTTTCGTGTCAGAGAAGGTTCTCCCTATTCACGCTTTCTTTCACTGTAAATGTTTTACAGATATAAATTGAGTCTCTAAGACTTGTCTTAGATTTCCAGGTATAAATCAGTATGCTGAAATAGAGTCTCAAAGACTCGATTTATAAGCTCAAAATCGAGTCTAAAAAGCTCAAAATCGAGTCTAAAAGACTCGAAATGTTAGTAAAAAAAATATAATTTTAAAACCATACCTACTAATTATATTGTTTGGAAAATGGGCTTAATTCCCAATTTTGGCCTAAAGCCTTGTGTTTTTAAACAGCCCAAAAAAATTAAATAAACCCTCGGTTGAATAATTGAATTCCAATTAGGTTTTGTGTTTCCATTCTTTGCCGCAAAGACAAACCTTAGCGTAAATCAAAATTCAGGAATCCAAATCAGCCTCAGACGTTGAAGATCGGACCTTTGTAATCGTCTTTCATCGATCGAACCACGAATGTCTCAACTACTGTTGTCCCAGCGTCTACCGGACGACCTCGTATATGAGATCCTCACTTTGCTACCAGTGAAATCCTTAATCCGATTTAGATGTGTTTCTAAATCTTGGTACTGCACAATCACCAACCACAATTTCATTATGGCTCAGTTTGACCGATCTAAATCATTATTCAATAACAACAACGACAACGACAATAACAATGGTTATATGTTGTATATACCCTCATTTTACAGAAAAGAATTTTGGAATCCAAGCACATTGACTAAGATTTCTAGATTTCAAGCCCCCTGCTATTTCGGTGTTGCTGGCTGCTGTAGGGGCATGTTCTACTTTGTTAATGAAACAGAATATAAAGTAGAAAAAGAGAATAACAGAATGTATTTTTGGAATCCAAGCATTAGAAAGTTTAAGAAGGTTCAACTTACTCCCTTGAATATTCGTGATGCAGTTGTTTATGGACTTGCGTATCATTATCAAAACAATGACTACAAGATTCTAAGAATTATTTTTTATCCAATTTTTCATCAACGAAAAGTAAAGCCAAAGCCAGCTGAAGCTGAGATTTACACATTGAGTACCGATTCTTGGAGAAGGGTTGTAATATCTGTGGAGTCCTCAAGTGGGTCTAAACCCATTGAGTCAGTTTATTATGAACTTAAGGGTCCCCCTTGCTTTGTATTTTTTAATGGAGCCCTGCACTGTATAGCATGTTCTCAGGACCACAAATTCATTATGTATTTTGACGTTAATGATGAGAGATTCCGTGAGATATTGCTGCCTCAAAATTACTTAAATGGACTTTCTCCATATTCACAACATCTAGGGGTGTCAATTCGGGTTAGCGTGTCGGGTTCGTGTTGTGTAGAGGTGGGGGTATTCGATTAAATGGCTCACCTAACCCGACCCATTTAATAATTATGTCACGATCTTTCAACTCTAACTCGACCTGTTAATAAGGCGGGTTGACCTGACCCAACCCATTTGACACGCTTAATAAACGAGTCGTGTTGGGTTGACACAAATGTAACACAACCTATTTCAACCTGTATAATATTACATATAACATCCATCTAGAAATAATTATTTTTACATCCCAAAAAGCAGTGCATACACTTCAAATCTTCAACCCATATTCAAAATAATATAGTTCAACAAAAATATAACATTCATCTAGAAATAAGTTCTTTACACTCCAAAAGAAGTGCATACACTTTAACCCAAATTCAAAATAACAAAGTTTCACAAAAATAAAATAACATAGTACAACAAAAATATAATATTCTTGGAACTCGTCAAATGCTAAGTATCAATATTGAAAGAATTTGAGCAAACAGTAGACTAATCCTGACTATGACCACGATTATCATTCATAGATTCTTTGTTGATGTCCAAATTCATAACATCTTCCACAAGCTCATCCAATTTCATTTGTGTAAATTCTATGCCAAAAAAAAAAAAAGTATTAGTAGTTCTAAGGTCTGTAAAGTTTCAATTTCCAATTATATCCCGTGTAAAATTTTGTAATTACTTTTTTTTTCTTTTTAAATTTAAAATATATGTTGGATATAAAAGGTATTTGACAAATTTAAAATAAAATAAATATATATTTGTTATATGAGTTAAACGGGTTGTGTTAAGTGGGTCATTTCGGGTTGACACAAATGAATTAGCGTGTCAAACGTGTCTATTGCGAGTTATGCGGGTTGACCCATTTATGACTTGTTTCTTATTGTGTCGCTTTCGGGTCGACCCATTTATAACCCAAACCCATTAAGACCTAACCCTAACCCTAACTCGAAAAAACCCGTGTCGGGTTCGTGTCGTGTTCACGGGTTGGGTCGAACATTGACACCCCAAACAACATCTGGCAGTGTTCAAGGGATTGCTGGCTTTGATTGTTTTTTTATGGAAATAGTAAAATATGCCAAATTGGATGAGGAAGGAGTATGGTGTGGCAGAGTCTTGGATTAAGAAAAGTCTACCAATGAAAGAAGATTTATGGTTTTTAGGCATCATTTTCAATGAGGAACTTCTGATTCAAAAGTTTAACCCCTTTCGGACGCTTATATTTCACCCTGAGAGTTTAAATGAGGAAATTCTTGAAATTCCAGATTATAAATGTATGTACACAGATTTTTGGGTGGAGATCCTACTTTTACTTGATGGGATTTAAATACAAACTTAGCAAGTTGGAGATTCTAGCAAGGTAGTCATCTTTTTGAAATTTATATTGACAACTCATTATGCTATAAGAAATTTCTGTTATTTATGTATTTGTGATTAAATGAATCTGGCATCATATCGTGTTTTCTTTTCTTTCTGTTTGTTCTAGTCGTGCAAGTAATGCTTTGAATGTAGAAAGTATATCTTATTAAACAGAATAGGGTTCCTTTGGGGAGTGGGGACTATGGCTACTATTTGTAAGCTGAATTTGTGTGAGAAATGTTGTGCACATTCTAGAACATGGTATGTCACGATGAAACATATATGTATTGCCAACATAATCTCATTTAATTGGTCATAACTTGATGAGTACTAGTTTTGGAATCAAGTTGACAGTTAAGATTTGTATTACCTGTTAACTATTGATACTTGTTGGTACCCCTAATTTTGATTTTTTCGACGCACCATATTTTCATGTATATACCCTAAAAAAAATTAATTAATTGCACCCACTCACATATATGCATCTCTGTCAACCACTGAATACCAGAAGAGTTTCTACTAAATGCGTTGAAATAAACACTATCAGCTTCTGCTCACATGTAATTGGTTGGCGCCCGTTGGCTCCTGCATCAAACCTAATGGCTTGTAGGTTGTCCAAATTTACCATTCTTGTCATGTTCTTTTAAATGATAAGCTCCTACTATGCTCCTACAAAAGTTTCACAATCTGTTAGTCACTTTATATGACCTAGAAAGCATTTGCGATTTTCACTAGTATCATAGCACCGTCCAAAGGATTATGATGTAGGATCTGAATTTCGGAAAATGATTCTTATGAATCACTACATAGGATGGAATTTCCTAATAATGGATCGTACATGTTTGTTTGTTTTTTTTTCTATTGATGTCAATGGTGAAAGATTCCGAGAGACAATGCCTCTTGGCATTTACTTGCTTGGAATCTGTAGAATGATTTGACAATACCATAGAATTCAAGGGATTGCTGGCTTTGGTTAAATTCAGTGAAGCTGAAGAAGGAATTACAGGGAGTACATATACTGCACATAGGGTGATAAAGAAGTACGATTGCGTTTAGTCTTGGAATTAACAAATGTTACTACCACTGCATCAAGTTGCATGTTTTTTTTTTTTTTTTTTTTGCTGTACGGCAAACTTCTAATTAATAGGCACGCGGGCTCATATTGTGTAAACTCTTAGCATTTATACGAGTTTTTTTTTTTGTTTTTTTTGTTTTTGTTGAGAATCAGCATTTATATGAGTTCAATCTTCGTACCACAAATCCTAAAATCATGCTGTACTTACACATAAGAGCTCTCTTTTACAGAGTTTGGCAACTGTAGATTTTTAATTGTCTGTTTAGATTGAAGAAGAGGGAGGAAGAGTAGAGTAGAATAGAGTAGAGTAAATTTAATACAAAATTAGTTTATTTTTAGTCAACTCTATTCTACTCCCCGTCATTCCTCCCTTCATCCAAACAAGCCATAAATTAGAATAAGAAAACTCAGTTGATGGTTCAGTTACAATATATTTTAAGTAAGCTTGGGTAGAATATGTTCAGTTACAATATATGTATAGGATGAATTTATTATCTTGATTGTTTTCCATTCTTTCTTATTGCTTTGTGTTAATATTGCTATTCACATGCTAGAATGTGACTCAAAGTCATGCAAAACTAGATAGTCTAGATTAGCTTAAGCTCTTTGGCTACAGCCTGAATATTAGGGAGACCAAAAAAAAAAAAAAAAAAAAAAAACAGAAAAGCACGGTTTTTTCAAAAAGAAAAGAGAAATATAAGGTGTACCCTGTAGAGATCCTCTTCTACCTCCTTAAAATTGGTAGCAATTGTTGGATTGCGAACAAATTGTTACATAAATGATCAGTTCAAAAAGTTTCAGCCACCTTTTTCCGAACGTGCTAGGTAACTACTTTTGATTGAAGCTATTTATTCTTCGTGGATGATTTGGCATTGTTTGCCAAAGCCTGTAGGAAAAATTGTTTAGATCTAAAAGCAGTCTCGGATGTGTCCTTTCAACGAGAACCCTTGATTCCTTGGATAGAACTTGTAAGAATTTCTATGGGGATCAACTGAGGAGAAACGCAAGTTACATCTTGTCTGTTAGAAAAAAATCACAAGGCCTAAGAATGATGGGGTTTAGGCCTCCAAACTCTGTAAATTGAAAAAAAAAAAAAAAAAAAAAAAAAAAAAAACCCATAATCTATGGTACATGGTCAAATTGTTAAAAAAATATCTCCTTCTACATGCCTATTGCCTTGGTTACAAGGGTCATGTCACCCAGAGTATATAATTAATGTTTCAATTATTATTCTTTTGGATCTTAACCATAAAGAAATGGTGTTCACTTTCTTCTCAAAAAAGGAAAAAAAAAAAAATTGAAATGGCTCTAAAAAAATCTGCTTTCCCATGACTAGAAGAGAATTGGCTCAAATGAATGAATGATCATATTGCCATCCTCAATTTTTGTGGTTTGCAATAAGAAGAGAAAGCAAGACTTTTTGGATGAGTGCCAATTTTACCTATGTTTTTAATAGAGGTGAGTAATGGGAGATAAATAGAGCTAACTTCAGGTGGGTAAAGTACCAATTTTTAAACTACAGATAGGTAAAGCTTTTTTCGAGCAAATTACAAGTAGAAAAAATGTAATTTCCCCTTTTAATTATATAAAGCATAATTTTTAATGTTTACAAAAGTACTGAGTGAGCTTTTTATTTTTGATAAATCAATTGTTTTGGGATGGGAGAAACAAAAAACTCTAGGCAAGCTTATCTTCCTATAAACTTAGCTAATTATAAAGCTTATAAAGCTCTCTTTTGACGATTGAACTTGTGCTTCAATGAAATGGTGGGAAATTAAAACTTGAGCCTAAATTGATGAAAAAATAATTTAGGCCCATTAATCTAGCAAATAATGGCTAGTTTCTTTTTTTTTTTTTTTTTTTTTTTTTTTTAATTTTAATAAAGAGCCCATATAAGCCCATTTGGTTTAGATATCAAACAGGGTTATTGGTCTTGTATATGACGCTTCGCCTTCTATAAATCAGAAATTGGTTGAGAGTCAGAGAGTTGAACTAAATCAGTGTTTTTCAATTCACATTCAGACCCGTTTTAGTGCAATCTTTAGAAAGATCGGAAAACATTGATATCCTAGTGTCGGAAAAGCCTATGTAATTGTCAATGGGCCATCCCAATGTTGTCCCATATTTTAATTGGGCTATAGTTTGGGCTTCGATTAATGAGAAACTCTATAAGGTCCATTAACTTGCAAACACTGGTTTTAAGGCCAGAAACATTAAAGACTAGGCGTCCAAATAAAGCTAGTTTGATTCTCCGACTTCGTACTTCATTGATACGCTTAATGGGGAATGCTAAGGGCGTGTTTAGTGAGTGTTTTCAAACAACAATTTTCAGTTTTTAAACAATATTTTACGCACTTTTTCATCAACACGTATTTTCACAAAAGTTTTTAAACAATAATTTTCAGTTTTTAAACACATCTACCAAACAGGCCCTAAAGTATTTGGGGGGTTTTACAATTTCTAACCAAATAACTATTGTGACACACCCAAATTCACAAGTTTATGTGTTGACTTGTGATTGCTAGGTTGATATGACATGTATGCTAGATATATGTTAGGGTATACCATGATAGATGAATGATTAGGTCTTTTTGAGATGATTGATGTCATGTTGTATGCTTAGATGTATGCTAGTGTGTGTGTGACTTAGAATGCAATATTGAGTGTGCCTTTAATAGGGTTAAGACATAAGATATAATGAGAGGAAGCCAACTTTAGGGTTTGGCGGTTTTGGATGCCTAACACCTTCCCAAAACCGTACATAAACTCCAAACCCATATCTCTGGTAATAAGATCAAAAAGTTCGAGAGGACGCTATATATATAATTCTTAGACCATTGTAAAAACTAGGTGGCGAATCTCTATTGTGTCCACACATTGCATCTTGTTTTCATGTTTTTTCTTGTAGGTCTATGGTTCCTTGCTCTCCTCGTTCCCTTTATGTTAATTTTCTATTTGTTTTCGGTCAAGTTTTTTGGCTTTTTATGCCATTTGACAATCGTGTGAAAATGGGGGAGAAATTTGAGATTTGAATGTCTTTCCTCAGAGGGAGTAACCGATTTAGGGGGAGAACTTCATGTTAAAGGGAAGAAAATCTTTGATGTAACTAACTTAGGGGGAGAGTTAGTTTGATATACTTTGAAATTGATATATTTTGAGATATGTATCTTTGTGCTTCGTTCACATGCTATAATTGAGATATTCTTGTTTATTTTGCTAGCATTGTGAATAAAAGTTTTCTTGAGCTTATTTATTTAACTTGTCAGTGTTTTCCACATGGTACCTTGATACTTCTTGTTTAGTGCCTTCCAAGAAAGACACGTTAAAGCTACGTCAAGATTCTGAGCCTTCTTCTTGCAACAACTTCCAAGGTTCAGATCTTTTAGACTAGACTTTTTTTTTTTTGGTAATCTTGAGTGGAATGTATTCTAGGACATTCAATGTACTCTTGTGGTTTTGTCACAGATTGCCAAAGAGGGAGATTGTTAGGTTTATATTTTTATGTAATTGGCATATCCTATGATAAAAACGCATTTTACTTATATTTGGGTAAATCTAAGTAAGTTCAAGATGATCATTACAAGTGGTTACATGGAAGACATGAAGAATACTCAAGAGCTGCTCAAGAAAAACTGAATCAGCAGGCTTTGATACCTTCTTGATACCTGTCGATCTATTGAGATTTATTAAAGCTCAATACTTGTCTTGATACTTCTCAATCTATTGAGCTTACGGGATTTTTGATATGGCCTGCAACGTTTTGATTTTTAAAGGCTATTCGTTTATGGGTTTGCATAATCCTTATAGGACTAGGAAAGCTCTAGGTTTGTATAAATCTAATTGGAATAAGAGAGCCTATTTAAAAAGTCTATTAAGCTCCTATTTAAATAAGGAAATGGTGAAAGAAAACCCCTAGAAAGCTTCATAAGGTTTTCTTTTTGAACTCTAGCCTCCACTTATAGAAGAAAGAGTTCTTGTTGCGTTTCTTGTATGTCTTTGGGTTCTGTAATCAAGCAAATTCTCTAGCACCAACATTGAAGATCTTATTGGTATTTCTACGTGAAGCTATTGCAAATCAACTACAACAATCAAAGGGTACTGGGATTCGTGCAAAAGAATTAGTCACAGATTGGAAATTTATGTAGCAAAGAAAAGAAGTCTGTTACAAGATTAAGTTCAATTGGGTATTGGAGCAAAAGTTCAACTGTAGGTTGGTATTTTCGGGTAGACCAGGGTAGTGGTAAGATTTCTCATACTTGTAACCGCTTGATTATTGATTAGTGGATTTTTGGGAGTGGTAACCTTAAATTCACTTGGTGTGGTTTTTGCCTTGCAAGAGATTTTTTCCATTTGTTAACAAATTACCGTGTCAATTTAATTTCTGCTGCATTTAGTTTATTTGGTGATTTGTTGGTGCCTCCATAATTTGCATGTGATTTGACCTAATTAATCAAATTGGGTAATTGAATTAATTAATTGAGGCCAATCTATCTTAACCCAACATATTGTAAGCACAGTAAAGAATGTGGTTTTCCAAGTAACAATTTATCGCTAATGTGTCGAGAAAATTTTCAAGATTTATTGAGAAAATTGCAAGGACGATTTGGACGGCTGCACACCCTTGAAAATACTATCATGAACTTGTATAGTTATAAGTTATAGCTATGTAGATCCTCCATTAAAAATATTAGGAAATAGATGCCCTTGCATTATAGCAATGGTGGTCTTACTTCTCTATCTTATGTAGTTATCATTATTAATATTATTATTATTATTATTATTATCATTATTATTATTATTTTTGTAAAAGGAAATAATTACATAAAGATTCAGACTTAGTAACGTGCAAGACTTTTACTATGGTATAAAATTGCATTGCTATGGCTTGTGCATCATTTTTGAAAGTGAAATCATGTAGAAAATTGGCTAAAAGGTTAGACTATTTTATGCATAGCAAGGAGTGTGGCTTTCCAAGTAACAATCTTTCACTAATTTTAGAGACAATGATCAAGAACTTGATACAGGAAAATTGCAAGGAAGTCTATTAATATTATTTCATACATATGCTTTGACATGAAAGTGTTAACAAATGATTTAATAAGAATTTAAGCATGGGTTAACCTTAAAAGAATGTAGAAAGTACAAAATTGCAAAGAGAATTTATTAGTCAATCATTGTTTAAAAAATAAAATCAAAATTAATCAAGACTTTCTCTTGTATAATTTACAATAAACAAACATGCAATCCTTTAATCCACTTGCTTTTGATAAAAAAACTGAGAGGTTGGGGGAGGGGCTGGTTGTAGAAAAGTCAATAAAAGAAAAGAGTTTAATATATATATATATATATATATATATATAAAGACTAGAATGATATAGTTTTGTGGCAAGAAGGGATAAATGAGTTTCTCAACTCTTTTGAGATGCAGGCCTTTGTGCTAATCGATTGTTTAAAACTTAAAACTCAAAATCTAGTATAGAAATTACATTTCCGTGTATTCCAAACTATGGTTCTTATTTTTGTTTATTTTACATTTCTTTCATTCTTTTTTTTTTTTTTTGAAAAATACGCCCCGTTGGGAAAACTATATTCAACAGGAAAAATCTTTGGTTACAAAAATCAAGACATTTGGTGGAACATCTTCCATCCAAATACGTAAAGGAAAAGACATTTTAGCCTCCCTAGCTAAAGCATGGGCTACACTATTGCCTTTCCGCCTTACATAAGAGATAGAATAGGTTTGAAACAAACCAACTATAGACATAAAGTCTTTCACTAAGTGCCAAACAAAGGCATTTGAGCTATCCCCATCCCTTAAGCTTCTCACTACCCCCTCGGCATCACCTTCAAACCAAACATTCTTGAAGCTCAGTTCTCGAGCGAAGATGGTTGCTCTCCTAGCAGCTAGCGTCTCAAGCACTTCCACTAACGATGGCATCACTATTTTCTCTGACAAAGAAGCCATCACCTCCCCACGATCGTTCCTAATCACAACTCCCACCCTGCCTCATGGGAGTCCCCAAAGACTGCACCATCAAAGATTACCTTTACTGTGTTAGGAGGAGGAAGCTGCCACTGGTTTGGACTGGAAAGGCTTTGACCGACTAGCCGTGGCCTCCTCTGCTGAAACTCAACCAAAAGAGTTAAGGTTGATTTGTAGATTTTGTGGACCGAGGTGCTTGTCTCCTTGCACCAGAGCTTATTTCTGTGCTGCCATATCGCCCAAGCAACCATGGCGAATTTGCCAAGCTCTCCGGTCTCAGTATGAATGATACTAACCAGGTCCCACATCGTGTCCACCCTGGGGTATTTCAACCTTATCACGATAAAGGGAGCTTCCCATGCCGAGTGGATACATTCATAACCCCAAACAACGTGAACCTCATCCTTGTCTCCTTTCAAACACTGCTCACAAATTTTATTGTCAACAACTTTTCTTTTTGTGAAGCCCTACTTTTGTTGGTAAGGTGTTTGAGCATGCTCGCCAGAGGAAGACTTTAGTCTTATTAGGCACTTTTGTACGCCAAATGTGCTTCCAAACGAGTTTTACGCCCTCATCCATAGACCCCGATGGCATACCATTAGCCTCGGCTTCACACAACAATTGATACCTGGATTTTACAAAGTATAGCCCGGTTCTACATTTTGGCCATGACACACAATCTTCTTGATTAGTGACATAAATGGGTATACCTTTAATCCGTTGGGCTTCAAAAGGAAGGAACATGGTGTCCACCAATTGGGCATTCCAGCTAGCACCATCCGGGTTCAACAACCTGTTCACTCTCCACTTAGCTGAGATGCTATTTGAAGGCGAGAGAACCTTGGCAGGTTCCTCCCTAGGCAGCCATCTGGCCCCAAAGATTTTTATTTGTTTTCCATCTCCTACCCTCAACAACAAATCGGATAGGACAAGCTTCTTTGCTTTTACAATGCTTTGCCAAGCATAAGACCCCGAAGAAGGTTTGGCATCCAAAACCGAGCCATTTGGGAAGTACTTGGCTTGAAAAACCTTGTAAAACAACGATGTGTGGTCGGTTAGTATCCTCCACATTTGTTTTGCTAACATAGCCTCATTGAACTTCTCTAAGTCCTTGAAGCCCATTCCCCCAAAGCCTTTGGTTTGCACAATGTCTCCCAATTCTTCCAATGGATTTTACGTTGATCTCCCTGTTGCCCCTACCAAAATTTCCTAATCAACCTCTCAATATCTTGTATGAGCCCCATTGGGAGTTTGAAGCAACTCATTGCAAAGGTGGGGATTGCTTGAATGACCGCCTTGAGCAAAACTTCCTTACTTGCTGGAGATAAGAGCCTCTCCGTCTAGCCTTGGAGTTCATGCCACACTCTTTCTTTAATGTAATTGAGGCTCTCTTTCTTCTTTCGCCCCACCACGGCTGGTAGGCCAAGGTATTTCCCGTACTCCTTAACCTCGCTCATGCCCAAAAAATCCACCAACTCCACCCTTCTTTCCTTCGTAGTAGCCTTACTAAAAAACATCGTGGTTTTTTCTCTATTCAGCTTTTGCCTCGAGGCTAGCTCATGTAACTGAAGGATGTGAGAGATTAACTCCAAATCTCCCTTTGTTGCTTGGCAAAAGAGCAAGGTGTCATCGGCAAAGAATAAGTGGCTGATTTTTGGGCCATCTCGATACAAGGAGAAGCCTCTAATTGCCCCGGAATTGGCTGCATACTGTAGTTGTTGATTCAGAGCTTCTGAGTATATCAAGAAGAGGTACGGGGATAATGGATCAGATTTCGCCTTTTGGAACCCCATTCACCAATACTTGATAGGAGGCTAAACCAATGCAAGACATAATCAAGTCCACCCACCGATTACAAAAGCCCATTTTTCTCATGGTTAGCTCCAAGAAATGCCACTCAACTCTATCGTACGCCTTGCTCATATCTAGCTTAAGAGCCATGAACCCTCTCTTTTTTTACTTCTGATTTTTCATGTGGTAAAGGGTCTCAAAAGCTACAAGGATGTTATCCGAAATAGCCTTATCGGATTGGAAGACACTTTGTGATTCTGATATAATAAGAGGTAATAGACCCTTCATCCTGTTTGCAACAACCTTGGAAATAAGCTTATAGATAATGTTACATAAAGAAATAGGGTGAAATTCAGAGACTTTTGAGGGGCTTTTTACCTTTAGGATAAGTGTGATGAACGTACGATTGATGGACGGGGGAATAACGCCCGTAGATAGATAGCTCAACACCGCCTCTGTCACATCATCCCCAACCGCTTGCCAATAGTGCTAAAAGAACAATGGTGGAAGCCCATTTGGCCCTTGTGCTTTTAGGAGTTCCATTTGATTCAAAGCCACAACCATTTCTTCCCTTGTGAATTTAGCCAAAAGCTCATCATTCATCTCATCACTAATTGAGCAAGGAATTTTATCAACAACAGCATCAACCATGGTCGGGTTGGACGAGGTGAAGAGTTGTTAGTAATATTCTACCAAGATACTAGATATGCCATCTTCATCACTACACAACTCCCCGTTTGCATCTTCCAAACTATCAATCCGATGAGAGGCTCGGCTATGGAAATATCTTGTGTTGTTATCCCCTTTTTGCAACCACAAGGAATGAGACCGTTGCTTCCACATTTGTTCCTCCCTCACTAGAAGTTTGAAGATTTCCTTTTTCAGCCTCAACACCCGAGCAATGTTTCCTCCTCTAATTGCTTCAGCCTCGGCCAGCCCAAGTAAATTCTTCTTCTCCCTTAATTTTCGAGTCATATTCCTAAAAGCCGTCTCGTTCCACCATTTCAAATTCCTACGACACCAATCTACTTTTCCTTCCAATCTATTTATGGCACTACCCTGAGAATCGTATGCCCAACCATTTTCTACCACTTCCCTACATCCTACATCCTACATCCTCCATCCACATTAGTTCGAACCTCCACGGTTTGTTACTCTTTTTTGGTATGCCTGCTAGAAAGATCATAAGAGGCTTGTGATCCGAAGTGCCACACTCCACGTGGACCACCTTAGATGTTGAGAACATATCCATCCACTCCACCGAACCCACTGCTCTATCCAACCTTTCCCACACCGTGTGGCCTTCCCCATGCCCATTACACAGCGTGGCCTTCACTGTGTGGCAAAATAGATCCATGACCTCGAAAAAAGGATTGGCTCTGAGGGTTGGGCATGGGGGTTCCAGTCCCGAACCTGTCGGCTGTCAGCGGACTGCTCGAGCTGCTCTAGCGGCTAGAGCGGGTCGCCGCGTGCCAACCGAGGGACGAACTGGGAACGACTGCATCGATGGTCTTCCCCGAGCGTCAAACAATCGACTTAGAACCAGTACGGACAACGGGAATTTGATTGTTTAATTAAAACAAAGCATTGCGATGGTCCATGTGAATGGTCACGCAATGTGATTTCTGCCCAGTGCTCTAAATGTAAAAGTGTTATCTTATCTAAATGCTCTTCTAGGATCAAACTAGGTATAGTATGGATAGGAGTTCTATTATTTTAAATAGTCTCATTGCACAAGTGATGAAACAAAGCTACCATATAGCTTGACCTTACAACAATAAGTCAACGACTTACTTCTTGAGAGTTGAGTCTTCCTTCTTCTTCTTCTTCTTCTTTTTATTTATTTTTTATTTTATTTATTTTTTATTTTTAAAGTTGAATCTTGAGACCCATTATCTATTTAAACTTCTTTTGGTTTGACTAAATATCATGAAAAACTACTTTGGTTTGTTTGATACTTGACAATAACGAAATGGATAATAGTTCCAAAGGCCATGTACACGGTATTTATAATTGGCTTTAATTTTTTAGTATTATTATTATATATCCACAACACTTACACTATTATAAAACCAGAAAAGTCCAAAGGTATATTTACATGTAGATTATTATTATTATTATTTTGGATAACTTTACAGGTAGATTATTGTATTAACAATTAAACCAGAAGGATTAAAAAAAAAAAAAAAACTATTAAACTAGAAGATTTTTTTTTTTTTTGCTAAACAACTAGAAGAATCTTATAATTGGGTAACTTAATACTATAATTTACTTGTAAATCTTCCTTTAGACTGTTATCGTATTATATATTTTATAATCAGACCAAGACACCAATCAGTTTTATCAATTTTAGGTGCAGGTGAGGATTGAACTCAAAATCTCTTACAAATTCCCAAGTTTTAGTTAAATTAGCCTGTGTGATGATGATAGTTTATGATGATGTGTGAAATCAGTTGGTTGAACGCTTCGGCTTCGGTGGGCTACGGCGGTAGCGAAGGCCTGAAAAGAAGAAACACTGAAGGAAGTGACCGGGGTGGACCGGTCAAATACTCTCCGATGATAAAGTTAGTTTTCTTAACAAGGAAATGTAATTCCAACTTTTCGGGAGTAAAATATCAGAGTTTTTATCATACCTTTGCCTGTTTCAGACCGGTCCTTTATATAGGGGGTCTTGGGACAGTTGGTTTAGTAACCTCCCCAAGATTTATGGAATAACTGGCTTCACGGAGGTAACTTCCCTAACGGCTATAGAAGCAGTAACCGCTGATGGAAGTTACATACTTAAGAGAAATTGCTGGCGATGAACACGGGTTGGTTACCCGCTCCAGAATTTGTTAAGTGTTGTAGGGTCGTCCATGTGCAATGTCTATGGACGACCCTATGGACGACCCTTTGTCATGCTGTTGTTTGGTCGTCCATCTGCTTCGCATATGGACGACTCTTTCACCTTGATTACGAGGTTTATTCAATTGGGTCAGCTTCTCATGGACGAGATTTCTGGATGAATAAGAGATTTGACTAACCATTGGTGATGGACGACCCATCTGGACGAGCCATAGATGTAATTTTTTGATTATCCTATCAGTTGCCCCCTTGTCTAGGGTGTCGTCCAAGGACATTATAGGGATTTTATCCCGTTCTTACAGCCACGTGTCATGGTTTAATACGTTGAGCAGTTAAATCGATTTGCATTTCCCTATGCAATTGCCGCGTGTCATTTTCTGAGTGGATGATGTCGCTTCGCTGACCCTACTCCTGGGCCCTATAAATAAGTACATTCTCTTTCTTGCCCTTCACCTCATCATAAACTTCCTTCTGCTATCTCGTCCAAGACTCTCGTCTTAGCATTCGTCCTAGTTCTCAGGTACTTCCTCTTCTCTTTAGGTTTTCGTTTTCATCTTTCCTTTAGTTATGTCTTCGTCTAGTAGTATAGAGAGAGAGATAGACGAGTATCAGGACGTCTCATCTGGGAGTTACGAGAGTGATGAGGGTAGTACTAGTTTTAGTAGTTCCTCGGACGAGCAGTACTCGTCCGGAGTGCCTGGCATTCCCTTGGAAGAATTTCAAGAAATGCAACGTAGGATGGCCTCCGGAACTGGGGCTAGCTCGTCTAGAGCGCCACCCAGCCCTTCTCTGGACGAGGAGGAGGAAGAAGAAAATGTAATATATAGCTGTGCGCCTGAGGTTGCATCCACCTTAGATGCTTCTAAGTTAAAAACTTTAGTAGATAGATACCAAATTCCTGCTGAGCTTGAACCTCGTCTACCCAGGGAAGGAGAGTGGTGTTGTTCACCTTCCTCTGGTTTAGGAGTTTATTCATCTTATCTCTTAGCTGGTCTTAGGTTTCCCTTAAATTCATTTTGTAGAGGTCTTCTTCATAAGTTAGGTATTGGTCCTAACCAACTTAATCCCAATGGTTGGAGGACGATAGTTGCCATGCAAGTGTTATGGCGTGAGGCATTAGAAGGGAACTGTCCTTTAACAGTGGACGAGTTCCTTTACTGTTATAAGCCCTCAGAGATTAAAAAATCTGCTGGTTTTTACCAGTTCTCGTCCAGAGGCTCTCATTACAGTTTAATAACGGGCCGTAGCTCGTCTGATAGGCTCTGGAAACAAGAGTTTTTTATTATTTCTGGAAACTGGGCTGGGGACCCAACTGAAGTTAGTAATGCCCCCTTCCCTCCTTTTACCAGCCCCATAGGTCGCCTTCGTCCTGAGGGTATGTTTTCTTTCTGTGTCATTTCTTTTATTCCTTGCGCTTTTTCTATCTTTCAGTCGTCTAACCACCTTTCTTTTATTGGTGCAGCTGTTACTCGTCCACGCTTGGACAAGTTTTACTTGGACCAAATAGAAAAAGTTCGTGCCTTCCCTAGAAGGTCTTTTCACGAACTAGTGACCTTCAGCAGTTTGGCTACCTGGGGATTAGGTCCAGAACCTTCTGCTGAAAATTTAAGTCACGAGGAAACAACTCGCAAGAGTGAGTGTCGTCCAGCATCATATCATTTCCTTTTTTGTTTTCTTTTCTCCTCTTTTTTCTAACTGATTTCTTTCGTCATAGGAATACTTACAATGAGAGAAAACAAAGAAAAAACTATAGCTAGTGGGGACGAGGATGTGATCGCTTCGCCTGTCGTCCAGAAGCCTTCCGTCCAGACAACGAAGAGAAAATCAAAGAAAATATCTAGTGCTGTGGACTTGGAAGACCTTCCGAGTCGTCGAGGCCCAAAAAAGCCTAAAACCACTCACACTTCATCTCTTCCCAAAGTTCCCAAATTTGTACCACCGACGGTGAATCTGGACGACCCTTCTGTCAATGTGGAGCCCGTCCAGATAATCCATCCTGTTTCAACTGATTCCACTCCTTCTCTAGCCAAGAATCCTCGCAAGCCTCATTCGTCTGAAGCATCTGATCGTCCTTCGAACTTGGTGCTGGACGAGGGATATGCATGGAGGACGTTCAAAGGTATCGTCACTGATAATGAGGTTAACGAATGTTATAACATGTCAGTGAAGGAGTTTGAACGTTCTGGCATCCATGATCTCTTCAAGGTGAGTTCCATTCGTCTTTGAGTGTTTTTACTGAATCTTTAAAAAGTAGAATTTTCTAACTTTCTTTCGTCCATGCACAGGCTATGTCAAAGTTTTACACAGCGACGTGCCAGGCCAAGGAACTTGCTGAGGAGGCCAAGACGGCGAAGGGGAAGACGGAAGAGCTGAACAAGGAAATCTTGTTGAAGAAGGGGGAGGTGATCAGGGTGAAGGACGACTTCAACCGTTTGCTGGCAAGTGAGACGAAGCTGAAGAACGAGGTGGAAGAGCTCAAGGCAGATGCTGTTGAAAAGGATACACGCATTGCATATTTAGAAGGACAAGCTTCAGAATTTGCCTCGTCCTTGGAAAAAGCTCGTGAAGAGGCCATAGCAGCTTTCAAGAAGTCTGACGAATATAAGAATCGTCTAGACAGCCACTATGCTGCTGGCTATGAAGACTTCCGTGCTGACGCCAAGGAGGCCTTCCCTGAGTTAAACTTTGATTCCTTCAAGCTTCCTCTCGCTACAGAAAGTTCTGTGCTAGCAACGAGTTCGGAGGACGTCAATGTGGTGGACGACTCCAATGAAGTGACTCAAGACGATCCGAAAAAATGACTTCACCTTTTCAAAAAGTTTATATTTTTGCTTAAGTGCCCTAATGTTTTGGGCTTTTACTTCTTTCTTTTTTATTTAAATTTATTTGAGTACAATTTCCTCGTCCAAGTTTATGGACGAGTTTTATGAACAAGCAATATACTCAAGGGTTTTTGGACGGTGGTCGTCTACCCTTTAAATTTTATGAATGTATGAATGCTTTTCCTTTTCACTATTCATTGTGTTTGAATATTCTTTAAGTTTTTGTGAACAAGCTTCATTCATGTCGTCCATACCACTTTTATAGTTGTGGGATTTTCCCTCTTACTAAGGCTTTACCTCGTCTTGAACATATGGACGAGCTCCTTCATGTATAACATCATGAGTTGTAATGTTCGTCCATGAATGAGGTCTTTTCACCAAATTCAATTGTTGCTCATTGGACGACTGTTTATTCGTCTTTAATAATAATTTCCCAACTAATGCTCGTCCATGGGCTGGATTGTTAAAGTTGGTTAAATTTGTCTACAGAGCTGTGTTTTTTTTAAGTGCACATTGCTCGTCCATGGGCTGGACGATTGCACTTCAGGTTTGTCTCGTCTTGAGCTTAGACGGACATACCTTGTCTATTTTTCTTGCTTTATCCTTTTTTAAAGGAAAGCTTTTGGACGATACTTCCTTGCGTCCAAGGATTTTACTCGTCCTTAACTTTTATTTTTCTTGCTTTATCCTTTTTTTTTAAAGGAAAGCTTTTGGACGATATCCCCTTGCGTCCAAGGATTTTACTCGTCCTTGGCTTTTTCGCCTTCCATGGATCATTTTGAATCATAGAAAATGAAGGATTCTCATACATATTTAAAACACATCATATGTATATTTAGAAATCCATACTATGTAATCATTCGTCCACAATCATGACACATGCTTAAGAGCTTGTGCTTAAAAATACATAATACAACATAACTTCGTCCATGAGTAGCATAGCATACACACTTAAAACACAATAGTAATAAGCAAATACTGGAAAATAATAATATTAAGCATTACTTCAAACGTCCAAGGTTCTCGTCCATGTCAGGGCTCGTCCATGACCACCCTTCATTGATAGTATCTCCTTAGATGTTCAACATTCCACGGGTGCTCTAACTTTCGTCCATCCAGGGCTTCCAAATAGTAGGATCCTTGTCTCTTGGAGTTGATAACTCGGTAAGGTCCTTCCCAGTTTGGTCCCAGCTTCCCATGGGCTGGGTTTTTGGTTGCCAGAGAGACCCTTTTCAGGACGAGATCTCCAATGCTGAAGCGCCTAGGTTTCACCATGGCATCGTGTTGTCTAGCCATGAGATTTTTGTACCTTGCTGTTCTTTGCTCCGCGTCCATCCTTACCTCGTCTATAAGATCAAGGTTAAGACGAAGCTGCTCGTTGTTTTCCTCATCTTGGTACTTCATCACCCTATGGCTGGCCATATGTACCTCTGCTGGTATGACCGCTTCACTCCTATAAGCCAGTTTGAAAGGGGTCTTTCCTGTGGGAGTCCTTGCTGTTGTTCTGTAAGCCCACAAAACACCTGGTAATTCATCTGGCCATATTCCCTTTGCCCCTTCAAGCCGAGTCTTGATGATTTTCAACAAGGATCGGTTTGCTACTTCTGCTTGTCCGTTAGCTTGTGGGTGGGAGGGTGAGGAATAGTGATTCTTGATTCCAAGCTGATCACAAAATTCTCTGAAGGGGGTGTTGTCAAACTGCCGTCCATTGTCAGATACTAGTACTCTTGGTACGCCAAATCTGCATATAACGTCCTTCCAGACGAAGTTTTTGACATTTTGTTGTGTGATTTTCACTAAGGGTTCAGCTTCCACCCATTTAGTGAAATAGTCTATGCCAACTACCAAGAACTTCATCTGTCTGGTTCCAGTT
Source organism: Quercus glauca (assembly GCA_023736055.1). Lineage (NCBI taxonomy): Eukaryota > Viridiplantae > Streptophyta > Magnoliopsida > Fagales > Fagaceae > Quercus > Quercus glauca. The sequence goes on from CM043321.1 coordinate 9,480,125, forward strand.
GGGAAGGGGCCTAAAATATCCAAACCCCACTGTGCAAAAGGCCAGGGGGCCATCATTGGGGTGAGGTATTCTGAAGGCTGTCTAGGAATGCTACTGAAACGCTGACATTGGTCACATACCTTAACATATGCTTTAGCATCAGCTTGGACGGTCGGCCAGTAGTACCCTGCACGAATGACCTTGTGGACGAGTGATCTAGCTCCTGAATGGTTTCCACATGCTCCTTCATGAACTTCTATCAGCATGTAATTCGCTTCGTCTGGAGCTAAACACCTCAGGTATGGTTGTGAAAAACCTCTTTTGTACAACACTTCGCCCATAAGGATGTATCTGGCTGATTTGACTCTTAGCTTCCTAGCTTCGTCCTTCCCTTCTGGAAGCCTTCCGTGCTTGAGGTATGAGATTATCGGGGTCATCCAATTTTCCTCTCCTTCTATCTGCAACATTTCTGGAAGGTCTATGCTGGGCATGTATCGTATTTCATCTAACTCGTTCATGGCTTCATTAGCGGAGGCTTCCTTCGCTAGAGTGTCTGCTTCCGTGTTCTCTTCCCTCGGGATTTGAACGAAATTAGCTTCCCTGAATTTCTTCACAAGGCGTAACACCTTCCTCAAATATTTCTTCATTCTATCTTCCTTTGCTTCACATGTTCCATTTACTTGGCCTATGACCAACTGTGAGTCTCCCAGGACGAGTACTGAGCTTGCTTCTACAGATCTGGCCAACTCTAACCCTTTAAGAAGGGCTTCATACTCCACTTCATTGTTAGTTGTCTGATACTGTAGGCGAGCTTTGTACTTCAATTTATCTCCTTCTGGTGACTGCAAAACAACTCCTATACCTCCTGTATGCAGTGTAGATGATCCATCTACATGGACGACCCATTTTTTACTGTCTTCTTTCTCATCTAAGTCCTCATAGCTTGGAGTGAATTCTGCAATGAAATCTGCTAGGGCTTGAGCTTTTATTGCATTCCTCGGTTGATACCGAATATCAAATTCACTGAGCTCAACTGCCCATTGGATTAGTCGTCCTGCAGCTTCAAGTTTGTTCATTGCCTTCTTGAGCGGATGATCAGTCATGACTATGACGACGTGACCTTGGAAGTAGTGTCTTAACTTCCTGGAAGCTGTTATTAGCGCAAAGGCTAACTTCTCTATTAATGGGTACCTTCCTTCCGCTCCTCTCAATGCCCGGCTGGTATAATACACAGGCTTCTGCACCTTTTCTTCCTCCCGGATCAACGCTGAGCTCACGGCATGTGGGGACACTGCTAAGTACAGATATAATTCTTCTCCTAGCACGGACGGACTTAGCAATGGAGCCGTAATGAGATAGTGCTTTAGGTCCTGGAAGGCCCTTTGGCACTCGTCCGTCCACTCAAACGCCTTCCTGAGAATCTTAAAAAAGGGTAAACACTTATCAGTGGCTTTTGAGACGAACCTGTTCAGTGCTGCCACTCGTCCAGTTAGTGACTGGACTTCCTTGATGTTCTTCGGTGGTTCCATGTTCAGTATGGCTTGGATCTTGTCTGGATTTGCCTCAATTCCTCTCTCTGATACCATGAATTCTAGAAACTTTCCTGACGATACTCCGAATGCGCATTTACTTGGGTTTAGCTTCATCTTGTATCGCCTAAGTGTTTCAAAAGTTTCTTGAAGATCATCTAAGTGGCTTCCCTCATCTAAGCTCTTCACGAGCATGTCATCCACATATACCTCTACATTCCGTCCTATCTGTGGACGAAACATATGATTCACCAACCTTTGGTAAGTTGCCCCTGCATTCTTCAAACCGAAGGGCATCACCTTGTAGCAAAACAAACCTTGACTTGTAATAAAAGATGTCTTTTCCTGATCTGCCTCGTCCATCTTTATCTGATTGTATCCAGAGAAGGCGTCCATGAAGCTCAACAGTTGATGGCCAGCCGTAGAATCAACCAGTTGGTCAATACGAGGAAAAGGATAACTATCCTTAGGGCAAGCTTTGTTCAAGTCGGTGAAGTCAACGCACATCCTCCACTTGCCATTTGCCTTCTTTACCATCACTACATTTGCCAACCAATCCGGGTAATAGACTTCCCGGATAAACTGTGCTGTGGTTAGTTTCTGAACCTCTTCCTTGATAGCCTTCTCTCGCTCAGGGGCGAACACCCTCTTCTTTTGACGAATAGGCTTAGAAGAGGGGGACACATTCAGTCGATGAGTGATTACGCTTGGATCAATGCCAGGCATGTCGTCATGACTCCATGCAAAAACATCGGCATTCTTTTTGAGAAACTGAACGAGGTCTTCTTTCGCCTTTTCCTTCATACTTGTTCCAATTCTAGTGAATTTCTCAGGATCATCTTCTTGCAACAAAACATTCTCTAATACTTCGGTAGGTTCCGCAACAACTCTTTTCTCTTCTATATTCATAGCCTGCATCTGCTCGTCCATAGCCAACATGGCTAGATAACACTCTCTGGTTGCCAATTGATCTCCTTGTGCTTGCCCAATCCCACACTCCGTAGGGAATTTAACTGATAGATGGTAGGTGGATGTTACCGCCTTCCAACTGTTCAAAGTTGGTCTTCCAATGATGGCATTGTATGAGGATGAACAATCCACCACAAGGAAATTTACTTCCTTAGTTATCTGCTGTGGGTATGATCCTACCACTACAGGCAAGGTAATGGTACCTACAGGCTGCACTTTCATTCCTCCGAATCCAATCAGTGGCGAACAAGCTGGACGAAGCTGATCTCGTCCAAGCCTCATCTGCTGGAAGGCAGGATAATACAATATATCTGCTGAGCTTCCATTGTCCACCAACACCCTCCTGGTTCTGTAATCTGCTATGAGTAGGGTAATGACGATTGCATCGTCGTGTGGATGATGGATTCTCTCAGCTTCCTCGTCCGTGAATGAAATGGTTGGCTCGTCCGTCTCCCTCGTCCTTGGGGATCGTCCAGAGAGTTGGACATTTTGCACTGCTTTGAGATACGTCTTCTTTGCCTTGGAAGATTGTCCTGTCGATGTCCCACCAATGATAACCCTTATTTCTCCTAGTGGGGGTCGTGACGACTCTTCCATCTTTGCTTTCAACTTTTCATCTTTATGATCCCTTCCAACGAAATGCCTCAACTTTCCTTGTCTTATGAGATTCTCAATCTGCTGCTTCAAGTCGTAACACTCGTCCGTGTCATGCCCATGATCCCTATGGAAGCGACAATATTTATTCTTATTGCGCTTGTTAGGATCTCCCTTCATCTTCTCTGGCCACTTCAAGGAGGGATCATCCTTGATCTGCATGAGCACTTGGTCGAGTGGGGCATTCAAGGGTGTGTAACTTTGACTTCTTGCTGATGGGCCTGCCTTCCTGTTATCCCTGTCTCGGTCCTTCCTATCTTCCGTTCGTCCCTTCTTTGGACGAGGACCTTGATCAGAGTGACGCGGGGGATGGACTTCCATTCTTTCAGCTCTCTTCCTCTTCTTGGCTATGATGGCGTCTTCTGCGTTCATAAAGTTCTGGGCTGAATGGACGAGTTCAGCCATGGATTGGGGCTCTTTTTCATACAACTTGTGAATGAACAAGTCCGAGTTCACCCCGTTGTGGAAGGCTGCCAAAAGTAGTTTGTCGTCCACCTCGTCTACTGTCAAGACTTCCCTGTTGAAGCGTGTGATGAAAGAACGCAGGCTTTCATTCTCCCCTTGCTCTATGGTCAGCAAACTGGACGAAGAACGTTTGTGTCTCTGTCCTCCAATGAAATTATTGACAAATAATTTGCTTAACTCCTCGAAAGAACTTACGGAATTCGGAGGTATTTTGCTGAACCACACTCGCGCTGGTCCCTTGAGGGTGGTAGGGAAGGCTCTGCACATAATCTCGTCTGGTACTCCTTGGAGATGCATTGTTGTTTTGAAAGTAGCGATATGATCAAAAGGATCACGTGCTCCATCATATGAATCCAGGGAAGGCATTTTGAACTTCGGAGGCAAGGGATGCCCATTGATGGAAGTCGTGAAAGGGGAATCTGTTCGATGAGCCAAATCCTCGACGGGATTTGCCCTTCTCATGTTTTCCTTCATCTCGTCCATGACCTTCCTCATCTGGTCCATTTCTTTCTCCAAATGTGGCACCCTTCGCGAAGTGGTGCCTCTTGACTGAGCCTCGGGCTCAGCATTTCCTCCTCTGTCTTCCTGACTTTGGGATTGTCTCTCAGCATGTCCTTCACGGCGTTGCCTCTCCATCTCCCTAGTCAATTCTTGATTCTGGCGAGTTAACTCCGCCATTGCGGCTGCCATGGATTGCATGTGTTGGATGGAAGGCGACGGCATGACAGGTGCTGATTGGCGATCGCGGAGGGGGTTGCTTGAAGCGTCTCTGCTTCCCTGATGGCCTGGGCTTGTAGCCCTCGACCTAGTTCGAACCATTCAACCTTTTTTGTTGCAGAAAGCCAAATCGTAGAACAACTTACGCTTCCCACAGACGGCGCCAACTGATGATGTGTGAAATCAGTTGGTTGAACGCTTCGGCTTCGGTGGGCTACGGCGGTAGCGAAGGCCTGAAAAGAAGAAACACTGAAGGAAGTGACCGGGGTGGACCGGTCAAATACTCTCCGATGATAAAGTTAGTTTTCTTAACAAGGAAATGTAATTCCAACTTTTCGGGAGTAAAATATCAGAGTTTTTATCATACCTTTGCCTGTTTCAGACCGGTCCTTTATATAGGGGGTCTTGGGACAGTTGGTTTAGTAACCTCCCCAAGATTTATGGAATAACTGGCTTCACGGAGGTAACTTCCCTAACGGCTATAGAAGCAGTAACCGCTGATGGAAGTTACATACTTAAGAGAAATTGCTGGCGATGAACACGGGTTGGTTACCCGCTCCAGAATTTGTTAAGTGTTGTAGGGTCGTCCATGTGCAATGTCTATGGACGACCCTATGGACGACCCTTTGTCATGCTGTTGTTTGGTCGTCCATCTGCTTCGCATATGGACGACTCTTTCACCTTGATTACGAGGTTTATTCAATTGGGTCAGCTTCTCATGGACGAGATTTCTGGATGAATAAGAGATTTGACTAACCATTGGTGATGGACGACCCATCTGGACGAGCCATAGATGTAATTTTTTGATTATCCTATCAGTTTATAATAGTGTTTTGTTTTGATTCTTAAAAAAAAAAAAAAAAGAAAAAAAGAAAAAGAAAAAGAAAAAAAAGAAAAGAAAACCCTTATCGATCTATTCTTAGCCGCATAAATTAGAATTCAGAAACCCAAATCTGGTCGATCTTAATCAAACCGCCGATGTATCGATCTATACCGTTGTCCCACCGTCTCCCTGACGATCTCGTCTACGACATCCTGACTCGGCTGCCAGTGAAATCCTTGATCCGATTCAGGTGCGTTTCCAGATCTTGGTACTGCACAATCACCGACTCCGATTTCATTACCAAACACTTAGACCGAGCAAACTTATTATCCAATAACAACAATGGTTGTCTGTTATGTAATCCACGTAGAATTGGTCAATATTCATCTTGCGATTATTTGTGTACGTTTGCTTGCAATACCGACCGCACATTGACGGAGATTGCTAGGTTTGAATTTCCTTCTTATGATGAGTGCTTGGTTGGTTTCTCCAATGGCATTTTCTGCCTAGCTAGTTATGACGAAGAATTTAGTCACATATTATATTTGTGGAATCCAAGTATTAGAAAGTTTAAGAAGCTTCTAGCTACTCCCTTGATTGGCCCTTTCGATAATGCTGCTTTTGGTTTTGGCTATCATTCTCAAAACAATGACTACAAGATTTTGAGAATTGTATTTGTTCGTACTTATAGTGGAGTAAAACTTCCGCCTGCTGAGGCTGAGATTTACACATTGAGTACGGATTCGTGGAGAAGGGTTGTGATATCGGTGGAGTCATTTTGTGGGACTGGATCTAATGAATCATTTGATTTTATTGAATCGTCAATCTGTTTATTCTTTAATGGAGCTTTGCACTCTTTAGCATATTCTCGGGTTCATAGTTTCATTTTGTCCAATAATTTCATTTTGTCCTTTGATGTCAATGACGAGAGATTCCGTAAGATATTGCTGCCTCCAAATTACTTGAATGGAATTTGTGTGTGTACCGAATATCTTGCAGTGTTCAAGGGATCGCTTGCTTTGATTGTTTTCGGTGAAGCTGTAGCTGAGAATAGTAACATATGCTACATATGGGTGATGAAGGAGTATGGTGTGGTCGAGTCTTGGACTAAAAGAAGTGTACTGATGGCGATGGGAGAAGTTGAATGCTTTTTTGGCTGCACCATCAATGGGGAACTTCTGATTGAGAAGTATGGCCACACTCAGAGCCTTGCCTTTGACCCTGAGAGTTTAAATGAGGAAATTCTTGGAAGTCCAGAGTCTGCATCTATGATTTACACTGCTAATTTTGTGGAGAGCCTAGTTTTACTTGATGGGCTAAACATCTCATCTCAATCAGAAAATTAGTAAGTTGGAGTTTCTAGCAAGGTAGTCATCTTTTTTGAGTTCATATTGATAACTAATTTGTTTTGTGGTATTGTATTCAGCTGCTAGAAACCTTTGTTGTCTATGTACTTTGAATAAAATGAATCCGTTACAATCTTGTATTATCTCTGGGCTTGTTCTAGGCATGAAAGTGTTGCTTTTGATGTAGAAATCTAAAAATTTTAATAAAAAGAAATGGAGCTCTTTGGGGACAATGGCTATTATTTGTAAATTGAATTTTGTGAGAAATGTTGTGCACATTCTCTAATATGGCATGACATTTTGAAACATACAAATTTTTTTTTTTTTTTTGTGAGTGTCACTGTGAAACATACGTGCCAACATAATCTCATTTTATTGGTCATAATGTGCTAGTTTTGGAGTCAGATTGACAATTAAAATTTGTTTTACCTATAAACTGTTGATTCTTTCTGACAGGTATACAACTAGCAACCATGCTTCTCTCTCAAATGGTACGTAGAAATGAGTTATCTTACTGCTATGCTTGTAGAAGATCATTTGATGCATGTGTTGGATGCATGAGATGCTGTCAAAGCCAAAAAGAGGCTTTTGGAAGGACTGCTTTCTAACAAATTAAAAGTAGCCACTGTTGAATATAAAAATTTAACAATCGGGATGAAATAACTAATTCTGTGTTGCCTTCACTTTCTACTTATTGACAATTTGATTTATCAATGTTATTTATCTTCAAAAATAAAATTCTATTCCCAAAATTTATGGCTACAAATGTACATTATCTTCCCTATCTTGAAATCATGAATGTAAACCTATTCAATATTATCTGGGTTTTTTCCCCTCAGCTTCATTCTACTCAAATTATCTAAGCTTCCTTAAGCTAGTATATTGTATAAAAACTAATATGGTGTGTTCTATGACTTCCAAAGAGTCAATAGTCATTCCTTGATCTATATCCTCTGTTTGGAAATATGTAGTGGGATGCATGGCAACTTGTTTCTTTTAGAGGTGAAGTGTTTATCTTTTGGGAGAATTTCTTCAACAATTAACGTAAATCAAGACTAAAAAATATGTGATAGGGTGTTTGGTTCTGAACATTATATTTTAATGGCTTATGGGTTGTCCAAATCTACCATTCTTATTCAAATTACTAATGTTGTGCTATGTTCCTACAAAGCTTCCAAAATAGTCAGCCATTGTATAAGAATTTTAGCAGAGAAAGCATATTGCACAGATATCACTAGCACCATCAACAAGTGTAAATAATTATCAAGAAATTTTCTTTAGGTTGGCAACCAAATAATTATGAGGTAGGATCCAAATTGAGGAAAATACTTAAAACGAAACTATGCATTGGATGGCATTTGCTTCTAGGGGATCCTGCATGTTCACTTTGTATTTTGATGTGATTGGGGAATTATTCCGGGAGATAATGTTCCTTGGCAATCACTTCTGTGGAATCCCTACAAATTTTGACAGTATTATGTTATCCAAGGGATTTCTGGCTTTGATTAATTTTGGTGAAGGTGAAGCAATTGTAGGGAGTGAGATATGTTGCATATGGGTCATGGAGTATGGTTGCATTGAGTCTTGGACTAAACAAGTTGTACTACCACTACGTCAAGTTTCTCTGTTCTTTGGGTTTGTTAACAATGACGAAATTCTAATTGACAGATTTGGCAGGCTTGTGTCTTTAAACTCTTAGTATCTATATGAGTGCAATCTGGGTATCATATAAGCCAACATAGATTTTATATACAACTACTTACATAGAGAGTTTAGTTTTACTTCATGGGGCAAATGCAGATTATGTGAATTCGGAGAAGAAAAGTCATTTTTCGTAGCATATGAAAGTAATTGGAAGAATTTTTTTCATCCTATTCAACATGAAGCAAATAATTTTTTTCTTGCGCCCTTTGTTTCCTATTGCTATACGTTTGAAGTATTCCTAAATGTTTAGATTGTTATTCATGTGACAATCCCCAGCTCTTCAGCTTGGGATATAATTAGACTCGAGCATCCTCATGTTCAGCGGTGGAAATTGATTTGGTTCTCAAACTCCATTCCAAAACCTTCGTCCTTCATTGGCTCTCTCTTGAGAATAGGTTGTCTTCCTATGAATTAGGCTTCTCTATTGGGAGTATAAGGGTTATGTCCCTTGTGTTTTATGTATAAATCAACTAGAGAACACGGACCATTTATTATTTCAATTCTTTTTATCTAAAATAATTTGGGTTCATGTGAGGCATTTGTGCCTAGGAAATAACCCTTGCTTTTGTTCGAATGATGTTATCCAAATCCAATGGTGTATAAATGATATGTATGATGAGAGATTTTATTATCAGAACTCAAAATCTGGACTTTCTGCTGCTATTTGTCATATATTGCTTCAGAGAAATGCTTGCACTTACAACGGTTCAATTAAATTCGAGGAAGTGATCTTGAAGACAATTAAGTTGGATATCAAGGTCTGAGTTGATTTCTGCGAGGAGTGAAGGCTTTGCCAGTTAGTAAGTTAATTTGTGTTAATTGGGATGACTCTGCCAATGTATTTGGTCCTTGTTTGTCCTGTGAAAGTTGTAACAGGTTTTGCTTTGTTGTTGGTTAGTTCAGATCTTTGTTTGTTGTTTCTTCCTCCGTTTCCCTGTTAGAAGTGTGGTTGGTGTGGTGTTATTTTGTATCCTGTTTGTTTTCCTCAGCTTTTATGTTGTGTGCCTTCTGTACAACAGTTAGTAGTCCTTGGCTGCTTGTTCAATGAATTATTCATTCCAAAAAATTGATTCAACACAATTTCATTTCATTTGTGTTGTTGTGACTCAAAGTTGTGCAGAAAAAATGGATATGCTTAAGCTCTTAGGCTGAAACCTGGTAAGTTTTCCATTAGATAAGGGCGGAATAGAAAATAAGTTGTACTCTTTATATAGTTGGTAGAGATCCTGTTTTAGCTCCTTCAAATTGGAAGTAATTATTGAACTGCCTAAACCACTCCCCACCTCTAACTCTTAAGGATGCCAAACTTGTAGTTGAATGCCCTAATTTTATATCAGTTTGGTGTGTGGAATTTTCTTCCTTTTCTTTCTTTTGGGGTGGGGAGAATCCTCTAGTGAAAGTCATGATTTTTGAAATGTCTAGGTTCACAACAACCAACTTACCTTTAAAATAAAATAAAATAAAATAAAAGGACATGCAATTTATGCACTCTCATGTCACTTGTTGAAAATATTATGTTATTAGACCATTTCATGAACCATAGCTCTCACAATATGTGGGTCTTATAGGTGTATGAGGCTTGTCACGAGATTATCTTATAAGATACTTTTTTATTTTTTATTTTTTGAGAGTTTCACAATTTGTGGCTTTCACTCCTGATGATAACTCTTTATTATTAGACCAAGACACCAATCGGTTTTTGGGGTAGGCAGAGAAACTCCATATCTCTTTTTCAACTATCAGAGACTTTGCCAGTTGAGTTAACTGAAACCCACACTTTCCTTATTTGTTGATATCAAGTAGGAGGAACATGTGCAAGTTGGCTTAACTATTGGTCTTCATCATTTATGGAGGGAGAAATAAAATAATTTAGAATGGGGAGTAAAGCATTAGATATAAATTTTAAAGCTAGTCATGGCTAATGTGGCTGAAGTTCCTAGCCACAAATTAACACAAACCTCAATATTTTTTCAGTTATCATTCAGTCAAAACAACGGCTATATTATCATAAGATGATGACAATGTATTTGTTGAACCCAAGTCTTAGAGAGTTGAAGGTGGTAGCTCTTGCTTGATTGAAAGTTATTCTAGTGTCACTCTTGCACTTGCATGTCATTCTCAAAACAATGACTTCAAGCTTTTGCAGATCGTGTGTTCCAAGCTGTGGCCAACATTTACAAGTTGAGTACAGATTCATGGAGAGGGCATGCAATATTGGTGATGTCATTTAGTTGGTCTGGACCAAATGGATCAATTGTTTATGAATCTGAATCACCCAGTTTAATTTTTAATGGAGCTTTGCACTTTTTAGCATATTTTCGGCTCCACAGGTTCATTTTGTCCTTTGACATCAATGATGAGAGATTCTGTGAGATATTTCTGCCTCAAAATCACTTTAGATGAATCTTTTCTATATTTTGAACGTCTTGCAGTGTTCAAGAAATCGTTGGTTCTGATTGTTTTTGGTATTGGCGGAGTTCTAACTAGGGAGAGTGACATATGTCACATATGGGTGATGAAGGAGTATGGTGTGGTCCGGTCTTGGACTAAATAATGTGTACCAATAAAAGGAGCTACAGAATTCTTTGGTTGCATTCTTAATGGAGAGCTCTTGATTCAACAGATAAAAGATCTTCAAAAAATAATGATTTTATTTGACCCTGAGTTTAAAGGAAAATATTATTACAATTCTAGTGGCTGCATGTATGATTTACACACATAATTTAGTGAGGAGCTTAGTTTTACTTGATGAGGGTAAACATCTCATCTGAATATGAAAATAAGTTGGAGTTTCTAGCTAGGCAGTCATCTTTTTGATATTCATATTGACAAGTCTTTTATTGTATCGTGTTAAGCTACTAAGAAGTTTTTATTTATTTATGTATTTGCAGATAAGTGAATCTGTTACTATGTTATAATTTCTTTCCATTTGTTCTAGGCATGAAATTATAGCTTTTGATGAATCAGGCGATGTTCTATGAAAAACTCCCCAGATCTTACTTTCTTTCTTTTGGATGTTTTTATGGTTTTTTGTAGCATGAAATTCTTTTATTTTATTATTAAGATTTGGATCTTTTGGGGGTTATAGATTGTGAGCAAAGGAGGAGCATAGGTTAAAAAAAAGAAAAAAAGAAAAAAAAGGAAGGAACGAAGCTTTTGTAGCCTGGTTTGCAGGTGAAAGCAGATTTTTTTATGGACAAACGGATAAATTCTTTATAATTCGTAATGGCCACAATTCATATATTGGCTTCTAAGAAACCCATTACTTCTTCATTATCATCATCATCTCCTTTTTCTCTTTGGTGCTAGTCTAAGTGCGAGGGATCGAAGATTAGAGCTTGAAGCGATACCGGTGATGAGAAAAAGGAATTAACACTAGGGATGGCAAAGTAAGCCTAAACCCATTTACCCACCCAAACCAACCCATTCTAATTGAACCCAGACCCACCCAATTATTAGTTGGGTTATATGGGTATCAACCCAATTAGACCCAGTGATTATTGGGATTGAACTAAAAACCCATTTAACCCAAAAACAATATACCCAAATTCAACCCAGCCCTTCCCATAAAAAAAAAAAGAAAAAGAAAAAAGAAAAAAGAAAAAAAAAGGCCCTCAGAGATCAACGCCGACCCATACTTCCGCTAGTGACGTCGACCCATTGTCTCTCACCACCATTAAACCCACCTAATTACATCTCTATGCCGCCTTATCCCACGAGATCAACATCTACGATTGCTCCACTAGATCAAGGTCCATTCATCTGTCAACTCATCCAACGGCTAGGATTCCTCCTTCGGTCTAGATTGAGCATGCCGACGTCGTCACTGGCCTCGTCATTAACATTGAGTCCGATCTATTCGGTTTCGGCTTCCGATCTCTGTTGCGTTGAGTTCGTTAAAGCTCACAAGGACGCCATTAATGCCGTAACGGTCTTTGAAGATTGAATGGTCACTGGCTCCGCTGATAAGCGAATCCGGGTTTAGGCCAAATCGTTTAGCACGTTGCCGCCGATTTGAGAAAAGTTTTTTCTTTTTCCCGGGAAAGTAGAGTGGAGATTAGAGAGAGTGGAAAAAAGAATCCCAGAAAGTGTTGGGGTTTTCACTTTAATGTCATTTTAGTAATTTTGATAATTGGGTAATTGGATGAGTTGGGGTTTACACATAATAATTGGGTTGGGTTGGATTTGGGTTAGAAACAATTAGTTAAATGAGTTTTAATAGGCAAATGAGTTTTATATACCCAACCCAATTATGCTTACCCCAAACCCACCCATTTGACACCCCTAATTAACACTAACACTAAACAAAAAGACTAATATTTAAAAAAAAAATGCCACATCAATTAAAAAGATCTCATGTCAATGTACTGTTAGCCACATGGGTATTAACACTAATGGCAACTAACAAAAATACTAACATTGTTCATTTTTTAAACTTAAGAAACCAATTGCGCTTACTTGAAATTTCAGGGACCAACTGTAATCATAGGGTAAACTTTAGGGACTAATAGTATAGTTTCGCCAATAACTTTTAGATGTGAATTGTTATCTATTGAGGGAATGTTTTCAACATTCTTCACAAATGAAGACTATAAGTCTATAACCCTGTGTCTGGGTTCCGTACTTTTAACTAGGATTTGGCCTCAACGTAGAATTTTAAATCTCACAATTTTAAGTTACAATATCGTAATAATAAAATGAGAATAAAATCTCTCTCCAAGTATAAATTAGGGTAAATTACAAGTTTGGTTTTTAACCTTTACACTAAATGTCAATTCGATCCCTAATGTTTTAAATGTGTCGATTTAGTCCCTAACATTTTGATAATAGCCACCCATTCGAATTCAATTAACCAAGCAAACTAGAAAAATCTGTTATACATTAGAAGGCAAGCAACCTAATTGGATTCTTCAGATATTTATGCAATTAAAGAAGAAGACCACCTGTGATTTTGAAGACTCATGTGCCTTCATCGTGCGAATCACACCCATTTGAAGACCCACCTAGGCCATCTCTGATTTTCATTCCAATTGAATATCCATTTGAATAATTCAATCACAAAAAAATGATTTGTAGAACATGCATTTCCTCGTCAGTTAACAAGGATTATATAGTGGGTCTACAAATAAATACTTAAAATTACTCAACCAAATTATAGTTGATATTCCAACAAATGTTTAATTAAAATTCATCTAATGGAATTATTTCAAATAAATTGAATCATTTTTTCTCCCTCAAGTAAAAAAGGAAAGAAAAATTACAATTTTTATTAATTTAATTAAAAATACTAGATTATTATTTATAACTGAAATTTTATCACACTAAAAAGAAAAACTTCATAAAATTTAAAATTAGATTGGAACATGTAGTAAGATCAAGAACAAAATCTTAGAGAGAGCAGCTAAAGTATATTAGGGAAGCGAAAGGTGAGTATGAAAATTTAAAAGGGAAGAGAAAAAGATGAGGGAAATAAAGTGAGTGGGTAACTGGGGTAGCTAGATTTTTTAACATGACAAAGTATATATATGGGTAAAGTTATGGTGGGTTAGAAATATCTAAACCCGCTATCCAACCTGACTCACTAATTTAGTTGTCTAACCTACCCAACTCAACCTACCTCACTTAATGGATCCGCACAAATTGGGTCAGGCAAGTTGACAGGTTAGATGGTTTTTTTTTTTTTTTTTTTTTTTTGCATAGCCCTATGCACTAGTAGCGTTGTCTCTAGTAATTTAAATATGTTAGGAACACTAATAAATACTAGTTAAGCAACAAGGCTCTTGACATAATACAACTCTCTTAAGGGTAATTTTGTTTCCTTATTATTATTATTATTATTATTATTATTATTATTATTATGTATAAGATAAATACTAGTTAAGCTAAGATGGTGTTGTTTTCCAAGAAACTAGTGAGGTTGGCATTAGGGTTATCTGAAACCACTCGGGTCGGGTGCTAGCTTACATGTCTAAAAAGATTGGCATTCCATCTTTGATTACGACAATAGAATGTTTGGCAGTTGTTCAAGCTTTTAGATTTGCTAGTGAGTGTGGCTTCTCCTCTTTTATACTTGAGGGTGATTCTGAAATTGTTTGTAAAGCTCTTTGGAGTGAAGATGAGTTGTTCACTCCATTTGGTCGTCAGAGGGCTAAAGCTTGCAGAGTTCTCTCTTGTAGTGAATTTCTTTGATACTTATAGACAAGGTAATTTTGTAACTCATAACGTTATTAAACATGTTAAGTGTTCATCAGTGTAGATGCAGAATGTTCTTCTGTACCTTAGCTATGTAACTTTAGTGGTTTTTGGCTAAGTGTTTTTCCCAATTAATAGATGCAGTTTTATTCTAAGGAAAAAAAAAAAAAAAACTAAAATTAAAACTGTTACTAATATTTTATTTGAACTGATCATTCAATATTGCTCAGTCTTCTTCACAGACAAGGACACCGACACAAAAAAATAAATAGGGTAAACTACATATTTGGTCATTCTCCTTTACATCATATGTCAATTTGGTCCCTAACCTTTCAATTGTGTCAATTTGGTCCTTAACTTTTTTAATGTGGTATCAATTTAGTCCCTTCCGTTATCCCTTGAATGGAAAAAGCTGACGTGTCAAATAGAATAATATAAAATTACTTTCTAAGCCACATCATCTCCCAACAATATTGCCACATCATATTAAAAAAAACACAAATTAAAACCTTCACACAGGTGAGTCATCATTCCTTCTTTTTTGTAATTATCTTACTTTTTTTTTTTTTTTTTTTTTTATCGAATATAATTGTCTTACCTTCTTCACACTTGACTTCACTATTGTCTTTCTTACACATCTCCTCTTGTTTACCCAGAAACAAAGATCTTCTTTTTTTAATAAATTTTGTACCAAAGACAAACATATATTTTGGTGTTTATATGAGAGTGAGACTAAAGAATGACTAATGATCAGAATTTGTACCACAACCAAAAACTAAAGGTTCATCTTCCCCCTAAAATAACAAACATGTCTTTCACAAACCGAAACAAAAAATGTGGGAAATGACTTGCCTAATCAACAAAGAGATGATGAATCTGAAGATTGCTCCTCCGAAAAGACTTCTTTTGATGCAGACGATGACAAGGGCAAACGGGTTGTGTAGGTGTCAAAATCAAGCTCCTCCGCCGTGGTCATCGAGGACGGATCTGATGGCGATTAAGACTGTGATCTACAAAAAAATCAAGCGGCATGGTAGCACTAACAAGCTATTCAGGTTCTTGTTTAACGAGAGCAACGACCCACAGCCAGTAGCCCAATAGAGAGAGAAAAACACACCGCCGAAGAGAAAGACGAGAGAGAAATCTCGAGATAGAGAGAAACGAACCTATAGCCGCCGCTGTCCACTCCGCCGTCTGCAACTTCATATCTTGACTCTAGTAGTTCGTGTGAGGATGAGGGAGAAGAGAGAGAGAGAGAGAGAGATATATATATATATATATATATATATATCTAGACTTCATTTTGTCTGTGTATTGCATCCGGCAACTCCGTAGCATAGACCATTATTAAAGAAGAAAAAAGAAAGTTATTTTAATTCAATTCTGAATTTGTGAGGAGAAAAAAATAAAGGGCGGAGAGGCATCTTTGAGTGTGTGTGGTATCCATACTTGCCCTACACATTATTGTGAATAATGAATAATGGTGGTGATGATGATGATTATTGTAAAAAATCCAACAACAGCGACAACCAGGAGTAGCCGCCCCAAAAGTAAATGCGTATATATTTTAATTTTATTTATTTATTTTTTTTTTCAATATGACTTGGTAATACAGTTTACAGTTGACGTGGCATATAAAGTAATTTTTTACAATTTTGTTTGACATATCAGTTTTTTCCATCCAAAATATAACGGTAGAGACTAAATTAATATGACACTGAAAAGGTTAAGGACTAAATTGACACAATCGAAAGGTAAGGAACCAAATTGACATATAATGTAAAAGATAAGGACTAAATTTGTAATTTTCCCAAATAAATATATAAAAACAAATTTGCCCAACCTTAAAGCCTTGTGTTTTTAAAGAGCCCAAAAAAATTAAGTAAACCCTCGGTTATGTAATTGAATTCCAATTAGGTCTTGTGTTTCCATTCTTTGCCGCGAAGACAAACCTTAGCGTAAATCAAAATTCAGGAATCCAAATCAGCCTCAGACGTTGAAGATCGGACCTTTGTAATCGTCTTTCATCGATCGAACCACTAATGTCTCAACTACTGTTGTCCCAGCGTCTACCGGACGACCTCGTATATGAGATCCTCACTTTGCTACCAGTGAAATCCTTAATCCGATTTAGATGTGTTTCTAAATCTTGGTACTGCACAATCACCAACCACAATTTCATTATGGCTCAGTTTGACCGATCTAAATCATTATTCAATAACAACAACAACAACGACAATAACAATGCTTATATGTTGAATATACCCAAATTTTACGCCAAAGAATTTTGTACGGCTGTTTACAACAGCGACCGCACATTGACCGAGATTTCTAGATTTCAAGCCCCCTGTTATTTCGGTGTTGCTGGCTGCAGTAGGGGCATGTTCTACTTTGTTCATAATGCAGAATATAAAGAAGAGAATAACAGAATGTATTTTTGGAATCCAAGCATTAGAAAGTTTAAGAAGGTTCAACTTACTCCCTTGAATTTTCGTGATGCAGTTGTTTATGGACTTGCGTATCATTATCAAAACAATGACTACAAGATTCTAAGAATTATTTTTCCAGTTTTTCATCCACGAAATGTAAAGCCAAAGCCAGCTGAGGCTGAGATTTACACATTGAGTACCGATTCTTGGAGAAGGGTTGTAATATCTGTGGAGTCCTCAAGTGGGTCTAAACCCATTGAGTCAGTTCATTATGAACGTAAGGGGGACCCTCGCTTTGTATTTTTTAATGGAGCCCTACACTGTATAGCATGTTCTCAGGACCACAAATTCATTATGTATTTTGATGTTAATGATGAGAGATTCCGTGAGATATTGCTGCCTCAAAATTACTTAGATGGACTTTCTCCATATTCACAACATCTGGCAGTGTTCAAGGGATTGCTGGCTTTGATTGTTTTTGATGAAAATAGTAAAATATGCCATATATGGATGATGAAGGAGTATGGTGTGGCAGAGTCTTGGATTAAGAAAAGTGTACCGATGAAAGAAGATTTATGGTTTTTAGGCATCATTTTCAATGAGGAGCTTCTGATTCAAAAGTTTAACCCCTTTCGGACGCTTATATTTCACCCTGAGAGTTTAAATGAGGAAATTCTTGAAATTCCAGATTATAAATGTATGTACACAGATTTTTGGGTGGAGAGCCTACTTTTACTTGATGGGATTTAAATACAAACTTAGCAAGTTGGAGATTCTAGCAAGGTAGTCATCTTTTTGAAATTTATATTGACAACTCATTATGCTATAAGAAATTTCTGTTATTTATGTATTTGTGATTAAATGAATCTGGCATTATATCGTGTTTTCTTTTCTTTCTGTTTGTTCTAGTCGTGCAAGTAATGCTTTGAATGTAGAAAGTATATCTTATTAAACAGAATAGGGTTCCTTTGGGGAGTGGGGACTATGGCTACTATTTGTAAGCTGAATTTGTGTGAGAAATGTTGTGCACATTCTAGTCTCTAGAACATGGTATGTCACGATGAAACATATATGTATTGCCAACATAATCTCATTTAATTGGTCATAACTTGATGAGTACTAGTTTTGGAATCAAGTTGACAGTTTAGATTTGTATTACCTGTTAACTGTTGATACTTGTTGGTACCCCTAATTTTGATTTTTTCGACACACCATATTTTCATGTATATACCCTTAAAAAAATTAATTAATTGCACCCACTCACATATATGCATCTCTGTCAACCACTGAATACCAGAAGAGTTTCTACTAAATGCGTTGAAATAAACACTATCAGCTTCTGCTAACATGCAATTGGTTGGCACCCCTTAGCTCCTGCATCAAACCTAATGGCTTGTGGGTTGTCCAAATTTACCATTCTTGTCATGTTCTTTTAAATGATAAGCTCCTACTATGCTCCTACAAAAGTTTCACAATCTGTTAGTCACTTTATATGACCTAGAAAGCATTTGCGATTTTCACTAGTATCATAGCACCGTCCAAAGGATTATGATGTAGGATCTGAATTTCAGAAAGTGATTCCTATGAATCACTGCATAGGATGGAATTTCCTAATAATGGATCGTACATGTTTGTTTTTTTTCTATTGATGTCAATGGTGAAAGATTCCGAGAGACAATGCCTCTTGGCATTTACTTCCTTGGAATCTGTAGAATGATTTGACAATACCATAGAATTCAAGGGATTGCTGGCTTTGGTTAAATTCAGTGAAGCTGAAGAAGGAATTACAGGGAGTACATATACTGCACATAGGGTGATAAAGAAGTACGATTGCGTTTAGTTTTGGAATTAACAAATGTTACTACCACTGCATCAAATTGCATGTTTTTTTTTTTTTTTGCTGTACGGCAAACTTCTAATTAATAGGCACGCGGGCTCATATTGTGTAAACTCTTAGCATTTATATGAGTTTTTTTTTTTTTTTTTTTTTTTTTTGAGAATCAGCATTTATATGAGTTCAATCTTGGTACCACAAATCCTAAAATCATGCTGTACTTACACATAAGAGCTCTCTTTTACAGAGTTTGGCGACTGCAGATTCTTAATGGTCTGTTTAGATTGAAGGAGAGGGAGGAGGAGTAGAGTAGAGTATGGTAGATTTAGCACAAAATTAGTTTAATTTTAGTCAACTCTATTCTACTCCCCCTCATTCCTCCATCCATCCAAACAAGCCATAAATTAGAATAAGAAAACTCAGACGATGGTTCAGTTATAATATATGTATAGGACGAATTTATTATCTTGATTATTTTCCATTCTTTCTTATTGCTTTGTGTTAATATTGCTATTCACATGCTAGAATGTGACTCAAAGTCATGCACAACTAGATAGTCTAGATTAGCTTAAGCTCTTTGGCTACAGCCTGAATATTAGGAAGACAAAAAAAAAAAAGAAAAAAAAAAAAAAAAGAAAAAAAAAACAGTAAAGCCCGGTTTTTTCAAAAAGAAAAGAGAAATATAAGGTGTACCCTGTAGAGATCCTCTTCTAGCTCCTTAAAATTGGTAGCAATTGTTGGATTGCGAACAAATTGTTACATAAATGATCAGTTCAAAAAGTTGCAGCCACCTTTTTCCAAACGTGCTAGGTAACTACTTTTGATTGAAGCTATTTATTCTTCGTGGATGATTTGGTATTGTTTGCCAAAGCCTGTAGGAAAAATTGTTTAGATCTAAAAGCAGTCTCGGATGTGTCCTTTCAACTAGAACCCTTGATTCCTTGGATAGAACTTGTAAGAATTTCTATGGGGATCAACTTAGGAGAAACTCAAGTTACATCTTGTCTGTTAGAAAAAAATCACAAGGCCTAAGAATGATGGGGTTTAGGCCTCCAAACTCTGTAAATTGAAAAAAAGAAAAAAAGAAAAAACCCCATAATCTATGGTACATGGTCAAATTGTTAAAAAAAATATCTCCTTTTACATGCCTATTTCCTTGGTTACAAGGGTCATGTCACCCAGAGTATATAATTAATGTTTCAATTATTATTCTTTTGGATCTTAACCATAAAGAAATGGTTCACTTTCACACCTAGGTTTGAGTTTCGCTACTCGTAGGAGTCCGTTGGTGGGTATCCTTAGTGGGGTAACTCCCTACACAGGTTGGAAGGGGTGCAAGATCCTCGGCACCAACCTAGCGCCCTGCTCGGGGGTGTAATATAACCATAAAGGCCGCTTTTTCCATTCTCCAAAAAAAAAAAAAAAAAGGTTCACTTTCTTCTCAAAAAAGGGAAAAAAAAAAAATTGAAATGGCTCTAAAAAAATCTGCTTTCCCATGACTAGAAGAGAATTGGCTCAAATGAATGAATGACCATATTGCCATCCTCAATTTTTGTGGTTTGCAATAAGAAGAGAAAGCAAGACTTTTTGAATGAGTGTCAATTTTACCTATGTTTTTAATAGAGGTGAGTAATGGGAGATAAATGGAGCTAACTTCAAGTGGCTAAAGTGCGAATTTTCAAACCATAGATAGGTAAAGTGTTTTTCGAGCAAATTACAAGTAGAAAAAGTGTAATTTCCCCTTTTAATTATATAAAGCATAATCTTTAATGTTTACAAAAGTACTGAGTGAGCTTTTTATTTTTGATAAATCGATTGTTTTGGGATGGGAGAAACAAAAAACTCTAGGCAAGCTTATCTTCGTATAAACTTAGCTAATTATAAAGCCCTCTTTTGACGACTGAACTTGTGCTTCAATGAAGCTAATTATAAAGCCCTCTTTTGACGACTGAACTTGTGCTTCAATGAAATGGCGCGAACTTAAATCTTGAGCCTAAATTGATGACAAAATAATTTAGGCCCATTAATCTAGCAAATAATGGCTAGTCTTTTTTTTTTTTTTTTTTTTAATTTATAAATTTTAATAAAGAGCCCATATAAGCCCATTTGGTTTAGATATCAAACAGGCTTATTGGTCTTGTATATGAAGCTTCGCCTTCTATAAATAAAAAATTGGTTGAGAGTCAGAGAGTTGAACTAAATCAGTGTTTTTCAATTCACATTGAAACCCGTTTTAGTGCAATCTTTAGAAAGATCGGAAAACATTGATATCCTAGTGTCGGAAAAGCCTATGTAATTGTCAATGGGCCATCCCAACGTTGTCCCATATTTTAATTGAGCTATATTTGGGCTTCGATTAATGAGAAACTCTATAAGGTCCATTAGCAAACACTGGTTTTAAGGCCAGAAACATTAATGACTAGGCGTCCAAATAAAGCTAGTTTGATTCTCCGACTTCGTACTTCATTGATACGCTTAATGGGGAATGCTAAAGTATTTGGGGGGTTTTACAATTTCTAACCAAATAACTATTGTGACACACCCAAATTCACAAGTTTATGTGTCGACTTGTGATTGCTAGGTTGATATAACATGTATGCTAGATGTATGTTAGGGTATACCATGATCGATGAATGATTAGGTCTTTTTGAGATAATTGATGTCATGTTGTATGCTTAGATGTATGCTAGTGTGTGTGTGACCTAGAATGCAATATTGAGTATGCCTTTAACAGGGTTAAGACATAAGATGCAATGAAAGGAAGCCAATCCTAGGGTTGGGCGGTTTTGGATGCTTAACACCTTCCTAAAACCATACAAAAACTCCAAACCCATATCTCTAGTAGTGAGATCAAAAAGTTCGAGAGGACGCTATATATATAATTCTTAGACCATTGTAAAAACTAGGTGGCGACTCCCTGTTGTGTCCACACATAGTATCTTGTTTTCATGCTTTTTCTTGTAGGTCTATGGTTCCTTGCTCTCCTCGTTCCCTTTATGTCAATTTTCTATTTGTTTTCGATCAAGTTTTTTGGCTTTTTATGCCATTTGACAATCGTGTGAAAAAGGGGGAGAAATTTGAGATTTGAATGTCTTTCCTCAGAGGGAGTAACGGATTTAGGGGGAGAACTTCATGTTAAAGGGAAGAAAATCTTTGATGTAACTAACTTAGGGGGAGAGTTAGTTTGATATACTTTGAAATTGATATATTTTGAGATATGTATCTTTGTGCTTCGTTCACATGCTATGATTGAGATATTCTTGTTTATTCTGCTAGCATTGTGAATAAAAGTTTTCTTGAGCTTATTTATTTAACTTGTCTTGAGCTTATTTATTTAACTTGTCAGTGTTTTCCACATAGTACCTTGATACTTCTTGTTTAGTGCCTTTCAGGAAAGACACGTTAAAACCAATTCAAGATTCCGAGCCTTCTTCTTGCAACAACTTCCAAGGTTCAGATCTTTTAGACTAGACTTTTTTTTTTTTTTTTTGGTAATCTTGAGTGGAATGTATTCTAGGACATTCAATGTACTCTTGTGGTTTTGTCACAGATTGCCAAATGGAGAGATTGTTAGGTTTATATTTTTATGTAATCAGCATATCCTATGATAAAAACACATTTTACTTATATTTGGATAAATCTAAGTAAGTTCAAGATGATCATTACAAGTGGTCACATGGAAGACATGAAGATTACTCAAGAACTGCTCAAGAAAAATTGAATCAGTAGGTTTTGATACCTGTCGATCTATTGAGATTTATTAAAGCTCAATACCTGTCTTGATACCTCTTGATCTATTGAGCTTACGAGATTTTTGATATGGCCTGCAACGTTTTGATTTTTAAAGGCTATTTGTTTATGGGTTTGCATAATCCTTATAGGACTAGGAAAGCTTAAGGTTTGTATAAATCTAATTGGAATAGGAGAGCCTATTTAAAAAGTCCATTCAGCTCCTATTTAAATAAGGAGGTGGAGAAAGAAAACCCCTAGAAAGCTTCATAAGGTTTTCTTTTTGAACCCTAGCCTCCACCTACAGAAGAAAGAGTTCTTATTGCATTTCTTGTATGTCTTTGGGTTCTTTAACCAAGCAAATTTTCTAGCACCAACATTGAAGATCTTATTGATGTTTCTATGTGAAGCTATTGCAAATCAACTACAACAATCGAAGGGTTTTGGGATCCGTGCAAAAGAGTTAGTCACAGATTGGAAATTTTTGTAACAAAGAAAAGAAGTCCATTACAAGATCAAGTTCAATTGGATATTGGAGCAAAAGTTCAACTGTAGGTTGGTATTTTAGGATAGGCCAGGGTAATGGTAAAATTTCTCATACTTGTAGCCGCTTGATTATTGATTAGTGGATTCTTGGGAGTGGTGATCTTAAATTCACTTAGTGGGGTTTTTGCCTTGCGAGAGATTTTTCCCATTTGTTAACAAATTACCGTGTCAATTTAATTTCCGTTGCATTTAGTTTATTTGGTGATTTGTTGGTGCCTCCATAATTTGCATGTGATTTGACCTAATTAATTAACTTGGGTAATTGAATTAATTAATTGAGGTCAATCTATCTTAACCCAACATATTGTAAGCACAGTAAAGAATGTGGTTTTCCAAGTAACAATTTATCGCTAATGTGATGAGAAAACTTTCAAGATTTATTGAGAAAATTGCAAGGACGATTTGGACGGCTGCACATCCTTGAAAATACTATCATGAACTTGTATAGTTATAAGTTATAGCTATGTAGATCCTCCATTAAAAATATTAGGAAATAGATGCCCTTGCATTATAGCAATGGTGGTCTTCCTTCTCTATCTTATGTAGTTATCATTATTATTATTATTATTATTATTATTATTTTTGTTTTTTGTAAAAGGAAATAATAACATAAAGATTCAGACTTAGTAACGTGCAAGACTTTTACTATGGTATAAAATTGCATTGCTATGGCTTGTGCATCATTTTTGAAAGTGAAATCATGTAGAAAATTGGCTAAAAGGTTAGACTATTTTATGCATAGCAAGGAGTGTGGCTTTCCAAGTAACAATCTTTCACTAATTTTAGAGACAATGATCAAGAACTGGATACAGGAAAATTGCAAGGAAAGTCTATTAATATTATTTCATACATATGCTTTGACATGAAAGTGTTAACAAATGATTTAATAAGAATTTAAGCATGGGTTAACCTTAAAAGAATGTAGAAAGTACAAAATTGCAAAGAGAATTTATTAGTCAATCATTGTTTAAAAAGTAAAATCAAAATTAATCAAGACTTTCTCTTGTATAATTTACAATAAACAAACATGCAATCCTTTAATGCACTTGCTTTTGATAAAAAAACCGAGAGGTTGGGGGAGGGGCTGGTTGTAGAAAAGTCAATAAAAGAAAAGAGTTAAAAAAAAATATAAAGACTAGAATGATATAGTTTTGTGGCAAGAAGGGATAAATGAGTTTCTCAACTCTTTTGAGATGCAGGCCTTTGTGCTAATAGATTATTTAAAACTTAAAACTCAAAATCTAGTATAGAAATTACATTTCCGTGTATTCCAAACTATGGTTCATATTTTTGTTTATTTTACATTTCTTTCATTCTTTTGTTATCTTATCTTCTTTTTTTTTTTTCTTTTTTTTTTTTTTTTTGAGAAATCCGTCCTGTTGGGAAAACTATATTCAACAGGAAAAATCTTTGGTTACAAAAATCAAGACATTTGGTGTAACATCTTCTATCCAAATACGTAAAGGAAAAGACATTCTAGCTTCCCTAGCTAAAGCATGGGCTACACTATTGCCCTTCCGCCTTACATGAGAGATAGAATAGGTTTGAAACAAACCAACTATAGACATAAAGTCTTTCACTAAGTGCCCAACAAAGGCATTTGAGCTATCCCCATCCCTTAAGCATCTCACTACCCCCTCGACATCACCTTCAAACCAAACATTCTTGAAGCTCAGTTCCTGAGTGAGGATGATTGCTCTCTTAGCAGCCAGCATCTCAAGCACTTCCATTGACGATGGCATCACTATTTTCTCTGACAAAGAAGCCATCACCTCCCCATGATCATCCCTAATCACAACTCCTACTCTTGCCTCATGAGAGTCCCCAAAGACTACACCATCAAAGATTAACTTTACTGTGTTAGGAGGAGGAGGCTGCCATTGGTTCTGACTGGAGAGGCTTTGACCGACTAGCCGTGGCCTCCTCTGCTGAAACTCAACCAATAGAGTCAAGGCCGATTTGTAGATTTTGTGGATCGGGGTGCTTGTCTCCTTGCACCGGAGCTTATTTCTGCGCTGCCATATCGCCCAAGCAACCATGGCGAATTTGTCAAGCTCTCCGGTCTCAGTATGAACGATACTGGCCAGGTCCCACATGGTGTCCACCCTGGGGTATTTCAACCTTATCACTGCAAAGGGAGCTTCCCATGCAGAGTGGATACATTCACAACCCCAAACAACGTGAACCTTATCCTTGTCTCCCTTCAAACACTGCTCACAAATTGTATTGTCAGCAACCTTTCTTTTGTGAAGCCCCACTTTTGTTGGTAAGGCGTTTGAGCATGCCCACCAGAGGAAGACTTTAGTCTTATTAGGCACTTTTGTGCACCAAATGTGCTTCCAAAAGAGTTTTACGCCCTCATTCATAGACCTCGATGGCATACCAGTAGTGTTGGCTTCACACAGTAATTGATACCTAGATTTTACCAAGTATAGCCCGGTTCTACATTTTGGCCATGACACACAATATTCTTGATTAGTGACGCTAATGGATATACCTTTAATCCGTTGGGCTTCAAAAGGAAGGAACTTGGTGTCCACCAATTGGGCATTCCAGCTAGCACCATCTGGGTTCAACAAATTGTTCACTGTCCACTCAGCTGGGATGCTATTTGAAGGCGAGAGAACCTTGGCAGGTTCCTCCCTAGGCAGCCATCTGGCCCCAAAGATTTTTATTTGTTTTCCATCTCCTACCCTCCACAACAAATCGGATTGGACAAGCTTCTTTGCTTTTACAATGCTTTGCCAAGAAGAAGGTTTGGCATCCAAAATCGAGCCATTTGGGAAGTACTTGGCTCGAAAAACCTTGTAAAACAACGATGTGTGGTTGGTTAGTATCCTCCACATTTGTTTTGCTAACATAGCCTCATTGAACTTCTCCAAGTCCTTGAAGCCCATTCCCTCCAAAGCCTTTGGTTTGCACAAGGTCTCCCAATTCTTCCAATGGATTTTACGTTGATCTCCCCGTTGCCCCCACCAAAATTTCCTAATCAACCTCTCAATATCTTGTATGAGCCCCGTTGGGAGTTTGAAGCAACTCATTGCAAACATGGGGATTGCTTGAACCACCGCCTTGAGCAAAAATTCCTTACCTGCTGGAGATAAGAGCCTTCCCTTCCACCCTTGGAGTTTATGCCACACTCTTTCTTTAATGTAATTAAGGCTCTCTTTCTTCTTTCGCCCCACCACGGCCGGTAGGCCAAGGTATTTCTCGTACTCCTTAACCTCGCTCACGCCCAAAAAATCCACCAACTCCACCCATCTTTCCTCCGTAGTAGCCTTACTAAAAAACACCGTGGTTTTTTCTCTATTTAGCTTTTGCCTCGAGGCTAGCATATATAACTGAAGGATGTGAGAGATTACCTCCAAATCTCCCTTTGTTGCACAGCAAAAGAGCAAGGTGTCATCGGCAAAGCATAAGTGACTGATTTTTGGGCCATCTTGATACAAGGAGAAGCCTCTAATTGCCCTGGAATTGGCTGCATACTATAATTGTTGATTCAGAGCTTTTGAGAATACTAAGAAGAGGTACAGGGATAAGGGATCAGATTTCCCCTTTTGGAACCCCATTCACCAATACTTGATAGGAGGCTGAACTAATGTAAGACATAATCAAGTCCACCCACCGATTACAAAAGCCCATTTTTCTCATGGTTAGCTCTAAGAACCGCCACTCAACTTTATCGTACACCTTACTCATATCTAGTTTAAGAGCCATGAATCCTCCCTTTTTGACTTCTGATTTCTCATGTGGTGAAGGGTCTCAAAAGCTACAAGGATGTTATCTGATATAATAAGAGGTAATAGACCTTTCATCCTGTTTGCAACAACCTTGGAAACAAGCTTATAGATAATGTTACATAAAGAAATAGGGTGAAATTCAAAGACTTTTAAGGGGCTTTTTACCTTTGGGATAAGTGTGATGAACGTACAATTGATGGACAGAGGAATAACGCCCGTAGATAGATAGCTCAGCACCGCCTTTGTCACATCATCCCCAACCGCTTGCTAATAGTGCTAAAAGAACAATGGTGGAAGCCCATTTGGCCTCGGTGCTTTCAGGGGTTCCATTTTATTCAAAGCTACAACCATTTCTTCCCTTGTGAATTTAGCCAAAAGCTCATCATTCATCTCATCACTAATTAAGCAAGGAATTTTATCAACAACAACATCAACCATGGCCGGGTTGGACGAGGTGAAGAGTTGTTAGTAATATTCTACCAAGATACTAGATATGCCATCTTCATCACTTCACAACTCCCCATTTGCATCTTCCAAACTATCAATCTGATTCCTCCTAAATCTATGAAAGGCTCGGCTATGGAAATATCTTGTGTTGTTATCCCCTTCATGCAACCACAAGGAACGAGACTGTTGCTTCCACATTTGTTCCTCCCTCACTAGAAGTTTGGAGATTTCCTTTTTCAGCCTCAACACCCGAGCAATGTTTCCTCCTCTAATTGCTTCAGCTTCAGCCAGCCTAAGTAAATTCTTCTTCTCCCTTAATTTTTGAGTCACATCCCCAAAAGCCACCTCGCTCCACCATTTCAAATTCCTACAACACCAATCCACTTTTCCTTCCAATCTATTTATGGCACTACACTGAGAATCGTATTCCCAACCATTTTCTACCACTTCCCTACATCCCACATCCTCCATCTACATTAGTTCGAACCTCCACGGTTTGTTACTCTTTTTTGGTATGCCTGCTAGAAATATCATGAGAGGCTTGTGATCCGAAGTGCCACACTCCAGGTGGACCACCTTAGATGTCGAGAACATATCCATTCACTCCACTGAACCCACTGCTCTATCCAACCTTTCCCACACTGTGTGGCCTTCCCCATGCCTATTACACAGTGTGGCCTTTACCATGTTTCAAAATAGATCCGTGACCTCGGGAAAAGGATTGACTTTGAGGGCTAGGCACGAGGGTTCCAGTCCCGAACCTATCGGCTGTTAGCAGAATGCTCGAGTTGCTCCCGCGGCGAGAGCGGGTCGCTGCATGCCTGCCGAGGGATGGACTAGGAACGACTGCCTCGGCGGTCTTCCCCCGGTGTCAAATAGTCGACTTAGAACCAGTACGGACAAGGGGAATTCGACTGTTTAATTAAAACAAAGCATTGCAATGGTCCCTGCGAATGCTCACGTAATGTGATTTATGCCCAGTGCTCTAAATGTCAAAATGTTATCTTATTTAAATGCTCTTCTAGGATCAAAGTGGGTATAGTATGGATAGGAGGCCTATTATTTTAAATAGTCTCATTGCACAAGTGATGAAACAAAGCTACCGTATAGCTTGACCTTACAACAATAAGTCAACGACTTACCTCCTTGAGAGTTGAGTCTTCCTTCTTCTTTTTTTTTTAGTTGAATCTTGAGACCCATTATACATTTAAACTTCTTTTGGTTTGACTAAATATCATGAAAAACTACTTTGGTTTGGTTGATACTTGACAATAACGAAATGGATAGTAGTTCCAAAGGCCAGGTAAACGGTATTTATAATTGGCTTTAATCAATTATTATTATTATTATTATATATCCATAACACTCACACTATTATAAAACCAGAAGAGTCCAAAGGTATATTTACAGGTAGATTATTATTATTATTATTATTATTTTGGATAACTTTACAGGTAGATTATTGTATTAACAATTAAAGTAGAAGGATTAAAAAAAAAAAAAAAAAAACTATTAAACTTGAAGATTTTTTTTGTTTTGTTTTTTGTTTTTGCTAAACAACTGGAAGAATCTTATAATTGGGTAACTTAATACTATAATTTACTTGTAAATCTTCCTTAAGACTGTTATCTTATTATATGCTTTATTATTAGACCAAGACACCAATCAGTTTTAGGTGTAGGTGATGATTGAACCTAAAATCTCTTATTCAACTATGAAAGAGATTTTACAAGTTGAGCTAACTGGAACTTACAAATTCCTAATTTTTAGTTAAACTAGCATGTGTGATGATGCTAATTTATAACAGCGTTTTGTTTTGTTTTGATTCTTTAAAAAAAAAAAAATCTTAATTTGGGTAAATTAATAAAAAAATGTAAAATGTAAAACTAACTCTCTAAATTTCTTCAGATTTCATTTCAGTCTTCTAACTTTATTTTTGTTTATTTTAGTTCTTTAATTTTCAAATTTATTCAATTAAGACTTTTTCATCAATTTTTGTTATATATTGTGGTTAATTTTTCAATTTTATAAATTTTTTTCAAATTTTTTAAATTAAAAAAATTCAATTAATGATTGAAAAATATTTTTTAGATTTTTTTTTTTTCAAAAAATTTTAACAAAAGTGAACGGAAAGACCTTAATTGAATAAATCGAAACTTAGAGAAGTAAAATGAATGAAAACAAAATTAGAGGATTGAAATGATATTTGAAAAAAAAAAAAATTAAAAAGTTAGTTTTGCATTTTAGCTATTAAAAAGAAAAAAGAAAAAAAAGAAGAAGAAGAAGGAGAAGAAGAAGAAAAAGCCCCTTATTAGGTCAATAAAAAATTAAAAAAAAAAAAAAATCTAAACCTTATCGATCTATTCTTCGCCGCATAAATTGGAATTCAGAATCCCAAATCTGGTTGAATACCAGTCGATCTTAATCAAACCGCCGATGTATCGATCTATACCGTTGTCCCACCGTCTCCCTGACGATCTCGTCTACGACATCCTGACTCGGCTGCCAGTGAAATCCTTGATCCGATTCAGGTGCGTTTCCAGATCTTGGTACTGCACAATCACCGACTCCGATTTCATTACCAAACACTTAGACCGAGCAAACTCATTATCCAATAACAACAATGGTTGCCTGTTATGTAATCCATTTAGAAATGGTCAATATTCATCTTGCGATTATTTGTGTACGTTTGTTTGCAATACCGACCGCACATTGACGGAGATTTCTAGGTTTGAATTTCCTTCTTATGATGAGTGCTTGGTTGGTTTCTCTAATGGCATTATCTGCCTAGCTAATTATGACGAAGAATTTAGTCACATATTATATTTGTGGAATCCAAGTATTAGAAAGTTTAAGAAGCTTCTAGCTACTCCCTTGATTGAGCCTTTTGATAATGCTGCTTTTGGTTTTGGCTATCATTCTCAAAACAATGACTACAAGATTCTGAGATTTGTGTTTATTGATGTCCATCGCGGAGATAAAGTTCCGCCTGCTGAGGCTGAGATTTACACATTGAGTACGGATTCGTGGAGAAGGGTTGTGATATCGGTGGAGTCATTTTGTGGGACTGGACCTAATGAATCAGTTGATTTTATTGAATCGTCAATCTGTTTATTCTTTAATGGAGCTTTGCACTCTTTAGCATATTCTCGGGTTCAAAGATTCATTTTGTCCTATAATTTCATTTTGTCCTTTGATGTCAATGACGAGAGATTCCGTAAGATATTGCCGCCTCCAAATTACTTGGATGGAGTTTACGTGGATACTGAAAATCTTGCAGTGTTCAAGGGATCGCTTGCTTTGATTGTTTTCGGTGAAGATGAAGCTGAGAGAAGTAACATATGCCACATATGGGTGATGAAGGAGTATGGTGTGGTCGAGTCTTGGATTAAAAGAAGTGTATTGACGGCGATGGGAAGAGTTGAACGCTTTTTTGGCTGCACCATCAATGGGGAACTTCTGATTGAGAAGTATGACCATGCTCAGAGCCTTGCATTTGACCCTGAGAGTTTAAATGAGGAAATTCTTAGAATTCCAGATCCTGCATGTATGATTTACACTGCTAATTTTGTGGAGAGCCTAGTTTTACTTGATGGGCTAAACATCTCATCCCAATCAGAAAATTAGTAAGTTGGAGTTTCTAGCAAGGTAGTCATCTTTTTTAAGTTCATATTGATAATTAATTTGTTTTGTGGTATTGTATTCAGCTGCTAGAAAGCTTTGTTATCTATGTACTTTGAATAAAATGAATCTGTTACAATCTTGTGTTATCTCTGGGTTTGTTCTAGGCATGAAAGTGTTGCTTTTGATGTAGAAATCTAAAAATTTTATTAAAAAGAAATGGAGCTCTTTGGGGACAATGGCTATTATTTGTAAATTGAATTTTTGTGAGAAATGTTGTGCACATTCTCTAATATGGCATGACACTCTGAAACATACATTTTTTTTTTTTTTTTTGTGTGAGTGTCACTGTGAAACATACGAGCCAACATAATCTCATTTTATTGTTTATAACTTAATGAGTACTAGTTTTGGAGTCAGATTGACAGTTAAAATTTGTTTTGCCTATAAACTGTTCATTCTTTGTGACGGGTATACAACTAGCAACCATGCTTCTCTCTCAAATGGCACGTAGAAATGAGTTATCTTACTACTATGCTTGTAGAAGATCATTTGATGCATGCGTTGGATGCATGAGATGCTATCAAAGCCAAAAAGAGGCTTTTGGAAGGACTGCTTTCTAACAAATTAAAAGCAGCCACTGTAGAATATAAGAAATTAACAATCGGGATGAAATAACTAATTCTGTGTTGCCTTTACTTTCTACTTATTGACAATCTGATTTATCAATGTTATTTATCTTCAAAAATAAAATTCTATTCCCAAAATTTATGGCTACAAATGTACATTATCTTCCCCATCTTGAAATCATGAATGTAAACCTAGTCAATATTATCTGGGTTTTTTCCCCTCAGCTTCATTCTACTCAAATTATCTAAAGCTTCCTTAAGCTAGTATATTGTATAAAAACTAATATGGTGTATTATATGACTTCCAAAGAGTCAATAGTCATTCCTTGATCTATATCGTCTGTTTGGAAATAGGTAGTGGGATGCATGGCAACTTGTATCTTTTAGAGGTGAAGTGTTTATCTTTTGGGAGAATTTTTCAACAATTAACATAAATCAAGACTAAAAAATATGTGATAGGGTGTTTGGTTCTGAACATTATATTTTAATGGCTTATGGGTTGTCCGAATCTATCATTCTTATTCAAATACTAATGTTGTGCCATGTTCCTACAAAACTTCCAAAATAGTTGGCCATTGTATAAGAATTTTAGCAGAGAAAGCATATTACACAGATATCACTAGCACCATCAACAAGTGTAAATAATTATCAAGAAATTTTCTTTAGGTTGTCAACCAAATAATTATGAGGTAGGATCCAAATTGAGGAAAATACTTAAAACGAAACTATGCATTGGATGGCATTTGCTTCTAGGGGATCCTGCATGTTCACTTTGTATTTTGATGTGATTGGGGAAAGATTCCGGGAGATAATGTTCCTTGGCAATCACTTCTGTGGAATCCCTACAAATTTTGACAGTATTACGTTATCCAAGGGATTTCTGGCTTTGATTAATTTTGGTGAAGGTGAAGCAATTGTAGGGAGTGAGATATGTTGCATATGGGTCACGGAGTATGGTTGCATATGGGTCACGGAGTATGGTTGCATTGAGTCTTGGACTAAACAAGTTGTACTACCACTACGTCAAGTTTCTCAGTTCTTTGGGTTTGTTAACAATGACGAAATTCTAATTGACAGATTTGGCAGGCTTGTGTCTTTAAACTCTTAGTATCTATATGAGTGCAATCTGGGTATCATATAAGCCAACATAGATTTTATAAACAACTACTTACATAGAGAGTTTAGTTTTACTTCATGGGGCAAATGCAGATTATGTGAATTCGGAGAAGAAAAGTCATTTTTCGTAGCATATGAAAGTAATTGGAAGAATTTTTTTCATCCTATTCAACATGAAGCAAATAATTTTTTTCTTGCGCCCTTTGTTTCCTATTGCTATACGTTTGAAGTATTCCTAAATGTTTAGATTGTTATTCATGTGACAATCCCCAGCTCTTCAGCTTGGGATATAATTAGACTCGAGCATCGTCATGTTCAGCGGTGGAAATTGATTTGGTTCTCAAACTCCATTCCAAAACCTTCGTCCTTCATTGGCTCTCTCTTAAGAATAGGTTGTCTTCCTATGAATTAGGCTTCTCTATTGGGAGTATAAGGGTTATGTCCCTTGTGTTTTATGCATAAATCAACTAGAGAACAGGGACCATTTATTATTTCAATTCTTTTTATCTAAAATAATTTGGGTTCATGAGAGGCATTTGTGCCTAGGAAATAACCCTTGCTTTTGTTCGAATGATGTTATCCAAATCCAATGGTGTATAAATGATATGAATGATGAGAGATTTTATTATCAGAACTCAAAATCTGGACTTTCTGCTGCTATTTGTCATATATTGCTTCAGAGAAATGCTTGCACTTACAACGGTTCTATTAAATTCGAGGAAGTGATCTTGAAGACAATTAAGTTGGATATCAAGGTCTGAGTTGATTTCTGCGAGGAGTGAAGGCTTTGCCAGTCAGTAAGTTAATTTGTGTTAATTGGGATGACTCTGCCAATGTATTTGGTCCTTGTTTGTCCTGTGAAAGTTGTAACAGGTTTTGCTTTGTTGTTGGTTAGGTCAGATCTTTGTTTGTTGTTTCTTCCTCCGTTTCCCTGTTAGAAGTGTGGTTGGTGTGGTGTTATTTTGTATCCTATTTGTTTTCTTCAGCTTTTATGTTTTGTTCCTTCTGTACAATAGTTTGTAGTCCTTGGCGGCTAGTTCAATGAATTATTCATTCCAAAAAATTGATTCAACACAATTTCATTTCATTTGTGTTGTTGTGACTCAAAGTTGTGCAGACAAAATGGATATGCTTAAGCTCTTCGGCTGAAACCTGATAAGTTTTCCATTAGATAAGGGCGGAATAGAAAATAAATTGTACTCTTTATATAGTTGGTAGAGATCCTGTTTTAGCTCCTTCAAATTGGAAGTAATTATTGAATTGCCTGAACCACTCCCCACCTCTAACTCTTAAGGATGTCAAACTTGTAGTTGAATACCCTAATTTTATATCAGTTTGGTGTGTGGAATTTTCTTCCTCTTCTTTCTTTTGGGGTGAATCCTCTAGTGAAAGTCATGATTTTTGGAATGTCTAGATTCACAACAACCAACTTACCTTTAAAATAAAATAAAATAAAAGGACATGCAATTTATGCACTTTCATGTCACTTGTTGAAAATATTATGTTATTAGACCATTTCATGAACCATAGCTCTCACAATATGTGGGTCCTATAGGTGTATGGGGCCTGTCACGAGATTATCTCTTAAGATACTTTTCTTATTTTTTATTTTTTGAGAGTTTCACAATCTATGGCGTTCGTTCCTGATGATTACTCTTTATTATTAGACCAAGACACCAATTGGTTTTTGGGGAGGCGGAGATTGAACTCCAGATCTCTTATTCAACCATCAGAAATTTTACCAGTTGAGCTAACTGGAATTCACACTTTCCTTATTTGTTGATATCAAGTAAGAGGAACATGTGCTTATTGGCTGAACTATTGGTCTTCATCATTTATGGAGAGAGAAATAAAATAATTTAGAATGGGGGAGTAAAGCATGAGATATAAATTTTAAAGCTTGTCATGGCTAATGTGACAGAAGGTCCTAGCCCCAAATTAACACAAACCTCAATATTTTTGCAGTTATCCTTCAGTCAAAACAATGACCGGCTATATTATCATAAGATGATGACAATGTATTTGTTGAACCCAAGTCTTAGAGAGTTGAAGGTGGTAGCTCTTGCTTGATTGAAACTTATCCTAGTGTCACTCTTGCACTTGCATATCATTCTCAAAACAATGACTTCAAGCTTTTGCAGATCTTGTGTTCCAAGACGATAAACCATTATCAGCTGTGGCCAACATTTACAAATTGAGTACAGATTCATAGACAGGGCATGCAATATTGGTGATGTCATTTAGTTGGTCTGGACCAAATGGATCAATTGATTATGAATCTGAATCACCCAGTTTATTTTTTAATGGAGCTTTGCACTTTTTAGCATATTTTCGGCTCCACAGGTTCATTTTGTCCTTTGACATCAATGATGAGAGATTCTGTGAGATATTTCTGCCTCAAAATCACTTAGATGAATCTTTTCTATATTTTGAACGTCTTGCAGTGTTCAAGAAATCGTTGGCTCTGATTGTTTTTGGTATTGGTGGAGTTCTAACTAGGGAGAGTGACAGATGTCACATATGGGTAATGAAGGAGTATGGTGTGGTCCGGTCTTGGACTAAATAATGTGTACCAATAAAAGGAGCTACAGAATTCTTTGGCTGCACTCTTAATGGAGAGCTCTTGATTCAAAAGATAATAGATTTTCAAAAAATAATTATTTTATTTGACCCTGAGAGTTTAAAGGAGAATATTATTACAATTCCAGTGCCTGCATGTATGATTTACACAGATAATTTAGTGAGGAGCTTAGTTTTATTTGATGAGGGTAGACATCTCATCTGAATATGAAAATAAGTTGGAGTTTCTAGCTAGGCAGTCATCTTTTTGGTATTCATATTGACAAGTCATTTATTGAATCGTGTTAAGCTACTAAGAAGTTTTTATTTATTTATGTATTTGCAGATAAGTGAATCTGTTACTATGTTATAATTTCTTTCCATTTGTTCTAGGCATGAAATTATAGCTTTTGATGTTGAAAACTAAATTCTTTAAAAAGAAAAAATCATCTTTACGGGATTGTGGCAGTTACATACATATTTAGCAAATATAATATTATTTTATTGGTCTAACGCAGTGATTACTAGTTTTTATAATCAAGTTAACTATTAAGAATGTTTTGCGCGCCTGCTAACTCTTGATTCTTGGGGTACCCATAATTTTAAAAATTTTTCTGTGGACTATGCTCGTTAATCTTGATAGGAGTGAGATGTTTTCAATTTTGTGTCATTTGCATTTCGCTACTAAGAAAACCATGACACAAGATATTTAATTAAACAGCTTCAAGAATTATTATGATGAAAGTTGTTCTCAAATTCTAATTGGATATTTTCTGTTAATTATTTGCCGTACTTTTGCATGAAAAGGAAGAGGTGAAAAGCAGATTGGCCAAGACAAAAATGCAAAGTTGCAGAGGTAATCTGGTCCAACATCTTGTGTCTTGTTCTAGATCAAAGATCTTTTTTTAAAACTGTGTTTATGTGAAATGCAGATGAATTAAAACATAATTATGCATGAAAGCCAATTATTTAACCACCATGTCAAAGCCGGGCTTGTTAACGGCTGAGGATGTACTATATCTTCCCCATCTTGACATCATGAATGTTAACCTAATTAATTATAGGGGCTTTCCCCCCTTAAACTTCTATATACTCAAATTAATCAAGCTCTCTTAAGCATGGTATGTTGTATAAAAACTAAAATGTTGTATGCTATGACTTGCCTAGATGTCAATATTCATAGCCTAGATCTTTATCATCTATTTGGATCAGTGGATGCATGGCACATTGTAACTTTGGCGAAGTTATATAATTGGTTTTTGAAGTTTACTTTGTGAGTGCTATTGGTTCCTCAAGTTTGAAAAATTTACAATGGTAGTCTTTTTGTTATTTGTCATTAGTGTTAATCCCTATTTGGCTAACGGAACATTGACATATCTTCATTTTAATTAATGTGGCATTTTTTTATTATATTAAAATGCTAAAACTATTTCTCTCTCCCAAGTAGGAGTCTTTTCTCTTTGGACTGTGGGTTTCCAGTTCTTTCTAGAGAGTTCTATCTCTGTTCTCTCTGGACGGGTAGAGTTCCAGTTCTTCTCGGCGCTCATTTTGGGCTTTCAGCTAGGCAGACGCTCGAGGTTTTCTTTGGCTGCCTTGTGAGTTCCGGTTCTTTTATCAGTCCATCAATACCTTTTTGTGGGTCTAGTACGGTTACTGGTTGGTAGCCCAATGGCTATTCTCAGCCATTCACAGCAGTTGTGGAGTATCTGTGCTGATGGTGTGGGTGGTTTGAAGCTGCTAGCAGTATTTTGTGGGAAGAGTTTTCCGGCAAGTGGGGGCTTCTCTTGTTTTGGAGTGATTCGGCCAAGGGTGGTTCTTCAGGTCGGTGTAAGCTGTAATTGGTTGAATAAAGAAACTCAGTTTGTGGATCTAAGGAATACAGAGGTGGGTAATTATTTTGATTTAGTTTCTTCCATTTTTTGATAATTGGGGTTTTGCCGTTTGGGTATGTTTCTATTTCTTTGGTTGGCTTGTCTCTCTGGTTATATTCTTGAATATTTATATTCTCTATTGGATATGAGCTGTTTAAGTTGGAACTGCCGGGGAATAGGGAATCCCCGGTCAGTTCGAGCGTTGCGCAATCTTGTGCAACAATGGAATCCCAATATAGTCTTTTGAATGGAGACTAAGACTAGAGTTAATAGAATGGAGAAGATCAAAGAAAGAATAGTTCTGGCAAATGGCATGATTGTTCCCAGTGAAGGCAAAAGTAAAGGAATAGCTCTTTTGTGGGCCAGCGGCTTAGAAGTAGAGATTAAAAGCTATACCCGAAGTCATATTGATGCTATAGTGACTGATTCGGTGTCAGGGTTCAAATGGAGAATCATTGGGTTTTATGGGAACCCAGATACTTACCAAAGGATAGAGTCTTGGAATCTCCTCCACTTCCTCAATGCTCAATACCAACTCCCATGGGTTTGTCTAGGGGGTTTCAATGAAATTTTGAAGGCGTCAGAAAAATGGGGTGGTCTGGAGTGACCCCAACAATAGATGGAGGGGTTTAGGTGAGTAGTGCATGCTTGTGGTTTTCAAGATTTGGGTTTTGAAGGGCCGAAATTCACTTGGTGCAATCGAAGGTCGGAGGAAGAAAGGATAAGATTAAGATTGGATAGGGTGTTGGCTGCAACTGAGTGGAAAGAGAAATACCGAGATGCTAAAGTTCTCCATGTGATGGAGTCTACATCTGATCACTGTGCTATTATTTTAACAAACCAGCAGGGAAGACGCAGATGCAAAACAAGACAATTCCATTTTGAAGCAATTTGGGTTAGGCATGAGAAATGTAGAGAAATCATTCAGGATTCTTGGACGAATCATGCAGGCCGGCAATCATTAAGTGAACTGGTTAATGGACTAAAGGCTTGTGCAGAAGGTATAAAAAGATGGAGTCAGCAGGAATTAGACCATGTCACAAAGAAGATCCAAGAAAAAAGGAAGATTCTTCAAGATGTGGTCCAAGTTGACAGAGATGGTAGTAGAGGTGATGAAATTGATATGCTATGTAAAGAAATAAATGAGTTGTTGGATGATGAGGAGATAGGAATACCCAATACTTTCACCATAGAGCATCACAGCGGCAGAAAGAGAATGAAATCAAGGGTCTCTTTGACAGGAATGGAAGATGGTGTGAAGACTTAGGAGACATTGTAGAGATAGCAATTGACTACTTCACTGAATTGTTTCAAACATCCCACCCAACCAGAGTAGTGGAGGTAGGTCGGACAGTGTCAAGAGTGGTATTTGAGGAAATGAACGAGTAGCTAACAAAAGAATTCCAAAAGGAAGAAGTCTTTCAAGCCATCCACCAAATGCACCCAACAAAAGCCCCCAGCCCAGATGGTATGTCTGCTTTTTTCTATAAAAAACATTGGGATATAATTGGGGAAGATGTTACAAATACAATGTTAACTATTCTCAACTTATACTCCTCCCTGGCAAAACTAAATCAAACTAATATTGTCCTCATTCCCAAAACAAATAACCCAACCAAAAAGGGTGAGTTTCGGCCTATAAGCCTTTATAATGTGTCTTACAAAATCATCTCAAAAGTTCTTGCTAATAGGCTTAAACCTATTCTTAATGCTATCATCTCAAAAAATTAAAGTGCTTTTGTCCCAGGCCGGCTTATAATTGATAATGTACTTGTTGCTTTTGAAATTATGCATTATCTAAAGAATAAAAGAGAAGGGAAAGATAAATACATGACAGTAAAATTGGATATAAGTAAGGTGTATGATACAGTGGAGTGGAGTTTTCTTTGTAATATCATGACTACTATGGGATTTAATGACAAATGGATTAGTTTAATGATGAATTGTATTTCCACTATCTCTTACTCTATCCTCATAAATGGGGTCTCCCAAGGCTGCGTGTTCCCTTCAAGGGGACTTTGCCAAGGGGACCCTTTATCCCTTATTTATTTCTCATATGTGCAGAAAGGCTCACAGGACTAATAGGAGAGGCAGTGAGGAATAAAAAACTTTCTGACATTTCTATTAGCCGGGGCTGCCCAACAATTACCCATCTTCTCTTTGCTGACGATAGTGTCATTTACTGCAAAGCTAATGGCGAGGAAAGCAGGGAACTCCAAAATATACTTCAACAATATGAGGAAGTAGCGAGCCAAAAAATAAATACAGACAAGTCTTCCATGTATTTTAGCCGGAACTCAGATGAAGAAACAAAAGCTGAAGTTTTGGTTTCTCTTGGCTCTATGCAGGATACCCAACCAAAGAAATATTTGGGCCTCCCATCACTAATTGGAAGGTCAAAGAAGCAAGTTTTCAATGAAATAAAGGAAAGGGTTGGAAAGAAGTTATCAGAGTGGAAGGATAAACTCTTGTCGATAGGAGGTACGAAAATCTTGATTAAGGCTGTTGCCCAAGCTGTGCCTACTTATACAATGGGATGTTTCTTACTCCCAAAAGGCTTATGTGAGGATCTTGAGGGATTGATGAGAAATTTTTGATGGGGGCAAAGGCATAAAGAATCAAAGATCGCTTGGGTGAGCTGGTAAAAAATATGCAAATCAAAATTTGAAGGAGGAATGGGTTTCCGTGACCTTCAAGCTTTTAATTTGGCCATGCTAACAAAGCAGGGATGACGGATGATGTCTCACCCTTCATCACTGATGGCTCGAGTATACAAGGCAAGATATTTCCCAAACAATGATGTCTTAAGTGCTAACTTGGGAAATAGCCCATCATTTGCTTGGAGAAGCATTCACCAAAGTTTGGAAGTTCTGAAACAAGGCATAAGATGGAGGGTAGGCAATGGAAAAACTATTCACATTTGGGATGACAAATGGCTGCCAACTCCCTCAACCTACAAGGTAATATCTCCTCAAATAGATTTTGGTGATTATCCCATGGTCTCAGCCCTTATTGACCAAGACACAAGAAGTTGGAGGAGAGATAGGCTGGAAAGGATTTTCCTTGCTTTTGAGGTTGAAACAATCCTGGGTATCCCAATGAGTTACCATCTGCTTGATGACCAACTAATATGGGTGGGTAATAAAAAAGGAATTTTTTCAGTGAAAAGTGCTTACCATGTGGCTAGGAAGGTGCTAGAAGGAAGTGAACAAGGGGAATCTTCAGTAGGTGACGTGCGAGCTCCTTTATGGAAGAAAATGTGGCACTTGAACATCCCAGCAAAGGTGAGAATTTTTGCCTGGAGACTTTGTAGAAATGCTATCCCTACTATGCTTAACCTGAACAAAAAGGGGGTTCCAGTTGATCCTCTCTGTCCACTGTGCAGCAAGGAGGCAGAATTTGTGGAGCATGCAATTCTAAAATGTGAAATAGCCAAAAAAGTTTGGAAAAATTGGATTGACTGCCCTATCAGTCTCTTGGAAGGTAGGCGAGACTTCTCGGATATTGCTTTAGACATGCTGAGACAAGGAACCCAAAGGGACTTAGAAATATTGTTTGGGGTGGCTTGGATGATCTGGTATAACAGAAACCGAATGGTGCATGATTCAATTAATTCTCCAGGAAATATTATTTGGGGAAATGCCATGAGAATGGTGAAAGATTATAGGGAGACTGTTGGCACTCAAGCAAGGTTCCTAGAGCCAAAAGGAAGTAGTCTTGAACAACTCCAAGATGACTACTTTCTTATCAATGTGGATGGAGCTATTCCCACTGGTTATGGCCACTCTGGTATAGGCATCCTTATTCAGGACAAGTGATTGAGGTTCTTTGCTACCATGTGCAAGCCCCTCTCAGGAAGGTTGGGAGTTGAAGAAATTGAAGCTATTGCAATGGAACAAGGATTAGTCTTGGCAAAAGAGCTTGGTCTGGAGCAAGTTTTTATGGTTGGTGACTCTCTTCAAACTGTCCAAGCAATTGAGAAAGAAGAGGTTAGAGGTGCAATGGGTCATATAGTAGCTGGAATTGTGTAGGAAATGAGAAATTTTGCAGATGTAAAAGTGAGGCACATTGGAAGGACAGGTAACAAAATAGCCCATGTATTAGCCCAGCAAGCAAAAACAGGAAAGAATGCCATGTGCTGGTTAGGAAGAGAACCAGACATAATTGTAGATTTGATTAGATCTGAAGAACTGTCGCTTTAGGGTCTTGTATGTGGTCTTTTTTGTTTCTGGTTTGTTCCCTTTGTGTTCTGCTTTTTGGCTGTTTTGGCTGGTTGTTCTGCGTGTTCTGTTTTATTGAATCTTCAGTCACTTTTCCAAAAAAAAAAAAAAAAAATGCTAAAACTATTTCAAGATTTACACTATTACTACAAGATCTCTACAAACGTGTAACTATGACACAAGCTATTTTGAAGAACAACTTACAAGTCAATTTTAAGTTAAGAATCTATTCATATTAAAAAAAAAAAAAGAAGAAGAAGTAAAACACCAAAACATTTGAAAAAAAAAAAAAAAAAATTTCACTGCCGGCATCTCTTCATTGACCACCCACCCAGGTAAAGTTGGACTGTCCATCTCAGGTGACGTTCTACCAAAAACTCCCCAGATCTTACTTTCTTTCTTTTGGATGGTTTTATGTTTTTTAAAGGATGAAATTATTTTATTTTATCATTAAGATTTGGATCTTTTGGGGGTGATAGATTGTGAGCAAAGGAGGAGCATAGATTAAAAAAAAGAAAAAAAAAAGAAAGAAAAAAAAGGAAGGAACGAAGTTTTTATAGCCTGGTTTGCAGGTGAAGGCAGATTCTTTGTAATTTGTAATGGTCACTATTCATTGGCTTCTAAGAAACCCATTACTTCTTCATTATCATCACCATCTCCTTTTTCTCTCTGGTGCTAGTCTAAGTGGAAGTGACCAAAGATTAGAGCTTGAAGCAATACCGGCAATGAGAAAAAGGAATTAACACTAATACTAAACAAAAAGACTAATATTTAAAAAAAAAAAAGAAAAAGAAAAAGAAAAAGAAGAAGAAGAAGAAATGCCACATCAATGTACTGTTAGCCACGTAGGTATTAACACTAACGGTAGCTAACAAAAATACTAACATGGTTCTTTTTTCAAACTTAAGGGACTAATAGTACTCACTTGAAACTTAAGGGACCAATTGTGCTTATAAGGTAAATTTCAGCGACCAATAGTGAAGTTTTGCCTCTAGCTTTTTTTAGACGTGAATTGTTATCTATTGAGAGAATGTTTTCAACATTCTTCATAAATGAAGACCATAAGTCTATAACCCTGTGTTTGGGTTTCATGCTTTTAACCAGGATTTGGCCTCAATGTAGTATTTTAAATCCCACAATTTTAAGTTACACTGTCATAATAATAAAATGAGAATAAAACCTTTCTCTCCAAATATAAATTAGGGTAAATTTCAAGTTTGGTCTCTAACCTTTACACTTCGATCCCTAATGTTTTAAATGTGTTGATTTAGTCCCTAACATTTTAATAATAGCCACCCATTCGAATCCAATTAACCGAGCAAACTAGCAAAATCTGTAATACATTAGAAGGCACATATTCGTAAGCAACCTAATTGGATTCTTCAGATATTTATGCAATTAAAGAAGAAGACCACCTGTGATTTTGAAGATTCATGTGCCTTTATCGTGCAAATCACACCCATTTGAAGACCCACCCAGGCCACCTGTGATTTTCGTTCCAATTGAAGATCCATTTGAATAATTCAATCACAAATAATAGATTTGTAGAACGTGCATTCCCTCGTCAGTTAACAAGGATTATATAGTGGGACTACAAATAAATACTTAAAATTAATCAACCAAATTATAGTTGATATTCCAACAAATGTTTAATTAAATTTTTTGCTCCATGTGGCAATAAACGTATCATTTGATAAGACATAAATTTTTTTTTTTTTTTTTATCGTCAGTCATGTCAGCAGTTTCTATCCATTACTTAACAACGATAACTACTTTGACATATTACCAAAAGGTTATGGATTAAATTGACACATGTAAAACATTAGGGACCAAATTGAAATTTAGTGTAAAAGTTAATGACCAAACTCGTAATTTACCCTAAAAATTAATAAAAGCATTATCGAATAAACAAAATAAATTTTTTGTTATGTTTCTTCTATAACCGTGATATTGCAAATAATCGGGACATGGCATTCTTCTATTATTTTAGTTTTGAATGCAATGTCTCGGCCTGCGAAAAAGCCAAAATTGTTGTCCAAGTGTCTTTTGGTCGACATCGTTTTGGTCATACTGATTCGAGTGAAATCCTTAATTTGATTCAGAGGTGTCTTCAAATCTCGGGACTCGACAATCACCAACCCCTCTTCATCAATGCACACTACGATTGAGAAAAATCATTATCCAATAACAACAATAAAATAGTTATCTATTATATTGGATAGCAAGAGAATATTTAGATCATTCTCATTCATCAAATGAAATTATTTCAAATAAATTGAATAATTTTTTCTCCCTTAAGTAAAAAAGGAAGAAAAATTACAATTTTTATTAATTTAATTAAAAATACTAGATTATTATTTATGATTGAAATTTTATCACACTGAAAAGAAAAACATCATAAAATCAAAAATTAGACCAATACATGTAGTAAGATCAAGAACAAAATCTTAGAGAGAGTAGCTAGAGTATATTAGGGAAGAGAAAGGTGAGTATGAAAATTTAAAAGGGAAGAGAAAAAGATGAGAGACATAAAATGAGTGGGTAACTGAGATAGCTAGAGTTTGCAACATGACGAAGTATATATATGGGTAGAGTTATGGTGGGTTAGAAATATCACTAATTTAGTTGTCTAACCCGCCTAACTCAACCTACCTCATTTAATGGATCCACACAAATTGGGTCGGGCGAGTTGGCGGGTTAGATGGTTTTTTTTTTTTTGGGTGCATAGCCCTAAGCACCAGTAACGTCGTCTCTGGGAATTTAAATATGTTAGGAACACTAATAAACACTAGTTAAGCAACAAGGCTCTTGACATAATACAACTCTCTTAAGGGTAATTTTTTTTCCTTATATTATTATTATTATTATTATTATTATTATTATTATTATTTTGTATAAGATAAATACTAGTTAAGCTAAGATGGTGTTGTTTTCCAAGAAACTAGTGAGGCCGACATTGGGGTTACCTGAAACCACTCAAGTTGGGTGCTGGCTTACATGTCTAAAAAGATTGACATTCCATCTTTGATTACGACAATAGAATGTTTGGCAGTTGTTCAAGCTCTTAGATTTGCTAGTGAATGTGGCTTCTCCTCTTTTATACTTAAGGGTGATTCTGAAATAGCTTGTAAAGCTCTTAGGAGTGAAGATGAGTTGTTCACTCCATTTGGTCGTCTAAGGGCTAAAGCTAAGTCCCTTGTAGAGTCCTCTCGTGTGGTTAATTTCTTTGATACCTATAGACAATGTAACTTTGTAACTCATAATTTTATTAGACATGTTAAGGATTTATCAGTGTGGATGTAGAATGTTCTTCTGCACCTTAACTATGTAACTTTAGTGGTTTTTGGCTAAGTGTTTTTTCCAATTAATAGATGCAGTTAGGAGTGTTCACCAAACCACACAAACTGCAAAAGCCACACCAAAACTGCCCGCAAAATGGCATAAATGCACTACACTGCAAGTAACAATGCACCACACCACTGGGTATAGTGTAGTTTGTGGTTTTATAATAAGAAAACTGCACAAACCAAACTGCACCACACCGTACCGCACCCCACCCTCTCTATATATTAATATATTTATTTTTTTAATATTAAATATACTATTAATCAATAGTTTAATAACTCTGGTTTTCAATAATAATAATAATAATAATAACTCTTGCAAGTGTTGATTAGAAAAATCAACCAAAAATAAAGAAAAACTAGTTCAATAGTTTAAAACTTGGCCCAAAACCCAAAACAAAAGGAAAAATTAGTTTTGGGCTAGGTAGGAAAAGCCCACAATTTGAAAAATATATTGGTTTCAAACTGCATCTTATACACCGCATCGCATATGTGACCGCAAAAATGAGGTGCGGTGCAATTATGGTTTTCGCG
Source organism: Quercus glauca (assembly GCA_023736055.1). Classification (NCBI taxonomy): domain Eukaryota; kingdom Viridiplantae; phylum Streptophyta; class Magnoliopsida; order Fagales; family Fagaceae; genus Quercus; species Quercus glauca. The sequence goes on from CM043321.1 coordinate 9,525,122, forward strand.
AAACTCTAAACCGCACTACACATGTGACCACAAAAATAAGATGCGGTACAGTTATGATTTTGTCTAAACCACACCACAAAGTGCAGTGCTAAAAATTGCCCAAAACTGCACCGTACTGCACTGTGAACACCCTTAGATGCAGTTTTAAAAAAATGACACTAAATTTCATATATAATAAGATCTACCATTGGGGTTGTGTTTTAATTTTAATGGCTTTGGAGCTGTATGCTCTCTCTTTTAGAATGAAGCCCTTATTTCGAACCAAGTAAAAATATCGTTAAAAAATAGAATGTATCCCTACATTTCTTTAAAAAAAAAAAAAAAAACGTATATAATATACTGTGAAGCTACAAGATTTTAAGATACATTATTTGTTATTCCAAACAGTCTTTATACCGAGTTTAGATGTGTGACTTATTTGTTATTTGTGGGTTCCAATTAACCGATCTGGTAAAGTCTCTGATGGTTGAATAAGATATCTGAGATTCAATCCCAGCCTACACTAAAAACTGATTGGTGTCTTAATCTGATAATAAAGAGCTATCATCAGGAGCAGACGTCATATGTTGAAACTCTCTTAAAAAAAAAAAGAAAAAAGAATCTTATTGAATTCACAATTTTCTTTTTGAGAGATGTTGAATTCACAATTATACTTTGACTTAAGAAACTTTTCTCTAGGGTGTCATATTAATTTTTATTTAAAAGGTGAACTTGTGTGCCAGCCCCATTGACGTACCGAAAGCCATTGTTGACACTCACTAATACAGGAAGTCTATAAATTTTATTTATTTATTTATTTTTGGTTATGTTTTAATTATTTAGATTGTACACAAATACAAAAGTCAAGTTACCAGTTATCATTGCACGCTAGCAAATTGCAGTAGTTATGGCTGATTTAATGGGACAAATGGTCCCAGACCCAGTCTCTTACTCCAACGAAAGATTTTGGTATTCAAAACGAAGGATCCTTCTTTTTTTTTTTTTTTGGTAAACAAAAAGAAGGATCCTTCACACGTTTGGATTTTTTCAAAAATCATGATTCTTGCCGGGTATTGTGGGTCAGGGCTGCTTTTACATAAAACAACAATTAAGAAAGATGTTTTGTGGGTTCACCATTTCATGTCTTAGTTTGAATAAGAAAATCCTTAAGCCCAAAGAAATTCTGTTATAGAAATGGACTTAGAGCATCCACATAAGATGTGTCAAATGTGCTAAATGCCAAATATTTGGCACATTTGGCACACCAAACACCAAAAACGCCCATTTATTAGATGTGTTAAATGTGCCAAACCTTTACAACATGCTACAGTACCTTCACAATTTTGGCATGGTACGGACGACAATTGCATAATATATGTTATTATTTTATTTCCGTTTTCTCTCTCCTCATCACAAATATCTCTCTCTCTCTCCGTCTTCTCATCTTTGTCTTCTCTATTCGTCTTCCACAACACGCCAATCACCAATGGCCACCACTCAACGCCGCCGATCTCACCAAAGACCACCACTCGATGCCGTTGACAATCTGTCTTCTCTATTCCACTTCGGGTTCTTTTTTTTTTTTTTTTTTCCTTTTTTCTTTTTTCCGTTCGCTTTTTTTGGCTGTGGTTTGATGGGTGGGTTTAGATGGGCAGATTGGTGGTGGGTGGGTTCGGGTTGTGGGTTATGGCGGTGGCTAGATTGAGATGGTGATGGGCAGATCAGTGTTGGTGGGTGGGTCGGCTGGTGATGGGCGAATCGATGGTGGTGCCGATCTCTGTTCTGATCTGTTTTTGTCTTTGTTTTTCTGTTTTGGTGGTTGTGATTTGGTGGTGGATTCAACGGCGGTTGTGGGTTGATTTTGGTGGTTGTAGGTTTTTTTTTTTTTTATTATTTTTTTTTCCTGGTGATTGTGGCTGCAACAATCTTTCTAGTTGTTGTTGTAGTAGTAGTTGTTGTTGTTGTTGCGGTGGTGGTTGATGATGATGATGGGGGAGGAATTTAATATATTATTTTAATGTGTTGTAAATATTATTTTAATGTATAGAATTGAAGAATAAAACATCTGATAAATGAGATGTCGTAAAATAATGTGGTAAATAATAAAGTAGGCTTTTAGTGTGCCAAAATGACATTTTTTTTACAACATCTGCTGTGGATGCTCTCCAATCCATTTAATTCTTCGAATCAATTGGTAACTAATTAATTTTATAATAAATAAAGGTAAAAGTTAACGGATACTTTAAAGACATTGATTTATAAATCATTTAAAAAAAAAGTTACGAGAAAGAAAAAAAATAACTAACTTTTTAAACAATTTTTTATATTTTTTATAAAAATAATATTAAAACTTTTCTAAAATAACTTGTTGACAAACATCTTTAGGTTACCTGTTAACGGTTAACCAAACCCATAAATAAATATATAATAATGCCATGAAACTTACGCCTTTTGCATGTGAGTGCACCATTCACTTCCGGTGAAGAAACTTTTACACCAACCATTATTATTACTCGGCTATACCCATATGCATATTTTTATCCTAGCTATATGTAACAAGGAGAGGCTGTTATAAATTCAAAAAAAAAAAAAAAAAAAAAAACCCATAATCTATGGTACATGGTCAAATTGTTAAAAAAAGATCTCCTTTGATATGCCTATTGCCTTGGTTACAAGGGTCATGTCACGCAGAGTATATAATTAATGTTTCAATTATTATTCTTTTGGATCTTAACAATAAAGAAATGGTTCCTTTCTTCTCAAAAAAGAAAAGAAGAAATGGCTCTAAAAAAATCTGCTTTCCCATAACTAGAAGAGAATTGGCTCAAATGAGTAGGGGTGTCAAATAGGTGGGTTTGGAGTAGATATTATTGGGTTGGGTATATAAAACCCATTTAACTAATTGCTTCTAACTCAAATCCAACCAAATCCAATTATTATGGGTAAATCCTAACTTATCCAATAATCAAATTATCAAAATTACCAAAATGCCATTAAAGTGAAAATGACCATTTTGAAAACGTTTGCCTCCCCATTTGAACTGAACAAGCAATTTTCTTATTTACTGTTTCATCTTTGGGAGGATTAAGTTTAACCATCCAACTATTGAATATAGACTCTAAAATTTTCTTAGACAAATCACAAAAAGAAAAAACTTGACATCCCATATTACAATTCCATTTATTTCCCACATTTTCTCAGTACCCAAACAGAAAATTTACAGAATTAGACAACAAATCAAAATCTAATGATTACTTCATAAATTTCTACAACTGAATTGAGTACAAATTATAGAAATTGCAAATTATGCAAAATCTTTAGGATATATATATATATATATATATATATATATACACACACGCATAGATTCCTATATATATGGGCATGATTGAGAGAGATGGGTGTGGGGTGTAGGTACACTCTCATACACTCCGACTCTCAGCTTCTTTGTTCACAATGCTTGGCGTAACCTCAGGCACCGGTGATGGGGCCTCCGTATCCGGCGCCGGAGCTCTCATCCCACTATCTCCAGAGGCCCAGAGCCCCTCCGTCTACCCGCTCCACCACGGCCTCAAGCCCCCACTCGCTTGCATTGCCATCTCGTGGGCTCGTGGCAACGCCCTCTGAGTATCGTTCTTTCGTCAACCCTCCAGGGGAGACTCCGACGGCGCTGCCAAGGTCGGTGGGAAGGTGATCGAGGTGAAGCTTAGCGACGGAGATGGAGATATCGGCGACGCGCAGTTCTGAAAAATCGCATACGGTTCGGTGTTGCCGTACGCGCTTCTTCAGAGCCGGAAGAACTCGCTTGTGACCTTGTCGAAGATCTCGTCGCCGTATCACTTTGAGTGGTGAGAAATTTGTTTGTTTTTGCTTTTGCTTTTGTTTGTATCTGTTTGGTTGCCTAGAAAGTTGAGTAGAAAGATGCAAAAGCAAAAGAAAAGTTTAAGCAACGAGGAATTCACATAAAGAAATTTAAGAATTTTGAAGCTCTTAGTATTGGTCTTGTTGTTGTTGTGTATGTTTTCAATTTTGCTTTACTTAGATTTTGTTTTTGGGAAGGGTTGGGTTGAATTTTGGTATATTGTTTTTGGGTTAAATGGGTTTCAATGGGTTTTTAGTTAAAACCCAATAATCATTGAGTTTAATTGGGTTGATGCCCATTTAACCCAATTAATAATCGGGTGAGTTTAGGTTCAATTAGAGTGGGTAAGTTTGGGTGAGCAAATGAGTTTTGGCTTACTTTGCCACCCCTACAAATGAGTGAATGACCATATTGCTATCCTCAATTTTTGTGGTTTGCAATAAGAAGAGAAAGTAAGACTTTTTGGATGAGTGCCAATTTTACCTATGTTTTTAATAGAGGTGAGTAATGAGAGATAAACAGAGCTAATTTCAAGTAGGTAAAGTGCCATTTTTCAAATCATAGGTAGGTAAAATGTTTTTCAGACAAATTATAAGTAGACACAGTGTAATTTCTCATTTTAATTATATAAAGTATAATCTTTAATGTTTACAAAGGTACCAAGTGAGCTTTTTATTTTTGATAAATCGATTGTTTTGGGATGGGAGAAACAAAAAACTCTAGGCAATCATCTTGTACAAACTTAGCTAATTATAAAGCTCTCTTTTGACGACTGAACTTGTGCTTCAATGAAATGATGGGAACTTAAATCTTGAGCCTAAATTGATGACAAAATAATTTAGGCCCATTAATCTAGCAAATAATGGCTAGTTTGTTTGTTTGTTTTTTTTTTTAATAAAGAGCCCATATAAGCCAATTTATTTAGATATCAAACAGGCTTATTGGTCTTGTATGAAGCTTCGCCTTCTGTAAATCAGAAATTGGTCGAGAGTCAGAGAGTTGAACTAAATCAATGTTTTTCAATTCACATTCAGCCCCGTTTTAGTGCAATCTTTAAAAAGATCGGAAAACATTGATATCCTAGTGTGGGAAAAGCCAATGTAATTGTCAAAGAGCCATCCCAACGTTGTCCCATATTTTAATTGGGCTATAGTTTGGGCTTCGATTAATGAGAAACTCTACAAGGTCCATTAACTTGGCAAACACTGGTTTTTAAGGCCAGAAACATTAAAGACTAGGCGTCCAAATAAAGCTAGTTTGGTTCTTCTACTTCATACTTCACTGATACGCTTAAAGGGGTAGGGAATTCTAACATTTTTACCCTTACTTTTTTAAAAATTTAGCAATATGTCCCTGTTTTGAAACTATTTAGGTCCATGTCCCTATTTTGAAACTCAATTTTCTTAAAATCGAGTTTCAATGAAAAACTCGATTAGTTTAAAATCGAGTTATGCCACATGAAACTTAAAAAAAAAAAAAAAAAAATGTGGAACTCGAGTTCCATTCAAGGAACTCGAGTTCCATAAATTTTTTTTTAAAAGTTTGATCGCCCCATACTCTATTCTCTACAAATCAAGTTTTACATTGAAACTTGATTTTCTTAAAATCGAGTTTTAAAACATGGACATATTGCTAAATTTAAAAAAAAAATAAGGGCAAAAGCCTAGAATCTCCTAATGGGGTATGCTAAAGTATTTGGGGGGTTTTACAATTTCTAACCAAATAACTATTGTGACACACCCAAATTCACAAGTTTATGTGTTGACTTGTGATTGCTAGGTTGATATGACATGTATGCTAGATGTATGTTAGGGTATACCATGATAGATGAATGATTAGGTCTTTTTGAGATAATTGATGCCATGTTGTATGTTTAGATGTATGCTTGTGTGTGTGTGAGTTAGAATGCAATATTGAGTGTGCCTCTAATAGGGTTAAGACATAAGACACAATGAGAGGAAGCCAACCCTAGGGTTGGGCGGTTTTGGGCGCCTAACACCTTCCCAAAACCGTACCTAAACTCCAAACTTATATCTCTGGTAGTAAGATCAAAAAGTTCGAGAGGACGCTATATATATATATAGTTCTTAGACCATTGTAAAAACTAGGTGGTGACTCCCCATTGTGTCCACACATAGCATCTTATTCTCATGTTTTTTCTTGTAGGTCAATGGTTCCTTGCTCTCCTCGTTCCCTCTATGTCAATTTTCTATTTGTCTTTAGTCAAGTTTTTTGGCTTTTTATGCCATTTGACAATCGTGTCAAAAAGGGGGAGAAATTTGAGATTTGAATGTCTTTCCTCCGAGCGAGTAACAGATTTATGGGGAGAAATTCATGTTGAAGGGAAGAAAATCTTTGATGTAACTAACTTAGGGGGAGAGTTAGTTTGATATACTTTGAAATTGATATATATTTTGAGATGTGTATCTTTGTGCTTTGTTCACATGCTATGATTGAGATATTCTTGTTTATTCTGCTAGCATTGTGAATACAAGTTTTCTTGAGCTTATTTATTTAATTTGTCAATGTTTTCCACATGGTACCTGGATACTTCTTGTTTAGTGCCTTTTAGGAAAGATAGGTTAAAGCCAAGTTAAGATTTCGAGCCTTCTTCTTGCAACAACTTCCAAGGTTCAGATCTCTTAAACTAGACTTATTTTTTTGTAATCCTGAGTAGAATGTATTGTAGGACATTCAATGTACTCTTGTGGTTTTGTCACGAATTGCCAAAGGGGGAGATTGTTAGGTTTATATTTTTATGTAATTGCAATATCCTATGATAAAATGCATTTTACTTATATTTGGGTAAATCTAAGTAAGTTTAAGATGATAATTATAAGTGGTTACATTGAAGACATGAAGATTACTCAAGAATTGCTCAAGAAAAACTGAATCAGCAGGTTTCGATACCTCCTTGATACCTGTCGATCTATCAAGATTTATTAAAGCTCAATACCTGTCTTGATACCTCTCAATCTATTGAGCTTATGGGATTTTTGATATGGCCTGCAACGTTTTGATTCTTAAAGGCCATTTGTTTATGGGTTTGCATAATCCTTATAGGACTAGGAAAGTCCAAGGTTTGTATAAATCTAATTGGAATAGGAGAGCCTATTTAAAAAGTCCATTAAGCTCCTATTTAAATAAGGAGGTGGAGAAAGAAAACCCCTTGAAAGCTTTCATAAGGTTTTCTTTTTGAACCCTAACCTCCACCTACAGAAGAAAGAGTTCTTGTTGTGTTTCTTGTATGTCTTTGTGTTCTGTAACCAAGCAAATTCTCTAGCACCAACATTAAAGATCTTATTGTTGTTTCTATGTGAAGCTATTGCAAATCAACTACAACAATCAAAGGGTACTGGGATCCGTGCAAAGGAGTTAGTCACAGATTGGAGATTTATGTAACAAAGAAAAGAAGTCTGTTACAAGATCAAGTCCAATTGGGTATTGGAGCAAATGTTCAACTGTAGGTTGGTATTTTGGGATAGGCCAGGGTAGTGGTAAGATTCCTCATACTTGTAACCACTTGATTATTGATTAGTGGATTCTTGGGAGTGGTGACATTAAATTCACTCGATGGGGTTTTTGCCTTGCGAGAGAGTTTTCCCATTTGTTAACAAATTACCGTGTCAATTTAATTTCCACTGCATTTAGTTTATTTTGTGATTTGTTGGTGCCTCCATAATTTGCATGTAATTCGACCTAATTAATCAACTTGGGTAATTGAATTAATTAACTAAGGTCAATTTATCTTAACCTAACATATTGTAAGCACAGTAAGGAATGTGGTTTTCCAAGTAACAATTTATCGCTAATGTGTCGAGAAAATTTTTAAGATTTATTAAGAAAATTGCAAGGACGATTTGGATGGCTGCACATCCTTGAAAATACTATCATGAACTTGTATAGTTATAAGTTATAGCTATGTAGATCCTCCATTAAAAATATTAGGAAATAGATGCCCTTGCATTATAGCAACTATTTTGTAACTCCATGCATATGCATGGATATACTTAAAGACATATAATAAGATACATAATATAATTCATATATATATATAATTTAAATACTATTGATAGTCATTTTTATATTTTGTTAACTCTTTAAAAAATTTTGTAAGGATATTATTAGGTATAAAATGTAAATTGTCTATTTTTTTTTTTTTTTAAATTATTGTGAAGCACTTTTTTTTTTTTTTTTTTTTTAATAATTCATTTAGTCTAGACTTTTTGGTTTTTGTACTTAATAACTCACTTGGATGAATATTTATGATGTGGTCCCATATTTGATTCTAAAATTAAGAACTAAAACTCTTTAAGAATAAATAATTTAGGACACATGGCGTAAAATTAAAACTCTAATTTGGAATTCTAATTTGAGTTTCTCTCAACTTCACCTATTATTATTGTGGGGCCAGAGAATTAAGCAGCCTCGGCCCACTTCGTACCAGGCCCAAAGGTCCACGCTGAGGAGGTGGGAGCGTCTGAGGATGAAAGCGCGAAGTCCAAGTTCCCCAGAAACATCGCCGAGGACAATCCTATCCTCGGCTAGCCGAGACCATAGAAGGGAGAAGTAACATGTCATCAAGGGCGGTCTCCTAGAGCATCTCAAGAGAAAGAACAAGTGCAGCGTGCCAACCATAGAAGCATGATGAAGGAGCAATTCAGGGAGGAACTGTCACCTCCGCATTAAATGCCCATAACTAAGGTTCTGGCCACATTTATGAGGAAAAGACCCCTGAACAGTGCTGCCTCGGTTGCTGTAACCCATAGAAAGTTTGGGAAGACGGCTGATGGGACAGACACTCGAGTATTGGCCTATATGATCGACAAATGGAGGGCTAAGATCAACTGAAAGGAGGTATATAATGTAACAAACCTCCCAAAGAAAGGGGGGGGGGGAAAATTAGAGGTAAACAAGTATTGTAGCACCTGTATCACCTTTGTAACCAAGTACTAAAAAAATAACAAGAGATATGTTCCTCAGGAGAGTGCCGAGGAGCGGAATTTCATGTTTTAGACTATGTTTTTATCGTTCAACCCACACGTTATCATGCTTAGTTGTTGCAACCCTCACTAGGGCCTAGTTCTTAAACCCATTCTCTACAAATTCATTGTATTGGACTAGCTGGGCTTGAGTCCATTCATCCAATAGCAGGAGTGTTTAAACCAAGTCCCTACAATTATATATATAGATAGTGGTCTTACTTCTCTATCTTATGTAGTTATCATTATTTTATTTATTTATTTATTTTTTTGTAAAAGGAAATAATAACATAAAGATTCAGACTTAGTAATGTGCAAGACTTTTACTATGGTATAAAATTGCATTGCTATGGCTTGTGCATCATTTTTGAAAGTGAAATCATGTAGAAAATTGGCTACAAATTAAAATTGGCTAAAAGGTTAGACTATTTTAAGCATAGCAAGGAGTGTGGCTTTCCAAGTAACAATCTTTCACTAATTTTAGAGACAATTATCAAGAACTAGATACAGGAAAATTGCAAGGAAAGTCTATTAATAATATTTCATACATATGCTTTGACATGAAAGTGTTAACAAATGATTTAATAAGAATTTAAGCATGGGTTAACCTTAAAAGAATGTAGAAAGTACAAAATTGCAAAGAGAATTTATTAGTCAATCATTGTTTAAAAAATAAAATCAAGATTAATCAAGACTTTTTCTTGTATAATTTACAATAAAGAAACATGCAATCCTTTAATAATAGAAAACCCACTTGCCTTTGATAAAAAACTGAGAGGTTGGGGGAGGGGTTGGTTATAGAAAAGACAATAAAAGAAAAGAGTTAAAAAAATATATAAAGACTAGAATGATATCATCCATAGTAGTGGAGCTAAAAATTTAGCTATTTGACACCACAAAAAGTTACTTTATCTATTTTACCTACTCACTTTACAAAACATCTAGCAGCAGTGGATCGATTTATTTTAACTTTTAACACAGTAATATAATATAAACATCACAATAAAATAATATATATACTATAATAAAATAATATATCCACTACAATAAACAATAATCACAACCACCCGCAACCACTACTGTTGCCACTACCGCTGCTGTCACCGACTCTTCCATTGCCCCTGCCACCGCAACCGTTACCACTGCCACTATCGTCGCCGCCACCACCGACTCTTCCGCATATCAATAAAATAAAATCAACGAACAGAAAATCAACAAGAAGCAAAAATAGAAACAAAAAAAATTGCAGCCTTCCTTGCGCACATAAAATTCCCAAATTAACATTTAAAAACAAAAACATAAATATCTGCAAACAAAAAATTCCCAATACATTCAAATCCTCAACTCACAACTCACAACAAATATTATATGAATCAAAACTAAGTAACTCACAACTCATTAAAAGAAGGCATGAAGCAAAAAAATAAAAATACGGTAGTAAGCAAGTTTCAAATCCAAATCAAAACGAATGGATGCTCTGAATTTACTGCTCTGTTTTGTCCATTCATCAATTCAACTTACCAAAGCATGGATAAGTTTGTTGAGATCAAATGACAGAAATTTTCATTGAACAAGAACAGCAAAAAAATTGTTGCATCTAAAATTTATTTATTCTATATTTATAGATACACACACATACCCAAATCAAAAATCCTAAGCATGTAGATGAAAAAGACAGAGACAACTCACTTGAAGGTGAGTTGGGTTGGAGATGTGGATTGGCGGCGGTGGCGGCGGGATAGAGAGGTGAGAGTTTGAGAGAGTTGAGAGCATCAGAGAAGTGGATCGACGGTGTGGGTCTGAGGCAGATCGGCGGCTTAGGAGTTTGACGAAGTGGGTCGGTTGGTGGGTCGGTGATGTTGAGCTTCGGTGGGCGGTGACGTTGAGGATCGAGTCGGGCCGGCAGCGGTGAGACAGAGAAGTAAGAGTTTGAGAGAGTGAGCTTGAGAGCAAGTTTTGAGAGAAGGGGAGACAGAGAGGTGAGAGTTTGAGAGAGTGAGGTGAGAGTGAGTCTTAGAGAGGCATGGTTTGGAGAATAAAAGAATAGAAAAAAATAAACAAACAAATATTATTTTAATCCGGCTGGAGAAATTTTTTTTTTAGCTCTCAGCTACAGTGCACAACCATATATAGCTGTGCACTGTAGCAATAAAGGTAAAAATTTTACCTTTAGCTCCACTATTGCAACCTTTTTTTTTTATGTGTAGTGGTGCTAAAAATAGCTTTTTAGCACCACTACTGCAAAAAGAGGTAAATGAGTTTCTCAACTCTTTTGAGATGCAGGCCTTTCTGCTAATCGATTATTTAAAACTAAAAACTCAAAATCTAGAATAGAAATTACGGCCTTGTTTGGTGCGCGAGTTTAAACACATGTTTTCAGTTTTTAAACAACATTATACGTATTTCTACACATTTTTTCACTTACAAGTATTTCTAAAAAAACTGAAAACTGTTGTTTAAACACACGTACTTAATGGGCTCCACATTTCCATGTATTCCAAACTATGGTTCATATTTTTCTTTATTTTACATTTCTTTCATTCTTTTGTTATCTTATCTAAATGCCCATCTAGGATCAAAGTAAGTATAGTATGGACAGGAGGCCCATTCTTTTAAACAGTCTCTTTGCACAAGTGATGAAACAAAGCTACCGTATAGCTTGACCTTACAACAAGTCAACGGCTGACTCCTTGATAGTTGAGTCTTTCACCTTTTTTTTTTTTTTTTTTTTTGTCAGTTGAATCTTGAGACCTGTTATCTATTTAAACTTCTTTTGGTTTGACTAAGAGTGTATTTAGATACCGTTTATTTTACTGAAATTGAAAACAGAATATTAAACTCTATGTGTAAATTAATATTATTATTTTTTTGGATAACTTTACAGGTAGATTATTGTAATAACTATTAAACCAGAAGATTTTTTTTTTTGTTTTTTGGTTGTTGTTATTGCTAAAAAATCAGAAGAATCTTATAATTGGGTAACTTGGGTTACTTGGGTAACTTAATACTATAATTTACTTGTAAATCTTCCTTTAGATTGTTATTCTAGTATATGCTTTATCATTAGAGTAAAACACCAGTCAATTTTAGGTGTATGTGAGAATTGAATCCAAAATCTCTTAAACAATCATAAGAGACTTTATCAGTTAACTAATTAGAACTCACAAACACCTAAGTTTTAGTTAAACTAGTATGTGCGATGATGCTAGTTTATATCGACGTTTTGTTTTGTTTTGATTTTTTTTTTTTAAAGATCTTAGTTTGGGTAAATTAATAAATAAATAAAAAAACCCTTATTAGGTCAATCTAAATAAAACCCTTATCGATCTTATCGATCAATTCTTCGCCGCACAAATTAGAATTCAGAAACCCAAATCTGGTTGAATACCAGTCGATCTTAATCAAACCACCGATGTATCGATCTATACTGTTGTCCCACCGTCTCCCTGACGACCTCGTCTACGACATCCTGACTCGGCTGCCAGCGAAATCCTTAATCCGATTCAGGTGCGTTTCAAAATCTTGGTACTGCACAATCACCGACTCCGATTTCATTACCAAACACTTAGACCGAGCAAACTTATTATCCAATAACAACAATGGTTATCTGTTATGCAATCCATATGGCAATGTTCAATATTCATCTTGCGATTATTTGTGGACGTTCGTTTGCAATACCGACTGCACATTGACGGAGATTTCTAGGTTTGAATTTCCTTCTTATGGTGGGGATTTGATTGGTTTCTCTAATGGCATTATCTGCCTAGCTAATTATGACGAAGAATCTAGTCACATATTATATTTGTGGAATCCAAGTATTAGAAAGTTTAAGAAGCTTCTAGCTACTCCCGTGATTTACCCTTTTGATAATGTTGCTTTTGGTTTTGGCTATCATTCTCAAAACAATGACTACAAGATTCTGAGATTCGTGTTTATTTATTGCGATCCTGGAGATAAAGTTCCGCCTGCTGAGGCTGAGATTTACACATTGAGTACGGATTCGTGGAGAAGGGTTGTGATATCGGTGGAGTCATTTTGTGGGACTGGACCTAATGAATCAGTTCATTCTATTGAATCGCCACTCTGTTTATTCTTTAATGGAGCTTTGCACTCTTTAGCATATTCTTGGGATCATTATTTCATTTTGTCCTTTGATGTCAATGACGAGAGATTCCGTAAGATATTGCTGCCTCCAAATTACTCGGATGGAGTTGATGTGGATACTGAAAATCTTGCAGTGTTCAAGGGATCGCTTGCTTTGATTGTTTTCGGTAAAGATGAAGCTGAGAATAGTAACATATGCCACTTATGGGTGATGAAGGAGTATGGTGTGGTTGAGTCTTGGATTAAAAGAAGTGTACCGACGGCGATGGGAAAAGTTGAACGCCTTTTTGGCTGCACCATCAATGGGGAACTTCTGATTGAGATGTTTGGCCACACTCTGAGCCTTGCATTTGACCCTGAGAGTTTAAATGAGGAAATTCTTAGAATTCCAGAGCCTGCATGTATGATTTACACTGCTAATTTTGTGGAGAGCCTAGTTTTACTTGATGGGCTAAACATCTCATCTCAATCAAAAAATTCGTAAGTTGGAGTTTCTAGCAAGGTAGTCATCTTTTTTAAGTTCATATTGATAACTAATTTGTTTTGAGGTATTGTATTCAGCTTCTAGAAAGCTTTGTTATCTATGTGCTTTGAAAAAAATGAATCTGTTACAATCTTGTATTATCTCTGGGTTTGTTCTAGGCATGAAAGTGTTGCTTTTGATGTAGAAATCTAAAAAATTTATTAAAAAGAAATAGAGCTCTTTGGGGACAATGGCTATTATTCGTAAATTGAATTTTTGTGAGAAATGTTGTGCCCATTCTCTAATATGGCATGACACTTTAAAACATACTTTTTTTTGGTGAGTGTCACCACTAAACATACATGCCAACATAATCTCATTTTATCGGTCATGACTTAGTGAGTACTAGTTTTGGAGTCAAATTGACAAGTAAAATTTGTTTTGCCTATAAAATGTTGATTCTTTGTGATGGGTATACATCTAGCAACCATGTTTCTCTCTCAAATGGTATGTAGAAATGAATTATCTTACTACTATGCTTGTAGAAGATCATTTGATGCATGCACTGGATGCATGAGATGCTGTCAAAGCCAAAAAGAGGCTTTTGGAAGGACTTCTTTCTAACAAATTAAAAGCAGCCACTGTAGAATATAAGAAATTAACAATCGGGATGAAATAACTAATTCTGTGTTGCCTTCACTTTCTACTTATTGACCATCTGATTTATCAATGTTATTTATCTTCAAAAATAAAATTCTATTCCCAAAATTTATGGCTACAATTATACATTATCTTCCCCATCTTGAAATCATGAATGTAAACCTAGTCAATATTATCCAGGTTTTTTCCCCTCAGCTTCATTCTACTCAAATTATCTAAGCTTCCTTAAGCTAGTATATTGTGTGAAAACTAATATGGTGTATTCTATGACTTCCAAAGAGTCAATAGTCATTCCTTGATCTATATCATCCATTTGGAAATATGTAGTGGGATGCATGGCAACTTGTATCTTTTAGAGGTGAAGTGTTTATCTTTTGGGAGAATTTCTTCAACAATTAACATAAATCAATACTAAAAAATATGTGATAGGGTGTTTGGTTCTGAACATTATATTTTAATGGCTTATGGGTTGTCTGAATCTACCGTTCTTATTCAAATACTAATGTTGTGCTATGTTCCTACAAAACTTCCAAAATAGTTAGCCATTGTATAAGAATTTTAGCAGAGAAAGCATATTGCACAGATGTCACTAGCACCATCAGCAAGTGTAAATAATTATCAAGAAATTTTTTTTAGGTTGGCAACCAAATAATTATTAGGTAGGATCCAAATTGAGGAAAATACTTCAAACGAAACTATGCATTGGATGGCATTTGCTTCTAGGGGATCCTACATGTTCACTTAGTATTTTGATGTGATTGGGGAAAGATTCCGAGAGATAGTGCTCCTTGGCAATCACTTCAGTGGAATCCCTAGAAATTTTAACAGTATTATGGTATCCAAGGGATTTCTGGCTTTGATTAATTTTGGTGAAGGTGAAGCAATTGTAGGGAGTGGGATATGTGGCATATGGGTCATGAAGGAGTATGGTTGCATTGAGTCTTGGACTAAACAAGTTGTACTACCACTACATCAAGTTTCTCAGTTCTTTGGGTTTGTTAACAATGACGAAATTCTAATTGACAGATTTGGCAGGCTTGTGTCTTTAAACTCTTTGTATCTATATGAGTACAATCTGGGTATCATATAAGCCAACATGGATTTTGTATACAACTACTTACATAGAGTGTTTAGTTTTACTTCATGGGGCAAATGCAAATTATGTGAATTCGGAGAAGAAAAGTCATTTTTCGTAGCATACAAAAGTTATTGGAAGATTTTTTTCATCCTATTCAACATGAAGCAAATAATTTTTTCTTGTGTCCTTTGTTTCCTATTGCTATACGTTTGAAGTATTCCTTTATGTTTAGATTGTTATGCATGTGACAATCCCTAGCTCTTCAGCTTGGGATATAATTAGACTTGAGCATCCTCATGTTCAGTGGTGGTAATTGATTTGGTTCCCAAACTCCATTCCAAAACCTTCGTCCTTCATTGGCTTTCTCTTAAGAATAGGTTGTTTTCCTATGAATTTAGGCTTCTCTATTCGGAGTATAAGGGTTATGTCCCTTGTGTTTTATGCATAAATCAACTAGAGAACAAGGACCATTTATTATTTCAATTCCTTTTATCTAAAAGAATTTGGGTTCGTGTGAGGCATTTGTGCCTAGGAAATAACCCTTGCTTTTGTTCGAATGATGTTATCCAAATTCAATGGTGTATAAATGATATGAATGATGAGAGATTTAATATCAGAACTTGAAAGCTGGCACTTTCTGCTGCTATATATCATATATAGCTTCAGGCAAATGCTTGCACTTACAACGGTTCTATTAAATTCGAGGACGTGATCTTGAAGACAATTAAGTTGGATATCAAGGTCTGAGTTGATTTCTGCGAGGAGTGAAGGCTTTGCCAGTCAGTAAGTTAATTTGTGTTAATTGGGATGACTCTGCCAATGTATTTGGTCCTTGTATGTCCTGTGAAAGTTGTAAAAGGTTTTGCTTTGTTGTTGGTTAGTTCAGATCTTTCTTTGTTGTTTCTTCCTCCGTTTCCTTGTTAGAAGTGTGGTTGGTGTGGTGTTATTTTGTATCCTGTTTGTTTTCCTCAGCTTTTAGGTTGTGTGCCTTCTGTACAATAGTTAGTAGTCCTTGGCGGCTTGTTCAATGAATTATTCATTCCAAAAAATTGATTTAACACAATTTCATTTCATTTGTGTTGTTGTGACTCAAAGTTGTGGGGAAAAAATGGATATGCTTAAGCTCTTAGGCTGCAACCTGATAAGTTTTCCATTAGATAAGGGCGGAATAGAAAATAAGTTGTACGCTTTATATAGTTGGTAGAGATCCTGTTTTAGCTCCTTCAAATTGGAAGTAATTATTGAATTGCCTAAACCACTCCCCATCTCTAACTCTAAGGATGTCAAACTTGTAGTTGAATGCCCTAATTTTATATCAGTTTGGTGTTTGGAATTTTCTTCCTTTTCTTTCTTTTGGGGTGAATCCTTTGGTGAAAGTCATGATTTTTGGAACGTCTGGGTTTACAACAACCAACTTACCCCTAAAATAAAATAAAATAAAAGGACATGCAATTTATGCACTCTCATGTCACTTGTTGAAAATATTATGTTATTAGACCATTTCATGAACCATAGCTCTCACAATATGTGGATCTTATAGGTGTATGGGGCTTGTTACGAGATTATCTCATAAGATACTTTCCTTATTTTTTATTTTTTGAGAGTTTCACAATCTATGATAGCTATTTATTTTTAGACCAAGACATCAATCGGTTTTTGGGGCAAGCAGAAATTGAACTCCAGATATTTTATTTAACAATTAGAGACTTTACCAGTTGAGCTAACTGAAACCCACACTTTCCTTATTTGTTGATATCAAGTAAGAGGAACATGTGTAGATTGGCTTAACTATTGGTCTACGTCATTTATGGAGAGAAATTAAATAATTTAGAATGGGGGAGTATAGCATGAGATATAAATTTTAAAGCTTGTCATGGCTAATGTGACTGAAGGTCTTAGCCGCAAATTAACACAAACCTCAATACTTATTTCAGTCATCCTTCAGTCAAAACAATGAATGACTATATTATCATAAGATGATGACAATGTATTTGTTGAACCCAAGTCTTAGAGATTTAAAGATGGTAGCTCTTGCTTGATTGAAACTTATCCTAGTGTCACTCTTGCACTTGCTTATCATTCTCAAAACAATGACTTCAGGCTTTTGCTGATCTTGTGTTCCAAGATGACAAACCATTACCAGCTGTGGCCAACATTTACAAATTGAGTACAGATTCACGGACAGGGCATGCAATATTGGTAGAGTCATTTAGTTGGTCTGGACCAAATGGATCAATTGTTTATGAATCTGAATCACCCAGTTTATTTTTTAATGGAGCTTTGCACTTTTTAGCATATTTTCGGCTCCACAGCTTCATTTTGTCCTTTGACGTCAATGATGAGAGATTCTGTGAGATATTTCTGCCTCAAAATCACTTAGATGAATCTTTTCTATATTTTGAACGTCTTGCAGTGTTCAAGAAATCGTTAGCCCTGATTATTTTTGGTATTAGTGGAGTTCTAACTAGGGAGAGTGACATATGTCACATATGGGTGATGAAGGAGTAAGGTGTGGTCCAGTCTTGGACTAGATAATGTGTACCAATTATAAAAGGAGCTACAGAAATCTTTGGCTGCACTCTTAATGGAGAGCTCTTGATTCAAAAGATAAAAGATTTTCAAAAAATAATTATTTTATTTAACCCTGAGAGTTTAAAGGAGAATATTATTACAATTCCAGTGTCTGCATGTATGATTTACACAGATAATTTAGTGAGGAGCTTAGTTTTACTTGATGAGGATAAACATCTCATCTGAATATGAAAATAAGTTGGAGTTTCTAGCTAGGCAGTCATCTTTTTGATATTCATATTGACAAGCCATTTATTGTATTGTGTTAAGCTACTAAGAAGTTTTTATTTATTTATGTATTTGGATAAGTGAATCTGTTACTATGTTATAATTTCTTTCCATTTGTTCTAGGCATGAAATTATAGCTTTTGATGAATCAGGCGATGTTCTACGAAAAACTCCTCAGATCTTACTTTCTTTCTTTTGGATGTTTTTATGGTTTTTTGTAGCATGAAATTCTTTTATTTTATTATTATGATTTGGATCTTTTGGGGGTTATAGATTGTGAGCAAAGGAGGAGCATAGGTTAAAAAAAAGAAAAAAAGAAAAAAAAAAGGAAGCAACGAAGTTTTTGTAGCCTGGTTTGCAGGTGAAGGCAGATTTTTTTATGGACAAACGGATAAATTCTTTATAATTCGTAATGGCCACTATTCATATATTGGCTTCTAAGAAACCCATTACTTCTTCATTATCGTCATCATCTCCTTTTTCTCTCTGGTGCTAGTCTAAGTGCAAAGGACCGAAGATTAGAGCTTGAAGCGATCCCGGTGATGAGAAAAAGGAATTAACACTAGGTGTGGCAAAGTAAGCCTAAACCCATTTGCCTACCCAAACCCACCCACTCTAATTGAACCCAGACCCACCCAATTATTAGTTAGGTTAAATGGGCATCAACCCAATTAGACCCAGTGATTATTGGGTTTTAACTAAAAACCCATTGAGACCCATTTAACCCAAAAACAATATACCCAAATTCAACCCAGCCCTTCCCATAAAAAAAAAAAAAAAAAAAAAAAAAAAAAAAAAAAAAAAACCCTTAGAGATCAACTCCGACGTCGACGTCGACCGAGCTCGCCGGCACAGACCCATACTTCTGCCGGCGATGTCGACCCATTGTCTCTCACCACCATTAAACCCACCCAATCACATCTCTACGCCGCCTCATCCCACGAGATCAACGTCTCCACGAGATCAAGGTCCATTCATCTGTCAGCTCATCCAACGGCTGGGATTCCTCCTCCGGTCTAGATTAAGCATGCTGACGTCGTCATTGGCCTCGCCGTTAACGTTGAGTCCGATCTATTCAGTTTCGGCTTCCGATCTCTGTTGCGTTGAGTTCGTTAAAGCTCACAAGGACGCCATTAATGCCGTAACGGTCTTTGAAGATGGAACGGTCACTGGCTTCGCCGATAAGCGAATTCGGGTTTGGGCCAAATCGTTTAGCATGCTGCTGCTGATTTGAGAAAAGTTTTTTCTTTTTCCCGGGAAAGTAGAGTGGAGACTTGAGAGAGTGGAAAAGGGAATCCAAGAAAGTGTTAGAGTTTTCACTTTAATGGCATTTTAGTAATTTTGATAATTGGGTAATTGGGTGAGTTGAGGTTTATCCATAATAATTGGGTTGGGTTGGATTTAGGTTAGAAGCAATTAGTTAAAAGAGTTTTAATGGGTTAATGAGTTTTATATACCCAACCCAATTATACCCACCTCAAACCCACCCATTTGACACCCCTAATTAACACTAACACTAAACAAAAAGACTAATATTAAAAAAAAAATGCCACATCAATTAAAAAGATCCCACGTCAATGTACTGTTAGCCATATAGGTATTAACACTAACGGCAGCTAACAAAAATACTAACATTGCTCATTTTTTAAACTTAAGGGACCAATAGCGCTTACTTGAAATTTAAGGGACCAATTGTGATCATAGGGTAAACTTTAGGGACTAATAGTATAATTTCACCAATAACTTTTAGACGTGAATTGTTATCTATTGAGAGAATGTTTTCAACATTCTTCATAAATGAAGACTATAAGTCTATAACCCTGTGTTTGGGTTCCGTACTTTTAACCAGGATTTGGCCTCAATGTAGAATTTTAAATCTCACAATTTTAAGTTACACTAGCGTAATAATAAAATGAGAATAAAATCTCTCTCCAATGGGGGCTTGGCTGAGTGGGTAAGGATCGTTCGTTTCGTGCACCATACCTAGGTTCGATTCCCGCTACCCGCAAGCTTTCGTTGGTGGGCATCCTTGGTGGGGTTGAACCCCCACACAGCTCTGGATAGAATGGTTGGAGCCTGATCCCAGTCTGGCGCCCTGCCCGGGGGTATAATATAACCATAAAGGCTCCCATTTTTTATTCTCAAAAAAAAAAAAAGTATAAATTAGGGTAAATTACAAGTTTGGTCTTTAACCCTTACACTAAATGTCAATTTGATCCCTAATGTTTTAAATGTGTCGATTTAGTCCCTAGCATTTTGATAATAGCCACCCATTCGAATTCAATTAACCGAGCAAACTAGCAAAATCTGTAATACATTAGAAGGCAAGCAACCTAATTGGATTCTTCAGATATTTATGCAATTAAAGAAGAAGACCACCTGTGATTTTGAAGACTCATGTGCCTTCATCGTGCGAATCACACCCATTTGAAGACCCACCTAGGCCATCTCTGATTTTCATTCCAATTGAAGATCCATTTGAATAATTCAATCACAAAAAAATGATTTGTAGAACATGCATTCCCTCGTCAGTTAACAAGGATTATATAGTGGGTCTACAAATAAATACTTAAAATTACTCAACCAAATTATAGTTGATATTCCAACAAATGTTTAATTAAAATTCATCTAATGAAATTATTTCAAATAAATTGAATCATTTTTTCTTCCTCAAGTAAAAAAGGAAAGAAAAATTACAATTTTTATTAATTTAATTAAAAATACTAGATTATTATTTATAACTGAAATTTTATCACGTTGAAAAGAAAAACATCATAAAATTTAAAATTAGATTGGTACATGTAGTAAGATCAAGAACAAAATCTTAGAGAGAGCAGCTAAAGTATATTAGGGAAGCGAAAGGTGAGTATGAAAATTTAAAAGGGAAGATCAAAATGTGAGGGAAATAAAGTGAGTGGGTAACTGGGGTAGCTAGATTTTGCAACATGACAAAGTATATATATGGGTAGAGTTATGGTGGGTTAGAAATATCTCAACCCGCTATCCAACTTGACTCATTAATTTAGTTGTCTAACCTGCACAACTCAACCTACCTCACTTAATGGATCCGCACAAATTGGGTTGGGCAAGTTGGCGGGTTATATGGTTTTTTTTTTTGCATAGCCCTAAGCACCAATAACATCGTCTCTGGGAATTTAAATATGTTAAGAACACTAATAAATACTAGTTAAGAAACAAGACTCTTACATAATACAACTCTCTTAAGGGTAATTTTTTTCCTTATTATTATTATTATTTTGTATAAGATAAATACTAGTTAAGCTGAGATGGTGTTGTTTTCCAAGAGACTAGCAGTGAGGCCGGCATTGGGGTTACTTGAAACCACTCGGGTCAGGTGCTGGCTTACATGTCTAAAAAGATTGGCATTCCATCTCTGATTACGACAATAGAATGTTGGCAATTGTTCAATTTCTTAGATTTGCTAGTGAGTGTGGCTTCTCCTCTTTTATACATGAGGGTGATTCTGAAATTGTTTGTAAAGCTCTTAGGAGTGAAGATGAGTTGTTCACTCCATTTGGTCGTCAAAGGGCTAAAGCTATGTCCCTTGTTAGAGTCCTCTGGTGTAGTTAATATCTTTAATACCTATAGAGAAGGTAACTTTGTAACTCGTACCTTTATTAGATGCAGTTTTTGGCTACGCATTTTTTCCAATTAATAGATGAAGTTTTATTCTTAAAAAAAAAAAAAAAAAAACTAAAACTGTTAATATTTTACTTCAACTGATCATTCAATATTGCTCAGTCTTCTTCACAGATTCGGACACAGAAACCGACACCGACACAAAAAAATGAATAAATATAAATAAATTTGCCCAACCTTAAAGCCTTGGGCCAAAATTGAGAATTAAGCTTATTTTTTTAACTATATAGTTAGTAGGCACAGTTTCAAAAGTATATATTTTACTAACATCTCAAGTCTCAAAAACTCAATTTTGGATTATAAATCGAGTTTCAAATACTCGATTTTCATGGTCTTTATCACGTCTTATGTGGCATTTTTTTCACGTGGCGTCCACCTGAAAATCGAGTCTAAGATTCGACTTATGACCCTTAAAATACCCTCTCGACATGACCCTCCATTCCCAATTTTAGCCCAATTTATTCATTTCTCATTCTCTCTCTCTCTCTCTCTCCCTCTGTCAACTCAAAAGTTGTCCCTCTCTTCCTCTGTAGAAGACTAGAACCTTCTCCCTCTCTCTGAGCTGCTCTCAAACCCGTGCTCCATGTCTCTGATCTGCTCTCAAACCCGTGCTCCATGGCTGACCACCAAGCTCTGTCGGCCTAAAACACTGGTATTTTGGAAACTGATTTTCTGGTATTTTGGAAGCTGTTTTTCTGTGTTCGTTTTTTTTTTTTTTTTATCTGGGTTTTTTGGAAGCTTATTTTCTGGGTATTTTGGAAACTGATTTTCTAGGTTTTGGAAGCTGGTTTCTATGTTCGTTTTTTTTTTCCTGGGTATTTTGGAAGCTTATTTTCTGGGTATTTTGGAAACTGATTTTCTGGGTTTTGGAAGCTATTTTTCTGTGTTTGTTTGTTTTTTTTTTTTGGGTATTTTGGAAGCTGATTTTCTGGGTATTTTCAGTGAGGTTTTGGGTATTTTTTTGTGCCGATTTTCTGGTTTTGAGGTTGAGTTTCAGTGAGGATTTGGGTATTTTTTTTGAGCCGATTTTATGGTTTTGAGGTTGGGGTTTCTGTTTCGTGTCAGAGAAGGTTCTCCCTATTCACCAAATCAGTATACTGGAATGTCTCTAATACTTGATTTATAAGAGACTCGAAATGTTAATAAAAAATATAATTTTGAAATTGTACCTGCTAATTATATTGTTTGAAAAATGGGCTTAATTCCCAATTTTGGCCTACAGCCTTGTGTTTTTAAACAGCCCAAAAAAATTAAATAAACCCTCGGTTGGGTAATTGAATTCCAATTAGGTTTTGTGTTTCCATTCTTTGCCGCAAAGACAAACCTTAGCGTAAATCAAAATTCAGGAATCCAAATCAGCCTCAGACGTTGAAGATCGGACCTTTGTAATCGTCTTTCATCGATCGAATCACTAATGTCTCAACTACTGTTGTCCCAGCGTCTACCGGACGACCTCGTATATGAGATCCTCACTTTGCTACCAGAGAAATCCTTAATCCAATTTTGATGTGTTTCTAAATCTTATGGCTCAGTTTGATTATGGCTCTGTTTGACCGATCTAAATCATTATTCAATAACAACAACGACAACGACAATAACAATGGTTATATGTTGAATATACCCTCATTTTACAGAAAAGAATTTTGGAATCCAAGCACATTGACTAAGATTTCTAGATTTCAAGCCCCCTGCTATTTCGGTGTTGCTGGCTGCTGTAGGGGCATGTTCTACTTTGTTAATGAAACAGAATATAAAGTAGAAAAAGAGAATAACAGAACGAATTTTTGGAATCCAAGCATTAGAAAGTTTAAGAAGGTTCAACTTACTCCCTTGAATATTCGTGACGCAGTTGTTTATGGACTTGCGTATCATTATCAAAACAATGACTGCAAGATTCTAAGAATTATTTTTTATCCAATTTTTCATCAACGAAACGTAAAGCCAAAGCCAGCTGAAGCTGAGATTTACACATTGAGTACCGATTCTTGGAGAAGGGTTGTAATATCTGTGGAGTCCTCAAGTAGGTCTAAACCCATTGAGTCAGTTTATTATGAACTTCAGGGTCCCCCTTGCTTTGTATTTTTTAATGGAGCCCTACACTGTATAGCATGTTCTCAGGACCACAAATTCATTATGTATTTTGACGTTAATGATGAGAGATTCCGTGAGATATTGCTGCCTCAAAATTACTTAGATGGACTTTCTCCATATTCACAACATCTGGCAGTGTTCAAGGGATTGCTGGCTTTGATTGTTTTTGATGGAAATAGTAAAATATGCCATATATGGATGATGAAGGAGTATGGTGTGGCAGAGTCTTGGATTAAGAAAAGTGTACCAATGAAAGAAGATTTATGGTTTTTAGGCATCATTTTCAATGGGGAACTTTTGATTCAAAAGTTTAACCCCTTTCGGACGCTTATATTTCACCCTGAGAGTTTCAATGAGGAAATTCTTGAAATTCCAGATTATAAATGTATGTACACAGATTTTTGGGTGGAGAGCCTACTTTTACTTGATGGGATTTAAATACAAACTTAGCAAGTTGGAGATTCTAGCAAGGTAGTCATCTTTTTTAAATTTATATTGACAACTCATTATGCTATAAGAAATTTCTGTTATTTATGTATTTGTGATTAAATGAATCTGGCATCGTGTTTTCTTTTCTTTCTGTTTGTTCTAGTCCTGCAAGTAATTCTTTGAATGTAGAAAGTATATCTTATTAAACAGAATAGGGTTCCTTTGGGGAGTGGGGACCATGGCTACTATTTGTAAGCCGCATTTGTGTGAGAAATGTTGTGCACATTCTAGAACATGGTATGTCACGATGAAACATATATGCATTGCCAACATAATCTCATTTAATTGGTCATAACTTTTTTTTTTTTTTTGAGAAACTAATTGGTCATAACTTGATGAGTACTAGTTTTGGAATCAAGTTGACAATTAAGATTTTTATTACCTGTTAACTGTTGATACTTGTTGGTACCCTTAATTTTGATTTTTTCGACACCATATTTTCATGTATATACCCTTAAAAAAAATTAATTAATTGCACCCACTCACATATATGCATCTCTGTCAACCACTGAATACCAGAAGAGTTTCTACTAAATGCGTTGAAATAAACACCATCAGCCTTCTGCTAACATGTAATTGGTTGGCACCCCTTAGCTCCTGCATCAAACCTAATGGCTTGTGGGTTGTCCAAATTTACCATTCTTGTCATGTTCTTTTAAATGATAAGCTCCTACTATGCTCCTACAAAAGTTTCACAATCTGTTAGTCACTTTATATGACCTAGAAAGCATTTGCGATTTTCACTAGTATCATAGCACCGTCCAAAGGATTATGATGTAGGATCTGAATTTCAGAAAGTGATTCCTATGAATCACTACATAGGATGGAATTTCCTAATAATGGATCGTACATGTTTGTTTTTTTTCTATTGATGTCAATGGTGAAAGATTCCGAGAGACAATGCCTCTTGGCATTTACTTCCTTGGAATCTGTAGAATGATTTGACAATACCATAGAATTCAAGGGATTGCTGGCTTTGGTTAAATTCAGTGAAGCTGAAGAAGGAATTACAGGGAGTACATATACTGCACATAGGGTGATAAAGAAGTACGATTGCGTTTAGTCTTGGAATTAACAAATGTTACTACCACTGCATCAAGTTGCATGTTTTTTTTTTTTTTTTTTTCTTTTTTGAGAATCAGCATTTATATGAGTTCAATCTTGGTACCACAAATCCTAAAATCATGCTGTACTTACACATAAGAGCTCTCTTTTACAGAGTTTGGCAACTGCAGATTCTTAATGGTCTGTTTAGATTGAAGGAGAGGAGGAAGAGTAGAGTAGAGTATGGTAGATTTAACACAAAATTAGTTTATTTTTAGTCAACTCTATTCTACTCCCTCTCATTTCTCCCTCCATCCAAACAAGCCATAAATTAGAATAAGAAAACTCAGATGATGGTTCAGTTACAATATATTTTAAGTAAGCTTGGGTAGAATATGTTCAGTTACAATATATGTATAGGACGAATTTATTATCTTGATTGTTTTCCATTCTTTCTTATTGCTTTGTGTTAGTATTGCTATTCACATGCTAGAATGTGACTCAAAGTCATGCACAACTAGATAGTCTAGATTAGCTTAAGCTCTTTCGCTACACCCTGAATATTAGGAAGACAAAAAAAAAAAAAAAAAAAAAAAAAAAAAAAAAAAAAAAAAAAACAGAAAAGCACGGTTTTTTCAAAAAGAAAAGAGAAATATAAGGTGTACCCTGAAGAGATCCTCTTCTAGCTCCTTAAAATTGGTAGCAATTGTTGGATTGCGAACAAATTGTTACATAAATGATCAGTTCAAAAAGTTGCGGCTACCTTTTTCCAAACGTGCTAGGTATTTACTTTTGATTGAAGCTATTTATTCTTCGTGGATGATTTGGTATTGTTTGCCAAAGCCTGTAGGAAAAATTGTTTAGATCTCAAAGCAGTCTCGGATGTGTCCTTTCAACGAGAACCCTTGATTCCTTGGATAGAACTTGTAAGAATTTCTATGGGGATCAACTTAGGAGAAACTCAAGTTACATCTTGTCTGTTAGAAAAAAATCACAAGGCCTAAGAATGATGGGGTTTAGGCCTCCAAACTCTGTAAATTGAAAAAAAGAAAAAAAGAAAAATCCCCATAATCTATGGTACATGGTCAAATTGTTAAAAAAAATATCTCCTTTTACATGCCTATTACCTTGGTTACAAGGGTCATGTCACCCAGAGTATATAATTAATGTTTCAATTATTATTCTTTTGGATCTTAACCATAAAGAAATGGTTCACTTTCACACCTAGGTTTGAGTCCTGTTGCTTGCAGGAGTCCGTTGGTGGGCATCCTTAGTGGGGTAACTCCCCACACAGGTTGGAAGGGGTGCAAGATCCTTTGCCCCAACCTAGCGCCCTGCCCGAGAGTGTAATATAACCATAAATGCCCCTTTTTCCATTTTCAAAAAAAAAAAAAAGGGTTCACTTTCCTTTCAAAAAAGGGGGAAAAAAAAAAATTGAAATGGCTCTAAAAAAATATGCTTTCCCATGACTAGAAGAGAATTGGCTCAAATGAATGAATGACCATATTGCCATCCTCAATTTTTGTGGTTTGCAATAAGAAGAGAAAGCAAGACTTTTTGGATGAGTGTCAATTTTACCTATGTTTTTAATAGAGGTGAGTAATGGGAGATAAATGGAGCTAACTTTAGGTGGGTAAAGTGTGAATTTTCAAACCACAGATAGGTAAAGTGTTTTTCAAGCAAATTACAAGTAGAAAAAGTGTAATTTCCCCTTTTAATTATATAAAGCATAATCTTTAATGTTTACAAAAGTACTGAGTGAGCTTTTTATTTTTGATAAATCGATTGTTTTGGGATGGGAGAAACAAAAAACTCTAGGCAAGCTTATGTTCGTATAAACTTAGCTAATTATAAAGCTCTCTTTTGATGACTGAACTTGTGCTTCAATGAAATGGCGCGAACTTAAATCTTGAGCCTAAATTGATGACAAAATAATTTAGGCCCATTAATCTAGCAAATAATGGCTAGCCCTTTTTTTTTTTTTTTTTTTTTTTTTTTAATTTATAAATTTTAATAAAGAGCCTATATAAGCCCATTTGGTTTAGATATCAAACAGGCTTATTGGTCTTGTATATGAAGCTTCGCCTTCTATAAATCAAAAATTGGTTGAGAGTCAGAGAGTTGAACTAAATCAGTGTTTTTCAATTCACATTGAAACCCGTTTTAGTGCAATCTTTAGAAAGATCGGAAAACATTGATATCCTAGTGTCGGAAAAGCCTATGTAATTGTCAATGGGCCATCCCAACGTTGTCCCATATTTTAATTGAGCTATAGTTTGGGCTTCGATTAATGAGAAACTCTATAAGGTCCATTAACTTGCAAACACTGGTTTTAAGGCCAGAAACATTAAAAGACTAGGCGTCCAAATAAAGCTAGTTTGATTCTCCGACTTCGTACTTCATTGATACGCTTAATGGGGAATGCTAAAGTATTTGGGGGTTTTATAATTTCTAACCAAATAACTATTGTGACACACCCAAATTCACAAGTTTATTTGTCGACTTGTGATTGCTAGGTTGATATAACATGTATGCTAGATGTATGTTAGGGTATACCATGATAGATGAATGATTAGGTCTTTTTGAGATAATTGATGTCATGTTGTATGCTTAGATGTATGCTAGTGTGTGTGTGACTTAGAATGCAATATTGAGTATGCCTTTAATAGGGTTAAGACATAAGATACAATGAGAGGAAGCCAATCCTAGGGTTGGGCGTAGGGATGGCAATTTTTGCCCGACCCGCGGGTACCCAGCCCGGCCCGACCCTAATGGGTCGAATTTTACCCGGTCCGATTAAGAATAGGGTCGAGTATGGGTTTAAAAAAAAACCCGAAGCGGGTCCGGGTCGGGTCCGGGTTTTATAAAAAAAACCGAGACCCGACCTGAGACCCGGCCCGAAACCTGACCCGGTTAAAAACCCGGTACCCTAAAATTACAAAAATACCCTACATATATATATATATATATATATATTTCTATATTCTAACCCTAATCCCTCATTTCTTCACTCTTCAGCCGACACTCACACTCGCTCAGACCCTCATTTCAGCTCAGTCCCTCCTCACCTCAGTCCCTCTCCCTCAGCAACTCACTCCGAGACACTCCCTCACTCCGAAACTCCCTCGGTCCCGCCGCCTCTGCACGGCCTCAACCACTTGGTCCACCACTTCGCTATGCAAAATGACGTGTCGTTTGCCTCTTCATCTTCCTCCTCTGTCCTCGGTGGCCCCACCGCCATTTCCACTGCCGCTTCCCAACATGGCTGGCCTTCTTCCTCTTACTTCATCAATGGTTTGTTTGCTCTTTTTTCCTCATCTGGGTGCCTTTCATTTTTGTTGGGTTTTCCTTGTTTTTAGCTAAATTAGCCATTTTTATGAGATATCCTCTGTATATTTGATGCTTTTCTCATCTGGGTGCCTTCTATTTTTGTTGGGGTTTCCTTGTTTTGAGCGAAATTTGCCATTTTTGTCAGATGCTCTTTTTTCTCATCTGGGTGACTTTTATTTTTGTTGGGTTTTCATGGTTTTTAGTTAAATTAGCCATTTTTATGAGATGTCCTCTGTATATTTGATACTTGATATGAGAGTCTGATTAAGAAAGCGGTTGTTTTCATTGTTGCTTTGCTCTTTTTTCTCATCTGGGTGCCTTTTATTTTTGTTGGGTTCTCATAGTTTATCTTTGGATTTGTGTGTTTTTAGTTAAATTAGCCATTTTTAATGAGAAATCCTCTGTATATAGCTTTGTGGTTTTATTTGAAAACTCTATGTGTGTATATAGCTGTGTATTGATCTGAATAGTTTTGAATTATCCAGGTCAGTTGAACTAATTGGATTGTGCTCACAACCTGAAGCTGGTGGTCGCCCTCAAAAAAACAAAGTAAAAGGGTGGAGGGTGAGGTTACAAATTTTTAATCTTTTATGTCGTATATTGTTAAGATATGGTTTATGCTTGTGATAGTGCAGATAGCAGTAACTGTGAATCTTGTAATGTGTAGCTACTGTAATAAAAAAAATGTGTTGTTACTGTAATTGAGCATGTGCTTAATATGCTTAGAGATGAGGTAGTTAAGGGGTAGTTAAGAAACTGTTAGGCTAATATAGATTGTAGATTCTATCAGATGCTAGTATAAAGGAAGAAACTGTTAGGCTAATATAGATTGTAGATTCTGTCAGATGCTAGTATAAAGGAGCACTGAATTGTAATGTAATGAATAAGCTAATTTGTGTGTTCTGTTCTGCTTTGCACTTTCACTGTTGATATATGTATGTCTAGGGCTATGAAGCTGAATAGTGTTGTTTAATGTGATCTATTGTTCAATACTTGCATTTCTTGTTTTCTTATTGTGATTTTGTGATGTCCAAATGCATTTACCTCCTTTGTATTTGCTAGTTACAATTTGATGAAGTTTATTCTATTTTTTAATTCATTATTGTTGTAGGTTCTTCAACTATATCGGGAGATAGTACACTTCAATCCATTCTTGATGATGGAGAGCGAAATGAAGATGATGGGAGTTGTGCCACAATTGATGGGAGTTGTATCACAATTGATGAAGATTAAACATTTTGTATTAATTTAGTAGCTTTTTTAATTTCTTAGACTTGTTGGATTAATTTGTTGGTTTGTAATTATTCTAAACCTGTGGGATTTATTTTGTAGCTTTTTAATTTCTTGGACTTGTTGGACTTTTGATACTTATTTCTTAGACTTGTTGGATTTATTTTATTTTTATGTTTAGCTGGTGATTTTAGTTATGATTTTGTTGATTAATGATTAAATGGTTATCTTAGCTAGGTAATTTATTGATTTAAAATCTTAGTTATGATTTATTGAATTATGATTATGATATTAGTTATGGTTTATTGATTTATAGATTTATTATTAACAAGTGATTTATTTATTTATGATTAGTAGCTTATTATTTGGATTGATTTGGCATTTGGGCCTTGAATTAGAATATGCAGGCTTAATGTAGGCAAAAATAAATTTGGGCTTAAAATTTTTTTTTGGTTGGGCCACGAATTGGGTCTGGGTCACGTTATCTAGGGCTTAATGTAGGAAAAAATAAATTTGAGCATAATATATATATTTTTTGGGTTGGACCACGAATTGGGCCCAATCCCTAAACGGGGCCCGTGGGGCCCAGCTGGGGCGGGTACGGGCCCCGGAAAAAAACCCGATAACCTAAACGGGCCGGGTTTGGGCCACGGGTCTTGCCCCGTGGGTCGGGTCCAGGTATGGAAAAACCCGACCCGAACCCGACCCGTTGCCATTCCTAGTTGGGCGGTTTTGGATGCTTAACACCTTCCCAAAACCATACAAAAACTCCAAACCCATATCTCTAGTAGTAAGATCAAAAAGTTCGAGAGGACGCTATATATATAATTCTTAGACCATTGTAAAAACTAGGTGGCGACTCCCTGTTGTGTCCACACATAGCATCTTGTTTTCATGTTTTTCTTGTAGGTCTATGGTTCCTTGCTCTCCTCATTCCCTTTATGTCAATTTTCTATTTGTTTTCGATCAAGTTTTTTGGCTTTTTATGCCATTTGACAATCATGTGAAAAAGGGGGAGAAATTTGAGATTTGAATGTCTTTCCTCAGAGGGAGTAACAGATTTAGGGGGAGAACTTCATGTTAAAGGGAAGAAAATCTTTGATGTAACTAACTTAGGGGGAGAGTTAGTTTGATATACTTTGAAATTGATATATTTTGAGATATGTATCTTTGTGCTTCGTTCACATGCTATGATTGAGATATTCTTGTTTATTTTGCTAGCATTGTGAATAAAAGTTTTCTTGAGCTTATTTATTTAACTTGTCAGTGTTTTCCACATGGTACCTTGATACTTCTTGTTTAGTGCCTTTCAGGAAAGACACGTTAAAACCAAGTCAAGATTCCGAGCCTTCTTCTTGCAACAACTTCCAAGGTTCAGATCTTTTAGACTAGACTTTTTTTTTTTTTTTTGGTAATCTTGAGTGGAATGTATTCTAGGACATTCAATGTACTCTTGTGGTTTTGTCACAGATTGCCAAAAGGGGAGATTGTTAGGTTTATATTTTTATGTAATCAGCATATCCTATGATAAAAACACATTTTACTTATATTTGGATAAATCTAAGTAAGTTCAAGATGATCATTACAAGTGGTCACATGGAAGACATGAAGATTACTCAAGAACTGCTCAAGAAAAACTGAATCAGCAGGTTTTGATTCCTCCTTGATACCTGTCGATCTATTGAGATTTATTAAAGCTCAATACCTGTCTTGATACCTCTCGATCTATTGAGTTTACGAGATTTTTGATATGGCCTGCAATGTTTTGATTTTTAAAGGCTATTTTTTTATGGGTTTGCATAATCCTTATAGGACTAGGAAAGCTTAAGGTTTGTATAAATCTAATTGGAATAGGAGAGCCTATTTAAAAAGTCCATTAAGTTCCTATTTAAATAAGGAGGTGGAGAAAGAAAACCCCTAGAAAACTTCATAAGGTTTTCTTTTTGAACCCTAGCCTCCACCTACAGAAGAAAGAGTTCTTATTGCGTTTCTTGTATGTCTTTGGGTTCTGTAACCAAGCAAATTTTCTAGCACCAACATTGAAGATCTTATTGATGTTTCTACGTGAAGCTATTGCAAATCAACTACAACAATCAAAGGGTACTAGGATCCGTGCAAAAGAGTTAGTCATAGATTGGAAATTTATGTAACAAAGAAAAGAAGTCCGTTACAAGATCAAGTTCAATTGGGTATTGGAGCAAAGGTTCAACTGTAGGTTGGTATTTTAGGATAGGCCAGGGTAATAGTAAAATTTCTCATACTTGTAGCTGCTTGATTATTGATTAGTGGATTCTTGGGAGTGGTGATCTTAAATTCACTTAGTGGGGTTTTTGCCTTGCGAGAGATTTTTCCCATTTGTTAACAAATTACCGTGTCAATTTAATTTCCGTTGCATTTAGTTTATTTGGTGATTTGTTGGTGCCTCCATAATTTGCATGTGATTTGACCTAATTAATTAACTTGGGTAATTGAATTAATTAATTGAGGTCAATCTATTTTAACCCAACATATTGTAAGCACAGTAAAGAATGTGGTTTTCCAAGTAACAATTTATCGCTAATGTGTTGAGAAAACTTTCAAGATTTATTGAGAAAATTGCAAGGACGATTTGGACGGCTGCATATCCTTGAAAATACTATCATGAACTTGTATAGTTATAAGTTATAGCTATGTAGATCCTCCATTAAAAATATTAGGAAATAGATGCCATTGCATTATAGCAATGGTGGTCTTCCTTCTCTATCTTATGAAGTTATCATTATTATTATTATTATTATTATTTTTGTTTTTTGTAAAAGGAAATAATAACATAAAGATTCAGACTTAGTAACGTGCAAGACTTTTACTATGGTATAAAATTGCATTGCTATGGCTTGTGCATCATTTTTGAAAGTGAAATCATGTAGAAAATTGGCTAAAAGGTTAGACTATTTTATGCATAGCTAGGAGTGTGGCTTTCCAAGTAACAATCTTTCACTAATTTTAGAGACAATGATCAAGAACTGGATATAGGAAAATTGCAAGGAAAGTCTATTAATATTATTTCATACATATGCTTTGACATGAAAGTGTTAACAAATGATTTAATAAGAATTTAAGCATGGGTTAACCTTAAAAGAATGTAGAAAGTACAAAATTGCAAAGAGAATTTATTAGTCAATCATTGTTTAAAAAATAAAATCAAAATTAATCAAGACTTTCTCTTGTATAATTTACAATAAACAAACATGCAATCCTTTAATCCACTTGCTTTTGATAAAAAAACTGAGAGGTTGGGGGAGGGGCTGGTTGTAGAAAAGTCAATAAAAGAAAAGAGTTAAAAAAAAATATAAAGACTAGAATGATATAGTTTTGTGGCAAGAAGGGATAAATGAGTTTCTCAACTCTTTTGAGATGTAGGCCTTTCTGCTAATCGATTATTTAAAACTTAAAACTCAAAATCTAGTATAGAAATTACATTTCCGTGTATTCCAAACTATGGTTCATATTTTTGTTTATTTTACATTTCTTTCATTCTTTTGTTATCTTATCTTATCTTTTTTTTTTTTTTTTTTTTTTTTTTTTTTTTTTTGAGAAATCCGTCCCGTTGGGAAAACTATATTCAACAGGAAAAATCTTTGGTTACAAAAATCAAGACATTTGGTGGAACATCTTCCATCCAAATATGTAAATGAAAAGACATTCTAGCTTCCCTAGCTAAAGCATGGGCTACACTATTGCCCTTCCGCCTTACATGAGAGATAGAATAGGTTTGAAACAAACCAACAATAGACATAAAGTCTTTCCTAAGTGCCCAGCAAAGGCATTTGAGCTATCCCCATCCCTTAAGCTTCTCATTACCCCCTCGGCATCACCTTCAAACCAAACATTCTTGAAGCTCAGTTCCTGAGCGAGGATGGTTGCTCTCTTAGCAGCTAGCATCTCAAGCACTTCCATTGACGATGGCATCACTATTTTCTCTGACAAAGAAGCCATCACCTCCCCACGATCATTCCTAATCACAACTTCCACCCTTGCCTCATGAGAGTCCCCAAAGACTACACCATCAAAGATTAACTTTATTGTGTTAGGAGGAGGAGGTTGCCATTGGTTATGACTGGAGAGGCTTTGACCGACTAGCCGTGGCCTCCTCTACTAAAACTCAACCAATAGAGTCAAGACCGATTTGTAGATTTTGTGGACCGGGGTGCTTGTCTCCTTGCACCGGAGCTTATTTCTGTGCTGCCATATCGCCCAAGCAACCATGGCGAATTTGTCAAGCTCTCCGGTCTCAGTATGAACGATACTGACCAGGTCCCCCATGGTGTCCACCCTAGGGTATTTCAACCTTATCACTGCAAAGGGAACTGCCCATGCAGAGTGGATACATTCACAACCCCAAACAATGTGAACCTTATCCTTGTCTCCCTTCAAACACTGCTCACAAATTGTATTGTCAACAACCTTTCTT
This sequence comes from Quercus glauca, assembly GCA_023736055.1. Taxonomy (NCBI): domain Eukaryota; kingdom Viridiplantae; phylum Streptophyta; class Magnoliopsida; order Fagales; family Fagaceae; genus Quercus; species Quercus glauca. Next base: position 9,559,343 of record CM043321.1, read on the forward strand.
TTGTGAAGCCCCACTTTTGTTGGTAAGGCGTTTGAGCATACCCGCCAGAGGAAGACTTTAGTCTTATTAGGAACTTTTGTGCACCAAATGTGCTTCCAAAAGAGTTTTACGCCCTCATCCATAGACCTCGATGGCATACCAGTAGCATTAGCTTCACACAGCAATTGATACTTGGATTTTACAAAGTATAGCCCGGTTCTACATTTTGGCCATGACACACAATATTCTTGATTAGTGACACTAATGGGTATACCTTTAATCCGTTGGGCTTCAAAAGGAAGGAACTTGGTGTCCACCAATTGGGCATTCCAGCTAGCACCATCTGGGTTCAACAACCTGTTCACCGTCCACTCAGCTGAGATGCTATTTGAAGGCGAGAGAACCTTGGCAGGTTCCTCCCTAGGCAGCCATCTGGCCCCAAAGATTTTTATTTGTTTTCCATCTCCTACCCTCCACAACAAATCGGATTGGACAAGCTTCTTTGCTTTTACAATGCTTTGCCAAGAAGAAGGTTTAGCATCCAAAATCCAGCCATTTGGGAAGTACTTGGCTCGAAAAACCTTGTAAAACAACGATGTGTGGTCGGTTAGTATCCTCCACATTTGTTTTGCTAACATAGCCTCATTGAACTTCTCCAAGTCCTTGAAGCCTATTCACTTCAAAGCCTTTGGTTTGCACAAGGTCTCCCAATTCTTCCAATGGATTTTACGTTGATCTCCCCGTTGCCCCCACCAAAATTTCCTAATCAACCTCTCAATATCTTGTATGAGCCCCGTTGGGAGTTTGAAGCAACTCATTGCAAACATGGGGATTGCTTGAACCACCACCTTGAGCAAAACTTCCTTACCTGCTAGAGATAAGAGCCTTTCCTTCCACCCTTGGAGTTTATGCCACACTCTTTCTTTAATGTAATTGAGGCTTTCTTTCTTCTTTCGCCCCACCACGGCCGGTAGGCCAAGGTATTTCTCGTACTCCTTAACCTCGCTCACGCCCAAAAAATCCACCAACTCCACCCATCTTTCCTCCGTAGTAGCCTTACTAAAAAACATCGTGGTTTTTTCTCTATTCAGCTTTTGCCTCGAGGCTAGCTTATATAACTGAAGGATGTGAGAGATTACCTCCAAATCTCCCTTTGTTGCACGGCAAAAGAGCAAGGTGTCATCGGCAAAGCATAAGTGGCTGATTTTTGGGCCATCTTGATACAAGGAGAAGCCTCTAATTGCCCCGGAATTGGCTGCATACTGTAACTGTTGATTCAGAGCTTTTGAGTATACTAAGAAGAGGTACGGGGATAAGGGATTAGATTTCCCCTTTTGGAACCCCATTCACCAATACTTGATAGGAGGCTGAACTAATGCAAGACATAATCAAGTCCACCCACCGATTACAAAAGCCCATTTTTCTCATGGTTAGCTCCAAGAACCGCCACTCAACTCTATCGTACACCTTGCTCATATCTAGTTTAAGAGCCATGAACCCTCCCTTTTTGACTTCTGATTTTTCATGTGGTAAAGGGTCTCAAAAGCTACAAGGATGTTATCTGAAATAGCCTTATCAGATTGGAAGGCACTTTGTGATTCTGATATAATAAAAGGTAATAGACCCTTCATCCTGTTTGCAACAACCTTGGAAACAAGCTTATAGATAATGTTACATAAAGAAATAGGGTGAAATTCAAAGACTTTTGAGGGGCTTTTTACCTTTGGGATAAGTGTGATGAACGTACAATTGATGGACGGAGGAATAATGCCCGTAGATAGATAGCTCAGCACCGCCTTTGTCACATCATCACTAACCGCTTGCTAATAGTGCTAAAAGAACAATGGTGGAAGCCCATTTGGCCCCGGTGCTTTCAGGGGTTCCATTTGATTCAAAGCCACAACCATTTCTTCCCTTGTGAATTTAGCCAAAAGCTCATCATTCATCTCATCACTAATTGAGCAAGGAATTTTATCAACAACAGCATCAACCATGGCCGGGTTGGACGAGGTGAAGAGTTGTTAGTAATATTCTACCAAGATACTAGATATGCCATCTTCATCACTTCACAACTCCCCATTTGCATCTTCTAAACTATCAATCTGATTCCTCCTAAATCTATGAGAGGCTCGGCTATGGAAATATCTTGTGTTGTTATCCCCTTCTTGCAACCACAAGGAACGAGACTGTTGCTTCCACATTTGTTCCTCCCTCACTAGAAGTTTGGAGATTTCCTATTTCAGCCTCAACACCCGAGCAATGTTTCCTCCTCTAATTGCTTCAGCTTCGGCCAACCCAAGTAAATTCTTCTTCTCCCTTAATTTTTGAGTCACATTCCCAAAAGCCACCTCGCTCCACCATTTCAAATTCCTACGACACCAATCCACTTTTCCTTCCAATCTATTTATGGCATTACCCTGAGAATCGTATACCCAACCATTTTCTACCACTTCCCTACATCCCACATCCTCCATCCACATTAGTTCGAACCTCCACGGTTTGTTACTCTTTTTTGGTATGCCTGCTAGAAAGATCATGAGAGGCTTGTGATTTGAAGTGCCATACTCCAGGTGGACCACCTTAGATGTCGAGAACATATCCATTCACTCCACCGAACCCACTGCTTTATCTAACCTTTCCCACACCGTATGGCCTGCCCCATGCCCATTACACAGCGTGGCCTTTACCGTGTTTCAAAATAGATCCGTGACCTCGGGAAAAGGATTGGCTTTGAGGGCTGGGCACGAGGGTTCCAGTCCCGAACCCATCGGCTGTTAGCGGAATGCTCAAGTTGCTCCCGCGGCGAGAGTGGGTCGCTGCATGCCTGTCGAGGGATGGATTGGGAACGACCGCCTCGGCGGTCTTCCCCGGGTGTCAAACAGTCGACTTAGAACCAGTACGGACAAGGGGAATTCCACTGTTTAATTAAAACAAAGCATTGCGATGGTCCCTGCGAATGCTCACGTAATGTGATTTCTGCCCAGTGCTCTAAATGTCAAAGTGTTATCTTATTTAAATGCTCTTCTAGGATCAAAGTGGGTATAGTATGGATAGGAGGCCTATTATTTTAAATAGTCTCATTGCAGAAGTGATGAAACAAAGCTACTGTATAGCTTGACCTTACAACAATAAGTCAACGACTTACCCCTTGAGAGTTGAGTCTTCCTTCTTCTTCTTCTTCTTTTTTTTTTTTTTAGTTGAATCTTGAGACCCATTATCCATTTAAACTTCTTTTGGTTTGACTAAATATCATGAAAAACTACTTTGGTTTGGTTGATACTTGACAATAACGAAATGGATAGTAGTTCCAAAGGCCATGTAAACGGTATTTATAATTGGCTTTAATCAATTATTATTATTATTATTATATATCCATAATACTGACACTATTATAAAACCAGAAGAGTCCAAAGATATATTTACAGGTAGATTATTATTATTATTATTATTTTGGATAACTTTACAGGTAGATTATTGTATTAACAATTAAACTAGAAGGATTAAAAAAAAAAGGGGAAATTGCAATTTACCCACCTGTGGTTTGGCCCGTTTTAACAGTGCCTACCCGTGGTTTGAAATTTGTCACTTAACCCACCTGAGGTGACCTCCGTTAGACCCCCGTTACCCACCTCAGCCCTTTCCGTTAGAAAATCTCATTTACTATATAAGTCAAAATTAGAACCCAAATGGAACCCTAAAAAAAGGAATGAGCTCTCTCCCTCTCTCTAACCCCAAACCCATTTCCTCTGTATCAAGATCCCTAAACCCCCCCCCCCCAAAATGAAGTTGTTTGCGCAGAGCTCTCACCACTCTCGTCGAATCCTACAATAACTCATCTGGAAACTAAAATTCAAACAAAATGTAGTTGGATTTCGACTAATGAACATTGAAAGTCAGCCCTAATCCTCTCACTTTGATCACAGATAGAAATTTAGGAATAGAATTTGAACGTAATTTCTAAATGAAAAATTAAAGAAATTCACTGAAACTAGTAAATTAATCGGAGAGAATGAAGAAACAGATCTCAGCAAACAAACAGAGAAATTCACTGAAACAACAATTTTTTTTCTTTTTTCCTTTTCTTCAGTTTCTCAGCAAACAAACAGAAAATGAAGAAACAGATCTTAGCAAACAAACAGAGAAATTCACTGAAACAACAATTTTTTTTCTTTTTTCCTTTTCTTCAGTTTCTCAGCAAACAAACAGAGAATGAAGAAATAGATCTCAGCAAACAAACAGAGAAATTCACTGAAACAACAATTTTTTTTCTTTTTTCCTTTTCTTCAGTTTCTCAGCAAACAAACAAAGAATGAAGAAATAGATCTCAACCCCTCACTCTCCGAACTAGTTCTCAAAGCCCTAACCCGAGCTAGCTTCAAGTTCAGCACGCCAGTCCAGCTGCCACAGTCCACTTACTCTGTAGCTACAAGGATGTCACCGACGATGCCGCCACCGGATCTAGCAAACCCTAGCCGCAGCTGCAACAGCAACCACCACGCCTTCCCCGAAATGACAGCGTATCACTATCGAGCCACACCTCGAGGAGAAGAAGCCGCAGCCAATTCCTATCGACGATTCGCAGATAGGGGTTTTTGGACTGATGAGGACGAGATCGAGCTTCTCCAGGGGTGGACCGATGAGGACGAGATCGGCTGTGGACCGATGAGGACGAGATCGAGCTTCTCTAGGGGTTTTTGGACTACACGACGTCGCACGGCTCGACTCACCACAACGACACCGCTTTGTTCTACGATCAGTCGAAGCTCCAGCTCGATTTCAACAAGAACCAGCTCGTCGAGAAACTGCGTCGTTTGAAGAAGAAGTACCGAAACGTTGTCTGCAAAATCAGTACCGGCAAAGATTTCTCCTTCAACCAATCAGAGAATAAAGACACCAAATTTGGTGTTTAATTGCCGGCACTGCTAATTAAACACCAAATTTATCAATTGTTTCATTCCCTTCTTCTTCTTTCTTTCTTTCTTTTTTTTTTTTTTTTTTTTTTTTTTTTTTTTTTTTTTTTTTTTTTTTTTTTTTTTTTTTTTTAGGGTTTCATTTGGGTTCTAATTTTGACTTATATAGTAAATGAGATTTTCTAACGGAAAGGGCTGAGGTGGGTAACGGGGGTCTAACGGAGGTCACCTCAGGTGGGTTAAGTGACAAATTTCAAACCACGGGTAGGCACTGTTAAAACGGGCCAAACCGCAAGTGGGTAAATTGCAATTTCCCAAAAAAAAAAAAAAAAAACTATTAAACCAGAAGATTTTTTTTGTTTTGTTTTTTGTTTTTGCTAAACAACCGGAAGAATCTTATAACTAGGTAACTTAATATTATAATTTACTTGTAAATCTTCCTTCAGACTATTATCTTATTATATGATTTATCATCAGACCAAGACACCAATCAGTTTTAGGTGTAGGTGATGATTGAACCAAAAATCTCTTATACAACTATGAGAGAGATTTTACCAGTTGAGCTAACTGGAACTTACAAATTCCTAAGTTTTAGTTAAACTAGCATGTGTGATGATGCTAGTTTATAACAGCGTTTTGTTTTGTTTTGATTCTTTTAAAAAAAAAAAAAAATCTTAATTTGGGTAAATTAATAAAAAAATGTAAAATGCAAAACTAACTCTCTAAGTTTCTTCAGATTTCATTTCAGTTCTCTAACTTTACTTTTGTTTATTTTAGTTCTTTAACTTTCAAATTTATTCAATTAAGACTTTTTAATCAATTTTTTTTATATGTTGTGGTTAATTTTTAAATTTTATAAATTTTTTTTTCAAAATTTTTAAATTAAAAAAATTCAATTAATGATTGGAAAATATTTTTTAGATTTTTTTTTTCAAAAAATTTTAACAAAAGTGAACGGAAATACCTTAATTAAATAAATCGAAACTTAGAGAACTGAAATGAACAAAAACAAAATTAGAGGGTTGAAATGATATCTGAAAAAAAGTTAAGAGGGTTAGTTTTGCATTTTAGCTATTTAAAAAAAAATTAAAAAAAAAAAAAAAACCTAAACCTTATCGATCTATTCTTCGCCGCATAAATTAGAATTCAGAATCCCAAATCTGGTTGAATACCAGTCGATCTTAATCAAACCGCCGATGTATCGATCTATACCGTTGTCCCACCGTCTCCCTGACGATCTCGTCTACGACATCCTGACTCGGCTGCCAGTGAAATCCTTGATCCGATTCAGGTGCGTTTCCAGATCTTGGTACTGCACAATCACCGACTCCGATTTCATTACCAAACACTTAGACCGAGCAAACTCATTATCCAATAACAACAATGGTTGCCTGTTATGTAATCCATTTAGAAATGGTCAATATTCATCTTGCGATTATTTGTGTACGTTTGTTTGCAATACCGACCGCACATTGACGGAGATTTCTAGGTTTGAATTTCCTTCTTATGGTGATGATTTGATTGGTTTCTCTAATGGCATTATCTGCCTAGCTAATTATGACGAAGAATTTAGTCACATATTATATTTGTGGAATCCAAGTATTAGAAAGTTTAAGAAGCTTCTAGCTACTCCCTTGATTGAGCCTTTTGATAATTCTGCTTTTGGTTTTGGCTATCATTCTCAAAACAATGACTACAAGATTCTGAGAATTGTATTTGTTCGTATCCATCGCGGAGTAGAAGTTCCGCCTGCTGAGGCTGAGATTTACACATTGAGTATGGATTCGTGGAGAAGGGTTGTGATATCGGTGGAGTCATTTTGTGGGACTGGACCTAATGAATCAGTTGATTTTATTGAATCGTCACTCTGTTTATTCTTTAATGGAGCTTTGCACTCTTTAGCATATTCTTGGAATCATAATTTCATTTTGTCCTTTGATGTCAATGACGAGAGATTCCGTAAGATATTGCTGCCTCCAAATTACTTGGATGGAGTTTATGTGGATACTGAAAATCTTGCAGTGTTCAAGGGATCGCTTGCTTTGATTGTTTTCAGTGAAGATGAAGCTGAGAGAAGTAACATATGCCACATATGGGTGATGAAGGAGTATGGTGTGGTCGAGTCTTGGATTAAAAGAAGTGTATCGTTGGCGATGGGAAGAGTTGAACGCTTTTTTGGCTGCACCATCAATGGGGAACTTCTGATTGAGAAGTATGACCACGCTCAGAGCCTTGCATTTGACCCTGAGAGTTTAAATGAGGAAATTCTTAGAATTCCAGATCCTGCATGTATGATTTACACTGCTAATTTTGTGGAGAGCCTAGTTTTACTTGATGGGCTAAACATCTCATCCCAATCAGAAAATTAGTAAGTTGGAGTTTCTAGCAAGGTAGTCATCTTTTTTAAGTTCATATTGATAATTAATTTGTTTTGTGGTATTGTATTCAGCTGCTAGAAAGCTTTGTTATCTATGTACTTTGAATAAAATGAATCTGTTACAATCTTGTGTTATCTCTGGGTTTGTTCTAGGCATGAAAGTGTTGCTTTTGATGTAGAAATCTAAAAATTTTATTAAAAAGAAATGGAGCTCTTTGGGGACAATGGCTATTATTTGTAAATTGAATTTTTGTGAGAAATGTTGTGCACATTCTCTAATATGGCGTGACACTCTGAAACATACATTTTTTTTTTTTTTTTTTGTGTGAGTGTCACTGTGAAACATACGAGCCAACATAATCTCATTTTATTGTTTATAACTTAATGAGTACTAGTTTTGGAGTCAGATTGACAATTAAAATTTGTTTTGCCTATAAACTGTTCATTCTTTGTGACGGGTATACAACTAGCAACCATGCTTCTCTCTCAAATGGCATGTAGAAATGAGTTATCTTACTACTATGCTTGTAGAAGATCATTTGATGCATGCGTTGGATGCATGAGATGCTATCAAAGCCAAAAAGAGGCTTTTGGAAGGACTGCTTTCTAACAAATTAAAAGCAGCCACTGTAGAATTTAAGAAATTAACAATCGGGATGAAATAACTAATTCTGTGTTGCCTTTACTTTCTACTTATTGACAATCTGATTTATCAATGTTATTTATCTTCAAAAATAAAATTCTATTCCCAAAATTTATGGCTACAAATGTACATTATCTTCCCCATCTTGAAATCATGAATGTAAACCTAGTCAATATTATCTGGGTTTTTTCCCCTCAGCTTCATTCTACTCAAATTATCTAAAGCTTCCTTAAGCTAGTATATTGTATAAAAACTAATATGGTGTATTATATGACTTCCAAAGAGTCAATAGTCATTCCTTGATCTATATCGTCTGTTTGGAAATATGTAGTGGGATGCATGGCAACTTGTATCTTTTAGAGGTGAAGTGTTTATCTTTTGGGAGAATTTTTCAACAATTAACATAAATCAAGACTAAAAAATATGTGATAGGGTGTTTGGTTCTGAACATTATATTTTAATGGCTTATGGGTTGTCCGAATCTATCATTCTTATTCAAATACTAATGTTGTGCCATGTTCCTACAAAACTTCCAAAATAGTTGGCCATTGTATAAGAATTTTAGCAGAGAAAGCATATTACACAGATATCACTAGCACCATCAACAAGTGTAAATAATTATCAAGAAATTTTCTTTAGGTTGGCAACCAAATAATTATGATGTAGGATCCAAATTGAGGAAAATACTTAAAACGAAACTATGCATTGGATGGCATTTGCTTCTAGGGGATCCTGCATGTTCACTTTGTATTTTGATGTGATTGGGGAAAGATTCCGGGAGATAATGTTCCTTGGCAATCACTTCTGTGGAATCCCTACAAATTTTGACAGTATTACGTTATCCAAGGGATTTCTGGCTTTGATTAATTTTGGTGAAGGTGAAGCAATTGTAGGGAGTGAGATATGTTGCATATGGGTCACGGAGTATGGTTGCATATGGGTCACGGAGTATGGTTGCATTGAGTCTTGGACTAAACAAGTTGTACTACCACTACGTCAAGTTTCTCAGTTCTTTGGGTTTGTTAACAATGACGAAATTCTAATTGACAGATTTGGCAGGCTTGTGTCTTTAAACTCTTAGTATCTATATGAGTGCAATCTGGGTATCATATAAGCCAACATAGATTTTATATACAACTACTTACATAGAGAGTTTAGTTTTACTTCATGGGGCAAATGCAGATTATGTGAATTCGGAGAAGAAAACTCATTTTTCGTAGCATGTGAATGTTATTGGAAGATTTTTTTTCATCCTATTCAACATGAAGCAAATAATTTTTTCTTGCGCCCTTTGTTTCCTATTCCTCTACGTTTGAAGTATTCCTTAATGTTTAGATTGTTATTCATGTGACAATCCCCAGCTCTTCAGCTTGGGATATAATTAGACTCGAGCATCGTCATGTTCAGCGGTGGAAATTGATTTGGTTCTCAAACTCCATTCCAAAACCTTCGTCCTTCATTGGCTCTCTCTTAAGAATAGGTTGTCTTCCTATGAATTAGGCTTCTCTATTGGGAGTATAAGGGTTATGTCCCTTGTGTTTTATGCATAAATCAACTAGAGAACAGGGACCATTTATTATTTCAATTCTTTTTATCTAAAATAATTTGGGTTCATGAGAGGCATTTGTGCCTAGGAAATAACCCTTGCTTTTGTTGGAATGATGTTATCCAAATCCAATGGTGTATAAATGATATGAATGATGAGAGATTTTATTATCAGAACTCAAAATCTGGACTTTCTGCTGCTATTTGTCATATATTGCTTCAGAGAAATGCTTGCACTTACAACGGTTCTATTAAATTCGAGGAAGTGATCTTGAAGACAATTAAGTTGGATATCAAGGTCTGAGTTGATTTCTGCGAGGAGTGAAGGCTTTGCCAGTCAGTAAGTTAATTTGTGTTAATTGGGATGACTCTGCCAATGTATTTGGTCCTTGTTTGTCCTGTGAAAGTTGTAACAGGTTTTGCTTTGTTGTTGGTTAGGTCAGATCTTTGTTTGTTGTTTCTTCCTCCGTTTCCCTGTTAGAAGTGTGGTTGGTGTGGTGTTATTTTGTATCCTATTTGTTTTCTTCAGCTTTTATGTTTTGTTCCTTCTGTACAATAGTTTGTAGTCCTTGGCGGCTAGTTCAATGAATTATTCATTCCAAAAAATTGATTCAACACAATTTCATTTCATTTGTGTTGTTGTGACTCAAAGTTGTGCAGACAAAATGGATATGCTTAAGCTCTTAGGCTGAAACCTGATAAGTTTTCCATTAGATAAGGGCGGAATAGAAAATAAATTGTACTCTTTATATAGTTGGTAGAGATCCTGTTTTAGCTCCTTCAAATTGGAAGTAATTATTGAATTGCCTGAACCACTCCCCACCTCTAACTCTTAAGGATGTCAAACTTGTAGTTGAATACCCTAATTTTATATCAGTTTGGTGTGTGGAATTTTCTTCCTCTTCTTTCTTTTGGGGTGAATCCTCTAGTGAAAGTCATGATTTTTGGAATGTCTAGATTCACAACAACCAACTTACCTTTAAAATAAAATAAAATAAAAGGACATGCAATTTATGCACTTTCATGTCACTTGTTGAAAATATTATGTTATTAGACCATTTCATGAACCATAGCTCTCACAATATGTGGGTCCTATAGGTGTATGGGGCCTGTCACGAGATTATCTCTTAAGATACTTTTCTTATTTTTTATTTTTTGAGAGTTTCACAATCTATGACGTTCGTTCCTGATGATTACTCTTTATTATTAGACCAAGACACCAATTGGTTTTTGGGGAGGCGGAGATTGAACTCCAGATCTCTTATTCAACCATCAGAAATTTTACCAGTTGAGCTAACTGGAATTCACACTTTCCTTATTTGTTGATATCAAGTAAGAGGAACATGTGCTTATTGGCTGAACTATTGGTCTTCATCATTTATGGAGAGAGAAATAAAATAATTTAGAATGGGGGAGTAAAGCATGAGATATAAATTTTAAAGCTTGTCATGGCTAATGTGACAGAAGGTCCTAGCCCCAAATTAACACAAACCTCAATATTTTTGCAGTTATCCTTCAGTCAAAACAATGACCGGCTATATTATCATAAGATGATGACAATGTATTTGTTGAACCCAAGTCTTAGAGAGTTGAAGGTGGTAGCTCTTGCTTGATTGAAACTTATCCTAGTGTCACTCTTGCACTTGCATATCATTCTCAAAACAATGACTTCAAGCTTTTGCAGATCTTGTGTTCCAAGACGATAAACCATTATCAGCTGTGGCCAACATTTACAAATTGAGTACAGATTCATAGACAGGGCATGCAATATTGGTGATGTCATTTAGTTGGTCTGGACCAAATGGATCAATTGATTATGAATCTGAATCACCCAGTTTATTTTTTAATGGAGCTTTGCACTTTTTAGCATATTTTCGGCTCCACAGGTTCATTTTGTCCTTTGACATCAATGATGAGAGATTCTGTGAGATATTTCTGCCTCAAAATCACTTAGATGAATCTTTTCTATATTTTGAACGTCTTGCAGTGTTCAAGAAATCGTTGGCTCTGATTGTTTTTGGTATTGGTGGAGTTCTAACTAGGGAGAGTGACAGATGTCACATATGGGTAATGAAGGAGTATGGTGTGGTCCGGTCTTGGACTAAATAATGTGTACCAATAAAAGGAGCTACAGAATTCTTTGGCTGCACTCTTAATGGAGAGCTCTTGATTCAAAAGATAATAGATTTTCAAAAAATAATTATTTTATTTGACCCTGAGAGTTTAAAGGAGAATATTATTACAATTCCAGTGCCTGCATGTATGATTTACACAGATAATTTAGTGAGGAGCTTAGTTTTATTTGATGAGGGTAGACATCTCATCTGAATATGAAAATAAGTTGGAGTTTCTAGCTAGGCAGTCATCTTTTTGGTATTCATATTGACAAGTCATTTATTGAATCGTGTTAAGCTACTAAGAAGTTTTTATTTATTTATGTATTTGCAGATAAGTGAATCTGTTACTATGTTATAATTTCTTTCCATTTGTTCTAGGCATGAAATTATAGCTTTTGATGTTGAAAACTAAATTCTTTAAAAAGAAAAAATCATCTTTACGGGATTGTGGCAGTTACATACATATTTAGCAAATATAATATTATTTTATTGGTCTAACGCAGTGATTACTAGTTTTTATAATCAAGTTAACTATTAAGAATGTTTTGCGCGCCTGCTAACTCTTGATTCTTGGGGTACCCATAATTTTAAAAATTTTTCTGTGGACTATGCTCGTTAATCTTGATAGGAGTGAGATGTTTTCAATTTTGTGTCATTTGCATTTCGCTACTAAGAAAACCATGACACAAGATATTTAATTAAACAGCTTCAAGAATTATTATGATGAAAGTTGTTCTCAAATTCTAATTGGATATTTTCTGTTAATTATTTGCCGTACTTTTGCATGAAAAGGAAGAGGTGAAAAGCAGATTGGCCAAGACAAAAATGCAAAGTTGCAGAGGTAATCTGGTCCAACATCTTGTGTCTTGTTCTAGATCAAAGATCTTTTTTTAAAACTGTGTTTATGTGAAATGCAGATGAATTAAAACATAATTATGCATGAAAGCCAATTATTTAACCACCATGTCAAAGCCGGGCTTGTTAACGGCTGAGGATGTACTATATCTTCCCCATCTTGACATCATGAATGTTAACCTAATTAATTATAGGGGCTTTCCCCCCTTAAACTTCTATATACTCAAATTAATCAAGCTCTCTCAAGCATGGTATGTTGTATAAAAACTAAAATGTTGTATGCTATGACTTGCCTAGATGTCAATATTCATAGCCTAGATCTTTATCATCTATTTGGATCAGTGGATGCATGGCACATTGTAACTTTGGCGAAGTTATATAATTGGTTTTTGAAGTTTACTCTGTGAGTGCTATTGGTTCCTCAAGTTTGAAAAATTTACAATGGTAGTCTTTTTGTTATTTGTCATTAGTGTTAATCCCTATTTGGCTAACGGAACATTGACATATCTTCATTTTAATTAATGTGGCATTTTTTTATTATATTAAAATGCTAAAACTATTTCTCTCTCCCAAGTAGGAGTCTTTTCTCTTTGGACTGTGGGTTTCCAGTTCTTTTTAGAGAGTTCTATCTCTATTCTCTCTGGACGGGTAGAGTTCCAGTTCTTCTCGGCGCTCATTTTGGGCTTTCAGCTAGGCAGACGCTCGAGGTTTTCTTTGGCTGCCTTGTGAGTTCCGGTTCTTTTATCAGTCCATCAATACCTTTTTGTGGGTCTAGTACAGTTATTGGTTGGTAGCCCAGTGGCTATTCTCAGCCATTCACAGCAGTTGTGGAGTATCTGTGCTGATGGTGTGGGTGGTTTGAAGCTGCTAGCAGTATTTTGTGGGAAGAGTTTTCCTGCAAGTGGGGGCTTCTCTTGTTTTGGAGTGATTCGGCCAAGGGTGGTTCTTCAGGTCGGTGTTAGCTGTAATTGGTTGAATAAAGAAACTCAGTTTGTGGATCTAAGGAATACAGAGGTGGGTAATTATTTTGATTTAGTTTCTTCCATTTTTTGATAATTGGGGTTTTGCCGTTTGGGTATGTTTCTGTTTCTTTGGTTGGCTTGTCTCTCTGGTTATATTCTTGAATATTTATATTCTCTATTGGATATGAGCTGTTTAAGTTGGAACTGCCGGGGAATAGGGAATCCCCGGTCAGTTCGAGCGTTGCGCAATCTTGTGCAACAATGGAATCCCAATATAGTCTTTTGAATGGAGACTAAGACTAGAGTTAATAGAATGGAGAAGATCAAAGAAAGAATAGTTCTGGCAAATGGCATGATTGTTCCCAGTGAAGGCAAAAGTAAAGGAATAGCTCTTTTGTGGGCCAGCGGCTTAGAAGTAGAGATTAAAAGCTATACCCGAAGTCATATTGATGCTATAGTGACTGATTCGGTGTCAGGGTTCAAATGGAGAATCATTGGGTTTTATGGGAACCCAGATACTTACCAAAGGATAGAGTCTTGGAATCTCCTCCACTTCCTCAATGCTCAATACCAACTCCCATGGGTTTGTCTAGGGGGTTTCAATGAAATTTTGAAGGCGTCAGAAAAATGGGGTGGTCTGGAGTGACCCCAACAATAGATGGAGGGGTTTAGGTGAGTAGTGCATGCTTGTGGTTTTCAAGATTTGGGTTTTGAAGGGCCGAAATTCACTTGGTGCAATCGAAGGTCGGAGGAAGAAAGGATAAGATTAAGATTGGATAGGGTGTTGGCTGCAACTGAGTGGAAAGAGAAATACCGAGATGCTAAAGTTCTCCATGTGATGGAGTCTACATCTGATCACTGTGCTATTATTTTAACAAACCAGCAGGGAAGACGCAGATGCAAAACAAGACAATTCCATTTTGAAGCAATTTGGGTTAGGCATGAGAAATGTAGAGAAATCATTCAGGATTCTTGGAAGAATCATGCAGGCCGGCAATCATTAAGTGAACTGGTTAATGGACTAAAGGCTTGTGCAGAAGGTATAAAAAGATGGAGTCAGCAGGAATTAGACCATGTCACAAAGAAGATCCAAGAAAAAAGGAAGATTCTTCAAGATGTGGTCCAAGTTGACAGAGATGGTAGTAGAGGTGATGAAATTGATATGCTATGTAAAGAAATAAATGAGTTGTTGGATGATGAGGAGACAGGAATACCCAATACTTTCACCATAGAGCATCACAGCGGCAGAAAGAGAATGAAATCAAGGGTCTCTTTGACAGGAATGGAAGATGGTGTGAAGACTTAGGAGACATTGTAGAGATAGCAATTGACTACTTCACTGAATTGTTTCAAACATCCCACCCAACCAGAGTAGTGGAGGTAGGTCGGACAGTGTCAAGAGTGGTATTTGAGGAAATGAACGAGTAGCTAACAAAAGAATTCCAAAAGGAAGAAGTCTTTCAAGCCATCCACCAAATGCACCCAACAAAAGCCCCCAGCCCAGATGGTATGTCTGCTTTTTTCTATAAAAAACATTGGGATATAATTGGGGAAGATGTTACAAATACAATGTTAACTATTCTCAACTTATACTCCTCCCTGGCAAAACTAAATCAAACTAATATTGTCCTCATTCCCAAAACAAATAACCCAACCAAAAAGGGTGAGTTTCGGCCTATAAGCCTTTATAATGTGTCTTACAAAATCATCTCAAAAGTTCTTGCTAATAGGCTTAAACCTATTCTTAATGCTATCATTTCAAAAAATTAAAGTGCTTTTGTCCCAGGCCGGCTTATAACTGATAATGTACTTGTTGCTTTTGAAATTATGCATTATCTAAAGAATAAAAGAGAAGGGAAAGATAAATACATGACAGTAAAATTGGATATAAGTAAGGTGTATGATACAGTGGAGTGGAGTTTTCTTTGTAATATCATGACTACTATGGGATTTAATGACAAATGGATTAGTTTGATGATGAATTGTATTTCCACTGTCTCTTACTCTATCCTCATAAATGGGGTCTCCCAAGGCTGCGTGTTCCCTTCAAGGGGACTTCGCCAAGGGGACCCTTTATCCCTTATTTATTTCTCATATGTGCAGAAAGGCTCACAGGACTAATAGGAGAAGCAGTGAGGAATAAAAAACTTTCTGACATTTCTATTAGCCGGGGCTGCCCAACAATTACCCATCTTCTCTTTGCTGACGATAGTGTCATTTACTGCAAAGCTAATGGCGAGGAAAGCAGGGAACTCCAAAATATACTTCAACAATATGAGGAAGTAGCGAGCCAAAAAATAAATACAAACAAGTCTTCCGTGTATTTTAGCCGGAACTCAGATGAAGAAACAAAAGCTGAAGTTTTGGTTTCTCTTGGCTCTATGCAGGATACCCAACCAAAGAAATATTTGGGCCTCCCATCACTAATTGGAAGGTCAAAGAAGAAAGTTTTCAATGAAATAAAGGAAAGGGTTGGAAAGAAGTTATCAGGGTGGAAGGATAAACTCTTGTCGATAGGAGGTACGAAAATCTTGATTAAGGCTGTTGCCCAAGCTGTGCCTACTTATACAATGGGATGTTTCTTACTCCCAAAAGGCTTATGTGAGGATCTTGAGGGATTGATAAGGAATTTTTGATGGGGGCAAAGGCATAAAGAATCAAAGATCGCTTGGGTGAGCTGGTAAAAAATATGCAAATCAAAATTTGAAGGAGGAATGGGTTTCCGTGACCTTCAAGCTTTTAATTTGGCCATGCTAACAAAGCAGGGATGACGGATGATGTCTCACCCTTCATCACTGATGGCTCGAGTATACAAGGCAAGATATTTCCCAAACAATGATGTCTTAAGTGCTAACTTGGGAAATAGCCCATCATTTGCTTGGAGAAGCATTCACCAAAGTTTGGAAGTTCTGAAACAAGGCATAAGATGGAGGGTAGGCAATGGAAAAACTATTCACATTTGGGATGACAAATGGCTGCCAACTCCCTCAACCTACAAGGTAATATCTCCTCAAATAGATTTTGGTGATTATCCCATGGTCTCAGCCCTTATTGACCAAGACACAAGAAGTTGGAGGAGAGATAGGCTGGAAAGGATTTCCTTGCTTTTGAGGTTGAAACAATCCTGGGTATCCCAATCAGTTACCATCTGCTTGATGACCAACTAATATGGGTGGGTAATAAAAAAGGAATTTTTTCAGTGAAAAGTGCTTACCATGTGGTTAGGAAGGTGCTAGAAGGAAGTGAACAAGGGGAATCTTCAGTAGGTGACGTGCGAGCTCCTTTATGGAAGAAAATGTGGCACTTGAACATCCCAGCAAAGGTGAGAATTTTTGCCTGGAGACTTTGTAGAAATGCTATCCCTACTATGCTTAACCTGAACAAAAAGGGGGTTCCAGTTGATCCTCTCTGTCCACTGTGCAGCAAGGAGGCAGAATTTGTGGAGCATGCAATTCTAAAATGTGAAATAGCCAAAAAAGTTTGGAAAAATTGGATTGACTGCCCTATCAGTCTCTTGGAAGGTAGGCGAGACTTCTCGGATATTGCTTTAGACATGCTGAGACAAGGAACCCAAAGGGACTTAGAAATATTGTTTGGGGTGGCTTGGATGATCTGGTATAACAGAAACCGAATGGTGCATGATTCAATTAATTCTCCAGGAAATATTATTTGGGAAAATGCCATGAGAATGGTGAAAGATTATAGGGAGACTGTTGGCACTCAAACAAGGTTCCTAGAGCCAAAAGGAAGTAGTCTTGAACAACTCCAAGATGACTACTTTCTTATCAATGTGGATGGAGCTATTCCCACTGGTTATGGCCACTCTGGTATAGGCATCCTTATTCAGGACAAGCGATTGAGTTTCTTTGCTACCATGTGCAAGCCCCTCTCAGGAAGGTTGGGAGTTGAAGAAATTGAAGCTATTGCAATGGAACAAGGATTAGTCTTGGCAAAAGAGCTTGGTCTGGAGCAAGTTTTTATGGTTGGTGACTCTCTTCAAACTGTCCAAGCAATTGAGAAAGAAGAGGTTAGAGGTGCAATGGGTCATATAGTAGCTGGAATTGTGTAGGAAATGAGAAATTTTGCAGATGTAAAAGTGAGGCACATTGGAAGGACAGGTAACAAAATAGCCCATGTATTAGCCCAGCAAGCAAAAACAGGAAAGAATGCCATGTGCTGGTTAGGAAGAGAACCAGACATAATTGCAGATTTGATTAGATCTGAAGAACTGTCGCTTTAGGGTCTTGTATGTGGTCTTTTTTGTTTCTGGTTTGTTCCCTTTGTGTTCTGCTTTTTGGCTGTTTTGGTTGGTTGTTCTGCGTGTTCTGTTTTATTGAATCTTCAGTCACTTTTCCAAAAAAAAAAAAAAAAAATGCTAAAACTATTTCAAGATTTACACTATTACTACAAGATCTCTACAAACGTGTAACTATGACACAAGCTATTTTGAAGAACAACTTACAAGTCAATTTTAAGTTAAGAATCTATTCATATTAAAAAAAAAAAAAAAAGAAGAAGTAAAACACCAAAACATTTGAAAAAAAAAAAAAAAAATTTCACTGCCGGCATCTCTTCATTGACCACCCACCCAGGTAAAGTTGGACTGTCCATCTCAGGTGACGTTCTACCAAAAACTCCCCAGATCTTACTTTCTTTCTTTTGGATGGTTTTATGTTTTTTAAAGGATGAAATTATTTTATTTTATCATTAAGATTTGGATCTTTTGGGGGTGATAGATTGTGAGCAAAGGAGGAGCATAGATTAAAAAAAAGAAAAAAAAAAGAAAGAAAAAAAAGGAAGGAACGAAGTTTTTATAGCCTGGTTTGCAGGTGAAGGCAGATTCTTTGTAATTTGTAATGGTCACTATTCATTGGCTTCTAAGAAACCCATTACTTCTTCATTATCATCACCGTCTCCTTTTTCTCTCTGGTGCTAGTCTAAGTGGAAGTGACCAAAGATTAGAGCTTGAAGCAATACCGGCAATGAGAAAAAGGAATTAACACTAATACTAAACAAAAAGACTAATATTTAAAAAAAAAAAAGAAAAAGAAGAAGAAGAAGAAATGCCACATCAATGTACTGTTAGCCACATAGGTATTAACACTAACGGTAGCTAACAAAAATACTAACATGGTTCTTTTTTCAAACTTAAGGGACTAATAGTACTCACTTGAAACTTAAGGGACCAATTGTGCTTATAAACTAAATTTCAGCGACCAATAGTGAAGTTTTGCCTCTAGATTTTTTTAGACGTGAATTGTTATCTATTGAGAGAATGTTTTCAACATTCTTCATAAATGAAGACCATAAGTCTATAGCCCTGTGTTTGGGTTTCGTACTTTTAACCAGGATTTGGCCTCAATGTAGTATTTTAAATCCCACAATTTTAAGTTACACTGTCATAATAATAAAATGAGAATAAAACCTTTCTCTCCAAATATAAATTAGGGTAAATTTCAAGTTTGGTCTCTAACCTTTACACTTCGATCCCTAATGTTTTAAATGTGTTGATTTAGTCCCTAACATTTTAATAATAGCCACCCATTCGAATCCAATTAACCGAGCAAACTAGCAAAATCTGTAATACATTAGAAGGCGCATACTCGTAAGCAACCTAATTGGATTCTTCAGATATTTATGCAATTAAAGAAGAAGACCACCTGTGATTTTGAAGATTCATGTGCCTTTATCGTGCGAATCACACCCATTTGAAGACCCACCCAGGCCACCTGTGATTTTCGTTCCAATTGAAGATCCATTTGAATAATTCAATCACAAATAATAGATTTGTAGAACGTGCATTCCCTCGTCAGTTAACAAGGATTATATAGTGGGTCTACAAATAAATACTTAAAATTAATCAACCAAATTATAGTTGATATTCCAACAAATGTTTAATTAAATTTTTTGCTCCATGTGGCAATAAACGTATCATTTGATAAGACATAATTTTTTTTTTTTTTTTTTTATCGTCAGTCATGTCAGCAGTTTCTATCCATTACTTAACAACGATAACTACTTTGACATATTACCAAAAGGTTATGGATTAAATTGACACATGTAAAACATTAGGGACCAAATTGAAATTTAGTGTAAAAGTTAATGACCAAACTCGTAATTTACCCTAAAAATTAATAAAAGCATTATCGAATAAACAAAATAAATTTTTTGTTATGTTTCTTCTATAACCGTGATATTGCAAATAATCGGGACATGGCATTCTTCTATTATTTTAGTTTTGAATGCAATGTCTCGGCCTGCGAAAAAGCCAAAATTGTTGTCCAAGTGTCTTTTGGTCGACGTCGTTTTGGTCATACTGATTCGAGTGAAATCCTTAATTTGATTCAGAGGTGTCTTCAAATCTCGGGACTCGACAATCACCAACCCCTCTTCATCAATGCACACTACGATTGAGAAAAATCATTATCCAATAACAACAATAAAATAGTTATCTATTATATTGGATAGCAAGAGAATATTTAGATCATTCTCATTCATCAAATGAAATTATTTCAAATAAATTGAATAATTTTTTCTCCCTTAAGTAAAAAAGGAAGAAAAATTACAATTTTTATTAATTTAATTAAAAATACTAGATTATTATTTATGATTGAAATTTTATCACACTGAAAAGAAAAACATCATAAAATCTAAAATTAGGCCAATACATGTAGTAAGATCAAGAACAAAATCTTAGAGAGAGTAGCTAGAGTATATTAGGGAAGAGAAAGGTGAGTATGAAAATTTAAAAGGGAAGAGAAAAAGATGAGAGAAATAAAATGAGTGGGTAACTGAGATAGCTAGAGTTTGCAACATGACGAAGTATATATATGGGTAGAGTTATGGTGGGTTAGAAATATCACTAATTTAGTTGTCTAACCCGCCTAACTCAACCTACCTCATTTAATGGATCCACACAAATTGGGTCGGGCGAGTTGGCGGGTTAGATGGTTTTTTTTTTTTTGGGTGCATAGCCCTAAGCACCAGTAACGTCGTCTCTGGGAATTTAAATATGTTAGGAACACTAATAAACACTAGTTAAGCAACAAGGCTCTTGACATAATACAACTCTCTTAAGGGTAATTTTTTTTCCTTATATTATTATTATTATTTTGTATAAGATAAATACTAGTTAAGCTAAGATGGTGTTGTTTTCCAAGAAACTAGTGAGGCCGACATTGGGGTTACCTGAAACCACTCAAGTTGGGTGCTGGCTTACATGTCTAAAAAGATTGGCATTCCATCTTTGATTACGACAATAGAATGTTTGGCAGTTGTTCAAGCTCTTAGATTTGCTAGTGAATGTGGCTTCTCCTCTTTTATACTTAAGGGTGATTCTGAAATAGCTTGTAAAGCTCTTAGGAGTGAAGATGAGTTGTTCACTCCATTTGGTCGTCTAAGGGCTAAAGCTAAGTCCCTTGTAGAGTCCTCTCGTGTGGTTAATTTCTTTGATACCTATAGACAATGTAACTTTGTAACTCATAATTTTATTAGACATGTTAAGGATTTATCAGTGTGGATGTAGAATGTTCTTCTGCACCTTAACTATGTAACTTTAGTGGTTTTTGGCTAAGTGTTTTTTCCAATTAATAGATGCAGTTAGGAGTGTTCACCAAACCACACAAATTGCAAAAGCCACACCAAAACTGCCCGCAAAATGGCATAAATGCACTACACTGCAAGTAACAATGCACCACACCACTGGGTATAGTGTAGTTTGTGGTTTTATAATAAGAAAACTGCACAAACCAAACTGCACCACACCGCACCGCACCCCACCCTCTCTATATATTAATATATTTATTTTTTTAATATTAAATATACTATTAATCAATAGTTTAATAACTCTGGTTTTCAATAATAATAATAATAATAATAATAATAATAATAACTCTTGCAAGTGTTGATTAGAAAAATCGACCAAAAATAAAGAAAAACTAGTTCAATAGTTTAAAACTTGGCCCAATACCCAAAACAAAGGGAAAAATTAGTTTTGGGCTAGGGAAAAGCCCACAATTTGAAAAATATATTGGTTTCAAACTGCATCTTATACACCGCATCGCATATGTGACCGCAAAAATGAGGTGCGGTGCAGTTATGGTTTTCGCGAAACTCTAAACCGCACTACACATGTGACCACAAAAATAAGATGCGGTACAGTTATGATTTTGTCTAAACCACACCACAAAGTGCAGTGCTAAAAATTGCCCAAAACTGCACCGTACTGCACTGCGAACACCCTTAGATGCAGTTTTAAAAAAATGACACTAAATTTCATATATAATAAGATCTACCATTGGGGCTGTGTTTTAATTTTAATGGCTTTGGAGCTGTATGCTCTCTCTTTTAGAATGAAGCCCTTATTTCGAACCAAGTAAAAATATCGTTAAAAAATAGAATGTATCCCTACATTTCTTTAAAAAAAAAAAAAAAAACATATATAATATACTGTGAAGCCACAAGATTTTAAGATACATTATTTGTTATTCCAAACAGTCTTTATACCGAGTTTAGATGTGTGACTTATTTGTTATTTGTGGGTTCCAATTAACCGATTTGGTAAAGTCTCTGATGGTTGAATAAGATATCTGAGATTCAATCCCAGCCTACACTAAAAACTGATTGGTGTCTTAATCTGATAATAAAGAGCTATCATCAGGAGCAGACGTCATATGTTGAAACTCTCTTAAAAAAAAAAGAAAAAAGAATCTTATTGAATTCACAATTTTCTTTTTGAGAGATGTTGAATTCACAATTATACTTTGACTTAAGAAACTTTTCTTTAGGGTGTCATATTAATTTTTATTTAAAAGGTGAACTTGTGTGCCAGCCCCATTGACGTACCGAAAGCCATTGTTGACACTCACTAATACAGGAAGTCTATAAATTTTATTTATTTATTTATTTTTGGTTATGTTTTAATTATTTAGATTGTACACAAATACAAAAGTCAAGTTACCAGTTATCATTGCACGCTAGCAAATTGCAGTAGTTATGGCTGATTTAATGGGACAAATGGTCCCAGACCCAGTCTCTTACTCCAACGAAAGATTTTGGTATTCAAAACGAAGGATCCTTCTTTTTTTTTTTTTTTGGTAAACAAAAAGAAGGATCCTTCACACGTTTGGATTTTTTCAAAAATCATGATTCTTGCCGGGTATTGTGGGTCAGGGCTGCTTTTACATAAAACAACAATTAAGAAAGATGTTTTGTGGGTTCACCATTTCATGTCTTAGTTTGAATAAGAAAATCCTTAAGCCCAAAGAAATTCTGTTATAGAAATGGACTTAGAGCATCCACATAAGATGTGTCAAATGTGCTAAATGCCAAATATTTGGCACATTTGGCACACCAAACACCAAAAACGCCCATTTATCAGATGTGTTAAATGTGCCAAACCTTTACAACATGCTACAGTACCTTCACAATTTTGGCATGGTACGGACGACAATTGCATAATATATGTTATTATTTTATTTCCGTTTTCTCTCTCCTCATCACAAATATCTCTCTCTCTCTCTCCGTCTTCTCATCTTTGTCTTCTCTATTCGTCTTCCACAACACGCCAATCACCAATGGCCACCACTCAACGCCGCCGATCTCACCAAAGACCACCACTCGATGCCGTTGACAATCTGTCTTCTCTATTCCACTTCGGGTTCTTTTTTTTTTTTTTTTTCCTTTTTTCTTTTTTCCGTTCACTTTTTTTGGCTGTGGTTTGATGGGTGGGTTCAGATGGGCAGATTGGTGGTGGGTGGGTTCGGGTTGTGGGTTATGGCGGTGGCTAGGTTGAGATGGTGATGGGCAGATCAGTGTTGGTGGGTGGGTCGGCTGGTGATGGGCGAATCGATGGTGGTGCCGATCTCTGTTCTGATCTGTTTTTGTCTTTGTTTTTCTGTTTTGGTGGTTGTGATTTGGTGGTGGATTCAATGGCGGTTGTGGGTTGATTTTGGTGGTTGTAGGTTTTTTTTTATTTTATTATTTTTTTTTTCCTGGTGATTGTGGCTGCAACAATCTTTCTAGTTGTTGTTGTTGTTGTGGTGGTGGTTGATGATGATGATGGGGGAGGAATTTAATATATTATTTTAATGTGTTGTAAATATTATTTTAATGTATAGAATTGAAGAATAAAACATCTGATAAATGAGATGTCGTAAAATAATGTGGTAAATAATAAAGTAGGCTTTTAGTGTGCCAAAATGACATTTTTTTTTACAACATCTGCTGTGGATGCTCTCCAATCCATTTAATTCTTCGAATCAATTGGTAACTAATTAATTTTATAATAAATAAAGGTAAAAGTTAACGGATACTTTAAAGACATTGATTTATAAATCATTTAAAAAAAAAGTTACGAGAAAGAAAAAAAATAACTAACTTTTTAAACAATTTTTTATATTTTTTATAAAAATAATATTAAAACTTTTCTAAAATAACTTGTTGACAAACATCTTTAGGCTACCTGTTAACGGTTAACCAAACCCATAAATAAATATATAATAATGCCATGAAACTTACGCCTTTTGCATGTGAGTGCACCATTCACTTCCGGTGAAGAAACTTTTACACCAACCATTATTATTACTCGGCTATACCCATATGCATATTTTTATCCTAGCTATATGTAACAAGGAGAGGCTGTTATAAATTCAAAAAAAAAAAAAAAAAAAAAAAAAACACCCATAATCTATGGTACATGGTCAAATTGTTAAAAAAAGATCTCCTTTGATATGCCTATTGCCTTGGTTACAAGGGTCATGTCACGCAGAGTATATAATTAATGTTTCAATTATTATTCTTTTGGATCTTAACAATAAAGAAATGGTTCATTTCTTCTCAAAAAAGAAAAGAAGAAATGGCTCTAAAAAAATCTGCTTTCCCATAACTAGAAGAGAATTGGCTCAAATGAGTAGGGGTGTCAAATAGGTGGGTTTGGAGTAGATATTATTGGGTTGGGTATATAAAACCCATTTAACTAATTGCTTCTAACTCAAATCCAACCAAATCCAATTATTATGGGTAAATCCTAACTTATCCAATAATCAAATTATCAAAATTACCAAAATGCCATTAAAGTGAAAGTGACCATTTTGAAAACGTTTGCCTCCCCATTTGAACTGAACAAGCAATTTTCTTATTTACTGTTTCATCTTTGGGAGGATTAAGTTTAACCATCCAACTATTGAATGTAGACTCTAAAATTTTCTTAGACAAATCACAAAAAGAAAAAACTTGACATCCCATATTACAATTCCATTTATTTCCCACATTTTCTCAGTACCCAAACAGAAAATTTACAGAATTAGACAACAAATCAAAATCTAATGATTACTTCATAAATTTCTACAACTGAATTGAGTACAAATTATAGAAATTGCAAATTATGCAAAATCTTTAGGATATATATATATATATATATATATATATATATATATATACACACACGCATAGATTCCTATATATATGGGCATGATTGAGAGAGATGGGTGTGGGGTGTAGGTACACTCTCATACACTCCGACTCTCAGCTTCTTTGTTCACAATGCTTGGCGTAACCTCAGGCACCGGTGATGGGGCCTCCGTATCCGGCGCCGGAGCTCTCATCCCACTATCTCCAGAGGCCCAGAGCCCCTCCGTCTACCCGCTCCACCACGGCCTCAAGCCCCCACTCGCTTGCATTGCCATCTCGTGGGCTCGTGGCAACGCCCTCTGAGTATCGTTCTTTCGTCAACCCTCCAGGGGAGACTCCGACGGCGCTGCCAAGGTCGGTGGGAAGGTGATCGAGGTGAAGCTTAGCGACGGAGATGGAGATATCGGCGACGCGCAGTTCTGAAAAATCGCATACGGTTCGGTGTTGCCGTACGCGCTTCTTCAGAGCCGGAAGAACTCGCTTGTGACCTTGTCGAAGATCTCGTCGCCGTATCACTTTGAGTGGTGAGAAATTTGTTTGTTTTTGCTTTTGCTTTTGTTTGTATCTGTTTGGTTGCCTAGAAAGTTGAGTAGAAAGATGCAAAAGCAAAAGAAAAGTTTAAGCAACGAGGAATTCACATAAAGAAATTTAAGAATTTTGAAGCTCTTAGTATTGGTCTTGTTGTTGTTGTGTATGTTTTCAATTTTGCTTTACTTAGATTTTGTTTTTGGGAAGGGTTGGGTTGAATTTTGGTATATTGTTTTTGGGTTAAATGGGTTTCAATGGGTTTTTAGTTAAAACCCAATAATCATTGAGTTTAATTGGGTTGATGCCCATTTAACCCAACTAATAATCGGGTGAGTTTAGGTTCAATTAGAGTGGGTGAGTTTGGGTGAGCAAATGAGTTTTGGCTTACTTTGCCACCCCTACAAATGAGTGAATGACCATATTGCTATCCTCAATTTTTGTGGTTTGCAATAAGAAGAGAAAGTAAGACATTTTGGATGAGTGCCAATTTTACCTATGTTTTTAATAGAGGTGAGTAATGAGAGATAAACAGAGCTAATTTCAAGTAGGTAAAGTGCCATTTTTCAAATCATAGGTAGGTAAAATGTTTTTCAGACAAATTATAAGTAGACACAGTGTAATTTCTCATTTTAATTATATAAAGTATAATCTTTAATGTTTACAAAGGTACCAAGTGAGCTTTTTATTTTTGATAAATCGATTGTTTTGGGATGGGAGAAACAAAAAACTCTAGGCAAGCATCTTGTACAAACTTAGCTAATTATAAAGCTCTCTTTTGACGACTGAACTTGTGCTTCAATGAAATGATGGGAACTTAAATCTTGAGCCTAAATTGATGACAAAATAATTTAGGCCCATTAATGTAGCAAATAATGGCTAGTTTGTTTGTTTGTTTGTTTTTTTTTTTAATAAAGAGCCCATATAAGCCAATTTGTTTAGATATCAAACAGGCTTATTGGTCTTGTATGAAGCTTCGCCTTCTGTAAATCAGAAATTGGTCGAGAGTCAGAGAGTTGAACTAAATCAATGTTTTTCAATTCACATTCAGCCCCGTTTTAGTGCAATCTTTAAAAAGATCGGAAAACATTGATATCCTAGTGTGGGAAAAGCCAATGTAATTGTCAAAGAGCCATCCCAACGTTGTCCCATATTTTAATTGGGCTATAGTTTGGGCTTCGATTAATGAGAAACTCTATAAGGTCCATTAACTTGGCAAACACTGGTTTTTAAGGCCAGAAACATTAAAGACTAGGCGTCCAAATAAAGCTAGTTTGGTTCTTCTACTTCATACTTCACTGATACGCTTAAAGGGGTAGGGAATTCTAACATTTTTACCCTTACTTTTTTAAAAATTTAGCAATATGTCCCTGTTTTGAAACTATTTAGGTCCATGTCCCTATTTTGAAACTCAATTTTCTTAAAATCGAGTTTCAATGAAAAACTCGATTAGTTTAAAATCGAGTTATGCCACATGAAACTTAAAAAAAAAAAAAAAAAAAAATGTGGAACTCGAGTTCCATAAATTTTTTTTTAAAAGTTTGATCGCCCCATACTCTATTCTCTACAAATCAAGTTTTACATTGAAACTTGATTTTCTTAAAATCGAGTTTTAAAACATGGACATATTGCTAAATTTAAAAAAAAAATAAGGGCAAAAGCCTAGAATCTCCTAATGGGGTATGCTAAAGTATTTGGGGGGTTTTACAATTTCTAACCAAATAACTATTGTGACACACCCAAATTCACAAGTTTATGTGTTGACTTGTGATTGCTAGGTTGATATGACATGTATGCTAGATGTATGTTAGGGTATACCATGATAGATGAATGATTAGGTCTTTTTGAGATAATTGATGCCATGTTGTATGTTTAGATGTATGCTTGTGTGTGTGTGAGTTAGAATGCAATATTGAGTGTGCCTCTAATAGGGTTAAGACATAAGACACAATGAGAGGAAGCCAACCCTAGGGTTGGGCGGTTTTGGGCGCCTAACACCTTCCCAAAACCGTACCTAAACTCCAAACCTATATCTCTGGTAGTAAGATCAAAAAGTTCGAGAGGACGCTATATATATATATACTTCTTAGACCATTGTAAAAACTAGGTGGTGACTCCCCATTGTGTCCACACATAGCATCTTATTCTCATGTTTTTTCTTGTAGGTCAATGGTTCCTTGCTCTCCTCGTTCCCTCTATGTCAATTTTCTATTTGTCTTTAGTCAAGTTTTTTGGCTTTTTATGCCATTTGACAATCGTGTCAAAAAGGGGGAGAAATTTGAGATTTGAATGTCTTTCCTCCGAGCGAGTAACAGATTTATGGGGAGAAATTCATGTTGAAGGGAAGAAAATCTTTGATGTAACTAACTTAGGGGGAGAGTTAGTTTGATATACTTTGAAATTGATATATATTTTGAGATGTGTATCTTTGTGCTTTGTTCACATGCTATGATTGAGATATTCTTGTTTATTCTGCTAGCATTGTGAATACAAGTTTTCTTGAGCTTATTTATTTAATTTGTCAATGTTTTCCACATGGTACCTGGATACTTCTTGTTTAGTGCCTTTTAGGAAAGATAGGTTAAAGCCAAGTTAAGATTTCGAGCCTTCTTCTTGCAACAACTTCCAAGGTTCAGATCTCTTAAACTAGACTTATTTTTTTGTAATCTTGAGTAGAATGTATTGTAGGACATTCAATGTACTCTTGTGGTTTTGTCACGAATTGCCAAAGGGGGAGATTGTTAGGTTTATATTTTTATGTAATTGCAATATCCTATGATAAAATGCATTTTACTTATATTTGGGTAAATCTAAGTAAGTTTAAGATGATAATTATAAGTGGTTACATTGAAGACATGAAGATTACTCAAGAATTGCTCAAGAAAAACTGAATCAGCAGGTTTCGATACCTCCTTGATACCTGTCGATCTATCAAGATTTATTAAAGCTCAATACCTGTCTTGATACCTCTCAATCTATTGAGCTTACGGGATTTTTGATATGGCCTGCAACGTTTTGATTCTTAAAGGCCATTTGTTTATGGGTTTGCATAATCCTTATAGGACTAGGAAAGTCCAAGGTTTGTATAAATCTAATTGGAATAGGAGAGCCTATTTAAAAAGTCCATTAAGCTCCTATTTAAATAAGGAGGTGGAGAAAGAAAACCCCTTGAAAGCTTTCATAAGGTTTTCTTTTTGAACCCTAACCTCCACCTACAGAAGAAAGAGTTCTTGTTGTGTTTCTTGTATGTCTTTGTGTTATGTAACCAAGCAAATTCTCTAGCACCAACATTAAAGATCTTATTGTTGTTTCTATGTGAAGCTATTGCAAATCAACTACAACAATCAAAGGGTACTGGGATCCGTGCAAAGGAGTTAGTCACAGATTGGAGATTTATGTAACAAAGAAAAGAAGTCTGTTACAAGATCAAGTCCAATTGGGTATTGGAGCAAATGTCCAACTGTAGGTTGGTATTTTGGGATAGGCCAGGGTAGTGGTAAGATTCCTCATACTTGTAACCACTTGATTATTGATTAGTGGATTCTTGGGAGTGGTGACATTAAATTCACTCGATGGGGTTTTTGCCTTGCGAGAGAGTTTTCCCATTTGTTAACAAATTACCGTGTCAATTTAATTTCCACTGCATTTAGTTTATTTTGTGATTTGTTGGTGCCTCCATAATTTGCATGTAATTCGACCTAATTAATCAACTTGGGTAATTGAATTAATTAACTAAGGTCAATTTATCTTAACCTAACATATTGTAAGCACAGTAAGGAATGTGGTTTTCCAAGTAACAATTTATCGCTAATGTGTCGAGAAAATTTTTAAGATTTATTAAGAAAATTGCAAGGACGATTTGGATGGCTGCACATCCTTGAAAATACTATCATGAACTTGTATAGTTATAAGTTATAGCTATGTAGATCCTCCATTAAAAATATTAGGAAATAGATGCCCTTGCATTATAGCAACTATTTTGTAACTCCATGCATATGCATGGATATACTTAAAGACATATAATAAGATACATAATATAATTCATATATATATATAATTTAAATACTATTGATAGTCATTTTTATATTTTGTTAACTCTTTAAAAAATTTTGTAAGGATATTATTAGGTATAAAATGTAAATTGTCTATTTTTTTTTTTAAAATTATTGTGAAGCACTTTTTTTTTTTTTTTTTTTTTTTAACGATTCATTTAGTCTAGACTTTTTGGTTTTTATACTTAATAACTCACTTAGATGAATATTTATGATGTGGTCCTATATTTGATTCTAAAATTAAGAACTAAAACTCTTTAAGAATAAATAATTTAGGACACATGGCGTAAAATTAAAACTCTAATTTGAAATTCTAATTTGAGTTTCTCTCAACTTCACCTATTATTGTTGTGGGGCCAGAGAATTAAGCAGCCTCGGCCCACTTCGTACCAGGCCCAAAGGTCCACGCTGAGGAGGTGGGAGCGTCTGAGGATGAAAGCGCGAAGTCCAAGTTCCCCAGAAACATCGCCGAGGACGATCCTATCCTCGGCTAGCCGAGACCATAGAAGGGAGAAGTAACACGTCATCAAGGGCGGTCTCCTAGAGCATCTCAAGAGAAAGAACAAGTGCAGCGTGCCAACCATAGAAGCATGATGAAGGAGCAATTCAGGGAGGAACTGTCACCTCCGCATTAAATGCCCACAACTAAGGTTCTGGCCACATTAATGAGGAAAAGACCCCTGAACAGTGCTGCCTCGGTTGCTGTAACCCATAGAAAGTTTAGGAAGACGGTTGATGGGACAGACACTCGAGTATTGGCCTATATGATCGACAAATGGAGGGCTAAGATCAACTGAAAGGAGGTATATAATGTAACAAACCTCCCAAAGAAAAGGGGGGGAAATTAGAGGTAAACAAGTATTGTAGCACCTGTATCACCTTTGTAACCAAGTACTAAAAAAATAACAAGAGATATGTTCCTCAGGAGAGTGCCGAGGAGCGGAATTTCATGTTTTAGACTATGTTTTTATCGTTCAACCCACACGTTATCATGCTTAGTTGTTGCAACCCTCACTAGGGCCTAGTTCTTAAACCCATTCTCTACAAATTCATTGTATTGGACTAGCTGGGCTTGAGTCCATTCATCCAATAGCGGGAGTGTTTAAACCAAGTCCCTACAATTATATATATAGATAGTGGTCTTACTTCTCTATCTTATGTAGTTATCATTATTTTATTTATTTATTTTTTTTTTTGTAAAAGGAAATAATAACATAAAGATTCAGACTTAGTAATGTGCAAGACTTTTACTATGGTATAAAATTGCATTGCTATGGCTTGTGCATCATTTTTGAAAGTGAAATCATGTAGAAAATTGGCTACAAATTAAAATTGGCTAAAAGGTTAGACTATTTTAAGCATAGCAAGGAGTGTGGCTTTCCAAGTAACAATCTTTCACTAATTTTAGAGACAATTATCAAGAACTAGATACAGGAAAATTGCAAGGAAAGTCTATTAATAATATTTCATACATATGCTTTGACATGAAAGTGTTAACAAATGATTTAATAAGAATTTAAGCATGGGTTAACCTTAAAAGAATGTAGAAAGTACAAAATTGCAAAGAGAATTTATTAGTCAATCATTGTTTAAAAAATAAAATCAAGATTAATCAAGACTTTTTCTTGTATAATTTACAATAAAGAAACATGCAATCCTTTAATAATAGAAAACCCACTTGCCTTTGATAAAAAACTGAGAGGTTGGGGGAGGGGTTGGTTATAGAAAAGACAATAAAAGAAAAGAGTTAAAAAAAAAATATAAAGACTAGAATGATATCATCCATAGTAGTGGAGCTAAAAATTTAGCTATTTGACACCACAAAAAGTTACTTTATCTATTTTACCTACTCACTTTACAAAACATCCAGCAGCAGTGGATCGATTTATTTTAACTTTTAACACAGTAATATAATATAAACATCACAATAAAATAATATATATACTATAATAAAATAATATATCCACTACAATAAACAATAATCACAACCACCCGCAACCACTACCGTTGCCACTACCGCTGCTGTCACCGACTCTTCCATCGCCACTGCCACCGCAACCGTTACCACTGCCACTATCGTCGCCGCCACCACCGACTCTTCCGCATATCAATAAAATAAAATCAACGAACAGAAAATCAACAAGAAGCAAAAATAGAAACAAAAAAAATTGCAGCCTTCCTTGCGCACATAAAATTCCCAAATTAACATTTAAAAACAAAAACATAAATATCTGCAAACAAAAAATTCCCAATACATTCAAATCCTCAACTCACAACTCACAACAAATATTATATGAATCAAAACTAAGTAACTCACAACTCATTAAAAGAAGGCATGAAGCAAAAAAATAAAAATACGATAGTAAGCAAGTTTCAAATCCAAATCAAAACGAATGGATGCTCTGAATTTACTGCTCTGTTCTGTCCATTCATCAATTCAACTTACCAAAGCATGGATAAGTTTGTTGAGATCAAATGACAGAAATTTTCATTGAACAAGAACAACAAAAAAATTGTTGCATCTAAAATTTATTTATTCTATATTTATAGATACACACACATACCCAAATCAAAAATCCTAAGCATGTAGATGAAAAAGACAGAGACAACTCACTTGAAGGTGAGTTGGGTTGGAGATGTGGATCGGCGGCGGTGGCGGCGGGATAGAGAGGTGAGAGTTTGAGAGAGTTGAGAGCATCAGAGAAGTGGATCGACGGTGTGGGTCTGAGGCAGATCGGCGGCTTAGGAGTTTGACGAAGTGGGTCGGTTGGTGGGTCGGTGATGTTGAGCTTCGGTGGGTGGTGACGTTGAGGATCGAGTCGGGCCGGCAGCGGTGAGACAGAGAAGTAAGAGTTTGAGAGAGTGAGCTTGAGAGCAAGTTTTGAGAGAAGGGGAGACAGAGAGGTGAGAGTTTGAGAGAGTGAGGTGAGAGTGAGTCTTAGAGAGGCATGGTTTGGAGAATAAAAGAATAGAAAAAAATAAACAAACAAATATTATTTTAATCCGGCTGGAGAAATTTTTTTTTTAGCTCTCAGCTACAGTGCACAACCATATATAGCTGTGCACTGTAGCAATAAAGGTAAAAATTTTACCTTTAGCTCCACTATTGCAACCCTTTTTTTTTATGTGTAGTGGTGCTAAAAATAGCTTTTTAGCACCACTACTGCAAAAAGAGGTAAATGAGTTTCTCAACTCTTTTGAGATGCAGGCCTTTTTGCTAATCGATTATTTAAAACTAAAAACTCAAAATCTAGAATAGAAATTACGGCCTTGTTTGGTGCGCGAGTTTAAACACATGTTTTCAGTTTTTAAACAACATTATATGTATTTCTACACATTTTTTCACTTACAAGTATTTCTAAAAAAACTGAAAACTGTTGTTTAAACACACGTACTGAATGGGCTCCACATTTCCATGTATTCCAAACTATGGTTCATATTTTTCTTTATTTTACATTTCTTTCATTCTTTTGTTATCTTATCTAAATGCCCATCTAGGATCAAAGTAAGTATAGTATGGACAGGAGGCCCATTCTTTTAAACAGTCTCTTTGCACAAGTGATGAAACAAAGCTACCGTATAGCTTGACCTTACAACAAGTCAACGGCTGACTCCTTGATAGTTGAGTCTTTCACCTTTTTTTTTTTTTTTTGTCAGTTGAATCTTGAGACCTGTTATCTATTTAAACTTCTTTTGGTTTGACTAAGAGTGTATTTAGATACCGTTTATTTTGCTGAAATTGAAAATAGAATATTAAACTCTATGTGTAAATTAATATTATTATTTTTTTAGAAAACTTTACAGGTAGATTATTGTAATAACTATTAAACCAGAAGATTTTTTTTTGTTTTTTTTTGTTTTTTGGTTGTTGTTATTGCTAAAAAATCAGAAGAATCTTATAATTGGGTAACTTGGGTTACTTGGGTAACTTAATACTATAATTTACTTGTAAATCTTCCTTTAGATTGTTATTCTAGTATATGCTTTATCATTAGAGTAAAACACCAGTCAATTTTAGGTGTATGTGAGAATTGAATTCAAAATCTCTTAAACAATCATAAGAGACTTTATCAGTTGAACTAATTAGAAGTCACAAACACCTAAGTTTTAGTTAAACTAGTATGTGCGATGATGCTAGTTTATATCGACGTTTTGTTTTGTTTTGATTTTTTTTTTTTTTAAAGATCTTAGTTTGGGTAAATTAATAAAAAAAAAAAAAAAAAAAAAACCCTTATTAGGTCAATCTAAATTAAACCTTTATCGATTTTATCGATCAATTCAAAGCCGCATAAATTAGAATTCAGAAACCCAAATCTGGTTGAATATCAGTCGATCTTAATCAAACCGCCGATGTATCGATCTATACCGTTGTCCCACCGTCTCCCCGACGATCTCGTCTACGACATCCTGACTCGGCTGTCAGTGAAATCCTTAATCCGATTCAGGTGCGTTTCCAGATCTTGGTACTGCACAATCACCGACTCCGATTTCATTACCAAACACTTAGACCGAGCAAACTTATTATCCAATAACAACAATGGTTGCCTGTTATGTAATCCAGATGGAAATGGTCAATATTCATCTTGCGATTATTTGTGTACGTTTGTTTGCAATACCGACCGCACATTGACGGAGATTTCTAGGTTTGAATTTCCTTCTTATGGTGAGTGCTTGGTTGGTTTCTCTAATGGCATTATCTGCCTAGCTAATTATCTCTTAGAATTTAGTCACATATTATATTTGTGGAATCCAAGTATTAGAAAGTTTAAGAAGCTTCTAGCTACTCCCGTGATTGACCCATTTGATAATGTTGCTTTTGGTTTTGGCTATCATTCTCAAAACAATGACTACAAGATTCTGAGATTTGTGTTTATTTATTGCGATCCTGGAGATAAAGTTCCGCCTGCTGAGGCTGAGATTTACACATTGAGTACGGATTCGTGGAGAAGGGTTGTGATATCGTTGGAGTCATTTTGTGGGACTGGACCTAATGAATCAGTTGATTTTATTGAATCGTCACTCTGTTTATTCTTTAATGGAGCTTTGCACTCTTTAGCATATTCTTGGGATCATTATTTCATTTTGTCCTTTGATGTCAATGACGAGAGATTCCGTAAGATATTGCTGCCTCCAAATTACTCGGATGGAGTTGATGTGGATACTGAAAATCTTGCAGTGTTCAAGGGATCGCTTGCTTTGATTGTTTTCGGTAAAGATGAAGCTGAGAATAGTAACATATGCCACTTATGGGTGATGAAGGAGTATGGTGTGGCTGAGTCTTGGATTAAAAGAAGTGTACCGATGGCGATGGGAGAAGTTGAACGCTTTTTTGGCTGCACCATCAATGGGGAACTTCTGATTGAGAAGTATGACCACACTCAGAGCCTTGCATTTGACCCTGAGAGTTTAAATGAGGAAATTCTTAGAATTCCAGCGCCTGCATGTGTGATTTACACTGCTAATTTTGTGGAGAGCCTAGTTTTACTTGATGGGCTAAACATCTCATCTCAATCAGAAAATTCGTAAGTTGGAGTTTCTAGCAAGGTAGTCATCTTTTTTAAGTTCATATTGATAACTAATTTGTTTTGAGGTATTGTATTCAGCTTCTAGAAAGCTTTGTTATCTATGTGTTTTGAAAAAAATGAATCTGTTACAATCTTGTGTTATCTCTGGGTTTGTTCTAGGCATGAAAGTGTTGCTTTTGATGTAGAAATCTAAAAAAATTATTAAAAAGAGATAGAGCTCTTTGGGGACAATGGCTATTATTCGTAAATTGAATTTTTGTGAGAAATGTTGTGCCCATTCTCTAATATGGCATGACACTTTAAAACATACTTTTTTTTGGTGAGTGTCACCACTAAACATACATGCCAACATAATCTCATTTATTGGTCATAACTTAATGAGTACTAGTTTTGGAGTCAGTTTGACAATTAAAATTTGTTTTGCCTATAAACTGTTGATTCTTTGTGACGGGTATACAACTAGCAACCATGCTTCTCTCTCAAATGGTACGTAGAAATGAGTTATCTTACTACTATGCTTGTAGAAGATCATTTGATGCATGCGTTGGATGCATGAGATGCTGTCAAAGCCAAAAAGAGGCTTTTGGAAGGACTGCTTTCTAACAAATTAAAAGCAGCCACTGTAGAATATAAGAAATTAACAATCGGGATGAAATAACTAATTCTGTGTTGCCTTCACTTTCTATTTATTGATTGACAATCTGATTTATCAATGTTATTTATCTTCAAAAGTAAAATTCTATTGCCAAAATTTATGGCTACAAATGTACATTATCTTCCCCATCTTGAAATCATGAATGTAAACCTAGTCAATATTATCTGGGTTTCGTCCCCTCAGCTTCATTCTACTCAAATTATCTAAGCTTCCTTAAGCTAGTATATTGTATAAAAACTAATATGGTGTATTCTATGACTTCCAAAGAGTCAATAGTCATTCCTTGATCTATATCATCTGTTTGGAAATATGTAGTGGGATGCATGGCAACTTGTATCTTTTAAAGGTGAAGTGTTTATCTTTTGGGAGAATTTCTTCAACAATTAACATAAATCAAGACTAAAAAATATGTGATAGGGTGTTTGGTTCTAAACATTATATTTTAATGACTTACGGGTTGTCCGAATCTACCATTCTTGTTCAAATACTAATGTTGTGCTATGCTCCTACAAACTTCCAAAATAGTTAGCCATTGTATAAGAATTTTAGCACAGAAAGCATATTGCACAGATATCATTAGCACCATCAACAAGTGTAAATAATTATCAAGAAATTTTCTTTAGATTGGCAACCAAATAATTATGAGGTAGGATCCAAATTGAGGAAAATACTTAAAACGAAACTATGCGTTGGATGGCATTTGCTTCTAGGGGATCCTGCATGTTCACTTTGTATTTTGATGTGATTGGGGAAAGATTCCGAGAGATAATGTTCCTTGGCAATCACTTCTGTGGAATCCCTAGAAATTTTGACAGTATTATGGTATCCAAGGGATTTCTGGCTTTTATAAATTTTGGTGAAGGTGAAGCAATTGTAGGGAGTGAGATATGTTGCATATGGGTCATGGAGTATGTTGCATTGAGTCTTGGACTAAACAAGTTGTACTACCACTACATCAAGTTTCTCAGTTCTTTGAGTTTGTTAACAATGACAAAATTCTAATTGACAGATTTGGCAGGCTTGTGTCTTTAAACTCTTAGTATCTATATGAGTGCAATCTGGGTATCATATAAGCCAACATAGAATTTATATACAACTACTTACATAGAGAGTTAAGTTTTACTTCATGGGGCAAATGCAAATTATGTGAATTCGGAGAAGAAAAGTCATTTTTCGTAGCATATGAAAGTTATCGGAAGATTTTTTTTCATCCCATTCAACATGAAGCAAATAATTTTTTCGTGCCCTTTGTTTCCTATTGCTATACGTATGAAGTATTACTTTATGTTTAGATTGTTATTCATGTGACAACCCCAGCTCTTCAGCTTGGGATATAATTAGACTCGAGCATCCTCATGTTCAGCGATGGAAATTGATTTGGTTCCCATACTCCATTCCAAAACCTTCGTCCTTCATTGGCTCTCTCTTGAGAATAGGTTGTCTTCCTATGAATTTAGGCTTCTCTATTGGGAGTATAAGGATTATGTCCCTTGTGTTTTATGCATAAATCAACTAGAGAACAGGGACCATTTATTATTTCAATTCCTTTTATCTAAAAGAATTTGGGTTCATGTGAGGCATTTGTGCCTAGGAAATAACCCTTGCTTTTGTTCGAATGATGTTATCCAAATCCAATGGTTTATAAATGATATGAATGATGAGAGATTTAATATCAGAACTCAAAATCTGGCACTTTCTGCTGCTATATATCATATATAGCTTCAGAGAAATGCTTGCACTTACAACGGTTCTATTAAATTCGAGGAAGTGATCTTGAAGACAATTAAGTTGGATATCAAGGTCTGAGTTGATTTCTGCGAGGAGTGAAGGCTTTGCCAGTCAGTAAGTTAATTTGTGTTAATTGGGATGACTCTGCCAATGTATTTGGTCCTTGTTTGTCCTGTGAAAGTTGTAACAGGTTTTGCTTTGTTGTTGGTTAGTTCAGATCTTTGTTTGTTGTTTCTTCCTCCGTTTCCCTGTTAGAAGTGTGGTTGGTGTGGTGTTATTTTGTATCCTGTTTGTTTTCCTCAGCTTTTATGTTGTGTGCCTTCTGTACAATAGTTAGTAGTCCTTGGCGGCTTGTTCAATGAATTATTCATTCCAAAAAATTGATTCAACACAATTTCATTTCATTTGTGTTGTTGTGACTCAAAGTTGTGCAGAAAAAATGGATATGCTTAAGCTCTTAGGCTGAAACCTGATAAGTTTTCCATTAGATAAGGGCGGAAGAGAAAATAAGTTGTACTCTTTATATAGTTGGTAGAGATCCTGTTTTAGCTCCTTCAAATTGGAAGTAATTATTGAATTGCCTAAACCACTCCCCACCTCTAACTCTTAAGGATGTCAAACTTGTAGTTGAATGCCCTATTTTTATATCAGTTTGGTGTTTGGAATTTTTTTCCTTTTCTTTCTTTTGGGGTGAATCCTCTAGTGAAAGTCATGATTTTTGGAATGTCTAGGTTCACAACAACCAACTTACCTTTAAAATAAAATAAAAGGACATGTAATTTATGCAGTCTCATGTCACTTGTTGAAAATATTATGTTATTAGACCATTTCATGAACCATAGCTCTCACAATATGTGGGTCTTATAGGTGTATGAGGCTTGTCACGAGATTATCTCATAAGATATTTTTCTTATTTTTTATTTTTTGAGAGTTTCACAATCTATGGCGTTCGCTCCTGATGATAACTCTTTATTATTAAACCAAGACACCAATCGGTTTTTGGGATAGGCGGAGATTGAACTCCAGATCTCTTATTCAGCAACCAATTGTATAGTTTTGCCTATAGCTTTTTTTAGACGTGAATTCTTATCTATTTATCTATTGAGAGAATGTTTTCAACATTCTTCATAAATGAAGACTCTAAGTCTATAACCCTGTGTTTAAGTTCCGTACTTTTAACCAGGATTTGGCCTCAATGTAGTATTTTAAATCCCACAATTTTAAGTTACACTATCATAATAATAAAATGAGAATAAAACCTTTCTCTCCAAATATAAATTAGGGTAAATTTCAAGTTTGGTCTCTAACCTTTACACTTCGATCCCTAATGTTTTAAATGTGTCGATTTAGTCCCTAACATTTTGATAATAGCCACCCATTCGAATCCAATTAATAGAGCAAACTAGCAAAATCTGTACTACATTAGAAGGCGCATATTCATAAGCAACCTAATTGGATTCTTCAGATATTTATGCAATTAAAGAAGAAGACCACCTGTGATTTTGAAGACTCATGTGCCTTTATCGTGCGAATCACACCCATTTGAAGACCCACCTAGGCCACCTGTGACTTTCGTTCCAATTGAAGATCCATTTGAATAATTCAATCACAAATAATAGATTTGTAGAACATGCTTTCCCTCGTCAGTTAACAAGGATTATATAGTGGGTCTACAAATAAATACTTAAAATTAATCAACCAAATTATGGTTGATATTCCAACAAATGTTTAATTAAAAATTTTGCTCCATGTGGCAGTAAACGTATCGTCTGATAAGACATAAAATTAATTTTTTATTTTCATCGTTAATCATGTCAGCATTTTCTATCCATTACTTAATAACGATAACTACTTTGACATATTATCAAAATGTTATGAACTAAATTGACACATGTAAAACATTAAGGACCAAATTGAAATTTAGTATAAAAGTTAATGACCAAACTCGTAATTTATCCTAAAAATTAATAAAAACATTGTCGAATAAACAAAGTAAATTTTTTGTTATGTTTCTTCTATAACCGTGATAATGAAAATAATCGGGACATGGCATTCTTCTATTATTTTAGTTTTGAATGCAATGTCTTGACCTGCGAAAAAGCCAAAATTGTTGTCCCATTGTCTTTTGGTTGACATCGTATTGGTCATACTGATTCGAGTGAAATCCTTAATCTGATTTAGGCGTGTCTTCAAATCTCGGGACTCGACAATCACCAACCCCTCTTCATCAATGCACAATACGATTGAGAAAAATCATTATCCAATAACAACAATAAAAATGGTTATCTTTTATATAGGATAGCAAGATCATTCTCATTCATCAAATGAAATTATTTCAAATGAATTGAATAATTTTTTCTCCCTCAAGTAAATAAGGGAAGAAAAATTACAATTTTTATTAATTTAATTAAAAATACTAGATTATTATTTATGATTGAAATTTTATCACACTGAAAAGTAAAACATCATAAAATCTAAAATTAGACCAATACATGTTGTAAGATCAAGTGAGTGGATAACTGAGGTAGCTAGAGTCTCCAACATGACAAAGTATATATATGGGTAGGGTTCTGGTGGGTTAGAAATATCACTAATTTAGTTGTTTAACCCGCCCAACTCAACCTAGCTCATTTAATGGATCCGCACAAATTGGGTCAGGTGAGTTGGCGGGTTTTTTTTTTTTTTTTTTTTTTTTTTTTTTTTTTTTTTTTTTTTTGCATAGCCTTAAGCACCAGTAACGTCATCTCTGGGAATTTAAATATGTTAGGAACACTAATAAACACTAGTTAAGCAACAAGGCTCTTGACATAATACAACTCTCTTAAGGGTAATTTTTTTCCTTATTATTATTATTATTATTATTATTTTTTTTTTATTATTTTTATAAGATAAATACTAGTTAAGCTAAGATGGTGTTGTTTTCCAAGAAACTAGTGAGGCCTACATTGGGGTTACCTGAAACCACTCAAGTCGGGTTCTAGCTTACATGTCTAAAAAGATTGGCATTCCATCTTTGATTACGACAATAGAATGTTTGGCAGTTGTTCAAGCTCTTAGATTTGCTAGTGAGTGTGGCTTCTCCTCTTTTATACTTGAGGGTGATTCTGAAATTGTTTGTAAAGCTCTTAGGAGTGAAGATGAGTTGTTCACTCCATTTGGTCGTTTGAGGGCTAAAGCTAAGTCCTTTGCAGAGTCCCTTTGTGTAGTTAATTCCCTTGATACCTATAGGCAAGGTAACTTTGTACTCATAACTTTATTAGACATGTATAGACGACTAAATTTCTTAGTTCGAAATAAATCAAACAAGTAAAATATTTTCACAAATGTGAATTTGTATTGTATTGATGATTGTGTGGTACAATTCTCTGAAATTACAAAAGAGTGATCCTCTGATTTGATCTCCTTGCAAGACTTATTGATTGGATTTGTGGTAATGCGATTTTGACTTGAACACAAAATATCCTTCAATTTGATTGAGGGATGGATCGAAGATTGTTGAAACAGAATTACAATGAATCTTTGACTATGAGCTTGTTAGAAATTCTTTGTTCTTCGCGTTCTTGGTGCGTTCTTCATCTTCAAAGGTTTGTGGTGGAAGTTCTTTGGTGCTTTAGAGGCTTGAATTCGTAGAACTTCGTTGATTTATGGTTTGTTGAGGTTTCTAGAGGCTTTTGAGCTTGATTCTAGTGAACTTTGAGATCTAGGCAGATAGTTTGGATGATTCTACTTCGAATGTTCTTCGATTTTGAGTTTGAAGTTCTTGAAGGTTTTGAGGCTTGATTCCTGCAGAGCTTCTGTACTTTTGAGTGCTTCTGAATCTTCTCTGATACTGGTTATGCTTCAAATGGCTTGGTGTCCTCCTAAATGTCTTAGGATGGCTTTTATTTATAGGAGTTTGGAGGTGGGTGAGCGACACGTGGTAGAGTCTGATTGGTGACACATGTCACAGCTTGATTGGTCCGCTTATGTCATCGCTTACACGTGCAAGGCTGAATATGTCATCGCTTACACGTGCGAGGTTGCTTATGTCATCGCTTACACGTGTTGATGTGTGATTGGTCTTTGCATGACACTTGGCAAATTTCTATTGGTTTCTGAGTAGTGATAACAAAACCTAGCAACAAAACGTGGAGCTTTGTAATTGGTTGTATTTTGTGGACTTGGTAGTATGATGTGTCAGCTTGTGATAGGTCAGGAATTTTCCCTCTCTACAAATGCCCCCTCGAGACTCGTTCACGCACACAATTTCGAAGTGTGGTGTGGGAATGAGTTTCAAAAATGGATTTTTACACTTAGCTCTTCAAATGAAGTAGTTGAAGGTGGTGGAGCTTTCAGCAGGATGAGATAATTTCTGAAGAGTAGACCCACCCATATGAAAGGCTTTGATGAGACTGAAAAGGGGTCTGCCAGTATTTGAATGTACTTGTGTGTCCAAGCCTTCTCAGCAGAGATTAAGTCGAAGTGATTTCATAAGAGTGTTCCATGGTATTTGAAGTGGGTTAGTGAGGCTAAAAGTTATTTGCAAGGAGTTGGATGTACTTGCAAGATTAGATCATTTCAGCAGAGGTTAAGCTGAGGTAATTTCAGAAGAATATTTTGGATCGTTGGTGGCGATCACAGGGTGTAGATGATGGGGAGGAGGTGAAGATGTTGGTTGGGTACAACATGCAGAGTCATGGGACTAGCCTCGTGTTTTTAAGAATTTTGGGTGAAGTTATCTCAGAAGAATATGCTTTGGATTACAACGAGGACATGTGGGAAAGTGGTTGAATGTGCATGTGTTATTGTATCACTTAGGTTAAGTTGAGGTAATTTCAGAAGCTTATGGATTCTGGGGATGCTGATGTTGGTGATGAAGAAGACGGGGATGAAGTAAAGTGAATGGGTGAAACATACGCCACCATGGCGCTGGCCTTGTACGTTGAGGAACCTCTGGTGTAGATGTGTCTGGGAAGTACACCTTGGGATCCGGGACTGACTGCATGCTGAATGAGGTCTGGTTGCAAGTCATTGAATGTGCTTGCATGATGGGACCATGCCGACGAACATTAAGTTGAAGTAATTTCAGAAGAGTACTTTATGAAATTCTTCAAGCTGATTTTAAGTTGGAGTAATTCCAGAAAATGTGTTTTGAGGTACCAACAACGATGACCTTTGGGTCCCACACTGGTGGGGACATGGAGTAAGGCTTTGGTGACCATTTACCAGCACCAAAGGCTGATTTCTGATGAGCTAGTGCCTTGAAGGTTGTTTCAAGTGTTGGATGGAAGACAAGTTGTAGGATACCCCAACACTTTTTACCATCTTCACTTACTGCTACTTGTTGGAAAAGCACAGAAAAATGAAAGATGGAGCTAACTTGTGATTCTGGTCTTAGAAACTAGCCAAGTTGCTATTTGGTCCAAACTGCTGCTTTTGCTAGAAGAACAAGCAATTGAAGAGAGACTACAGAAGCTCTGAGCTTAGGAATAGGTATCTCTGCTGGACTTGGATTTCCTGGCCAACGAAGTCCACGAAAGCATGAGAGGACGATACAGACCTTGTTATGAGTAATTTTACAGACAAAGGTGGACGTTAAGTGGAGAAACAAAATTTGTTTGTATCTCAAAACTACAATGATGCAGTGATGAGGGTTTCTACTGAACCATGAAAGGGTTGATCTCAAACTGATTATGAGGCAAAATTGGTTGCTAGGTGTTCAGAATGATAAGGCCATTGTGAGAAATGGTTGTGAGAATGAGGACTTGAAAATTTGAAAGAAGCAAATCTTCATTTCATGACGCAGTGTGTTTTTCTTGATGAGTTTTCAACGGACTCGACCCTTCTATTTATAGCGGAGAGATAAAGAACGGTAGATGGGTAGTTGAGAATGGTGGATAAGAATTTTTGGTGAGAATGGTGGCTGGGAACGGTAGGTGGGAATGGTAGGCACTGAACGAGAATGGTAGGTTGGAGACTGGTAGGCACCGAACGGGAATGGTAGGTTGAACTAGAGACCCAGTGCAATTTCAAGTTCAAGACACACTTGTGAGTGTTCATTTGTACTTTGGAAGGGAAGCCTTGATGAAGTCTAGAGAATAACCCTGAGGGAATCTAGACCAAGTGGATGAATCTCAAATTTTGATCTTGGGAGCTTAAGTTTTGGACACTGCTAGCACTTCGGAGAAGTGTGTCACATAGGTGGTTTCCAATTCCAAAAAAATAAGGGGATTTCACAATTAGATGTGAAAATCTGAATACGACAAGCTTTGCTCGGACATCTTGATTCTTGGTCAAAGTTCACATTAAAGCCAACAGCTGTAGAATCACACTATTTGAACAATTTCGGATTCTCGAATGAAGAAATATACCCCAAAATTGGAATCTACGCGAAAAATTGGGCAAGACAGGTCCTTGAAAATTTTGACTTTTGGTCAGGATTTGTGCAAAAGTCAACTTTCTAGAAATTGGACAGTTTGCACAATTTCCAAGTCTCGAACAAAGAAATGGATTCCAAAATCAGAATGTATGCGAAAAATTGAGTGGGACAGGTCCTTTTTGAAAATTTTGACTTTTTGGTCAAAGTCAAAGGTTAAACTTGGTTAAAGCATTTTTTTTCTCTCACCATTTTTTTTTTCACAAATGCAGTTCGGATCTCGGTTAGATTTTCGGGTCGGTCTGGGTCAAATTGGGTTGGTTGGACAAACGGGTCAGACCGGGGTAGTGGCAGATGACGTCATGCATGACGTCATAGCTCTGGGCGCATGTGTTAGCGCTAGCGCATGAATGTGCGTGAGTGAGGTGCTAGCACGTGCGAGCGCGTGAACGGTGAGGGAGGCGCGTGCAACTGAGGGAGTGAATGCCGACGGCGCCAGAGGCGCGTGGTGGCTTTTTTGGCCTCAATATTTTTGGGTTTTCGTTGTGGACTTGTGGCTATGTGTGGCGGCGCGTTATGGGTCTACTATAGATGTCCTCTCTGGGTCTTGTTGTTCGAAGTCCTTAGAAGATTTCTGTTGGTTGATTTTTGTGAAATCTTGTCAGAAGTTTTAGAAATCCAGAAAAGGAGACGGCAGGCATTGTTAAACTTGTTGCCATTTTAGTCTTCATTGTG
This sequence comes from Quercus glauca, assembly GCA_023736055.1. Lineage (NCBI taxonomy): Eukaryota > Viridiplantae > Streptophyta > Magnoliopsida > Fagales > Fagaceae > Quercus > Quercus glauca. The sequence continues at coordinate 9,603,715 of CM043321.1, forward strand.
GTTCTGACAGTGCTTGAAATTTTGGGCAGATTGGCTAACCAGCAAATCTCTCTCTGTTTTTAAGGTCGGTAGCACAATCACTTTGAACAACATACAGCCTAGAATGTGCAATAGTTTCTTTCTGACAGCATGATGCATTTATGGGCACTCCCTTTTTTTTTCAAGGTTTGGTGCAGACTTCCCTGACCTTGAGTGTATTTGAGTTTGCAAAATCTGACTTTGAGCTCCACAAACCTCTATATAAGGCCATCCACGGCATGCACTAAATTGCACAAGCAGAGTCTCCATGAGTAGCATAATACTCTTAAATGTAGAGAAATTATGCCTTTTCTTCTTCTTCTTCTTCTTCTTCTTCTCTCTCTCTCTCTTTTTTTTTTTTTTTTTTTTTTTTTTACATGCTTAGTTTGTACTAACTGTTTTTTTTTTTTTTTTTTTTAGTTTCACAATATGCTTTGTTTGTACTAACTTTTTTTTTGACAGGCTAAAGATAAAATTGAAGCTCTCTCCCTTTGTTGAATTTTTTTTTTTTTTTTTTTTTTTTTGTTGTTGTTTCAGACATGCCATGAGATTTTCTTTTGACAAGTTCTTTGTTGTTGATTGTTTTTGTTATGCAGCATGCTTTCCTTTATTCTTAGGGCTTTAACGTCGATCTTTACACCAACTTTCTTATAGTGATGTTTGTCTCCATCCTTGACGTTCTCATAGCAACAATCATCTAGGTAACAATGTTATCAAAGGTGTTCATGATTCAATGATGCTATTACTAGTACTTGACTTTGAAGTTGTACGGGCCTTTGTCTTGGCAATTAAGCTGTACCAACACTTGTCTTTTCAACGCAGCCATCTTAACAGTTTTTTGCAACGTAGCTACATCAAGAGTCTTTACCATGAAGCCGTGCCAACATTTATCCTTGTACTAAAACCATGCCAACTTTTATCTTTGCCATGTAGCCACGTCAACACTTCATTCGAATCGAAGCTGTGCCAACATCCATCTTTGTCATTAAGCAATGTCAACACTTCATTTGCACTGAAGCTGGACCAACATTCATCTTTGCCATGAAGCAATGTCAATACTTCATTCGCACCGAAGTCGTGCCAACATTCATCTTTGCCGTGAAGCCACGTCAACACTTTATTCGCATCGAAGTCGTGCCAACATTTATCCTTGCCGTGAAGCCATGACAACACTCCACATTAACACTGAAGTCACATTGAAGTTGCACCAATATTTGCACTGAAGTCGTGCTAACATTCATCTTTGCCATGAAGCCATGACAACACTCCATATTAGCATTGAAGTCATGCCAATACTTGTCTTTGCCATGAAACCACGTTAACACTTCATTCACATTGAAGCTGTGCCAACGTTCATCTTTATCATGAAGCCATGACAACACTCCACATTAGCATTGAAGCCATGCCAATACTCGTCTTTGCCATGAAACCACATCAACACTTCATTCGCATCGAAGCCGTGCCAACATTCATCTTTATCATGAAGCCATGACAACACTCCACATTAGCACTGAAGCCATGCCAATACTCGTCTTTGCCATGAAACCACGTCAACACTTTATTCGCATCGAAGCCATGCCAACGTTCATCTTTATCATGAAGCCATGACAACACTCCACATTAACACTGAAGCCATGCCAATACTCGTCTTTGCCATGAAACCACATCAACACTTCATTCGCATCGAAGCCGTGCCAACGTTCATCTTTGTCATGAACCCACAACAACACTCCACATTAGCACTTGCACTTGCATTGAAGTTGCACGAATATTGACCTTTATAATAAAGCTACAACAACACCAATTTTCTGAGGCAACATAGCTCAGACATCAAGGGTGCATAGCACTGTAGCCAGACATCAAGATTTTAGAGATGCCAACAAGACATTGAAGATGTAAGGAAATGCCAACAAAATCTTGAAGATGCAAGGAGTCCTTATCAAGACTTTGAAGATGCGGGGAGAAAAATGACGTCAATACTTTGAAGATGCCAAAGCATGCTGCCAAGACTTTGAAGATGTTAAAACATGCTACCAAGAATTTTGACATTGCATGAACATGCCTATAGGGGAGAGATGATGCAATACCGACTTCGGATATATAATCTATCATCATTCTGGAGGAAGTTGACGTCGTCTAGATTTCAGAGACATGATTTGAAATGACACCACTCAGAAGGGAGATGATGTGGTTCAAATTTCAGAGCTATGAAGTGGCACAATCTGGAAGAGAGACGATGTAGCTTAGACTTGCAAGGTACAAGAAGATGCCCCCAGGAGATGAGTGATGCAAAGCATACTTCAGAAACGTGGGAGAATGTCTATAAAAGATGGGCAATGCCATGTAGGCTTCATTTAGTCTTCATCTTCGTCTACAATGATTTTTGATCATCCTATTAAGCAGTGCCTTGCCAACCAAAGGGACCTTAAAAGCATATTGATGACCGTTGGAAAACTTTTTAAGCTAGACTGGCAATCCTTCTTCTTTCATGTGACTGAACTTAGTGACAAGTACTAAGCTGCCTACATACTCCGGAGAGGGATTAAGTCATCACGTAGTTCAACAATTTTTTTTTTTTTTTATAATTTTTTTGATGATTTTTTTTTTATAGTTTCTTTTTGGATGATTTCTTTGTTTGTTTGTTTGTTTGTCTGTTTGTTTGTTTGTTTTTTTTTTTTTTTTTTTTTTTTTTTTTTTTTTTTCATAATTTGATAATAATTTTTTTTTTAGTGTGTGATTGAACTTAGCAAAAGATACTAAGCTATCTAAGTACCTTCAAGAGGGATCAAGTCATCACATAGTTCAACAGTTTTTTTTTTTTTTTTTTGATAATTTTTTTTTTTTGGTTTTTTGTTGTTGTTGTTGTTGTTTTTTTTTTTGTTTTTTTTTTATTTTTATTTATTTATTTATTTATTTTTATTTTTTTTTATTTTGGCAAAAAGGAGGGCTTAGTGTGTAATATTGGGTATCACCATTAATCGAACCCGAGACCTCGGCCTCAAGGGCGACATGAGAATCCAACCACTACGCCACACTAGCAATTGGTGACATAGAGTGAGATTAATTTCTGCTTATTGGTACGCTTTCAAGGGTACTGGGAAGACATCATATACTCTTGCAGCGCTATAGTGGGCAGTTTAAACTCTTACCAAGGAGCAATTCTCGACTTTCAAGCATAGAAGCGTTTGAGGAACTTCCCATTGATGGGGCCGATCCTTACGCCATCATTATCAACCAAGTTGTAAGCTCCATTGGTGTAGACTTCTTGCACAACATAAGGTCCATCCCATTTTGAAGTGAACTTATTGCCTGTACAATGAGTTGTGATGATAGGTCTTCGAACAGCGAGGACTAAGTCACCAACTTGGAATGATCATGGCTTAACTCTTTTATTGAATGCACTTGAAAGACGAGCTTGATAGCACTCAAGGCGTTGTTGGGCCTCAAGCCTTTTCTCATCAAGCGCCCTAATTCTTGCAATATGAGCTTGGCATTTTCTTCTCAAGTCAATCCTTCTTGAATGGCAATCCGTAATGATGAGATTTGATGTTCTAAAGGAAGGACGGCTTCCACTCCATAGACAAGAGAATATGGCGTCGCTTGAGTAGGCGTTCGAAACGTTGTTCAATATGCCCATAATGCTTCTTTGATTCTTTCATGCCAGACTCGCTTTGTCTTGGATACCACCTTCTTCAACAAATTGGCAAGTGTTTTGTTAAACGCTTTAGCTAGTCCATTTGCTGGGGCATTGTACATGGAGGAGTTGTATTGTTTAAATTCAAACTTCTCACATAGTTCCGTTATCAGCCTATTGTAGAATGGTTTTCCATTATCGGTTATGGTATAACGAGGGACACCATACCGATAGATCAAATGGGTTTGAATAAAATTGAACACCGTCTCTTTTTTCACTTCCCTAAAGGGCACAACTTCCGCCCACTTTGAGAAGTAATCAGTTGCAGCCAAGATGTACAAATGGCCACCGGATGACTTTGGCAATGGTCCTATCGCATGAAGCCCCAATGCATCAAAAGGCCAAGAAACTACAGCTGGGTGTAGAGGTTCTGGCGGTTGATGGATGAAGTTCGCATGATACTGACAAGCTTCGCATTTCTTAGCGCACTCCATAGAATCTTGCACCATTGTAGGCCAATAGTAACCCATTCGTGTGATCTTGTAGTGTAACTTAGGACCCGACTGATGTGTGCCGCATATTCCAGAATGGGCCTCCTCTAAGGCTTGTTTAGCTTTTTCCTATCCTAAGCAACAGAGAAACAATCCATCAAATGAATGGCGGAAAAGAGTGTCCTTATAGTAAATGAATCGAGCTGCCCTTTGCTGAACTTCGGTCTTGTGGCGTTTATCATCCGGGAGTCTTCCATGTTGAAGATATTCAATGATCACTTGTCGCCAATCTTCTTTTTCAACAAGGCATACAGAAATAATGTTGGCTTGCTCTTTTTCTTCTTCTTCTTCTTCTTCTTCTTTAACCATGAGAGGTACCACCCACCTTTGGGAAATAGCAACTTTGGTTGTCTCTTCTTGGGATAAAGCTAAGGCGGTAGCCAAATTAGCTAAAGCATCGGCCTGTCTATTCTCATTCCTTGGTATATGCTCTAATGTGATGGCCTCAAAATTTGCTAGCGGCTTCCTCGCATATTTGCAATAGGGGATGAGGTCTTCCTTCTTGACGTCATACTGCTCCAAGATTTGGTTGATAATTAATTTGGAATCTCCAAAGATCTCAAGTTGCAATATGCCCATCTCAATGGCCATTTATAGACCAATAATCAATGCTTGATATTCAGCTACGTTGTTAAAGCAAAGTTCGCTTAACGAGAATGAGTATAGAAGTATTTGCCGTTGTGGAGAGATAAACATTGCACCTGCCCCCGCTCCTTCTCGACGTGCAGCCCCATTGAAAAACATCATCCATGGTGGCATTACTTCAATGTAAAACACGTCTTCATCTGGGAAATCATTGGAGAACTCCCAATCAAATGGAACTGGGTGATCAGCTAAGAGATCTGTCAATGCTTGTCCTTTGACAACTTTTTGTGGAACATATGCGAAGTCATATTATTGTAGCAAGACTGCCTATCGAGCTATACAACCCGAAACCACTGGCCTAGAAAGGACATACTTAATTGGGTTCGCTTTTGCTATCAAACGGATCGTATATGCTTTCATGTAGTGCTCTAGTTTGTCTATGGCAAAGAAAAGAGCGAGACACATCTTTTCGATAGGGGAATAATTTAATTCAGCCCCATTAAGAGTTTGACTTAGATAATAAAGGGCTCTCTCTTTCCCCTCCTCATTTTCTTGTGCCATAAGAGCACCCAGAGACCTTTCTTGTGCTGCGATGTACAGCACCAGTGGCTTTCCTGGGATAAGAGCACCTAAAACTGGAGGATTAAGTAAGCATCTTTTAATGCGCGCAAAAGCATTGCTACAAGCCTCATCCCATTCAAAGTGCACATCCTTCTTTATCAATCTATTGAAAGGTTGACATCGACCAGCCAAGTTCGAGATAAATCGTTGTATATAGGCTAGTTTTCCCAGCAAGCCTTTAAGTTCTCGTAGATTCTTGGGCTCTGACATTTTCTGGATAGCTTCAATTTTGGATTGGTTAATTTCAATATCGCGGTTCCTCACAATGAAACCAAGAAATTTCCCAGATGTTACGCCAAAAGCGCATTTGTGGGGGTTCATTTTAAGCTGATACTTTCTTAGGCGGTTGAACACGGAGCAAATCTACCAGATGGTCTTCCCTCCTTTTTTTTTTAACCACCAGATCATTGACATAACACTCCACGTATTTATAAAGTACATTATCAAAGATCTTTTGCATGGCTCGTTGATAAGTAGCAACAGCGTTCTTTAGTCTAAAAGGCATCACTTTGTAACAGTAAATGCCCTTAGGGGTATGAAAAGCTGTGAGCTCTTCATCCTTGGGATTCATTCGAATTTGGTTGTAGCTTGAAGAACCATCCATGAAAGATAAAGTTTCATGACCAGTAGTGGCGTCAACCATGACCTCAGTGATGGGTAAGGGAAAATCATCCTTGGGACATGCATTGTTCAAATCACGAAAGTCAACGCACACCCAGATTTATCCATTCTTCTTTTTGACAGGGATAATGTTAGCAATCCATTCTGGGTACTATACTTCACGGATGAAGCCCACCTTGATTAGCTTATTGACCTCGGTTTCTATTTGAGGGATAAGCTCTGGCCGAAAGCGTCTTTGGGCTTGTTTAACTGGGCACATGCCTTTCTTTACTGCCAAATGGTGTAGAGCAATACTTGGATTGAGCCCAGGCATTTCCTTGTAAGTCCAAGCAAACACATCTTTGTATTCTACTAGGAGCTTGAGGTACCCTTCTTCTTCTTTAGGGGTGAGAAGTGCACTGATGAAAGTTGGCCGGGATTCTTCAACAGTTCCTAAATTGACATTTTTAAGTTCATTAACTATATCCAGTCCTTCATCTTCCAAGGCTGGAGGAGCTTCATCGACCTTTTCATTGGCTACTTCAGCATTTGAAAGTGTATCCTATTCTATTGTAATATGAAACGAGGATGATACCTCTTTAACTTGCTCATTATGGACGAGTGACTGACTTGTGTGTACAATCGCTCGTCTTTTTACTTTGAGCGATCCTTTAGTGCTGATATCTAAGGTAAAGTTACGTTTCATGCGTGAAGGAATACTACTGCGGATCTCATCATTAGCTTTCTTCTCCTTTTGAACCTCAAAGTTTATTGGATTTTGAGAATGACTATCAACAGGCCTTTTTATTACCCCCAATCGATCAAAGACTGATTTACAAGCAAGAGTGTCCCGATTTTGTGTTAAGTAAGCTGCATTTAACTTGTTGAACACTGTGATTCGTGACGATGAGGCCTCAATGTGATCAAACACCGAAACGCACAATGAAGAGTGATTTTTCTTGATTCGGACTTTCGCTGACCTCTACTGTTATGTATTGGGAACTTGAAGCATCGCTTCTTTTCTTGATCCATATCTGAGTTGGTTGTTCAGGAGTATAACCTAATCCAGTCTTTGGGATAGAAATTTCATGTCCTTCAAGCTGCATTCTCCTTTGTGTTTTACTAAGACCATGCATCTTTTCTTAGGTGGCTTCTGGAATTAGCTTCCCTAAGTCCCATTTTTTTGAGAAATCGTAGCTTGCTCTGGCTAACAACCTGTATGCCTTTGGGTCGAACTATTCTTTCATCCGTTCACTTGGTAGAATACCATGCTCCGTCAAACTTTGTGAAGACCTCACGAATCCATTTAGTGGCTTCGAGTGCAAGGGATTTGTGGATGAAGTTAAAGGCATGACATGGTTTTCTTTCAATATGGCCACATCCTCCATCATGAGTTTTGCAAGAGGCCTTCCCATGTTTTCTTTAGATTGAAGGCATTTCGCAAATGGTGATTGTCCATTCTTGCGGCGTGATAATGGTACATAACGGAGGAATGGAGGGCCATTGGAAGGCGTTGATATTTTCACTCTCACTGTATTACTGGTAGATTCACTAGAATGATCATTCCCATATTCTGGACCTCCCTTTGGGGAAGGAATATCCTTTCTAGTGATGAATTTAACATGCTTCTTTTCACCCTGCTTGCTTTCCATGGACGGGATCTCAATTGGGAGAACTTTACTAGCAATGTTATCTTCTACATAAAATTTTGCGTCAACAAAGTGAGCTTCAGTCTCAGCAGAAGGCTTCAAGTCGGCATTAACCTTCTTTATTCCACTTTGAAGATACTTGAAACATTGATGCAAAGTTGACAGCCCTATTCCGTTTCCATGGATCCATGGACGTCCTAACAACATGTTATAGGTTGTCTTGGCATCAATGACATGGAACAAAACGTTGCTTTTCAATTCTCCAATGATCAATTCCAAGTGAATCATGCCGACTGCGTGTTGTCCTCCTTGGTTAAAACCTTGAATGACCAAACGACTAAGCGATAATTCTTCCATAGTAAGACCAAGTTGTCTCATTGTCATTTTTGGTAGTATATTAACAACTGAACCTCCGTCAATGAGAATACGATCGATCTTTTGTCCACGAGTATAACCAGAGACATAAAGTGATGATTGTGGGGATTAGAGCCTAACAACAGATCCTCATAAGAGAACGTTAATTCTGGAGAGCACGCGTAACATTCCTGGGTTTGTTGAAGCATGTTGGTAGAAGGAGTGTACATTTCTGGCTTTTCAAGAGCTTGGGTGAGCACTCCTTTTGGTGAGATGGGGGATTGCAAGGGTTTAACTTCATCGACCCGAGATTGGAGTTCCTCCAAAGATGACAAAGTCTCATTTGGACCACCATGGTTAACATCCTCCTTTTCGTCCTGAATTTCGTAATGAGAGACTGTGTGAACAGCCTCGGTTGAGTCATCTTGAAAGAATTTTTTGGGGAAGAATTCTTCCAATGTGATGAGATTTTGAAGTTTTTGGGTTTGTGCAGAATCGTCATACATTTTTGTTCCCGGTCTTTCTTGCCTTTTATCACTCCTTCTTCTTGACTGAGGCTGAATGTGGGTTTGTGCTCTTCTGGACTCTTGGGTGATCAAATGAAGAGGGAATGTTTGTCTCTTCTTCCATCTCCTGCGAGTAACCATCGTCTAGCCTTCTTCCTCATCCATTGTTGACCTTTTATCATCATTTGAATTGTAATTAGATGCTTTTGGTGAGAGCTAAACTTGAATAGGTTCCAAAGAACCAAACTGGATAAGAGTCGTATTTGCCCCCTGCTTAGTAGTTGCAGACATGCAACTAGGTAACTCACAAGCAAATGTTGCAAGGTTTGACTTAGCAACGTCATTAAAATCCAAGTTGATTTTCCTTTCCTTGGCTAACTTCATGATGAGTTCTTTAAGAACAAAGCATTTTTGGATTGGATGGCTTATGATGCGATGGTACTTGCAATAGTTCGGGTTATCAACTTTTCCCATCTCTTCCAGTCATTTGCATTTTGGCAATTCAATTAATTTCAACTTGAGCAGTTGTTCTAGCATTTTGGGTAGGGGTGGCAATTCGTGTTCTCGTGTCGGGTTGAGGTATGAGTATTATATTATATGGGTCAACCCGAACCCGACCTGTTTAGTAAACGGGTTAGGATTCCTCAACCCTAACACGACTTGTTTATTAAACGGGTAACCCGACACGACACGTTTAACCCGTTTAATTAGTAGGTCATGTTAGGATTGACACAAATAACCTGTTAATAACCTGTTTGATTATGACCCGAACAACCTGTTTAATTAAACTTAACCCAAATAACCTGCTATCAACTCCTATCTATCTAAATTTATAATTGAACCATAAATCAAGTAATAAAAATTCAAATAATAACCATGGCAAATAATTCTTTCATTCCTTCAAAATAAAATTACTAGTCCAAAAGGTTCCAACCTCTATACTATCAAATTCAATAATATGTCAAAGTTCTATAATAACATAATAAAAAACTAAGATTATTACATGGCATCCAAGTGCCATATCAAAAACAAAAAGACAAACCAAAATAATTACATGGCAGATCAATATTTCCATGATGGCAAAATCCAAGCCCAACCATCCAAGTGCCACATCAAAAAGGAAAAGAGATCACTGATTAAGAAACTGGATTAGAAGAGATTGAGGGTCCCATTGAAGAGGTGTCTTCCATGTGCTCATCCTTATTGATATTTATGTTCATTATATCTTCAGTGAGCTCTTCCAATTGTGATTGTGCAAGTTCTACATCAAAAAATTTAATGAAACATTAAAAAATTATCATTCAGAATAGAAAAAAATTAAGAACAGAGTAACATTCATCTCAGCATAGAATAAGGCTATCAAGAAAGCAACAAAGCAACAAACAAAATAAGATGCTAAATCACTTTTACTTTCATCAAAATATGGTTAATACATTCCTAGCACAACATAGAACCAAAAACCCTTCATCCACTAACACATATTCCTCCAGAAAATAAAAATGAACCTAAACTCTATTAATTCCCAATGAAATTCAGTACACAAAAAACACATGGATTTTCTGCACAGTGGTGTTTTCTGCACAATGTTATTTTTCTGCAGTGTAGTTTTTCTGCACAATGCTATTTTTCTGCAGTGTTTTTCTGCACAGTATTATTTTTCTGCTATGTTTGTTTTTTGCGGTATTTTTCTTTTTTTGCAAAATAGGTCTAGTTTTCCCCTATTTTGATGTTACATGTATTGTTTATCATATAGTATCTAATAAAATTTCTATCTTTTATCTCAAAAAATAAAAAACAATCAACATGATAGTGATTAACAAAATAAACGAACGGATCTACAATTATTTTATTTTAAGATGACAAATACAAAGAAACTTGAAAAGAAATCATAGAGCAAGACCTAGTTATTTTAAAATCAACAAAAAGAATACAAACAAGTCTACTATTGGTACTAAACAATCAACATGATAATGATTAACACAATAAACAAAATCTACAATTACTGAAAATTTCATAACTAAGAAAACAATATATATATATATATATATATATATATATATATACCTTGTTAAGGGATTTGGTGGTTGAAAGTTGAAGAAAAATCTAGTGAAGCTGTGAAGTCATGAAGGAGAACAGAGAGTAGAGAGGGCAGCCACGGTTTTGATGGGAAGAGATATTAGAGGGGTCAGCTAGGGATTTGAGGGGAAGAGAAAGTAGAGGGTTGAGAGACATGAGGTGGCTAGGGTTTTGATTTTATAGTTTAGATTGTAGAATCTGTATGATCGGTTAGAGTTTTGAGGAGAAGAAGAAGAGTTGGAGGAGGCAGAGTAACCATTGTTGATGAAAATGAAGAGACACAAGGTCCAAAGAGGCGTGAGGTCTGGTTTTGAGCAAGAGAATAAACCATAGCTAAGCTTATATACCTAGGTTTTAAGGGTAAAATTGTAAAATTACCTTTATAAGCTAATCGGGTCAAACGAGTTCAATAGGTTGAACACGAACTTGACCCATTTAATAAACGGGTTAGCCGTGTCAACCCGAATTTGACCCGAACCCATTTAGCCTTAACCATGACTTGTTTATAAATGGGTTAGTCGTGTCGGGTTCACGGGTCGTGTAGGATTTTGCCACCCCTAATTTTGGGCATATTGGCATCTAGGAAAGGATATTCTTTTTGTTCCCATTCCTTAAGTGATGAGCGATGCGTCTCACGCTGTTGGCCTCCATCAGGCCTCTTCTCATTAGCCTTCACATTTCTTGTTGAAATTTTGGTTGGAGCAGGGTTGATATTCATTGAGTCTTTGATATTACTTTTCGCATTCTTGTCATTTTTCCTTATTTCCCGTCTTTCTTTCCTTTCCTCAGGTACGGGAGGTTTCATATTTCCATGGCTAGAGATACTCAATTCTATGTCATGCGCACAAGTTGCCAACTCTTCAAATGTTCGAGGCTTTATCCCTTGCAGGATGTAAAGGAGTCCTCAATGCATGCCTTGGATGCACATTTCTACAGAAGATATTTCAGAAAGTCTATCCTTGCAATCTAGACTCAAAGAACGCCACCGATTGATAAAATCAATGACGGGCTCATCTTTCCACTGTTTGGAATTGGTAAGCTCCATCATGCTCACCGTGCGACGCGTGCTATAGAATCGGTTGGGAATCTCTCTTTCAAGTTGTTCCCAACTATCGATTGACTCGGGTTCTAAGTCCGTATACCAATCAAAGGCATTCCCTTTTAGTGAATGGACAAATTGCTTTACAAAGAGGCCTCCTTGAGTCCCTGCATTCTCATCGATTTCTACAAAGTGAGCCACTTGTTGCTTAGGGTTTCCTTTGCCATAAAATTGCAAGAACTTAGAAGGTTGATACCCATTTGGCATCTTCATATTATTGATGCGCTTTGTATAGGGGTTCGAATATATGAGAGAACTTGTAGAAGAACCTCCATATTGTGCTCAAATGGTGGTCGTTATCATGTTCTGCAATTGTTGGACAGATATCGAGGCCATTGAGGTGGAATGTCCATGCTGAGAAGTGTCTTCACCTCCTTTTCCCTTATCAACCCTAGCGTTTTCTCCTTTCAAGGTAAAGCTAGGTGGGTGCTTAGGGCCAAGACTTGATTCACCTGAATCTTGTACCTCCAGCTTGATCATTAGGGTTGCAATTTTGACGTCCTTTTCTTCAAGTGCTTTGGTGAGAAGGACGACCCTTTGTTCCATTTCAGCCATCTTTTCTTCCATGGTAGATGTGTTAGTCATCATCACTGGCATGACCTCTAGATATGATGGAGAAAATGATGAAACAGGATGAATCAAAGGTACTTCATTCCTTAAATTTCTCATCACGGGTGAAGAGTTGATAGAAAAGGTCTTTGTTGGGGATGATTTATTATTGATCTCCAAATCTTTCGAGACAGATGAATCCTTAGTGGTAGCTTTCCTATTTGCAAGAAAGTCCAGAAAGATGGTAGTTTGAAGCTCGCCCTCTTTGGTTGGTTGGGGTTGAAGTCAATCAAGAGCTTTGGATCGACTGCGAGTGATTGGACCAACATAATCATCAGCACTGAAAGCATCAACTACTAATTTTCGGACATTCTTGCTAGAGGCCATTGAAGCTGGTAGCAAAATGATGTCGAATTTCTTTTCTTTTGAAGGCGAAAGAGATGAGAGGCAGAGAGGTCTCACTGGGCGTGCTAGAATTTGTAGACGACTAAATTTCTTAATTCGAAATAAATCAAACAAGTAAAATAGTTTCACAAATGCGAATTTGTATTGATGATTGTGTGGTATAATTCTCTGAAATTACAAAAGAGTGATCCTCTGATTCGATCTCCTTGCAAGACTTATTGATTGGATTTGTGGTAATGTGATTTTGATTTGAACACAAAATATCCTTCAATTTGGTTGAGGGATGGATCGAAGATTGTTGAAACAGAATTACAATGAAACTCTGACTATGAGCTTGTTAGAAATTCTTTGTTCTTCATGTTCTTGGTGCGTTCTTCGTCTTCGAAGGTTTGTGGTGGAAGTTCTTCGGTGCTTTAGAGGCTTGAATCCGAAGAGCTTCATTGATTTATGGTTTGTTGAGGTTTCTGGAGGCTTTTGAGCTTGATTCTAGTGAACTTTAAGATCTAGGCAGATAGTTTAGATGATTCTACTTCGAATGTTTTTCGATTTTGAGTTTAAAGTTCTTGAAGGCTTTAAGGCTTGATTCCTGCAGAGCTTCTGTATTTCTGAGTGCTTCTAAATCTTCTTTAATGCTAGTGATGCATCAGATGGCTTGGTGCCCTCTTAAATGTCTTAGGAAGGCTTCTATTTATAGGAGTTTGGAGGTGGGTAAGTGACACGTGGCAGAGTTTGATTGGTGACACATGTCACCGCCTGGTTGGTCTGCTTATGTCATTGCTTACACGTGCAAAGCTGAATATGTCATCGCTTACATGTGCGAGGTTGCTTATGTCATCGCTTACACGTGCTGATGTGTGATTGGTCTTTGCATGACACTTGGCAAATTTCTATTGGTTTCTAAGTAGTGATAGCAAAACCTAGCAACAATACGTGGAGCTTTGTAATTGGTTGTATTTTGTGGACTTGGTAGTATGATGTGTCAGCTTGTAATAGGTCTGAAATTTTCCCTCTCTACAACATGTTAAGGATTTATTAGTGTAGTTGTACAATGTTCTTCTGCACCTTAACTATGTAACTTTAGTGGTTTTTGGCTAAGCATTTTTTTCCAATTAATAGATGCAGTTTTATTCTTAAAAAAAAAAAAAAAATTGTTAATATTTTACTTGAACTAATCATTCAATATTGCTCAGTCTTCTTCATAGACACAGACACCGACACAAAAAAAAAAAAAAAAATATATATATATATATAAATAAATTTGCCCAACCTTAAAGCCTATTGTTTTTTTTTTTTTTTTTTTTTTTTTTTTTTTTTTTTTTTTTTTTTTTGAAGCCGGAACCAATCGATTTCATTAAATTAGAAAACTAGCATCCAAATACAACCCATTCACCGCTGGCGGAGGATCCTCCAACCAAATAATTTCATTATCAATTAATCTAGCAAATCTAGCCAATGCATGAGCAACACTATTTGCATTGCGCCTAACACAATTAGATGAAAATGACCTGAACCCCGCAGCCAAACACCAGATGTCTTTGTATATTAAGCCAAGTCTGGAAAGGTCTGGTTGAGCCTGAGAAATCATCTTCAGCACCATAGCATTGTCACCCTCCAGAATAATCTCTGTGAAACCTGCATCAATGGCAAACTCAAGTGCTTTACGGCAAGCCATGACTTCCACCTCATCACTATCTCGTACAGCACCTCCCCTCACAGCTATAGCTGCCATGACTTCGCCTTTGTCATTCCTAATCACAGCCCCATAACCCGATGAAGCACCACCATCAAAACAGGCCCCGTCAAAATTCAGCTTGAACAACGAACCCGGTGGAGGCTGCCATGTCTACTGTGCTGGAGCATGAATCGAATCAGGTACCCTCAGGTGATCTTGTGCATCCGCAAACTCCCTCAAATAATCCACTGTACACTGGGCCAACTTCGAAGGATGCTGAAACGCACCTCCATGCATGACTGTGTTTCTCTGATGCCATATCTGCCAGCAAATAACCCAGAACAGGTTCCATTCCTCCGATGAAAGCTTCGCCATAAGGCCTATGACAAGCTGCACAAAATCATTTTGTTCCGAACAAGATTTTTGAAGCCTTCCAAAACTCCCAGCCCAAACATCTTGTGTCGCACCACAACTCCAGAGAACATGCAGAACCGAATCAGTCTCCTTATGACAGAAACAACATCGCGCACTCTCCACTACTCTCCTTCGAATGAGATTATCCTGTGTGGGCAGAATATTAAGGCAAGCCCTCCATGAAAATATTTTGATCTTATTTGGAACCTCTGCTTTCCATATTCTTGACCATAGTGACTAAAGCCTATTGTTTTTAAAGAGCCCAAAAAAATTAAATAAACCTTCGGTTGGGTAATTGAATTCCAATTAGGTTTTGTGTTTCCATTCTTTGACGCAAGGCAAACCTTAGCTTTAATCAAAATTCAGGAATCCAAATCAGCCTCAGACGTTGAAGATCGGACCTTTGTAATCGTCTTTCATCGATCGAACCACTGATGTCCCAACTGCTGTTGTCCCAGCGTCTACCGGACGACCTCGTACATGAGATACTCACTTTGGTACCAGTGAAATCCTTAATCCGATTTAGATGTGTTTCTAAATCTTGGTACTACACAATCACCAACCACAATTTCATTATGGCTCAGTTTGACAGAGCTAAATCATTATACAATAACAACAACAACGGCAATAACAATGGTTATCTGTTGCATATACCCTCATTTTGCAGAAAAGAATTTTGTACGGCCGTTTACAATAGCGACCGCAAATTGACCGAGATTTCTAGATTTCAAATCCCCTGTTATTTCGGTTTTGTTGGCTACTGTAGAGGCATGTTCTACTTTGTTGATGCAGAAGAAGAGAATCACATAATATATTTTTGTAATCCAAGCATTAGAAAGTTTAAGAAGGTTCAAGCTACTCCCTTGAATTTTCATGATGTAGTTGTTTATGGACTTGCGTATCATTATCAAAACAATGATTACAAGATTCTAAGAATTATTTTTTATCCAATTTTTCATCAACCAAACGTAAAGCCAAAGCCAGCTGAGGCTGAGATTTTCACATTGATTACCGATTCTTGGAGAAAGGTTGTAATATCTGTGGAGTCCTCAAGTGGGTCTAAACCCATTGAATCAGTTCATTTTGAAAGTGAGGAGGACTCTTGCTTTGTATTTTTTAATGGAGCCCTACACTGTATAGCATGTTCTCAGGGCCACAAATTCATTATGTATTTTGACGTTAATGATGAGAGATTCCGTGAGATATTGCTGCCTCAAAATTACTTAGATGGACTTTCTCCATATTCACAACATCTGGCAGTGTTCAAGGGATTGCTGGCTTTGATTGTTTTAGAAAAGAGTAACATATGCCATATGTGGATGATGAAGGAGTATGGTGTGGCGGAGTCTTGGATTAAGAAAAGTGTACCGATGAAAGAAGATGTACGGTTTTTAGGCTTCACTGTCAATGGGGAACTTCTGATTCAAAAGTTTAACCCCTTTCGGACGCTTTCATTTCACCCTGAGAGTTTAAACGAGAAAATTCTTGAAATTCCAGGTTATAAATGTATGTACACTGATTTTTTGGTGGAGAGCTTACTTTTACTTGATGGGATTTAAATACAAACTTAGCAAGTTGGAGATTCTAGCAAGGTAATCATCTTTTTGAAATTTATATTGACAACTCATTATGCTATAAGAAATTTCTGTTATTTATGTATTTGTGATCTGGCATTATATTGTTTTTTCTTTTCTTTCTGTTTGTTCTAGGCCTGCAAGTAATGCTTTGAATGTAGAAAGTATATCTTATTAAACAGAATAGGGTTCCTTTGGGGAGTGGGGACTATGGCTACTATTTGTAAGCTGAATTTGTGTGATAAATGTTGTGCACATTCTAGAACATGGTATGTCACGATGTAACATACATGTATTGCCAACATAATCTCATTTAATTGGTCATAACTTGATGAGTACTAGTTTTGGAATCAAGTTGACAATTAAGATTTGTATTACCTGTTAACTGTTGATACTTGTTGGTACCCTTAATTTTGATTTTTTTAACACACCATATTTTCATGTATATACCTTTAAAAAAAATTAATTAATTGCACCCACTCACATATATGCATCTCTGTCAACCACTGAATTCCAGAAGAGTTTCTACTGAATGCGTTGAAATAAACACTATCAGCCTTCTGCTAGAATGTAATTGGTTGGCACCCCTTAACTCCTGCATCAAACCTAATGGCTTGTGGGTTGTCCAAATTTACCATTCTTGTCATGTGCATGTCTTTTAAATGATAAGCTCCTACTATGCTCTTACAAAAGTTTCACAATCTGTTAGTCACTTTATACGACTTAGAAAGCATTTGCGATTTTCACTAGTATCATAGCACCGTCCAAAGGATTATGATGTAGGATCTGAATTTTGGGAAATACTTCCTATGAATCACTACATTGGATGGAATTTCCTAATAATAGATCGTACATGCTTGTTTTTTTCCATTGAAGTCAATGGTGAAAGATTCCGAGAGACAATGCCTCTTGGCATTTACTTGCTTGGAATCTGTAGAATGATTTGACAATACCAATGAAACCATAGAATTCAAGGGATTGCTGGCTTTGGTTAAATTCAGTGAAGCTGAAAGAAGTAATTACAAGGAGTGATATACTGCACATAGGGTGATAAAGAAGTATGATTGCGTTTAGTCTTGCACTTTTTTTCTTTTTTTTTTTTGGCTATACGGCAAACTTCTAATTAATAGGCATGTAGGCTCATATTGTGTAAACTCTTAGCATTTATATGAGTTCAATCTTGGTACCACAAATCCTAAAATCATGCTGTACTTACACATAAAAGCTCTCTTTTACAGAGTTTGGCAACTGCAGATTCTTAAATTAGAATAAGAAAACTCAGATGATGGTTCAGTTACAATATATTTTAAGTAAGCTTGGGTAGAATATGTTCAGTTACAATATATGTATAGGACGAATTTATTATCTTGATTGTTTTCCGTTCTGTCTTATTGCTTTGTGTTAATATTGCTATTCACATGCTAGAATGTGACTCAAAGTCATGCACAACTAGATTAGCTTAAGCTCTTTGGCTACAGCCTGAATATTAGGAAAAAAAAAAAAAAAAAAAACATAAAAGCACGGTTGTTTCAAAAAGAAAAGAGAAATATAAGGTGTACCCTATAGAGATCCTCTTCTAGCTCCTTAAAATTGGTAGCAATTGTTGGATTGCGAACAAATTGTTACATAAATGATCAGTTCAAAAAGTTTTAGCCACCTTTTTCAAAACGTGCTAGGTAACTACTTTTGATTGAAGCTATTTATTCTTCACGGATGATTTGGTATTGTTTGCCAAACCTGTAGGAAAAATTGTTAAGATCTAAAAGCAGTCTCGGATGTGTTCTTTCAACGAGAACCCTTGTTTCCTTGGATAGAACTTGTAAAAATTTCTATGGGGATCAACTGAGGAGAAACTCAAGTCACATCTTGTTTGTTAGTAGAAAATCACATAGCCTAAGAATGATGGGGTTTAGGCCTCCAAGCTGATAAACCCAAAAATTTAGCCTTGTTATCTAAGTTAAATTGGAGACTAAAGGTTCAAAAGGATAAAATTTGGGCCATGGTTCTTACTTCTTAGTAGTAATTATAGGAACCCCCAATCTACCTTGTTCTAGAACGTTGACTGCTATAAAGAAGGATTAAAGTGTGTTCGTTAAGGGAACTAAATGGATGGTTGGATCTAGTTTGATAAATGGCTTGTTGACGGGGCATTATGGAGCATGATTGCTGGACTTCTATCTCCTTTAGAGGAAAAACTTCGCATATGAAGGCCTTTGGAATTTTAATATTTGCTCAATTGTCGTCCCTATGGACCTGGTGCTCCCTATTAATTTTTTGACTATGATTTTGTAGTTGATTAGGAGCACCTCTTGTTGCTCTGCTTTTTGTCAGGGGTCTCTCTTCTCTTGGAATGTATTCTTTTGTTTAGCAATTTGAAGTCTCAAGATCCATAGATACAGAGTGATCTTTAAACTTGCCCCTAAAAACAATGATTTAGTTAGTGAAGTGAAACAGTTGGCTGTAGAGTATTTCTTTTGGGTTGGTCATTCACAACTCACAAGCGTAAGACAAAGCACTCGGTCAGCAATAGATTGAATACTCCTGATTGACATAAACTCAATATGGCTGGCTCTTCCTTGGGCAACTTGGATGTGGCAAGTGGTGGTGATATCTGAGACCATGGAGGACTATAGATTATAGGGTGCACACAAGCCATTGTTGTAGCTTCTAGTGTAGATATGGAGTTATGGGCCCTTAGATATGGCCTTAAGATGTCTCTTAACTTAAATTTGTTGGCTAATAGAAGTTGAAATTGATGTTAATGTGGATGTGGAATGGGCTGGTGGGCATCCTTCTAGTAGTGTTTCTCTGAAAATCTCTCATTACAGATTGCAAGAACCTCCTTAGTCAAATACTGCAGATGAAGATTAATCATTGCTTCAAAGAAGCTAAATAGTGTGTTGACGCCTTGGCTTGGAAAAAGGGTTGGCATGCAGCCAGAGTTTATTTTGCTTTACTATTACAACTTGGGTTTGTATTACGAGAGGTTTTGTTCTAAATATGGTTTAAATAATTAATATTATGGAAGTCTTTTATTATATACATATATATATATATATATATATTTATTTATTTTTGAAAATTTTGATTAGAAGCAACATCACCTTTCACTATAGCGCACTATTGACACTTCTTTTGTATATACCAGTCACAACATGTCATGTCAATGGTTGTAAAAAATGTATTCACTAAATTTATTGCTTCCTTTATATTTGTATATATTGATTTGACCATTGGATTTTTTTTACCTGGTGGAAAATTGGATGAAAGTAAAGAACATAGTTAAGAACAAAACTTAAACTTGAAAGTTTCAATAATATATTTTTGGCAAAAATGGGCTTTTGCCCATTTCGCCTAAAAGATGTAGCAAAATGCCCTTGTTCTGAAACTATCTAGCAAAATACCCCTGTTTAGAGACTTGATTTTCTAAAAATTGAGTTTTACATTGAGACTCGATTTTTAGAAAATTGAGTTATAGGCAATAAAAAAAAAAAAAAAATTATGGAACTTGAGTTCCATGTGAATTTTTCCAAATAACTCGATTTTCATTGAATCGAGTTTTACTTTGAAACTCGATTTTCTAAAAATCAAGTTTCAAAACAGGGACATTTTCCTAGATAGTTTTAGAACAGGGTCATTTTGCTACATCTTTTGGACGAAAGAGGCAAATGCCCATTTTGGCCCTATATTTTTACAATTGAGTCCATTACAGTAACTAATAGCGTAATATTTGTCTACGGATTATGTATACAGCAAGCCTTGCCAATAAAGTGTTGACTTAATAGCGTTGTTTGTTCTCTTTCAGGGTTCTCAACAAACTTCATTGGCTATTAACTTGTGTTTTTGTTAGATGCGATTTGCAAATCATCATTTTTTTAATCGATTTCATTTCAGCTTGTGCAATTTAATGACTCCTTTCTAATTTTATAGTTAGTAAGACCATCTAAGGTACCATTTTATAGTTTATACACGTCAAAATCTGATAACTACTGATAAAATGAAAAGAGTAAAGTGATCAATCAAAATCATATACTATATAGTTAAGTCATAAAATAAAAGTCATGATTGTGTTAAGTGACTATTTTCTATCCGTGCCAATTTCCCACACTTTCTTTACTCTTAGTAAATAGTTTTTATTACCACCGCGCACTTTAGGCGCGCTGGTCACTTCACAACAGGGACGGACCTATGTGCAGCCCAAAGGGGGCCCCGCCCCCCCCCCCCCCCCCCCCCTAGGCCCAAAATTTTTTTTTTTGAGCAGGTAAAATTTTCAAAAAAAAACAAAAAAACAAAAAAAGGGCTCAGGCCCCCCTCCCAAAAATCATGAACCCCCCCTAGCCTATCATTCGGCCAGTCCAGGAGCCCATGACCCATGTAAATCCATTAAAAAAAAAACACTTAGCTCTCAGACTCAGCACTCCAAAACCAAACGGAGAAAGCAAAAAATGAAGGAAAAAAAAAGAAAAAAAAAAGAAAGGAAAGTGAGAGTGAGACAAAGAGATAGAGAGGTGAGACAGAGAGACCCACTCAGGCACTCACCCATGCCGTGACGCACTGACGCCGCCGCCCACACCCACACCGTGTCGCCATGAGTTTGTGACACTTGCGAGACCCATCTTGATCTTGCTACCTAGCGCTGGCGAGACCCACGCGAGAGTCCGAGACCTACTTCAACTTGCTGCCGCTGCCCAACTTCGTTGCTTCGCCTCCAGCCTTCACAGTTCACAGGTATTTACTCAAAGTTCAAAACCTAATAAAATGTTTGTGATTTGAGAATGTTTGTGATCTGAGAATGTTTGTGATCTGAGAATCTGAGATTCACAGAAACTGTGCTTGTGCCTTGTGAACTTGTGGTGTTTTATGTTTGTGTTTTTACTGATAAGCGATGAACTGAACTAATGTTGGTGATTGTGAATTGAATCTGTGCTGCCTGTGGTTTTTTTTTTTTTTTTTTTTTTTTTTTTTTGCTTTCTGGCTTCGTGACTCTGTCCTCTGTGTTTGTGACTCTCTCTCTTGTTTATATAGATAAGAGAGATAAGAGAGATAGAGAGAGAGAGAGAGATATAAAGTAGAGTTTGTAGAGATTAGTTTTTTCTTTGTTGACTGGTTTTTGGGCATATTAGGGACAAGGACAAGTGGAGTTGGGCAACGGGCAAGTGACAGAAAAAAAAAAGAGGTAAAGTTAAGAAAAATTTTTGTTAGTAGTGTAGAAAGCGGAATAAATTTATAGTGTCGGTAGTGTAGTGGGATTCATTAGGTTAGTGGGTCAGACTTGTTTATAGAATAGTGAGACTTGTGCTTACTCTTCCAGTTTTTACTACTACTACAGAGCGAGCATTTTCAGCTATGAAAATTGTCAAAACTAACCTTTGAAATAAAATGGAAAATGATTTTTTGACGAACTCTTTGATGTTATACATTGAAAAGGATATCGCTTCGACATTTAGTTTGGATTCAATCGTAGATGATTTTGAAGATTTGAAAGAGCGTCGAGTTCCCTTTTCATAGATGATTGTATAAAGAAACAATAGTGTTTTGTGTCTTTTGTTTTTGTTAGTAGATAATTGTATCTTAATATATTAAGAAACAATGATTTTTGGGTATTTGTCTTGGTTGATAGTTTATTAATACTATATGGATGCGTATTTGAAATTTTTTTTTTCGCTTATCTTTGGCCCCCCCTACTTAAAATCCTGGGTTTGTCCCTGCTTCACAAATATAAGTACTTGCAGGGTGTGGGGGGTAAGGGCCGGAGTTCAAGTCTCTAGAAGGGAGCTTCACACACATATACATTTAGATTAGGATAGAGTAGAATTTTTATCTTGTATATAAAAAAAAAAAATAGTTTTTATTAAAAATTTTGATCAATTATGTAATTCAATTACAATTTGGGGTGGTTTCAATATAAACTCCATTTTGTGTCTGTGTACACAAGTAGACACTCCATTTTCTCTTCATGAAACACTCCAGAAATTCCATGCATCGATAGTGTGGTAGATTGAACTTATAACCTTTAGTTTACCCGACACTTAAAACCAATGTGCCCATTACCCAAGCATCTTTTTGGGGATATATAAACCTTATATTTGAAAAAAAAAAATATAATTAGAACCATGAAATTTTTAAATTGCTTCAATTCACATTTTCAGTGAGTCTTTTTAACTAAAAGTAATCTAAATTCAAGTAAGTTGTGACTAAAACTTATCTAAACATATATTAAAAAAATAAAAATAAAAATAAAAATCCTTCCAAGTGAAATTATAAGAGCTTTGATGTGTCTTTGTGTTAGAACCCCTTTCCCTTTCCCTCTTCCTTATGTGTGTGTGTTTGTTTCTCAAAAAAAAAAAAAAAAAAAAAAGCTTTGGTGCACAAAAATATTCACAATAAAAATTAATATTTTATTCATGTCCCAATATTTATCATCATAATGTCATAATTTGAAATGGGTCAGGTTTAGGTCTAATGTCTAGTGGCACTGGACCCGTTGAGATAATGACATGTGTCTACTTTTAAACACGTGTCACCATCTGACTGGGTTTAATGTAGTAAATGCACTGGACCTAAACCAAGTTCATATGAAATAGACAGAACATAACTATATAAGCGATTAACGTGGTTTGGTCATTACACTTACATCCAAACACCAAAAGCCATAGGCTACATATAGAATCAATATTTATAATGGAGTTTACATATAAAAGTCAGTGATAGTCATAACATAAAATCCATATTTATTGCTTCAATCTCACAATTTTCTCTAGCAATCAATCCTAGTGAAATATACTTTTGAACACATATCATATACTCTGTAATAAAATTTCTGTCATACATGATTTTCTTTGGCAATTAATGTCGTGATCTAGCACTCCATTGTTACATCAGCATTTTAATCAAAGTCCAACTACTTTGAGATCGGCTTGGTCCAACCATATTATTTTACATTATTTTCTTTAGCATATACCTTCGGTTTATTATTTTTCTCTTTTTATTGGACTCATTTAATAATATAACTCCTTTTGTTTTGTATATATAATTCAATATTCAGGGGGAAAGAGGGATTTGTATCATGGATGTCTCCGTTAGAAATATTAGAAGATGTTAATTAAGTTACAAGACTCTTAACACCATGTAACTCGCTTAAGCTTAATTGTCTCTATTTAATTTTGTTTTGTTTTTTAAAAGAGTATAGTATATATAGAGAGTATGTGTTAATGACTTACGGCCTGATTGGTAGGAGGATTTTTGTTTTTGTTTTCAAAACAGTATAAAAACAGTTTTCAAAAAATTGAACTTGATACTAGTTTTCAGATAATAATTTTATATTTTACGTGTTTGGCTCTCACTTTTAAGAACAATTTTCAAAATAATAAAAACAAAAATAATTGTTTGGGAGACCATTTCTATTTTTGAGATTTAAAAAAATATATATTTACAAAAAGTAACGTGTAAAATCTATAGATTACCTTTTTTTATTTTTTATGATAAGTTTCAAATTTGAAGTGTGAGAATTTTTTTTTTTTTTTTTTTGTGACAAAAATAAACTCCTAAATTTAAGAGATAAAAGAGTTTGGACAAATATGTGGGGTCCAATGTTTTCAATTTATTCACAACTATATCATTAAAAACATTTTCTATATTCTAAAAATACCTCCTAAGCCGTTTTCAAAATCTTATTTTAAATCAGGAAAATAGGATACAATTTTTTTAAAATTGTATTTAGAAAATATTAGCCAAACAATAAATTCAAGTGTGGGACCCACCATTTTATAGATTGCAAAACAAAAAACTATGTTTTTTTTTTAGAGTAAAAAAAAACTATATTTAAATACTCTTACCAAACAGCCCCTTAATGTTCTACTAAGACAAACCTGTGTATAGGTCCGATTTCACTTTGCAATTTGTGATTTAAAATTTGCCACTTTAATCACATGAGGTTCACTCCGTTAGACAGCCATTACCCATCTCATTTTCACAATTAAAAACACATAAAATAATAATAATAATAATAATAATAATAATAATAAAACCCTTCTTCTAAAAAGAGGTTCTAAACCCCAAAATCCACAAATTTTTCCTAAACCTTAACCCACACAACCACACGTAAACAAATACCTCCAATTTGTCCTACATTGCATTGAGCTTTGTAATTGTGGTTACACACGTTTCACCCATGTCTGACGCCCGGCTACCTCAAATTAGCCAGATATTTTGCGGTTTTCTTCTTTCGATCTTTCTATTATGGGTGGTTCCTGCTGTTTTTGTATTGAATCCAAATTTTTTCAACTGGTGGTAGAGGAAGGGGGACGGTATTTTTCTGTTAGGATTTTTGAATGGAGTAGGTACTTTATGAAGTCGGTCTTCATGGGTAAGAATGCGGCACAATGGCTGCTGAAGAGTTTAGAATAGATTGTTGTTGGGTTTAGTCCGAAGTATTTTTATACGTTTAGGGAAGGTGATGTAGCTTACACCCTCCAACGGAGCTCCAACTCTTTTGGCTTGTTCCTTTTATTGACTGAACTTAAAGTTGGCGGGTCTAAGAGGTCCATTATTATTCCAAAAGGCAGAACTAAGAATGGATGGAGGATTTTTGGGTTAGAGTTAAGGGAGATGTTGGAACCTGAAAACTATATGAATGGCAATTCTGATCAGTCAAGATTTGTAGCTCAGCTTCATAAGGATAAGTCAGAGGTTCAACCTTTTAAAAATTTTGCTGATACAGTGTGTGGGTATCAAGTGTAGGTCAGGGGCAGAAATAACAAGGGGGAGAAGCAGAAACCAGTCATTGATTAGAGGAGGTTGAGCGAAATGCCGATGAACTTACCTAAGATGGGTACTCGGCACAGTGATGTGGAACTTAATTTGGGAAAGACAAATCCGGTAGAAAATAAAAGGAGCTTTCCATTGAATTTCAAATCAAAGGTGAATGTTTCTGTGAAAAAATGGTGAACTGAGGAAGGCTCACTAGACAAGACAAGGCTTGACAGTAGAGGTGAATGAGGAAGGTAAAAGGCGTGTAGCATGGAATTCTTATAAAGGTGGACTGAGGACTTCTAAATGGGTCACAAGGAGTCAGAGGGAGCACATGATGGGTCCTTCTAGTGGGTCACGCGTGTGAAAAAATTCTGTGATAGGCTCTGCCCACTTTAGGTGTGATGCAGGGATTTCTAATAAAGGTGGTTGGAGGAATTCTAATTGGGTCTTAAGTTATCAGAGGAAGTGGGTGGTGGGTCCTTCTAGTGGGTCACGGGATCAAAGGTTGTGTCCCTCTTTGGCCTAAACTAGTCTGGGCTCTCTTCAGTCAAATGTGTTTTGCTTCTCAGGCCCAAGTGTTTATGAAATGGGTGAGCCCTCTTCTCTGCCTAGCCCAACACCCCTGGCCCACTTGGTGATAACTTTTATATCTCCTTCAGACAAACCCGAGCCATTAAGGTCCAATTTTAAGGTGCCTGAGCCATAGGCTGAGCTTCCGTTGCTCGTTTGCTGCAGTGGGTCTGATGGTTTCAGCTTTGATAGGTTCACGGTGGCTGGGATAAGGACTAGGTTCAACTCTGATGCTCTCATGGCGAGGCCGATGGTGAGTTTTAACAACTGTCTTCAAAGGAAAAGTTCCAACAGCACCGTGGTGGATGGGCTGGAGCTTGATACCAGCTCTGACGGTCTAGTGGTGGCTCCGAAGGTGATTAATCACTTTTTCTCTGCTGGATTTTTCTCTAACAGTCACTAGGCATTAAATGGCAGCTCCTCCGATGGGTTTAGCTCCGATGACTCCACGATGATTCCGGGTAAGACCGACATGGAAAATTCACAACTCTCGAAGGGTACTTTCTTGGCAGATATCCTTAAGAGACTATCGGTTGTGGGGTTAGTGAAGTGAGAGTGGTGCTTTCAATGCGATGGGTCGACTCAAGAAGGCTTGGTTGGAGGTCGAATGTCCTTCTTCTGATGGGTCTTGCGCCGTTGAGCATCCAAAGGCACTGGGTAACACTGACCGAAACAGTATTCTGAGCTTATCAAGAGCTGGGATATTGGGTGGTTCGGTTGGTTGTGCTGCTTAAGGGATAGACACTTCCTATCAGCGTTGGGTTTCACTGGTGGATGTGTCGGGGTGCACCGAGTCTCTTTTGAAGATGGGTTTCAAGTTTATTTTTAAAGGTAAGAGGTCAGTGATTCTCAAATTTGTGCCGAGATTGGTTGTACCTTCTTTTCCCGATTTTTTTCTGGACTTTTACGAGCTAGGTTAATGGGTTTTAGAGTATCGGGTTAGGAGGTTAATTATTTTTCTAGTAAGGAACTTTTAAGTCTTCCTAGGGAGGTTATGCTTGCGGAGGATGCAGTTGATATTTTTTTGGGTTTTGGTGAAACAGAAGTGTCAGGTTGTTTACCTCTGTAAACCATTGCTCCGAGTGTGTCAACAAATTTGGCAGAGTTAGAGGAGCCCACTGAGGTATTGAGTATTGAGAATAAGTTAGATATTTTTGGGTGGGTGAAACACAAAATTCCTAGGTTCAGTAAATTGGTTGGGTTGTCAATGACTCAACATGAGAAGTTGTGCATTGCTCTATTACAGAGGCTAGAAATTGTGATGGAAGCAGCTAATGTGTTACACAGGAAAGAAACGGGTAGCAAAAAAGTGGCTAAGTCCAAAAACAAGAGATGTAGAGAGTTGCAAAACTTGATCTGTTTGGTGAATTATGACAAGAGATAGAGGGTGGTCTTGTGCTGGTGTCAGTAGTTGGGGATAGTTTTGTGTTTATGAAGATAAAAATGATTTCGTGGAATGTTAGAGGTTTAAATGATCCTTAGAAACGACTGGTGGTAAAGAATTTGCTGCGGGAGTGGAAGTGTAATGTTGTTTGTTTACAACAGACGAAAATTGCTAGCATGAATAGACAACTGGTTTGTAGTTTGTGGAGCTGTCCATATGTGGATTGGGCTGTTTTGGAGGCCGATCAAACTGCTGGTGGTAATTTGCTTATGTGGGATAAAAGGGTTTTGGAGAAGGTGGAGGTTATGGTTGGTACCTTAGTTTCGGTAAAGTGGCAAGGGGTGGGGGACTATTTTATATGGGCATGCTCAGGGGTGTATGCCCCAAATGAGAATATTGAGAGGGGTCACATGTGGGATGAGTTGGTGGGTATTCAGCAGTATTGGAGGATTCCATGGTGTTGCTTTGGGGATTTTAATATTGTTCGCTTTCCTAGTAAGCATAGGGGTGAGACACGTTTAACCTTGGCTATGGAAAAATTCTCTGAATTTATTGAGGATCTTAACTTGGTTGACTTGCCTTTGGAAGGAGGTAGCTATACATGGTCAAGTGGTACTGATCAACCAGCAATGTCTAGGATTGATAGAGCTTTGGTCACTCCAGACTAGGAGGAACATTTCTCAGATATTATTCAAAGTATTTTACCCCGTCCTATCTCAGATCACAGTCCAATTCTCTTAGAGGCCGGCGGAATGGCAAGGGGGAAAAGTCCGTTCAGATTTGAAAATATGTGGTTGAAGACAAAGGGGTTTATGGATATGGTTCAATCGTGGTGGAATCGGCATTCTTTTGTAGGTACACCTAGTTTCGTGCTTGCGAAAAAATTAAAGGCTTTGAAAGAGGACATTGTACAATGGAATCGTTGAGAGTTTGGTAATGTAGAGCGTCAAAAGAAACAATTACTGGAGGAATTAAAAAAATTAGACGCTAAGTAAGGGGATTTTGGTCACATTGATGGGGAGAAATGTCATAGGGCAGATTTGAGGTCCTAGGTGGAGCATCTTCTTTCCTTGGAGGGAATTTCTTGGAGACAAAAATCTAGGATGTTATATATCAAGGAAGGGGATAATAACACCGAGTTCTTCCACAGAATGGCTAACTCCCATAGAAGGTATAATCATCTGAGGACTTTGGAGGTGGATGGGGTGGTTTTTGAGGAGGAATCTAAGGTAACTACTCAAGTAGTCCAGTTTTATAAAAATTTGTACAAGGAGTCTGAGGGGTGAAGGCCTTTTGTGGAGGGTTTGGAGTTTGATTGTATTTAGGATATGGAAAGGGTTTGGCTTGAAAGGAAGCTTGAGAGAGAGGAGATACTTCAAGTCGCAAGTGATTTGGAGGGGGACAAAGCTCCAGGTCCGGATGGGTTTACTATGGCGTTTTATCATCATTGTTGGAGAGTAGTGGAGAAAGACGTGTTAGCGGTCTTTGAAGAGTTTTTTAAACATTGTAAGTTTGAAAAATCTCTCAATGCTACCTTCATTGCTTTAATTCCTAAAAAGAATGACGCCTCTAATATTAGAGATTTCTGGCCTATTAGCTTGGTGGGGAGTGTGTATAAAATTTTGGCTAAGGTTTTGGCAAATCGTTTGAGAGTGGTTTTAGATTAGTTGATCTCTGAGACTCAGAATAGCTTTGTGGGTGGGAGACAAATCCTTGACTCGGTTCTTATTGCGAATGAGTGTGTGGATAGCCGAGGGAAGAGTAAGGTTCCTGGAGTTATTTGTAAACTTGATTTTGAGAAAGCTTATGATCATGTGAATTGGGAGGCTTTGCTGTATTTGTTGAATAGAATGGGCTTTGGAGTGAAGTGGTGTAAGTGGATCCATACTTGTATTTCCACAATTCAGTTCTCTATTTTGATTAATGGGTCTCTAGCTGATTTTTTTGGTAGTTCAAGGGGTTAAGACAAGGGGATCCGCTATCTCCTATGTTGTTTTTGATTTTGATGGAGGTGTTCAGTAGGATGTTGAGAAGAGTGGAGGGAACTGGCTTGATTCGTGGCTTTAAAGTTGAAGGTAGGAGAGGTGGTGGGGAATGCGTTTCACATCTATTGTTTGCAGACGATACTATCCTATTTTGTGATGCAGATGTGGAGCAAATTCTTCATATTTGGTTGTTGTTACTCAGTTTTCGGGCAATAACAGATTTAAAGGTTAATGTGCACAAGAGTGAAATGGTTCCAATAGGGGAGGTTGATGATGTGCATGCCCTAGCTGAAATTTTGGGCTATAGAGTTGGAACTTTGCCTATGTCTTATCTTGGCATGCCGTTGGGGGCTTCACATAACTTCCCTTCAATTTGGAATCCAATTTTGGAAAAAATTGAGC
Organism: Quercus glauca; assembly: GCA_023736055.1. NCBI lineage: Eukaryota > Viridiplantae > Streptophyta > Magnoliopsida > Fagales > Fagaceae > Quercus > Quercus glauca. The sequence continues at coordinate 9,633,114 of CM043321.1, forward strand.
GGAAATTGGCTGGGTGGAAGAAGTTGTATTTGTCTAAGGGGGGTCGATTGATGTTACTCAAGAGTACGTTATCTAGTCTTCCTACCTATTTTCTATCTCTATTCACCATTCCTACTTATGTGGCTAATAAGATTGAAAAGCTGCAAAGGGACTTTCTATGGGGTGATAGCAAGAATCATTCGGTAGGATGGGATAAAGTTTGTGCACCTATAGTTAACGGTGGTTTGGGCATAAGGAAAATTACTACTTTCAATAAGGCCTTATTAGGGAAATGGCTGTGGTGGTTTGGGAAGGAAGAGGGTCGGTTATGGAGGAGGGTGGTAGCGTCAAAATATGGGGAAGAATGGGGGGGATGGACCTTAAAGCTAGGTAGGGGAGTTCATGAGTGTGGTTTGTGGAGAGGTATTCGCATGGGATAGGAGGATTTTAGCAAGAATTGTCAGTTTGCTGTTGGGTTGGGGAACAGAGTGAGATTTTGGCAGGATGGGTGGCATAGGGATCAACCTTTCCAAGTGGCTTTCCCAAGGCTGTATGGAATTGCCATTGATAAGGAGGCATTTGTAGATGCTTCTTTGTCAAGGCAAGGGGCAGAGGATAGAAGAATTTGGGATGTTCGTTTTATTCGAGAATTTAATGATTGGGAGATGGATGAAGGGTTGCATTTTCTTCATATATTGGGAGTTATTACTCCTCCAATGGATGTTAGAGACCGGATAAGATGGAAGTTGAAGCCTAACGGGGAGTTTGACATCTTGTCGTATTATAACAAATTGCAGGATTCTCCCTCAATTGTCTTTCCTTGGAAAGGAATATGGAGAGTAAAGGCTCCTAGGCGAGTTTCTTTTTTTATTTGGTGTGTAGCTTGGAATAAGATCCTAACGGGTGATAACTTGAGAAGATTGAGAGGATTGGATTTTGTAGACTGGTGCATTATGTGCCAGCATTGTGGAGAGACGGTAGACCACTTACTTCTTCATTGTGAGATGGCTTATCGGTTGTGGAGCTTTGTCTTAATAACTTTTGGTTTGTCTTGGGTTATGCTTAGATCGATCCCAGATTTGCTTTTTGGTTAGTGGAATTGGTTGGGGAAGCATTCGTCTCAGATTTGGAACTTAGTTCCGTTGTGCATCTTATGGTGTATTTGGAAGGAACGGAATCAGAGGACTTTTGAGGATTTGGATAGTTCAGGTGTTCAGATGATTGCCTCTTTTAGTAGGACTCTTTTTGATTGGTCTCGGGCATGAGGAATCACGACTAGTGATTCTCTCCCCTCTTTTCTTAGCTCTTTTTCTCTTTTGTAATTAATCTGTTGTTTAGTTTTCTTTTTTGTTTTTTTTTTTTGTTTTCTTCTTCTTGTATTTTTTGGGTTTGCTCTATGTTTTTCATGCATAGAGTAGCCATTCGTATGTATAACATTCTTATAAAAAAAAAAAAAAAAAAGATCAAAAGAAGTTAGGATTTTGTAAATTTCCAAAACTCTCAAGAACAATTTTTTGTATCCTTGAAATAAAAGGTTCAACTTGGGACCAAAACCATCTTGTTATCAAAAGAACCTGGTTGTAGCTGCATTGACCTGAAGAATATGATTAGTGTTCTTGTTTGTTTGTTTGTTTGTTTTTTTTTTTTTTTTTTTTTTTTTTTTTTTTTTTTTTCCTTCTAAGGAGTGAAAGATCAAATAACTAGATTTCATATCTCCATTAAGTGGACATCTTCTTCCTCAACACACCCCCCCTTCCCCAGGTGGCGCTCTTTGACGTAAAATAGCATTGACACAAGAGTCCTGAGAGGATCATCTCCTTTCCGTATTAAGAAATCAAAACTAGGCTACACACAATAATCAAAACTCGGTATCAATAATAAATGGTAGGAAACAAAGGTTACTGATGCTGCTCCGGTTACCATGGGTGTTTATTTCCAGCACCCCTTAGAAACAAACATGATATTTTGAATTACAGGAAGGGGGGAAAAAATAAAAACAAAGAAACAACAGAACTCATATTTCCAATAAGCAAGTTAAGCAAACTCAAACAGACTAAGCATGAATCTTACAATTTTGTCATTACCCAGTAAATTGTTGACATATTTCAATTCCAAGATTACTATTCCATAGTAAATGAGGAATTTAGCTACAGTCACCTAAATTTAATGAAGTTTCGAAGTTTCTTCAAGAAATTGGTGAAGAACATTAGAATATTTGAGTCATCATCTCATTGGAGTAAATTTCCAATGTGTTCTGGGTTATGCTTGTGTGGAGGAACATTTTGTTTTGCAGAGGTTGAATATGTGTTTTGCATTTGGATTTGTAATGTTCAAGTTTCTTTTCCTTTTCTTTCTCTCGGAGTTTGTGGGAATATGACAATTTTGTTTGGATTGATTGGGTCAAGAACATTCTTACAAAGAGGAAGAGTGTTATTGAGCCAAAACTTCACAATTTTCGCTATGTATTTTGTGTTTTTAATAGTGAAAGTGATGAGATGGGTAATGATTGTTTAACGAGCTTATCCTCAGGCGGGTAAAATAACAAACCTTAAAAGGCAAATAGCAAAGTGAAATCTAGCTGCGGGTAATTTGTAATTATACCTAATTGGGCCGTAGCTTGAACTTGGGTCAATGACAAAATTGCTGAATCTATTTATGTGTTTTGCAGAGCCCAAAAAAAAGAGAAAAAAAAAAGCAGGTCGGTTTGTTCCTGCAAGCTTTAAATAAATTTGGAATTAGGTTTTATGTTTACATTCTTTGCCGCAAACTCAAACCTAACCTTAACAACTCATATCAGAATTCAGAAATCAAAATCTGCCTCAGACGTTGAAGATCAGACCTTTGAAAAATCGTCACTGTATCATATCAGAAACACTGATGTCTCAATCACTGCTGTTCCAGCTTCTACTGGACGACCTTGTATACGAGATCCTCACTTGGGTACCAGTGAAATCCTTGATTCGATTTAGGTGTGTTTCCAAATCTTGGTACTCCACAATCACCAGCCACAAATTCATTAAGACTCACCTTGACCGAGCTAAATCTTCATCAAATAACAACAATGACTATTTGTTATATAAATCACAAAGAATGTCATCATTCTCATCATTCCTCAATGAATTGTGTACGGTTGTTCACAATAGTGACCGCACTTTGTCTGAGATTTCTAGGTTTCAAATCCCCGATTATTTTGATTATATAGTTGGCTTCTGTAACGGCATGTTCCTCAGTGCTGATGATGACTATGATGACTATGACCATGGTCACGTAGTATATTTGTGGAACCCAAGCATTAGAAAGTATAAAAAGCTTCCACCGAGTCACTTCATTCATCCCTTTGGTCCCTCAGATTATTGTTTCACATTTGGACTTGCCTATCATTATCAAAACAATGACTACAAGATTCTAAAAATATTTTATGATATGGAATTTTTTCAACAAAAGCTGATGCCAGCAGAGGCTGAGGTTTACACATCGAGTACTGATTCATGGAGAAGATTTAAAATATCTGTGGAGTCCTCAAGTGGGTCTAGACCCATTGGATCTGTTGATTGTCTGAATGAGTCCCGCCTTTTATTTTTCAATGGAGCCCTACACTCTATAGCATGTTCTGAGGACTACAAATTTATTTTGTCCTTTGACGTCAATGATGAGAAATTCCGGGAGATATTGCTTCCTCAAAATTACTTAGATGGTGTTTCTCTACTTTTTGAAGCTCTTGCAGTGTTCAAGGGATCACTCACATTGTTTGTTTTTGGTGAAGCTTTAGCTGACAAGAGTAATCTATGCCAACTATGGGTAATGAAGGAGTATGGTGTGGTTGAGTCTTGGACTAAAAAAACTATACAAAGGAAAGAAGCTGCAGAGTTCTTTGACTGCATCGTTGACGGCACATGCAAAGGGGAACGTTATACGTTTTGGCCCTTTTGGGAGCTTTCATTTGACCCTGAGAGTTTAAACAAGGAAATTTTTAGAATTCCAAATGCTGGATGTATAATTAATGCAACTAATTTTGTGGAAAGCTTAGTTTTACTTGATGGGATAAACATCTCACAGGAATGAGAAAATTAGTTAGGTTGAAATTCTAGCAAGGTAATCATCTTTTTGAAATTCATATTGACAACTCATTATGCTGTCAGAATTTTATTTATTTATTTATGTATTTACTTTGTGAATAAATGAATTTGGCTTTATATTGTGTTTTCTTTCCATTTTTTCTAGGCATACTAGTATTGCTATTAATGTAGAATCTAAATCTTTGTGAACTACGTCTATTACTTGGTGGTACCCTTAATTGTAATTTTTTTACCAAACCATATTGGACGTCATGTATATAAACCTTCAAAATAAATTGAATTGCACCTTTTCACATGTATGATGTATCTCTGTCACCCACTGAATTCCAAAAGAGTTACTACTAAATGTACTAAAATCGACACAAATAGCCTTCCGCTAACATGTAATTGTTTGACAACCTTAGCTCCAGCAATCAACCTAATGGCTAGTGTGGCTTGTGGGTTGTCCAAATCTACCATTTTTATCGTGCTTTTTTAAATAATACTGATATGGCCATACTATGATACTTCAAAATTTCCAGAATCTGTTAGTCACTTTATAGCACGTAGAAAGCATCTGCAGTTTTAACAGGTATCATAGCGCTGTCCACAAGTGTAAATGATTATGAATCAATTTTCTTTAGGCTGGCAACCAAGGGATTATGAATTTATGAGGTAGGATCTGAATTTAGGAACATACTTTCTATGAATCACAGTCACTGCCATTGGATGGCATTTCTTACTAGGGGATCCTACAAGTGGAAGACTCTGAGAGATAATGCCTTTTTGCTTTTACTTGCTTGGAATCTGTTGGAGGATTTGCAATGACCATAGTATTCAAGGGATTGCCGGGTTTGATTAATTTCAGTGAAGCTGAAAGAATTATAGGGAGTGTGGTATGCTGAATATAGGGTGATAAAGGAGAATGGTTGCGTTGAGTCTTGTACTTAACAAATTGTACTACCACTGCATCAAGTTTCATGTTTTTTTGGCTTCACTGGGAATGGTCAACCTCTAATTGATTGGTTTGCTGGCTCATTTTGTGTAACTCTTAGCATTTATAATCCCCACTAGGAGTTCCGCTTTTCTGATACGTAGTTCTGGTGGGTGGGATCATGTATATGTGGTTTACTCCGTTGGGGTGGGTCCAAAGGGCCCTGCCATTGGGACATTCCACGTTATCCAAAAATAAAAAACTCTTAGCATTATATCAGAGCTATTGAGGGATTTGGTCATTCTATGCAAATCATATGCTTAGAACGAAATTATTATCTTGATTGTTATTCTTTCTTTCCTATTAATTGCTTTGTGTTAATATTCCTATGCACATGCTATAATGTGACTGAAGGTCATGCACAACTAGATTAGCTTAAGCTTTGGCTACAGCCTATATATAAGGAAAAAAAAAAAAGACTTAAAAGCACAAAGAAAAGAGAAAAATTAAGGTGTACCCTATATAACTGATAGATATCCTCTTCTAGATCCCTGAAATCGATAGCGATTGTTGGATTGTAGACAACTTTTCTACATAAATGATAAGGTTAGAGACTTTAGCAGTCTTTTTTCACAACTGCTAGTTATAAAATTTTGATTGAAGCCATTTATTGTTTGTGGATGATTTGCTTTTGTTTGCCAAAGCCTATATCACTTGTTAGGATCTAAAAGAAGTCTTTTTTTTTTTTTGATAAGTGGGATCTAAAAGAAGTCATAGATGTGTTATGTAATCTCTATTGGCAAATTTTGGAAAATACCTTGGATTCCCCTTGAAACTAGATCCGTGAGGCAAGATTTTATTTTGTAATGAGAAAGTCTATAGAAACAAAAAAATTTATGCCTACTAATGTGGTAGATTGTTAGTGGTAGGTAAATGGTGGCACTAATGAGAATTTGTAAAAGCTTGCCAACTCAACTATTGTAAAAAATACTGTGGAAAATATTTTGTCTATAGCATTGCTCTTTTGTGATTGAGAAAGTTCATGGTGACTTGCTGGTTGGAAAGGTCACCTACTTTCCTTTGTTAGCAAAGTTGTCCTCACCTAGTTGGTTCTCGCTGCAGTGCTTGCCTATGTGATGTAAGGGTCCTTCTGGGGAGAATCCTTGATTCCTTCCATATAAAAATTTGTAAGAATTATTTTTTGGGGATAAACTGAGGAGAAACACCAGTTACATCTTTTTTGTTGGAAGAAAATCAGGCCTAAATGGATGGTTGGATTTAATAACTCTCTGAATTTCTAACTTAATGAACGGCTTGTTGATTGGTCATTGAATAGCTTGATTGCTGTACCTCTTATCTCCTGGAGAGGAAAATCTGCTAGTTAAGGAAGTGGCATATATGGTAGCCTTAGGAATTTTAATGTTTGCTCGTTTATCCTCCCTATAGAGTATAGACCTGGTGCTCCTTCTAAAAGCTGCTCCCATTCCTATGTTTTTTGCTAGTTAATATAGATTGTGCTGGGCCTCATCATCTTAAAGTGATTTTGAGCCAAGAATGCCAAGTGGCTGTCCTGACCTGAGTCCCTCCGTTCATAGAGAGCTATGGATTTGGAGAGCTTACACGTTAACAAAAAAACAAAATTTTATTTGGAAATGTTTCAATGTTTCATAAATAGTATCCCAATGAAAACCAATCTTAATTAAGGTTAGGAGATTGTCTAGGGATGTTATGTGTGAAGGAACACAGACCATATTGCATGTTTTAAAAAGTTGAGCATATGAAAAATAAAAAATAAATAAACACATTTGGGCTGCTGCCGTGTCTACAGATTTAAACTTAAAGTTGAGTATTTCTTTTGTGTTGGTCATTCACAAGCGTAAGACAAAGCACTCAGTCAAAAATAGATTGAATAATCCTGAGTATAATTGGCATAAACTCAACATGGCGGGTTCTTACTTGGGCAAATTGAGTGTAGCAAGTGGTAGTGGTTGGGGGTGATATCTGAGATCATGGAGGACTACGGATTATAGGGTACACACCTGCCATTGTTGTAGCTTCTAGTTTGGATATGGAGTTCTGGGCCCATAGATATGGCCTTAGTATGTGTCTAAAGTTCTTAACCTAAATTTGTTGGCTAATAGAAGCTGAGATTGATGCTAAATTAACTGGTTGTGTAATGCATTGGTGGGCTTTCTTGTTGTAGCAGTTCTCATGCATTGGTTAGATAGTATAGGATTGAGGATTAATCATTGCTTATAAGAAGTTAACCAGTGTGTAGACGCCCTGGCTTGGAAAAAAGGCTGGAATGCAGTAGGACTTTATTTTGCTTTTATAAGACTACTTGGGTTTGTATTATGAAAAGCTTTGTTCTAAATCTGGTTTATAAATTATTAATACTAGCCGCAGACCCACGCGATGCGTGGGAATATATAAATATTTTGTAATGGCTTGGGTGTAATATATAAAAATTAACAATTACTTCAGATACTATTTATTTTTTTTTAAATTTCTACAAGTATTTTTCATCTTTTTATATCTACAAAGTACAAATATATCATACTATTATATTTTGTATGTTTGATTAATATTTTTTTAAGATGAAATATATTTTTCTAACTTCTGTTGTAGTGTGTTATATTTGATATACAACTAAACTTTATAAGTTTCAAATTTATTATTCAAATTTATCATCTCTTAAGGAATAATGAGATTATCATAATAATAAAAATTCATCACAAAATTACAATGTTATCTTAACAAAAATTAAAATGAAACAGAAGGAATAAAAGACATACTTTGTATAATTTATTACTCAAAATTGGTAAGTATATTCAAATTCATAGCCATGTAGAATGTGTTTTGACATAAACTCAAATTCCTATTTCTAAAAAACTAAGTATTAATCCAAATCAAAATTCAACCAAAGCTTTAAAAGGGAGAGAGAAGACTCTATAATGGGAAATTAAAAAAAAAATGCCAAAACACATATTTAAAAATAAAAAACCATCAACCTTAATCAGAATTATAAGAAAGAACAAAAATCCACAAGAGAGGGAGAGAGAGAGTATTTACAATTTTTTGTGGGAAAATATGGATTGAATGGAAGAAATGATATCGAATTTATACAAAATAAAATGGGGAGAAGAAGAGTCAAAATATAATATAGAGAAAATGATGAAGGAAGTATGATAATAAAGTAGAGAGTAGTGGGAAGATAAAGACAGCCAAGTAGAGAGTAATGGGGAGATAAAGAAGTAAAAATTTAATAGACCCTCACTTATACTAATTTCCATCAAAGACCATATTCTCAAACACATGCCATTGATTCTACTCATGTCCACTACACACATTCATCAACGTGTCTATATACAAATCACCCACTCGCCATTACATTCATTTTATCAATGTTTTGAATTTCCACAAAGAATCAAAATAGTGCATATACGAATTGTAAGTGTGTGAGTCACTTAAATTATCATGATGTTGTGGTCAAAGTTAGTGGCAAACTTATTGAACTCAACCAATTGTTTTTGCCTTAGAGAAGATGGCTATTAGCATTCCAAGTCATGAAGTTTAAATGGCCTTGGGAAATTATCATAATGCATCAACTGCTATGCCCCAAAAATAGCAGTTGCTCCTACCTTCATTGCATCACATCAACTATATCATATTATGTTTAATAAGGAAAGAAATAGAAAAATATGAAATTTAAAACTCAAGTATAGGAGTGTTGTTATGTTTTGTCTAAAACTCATGTACACAATATTCTAGACATTCAATAGGAGAAAATTCCAAAAAGAAAATCAAGTAGTTGAAAGAAAGTAGCATAATCCAAAATCTAAAACTAAAAACCCAACTATTGTTCATGTACACAATATTATAGATAGATATTCAAGAATCAAGAACCAATTAGTTTCTCCATTCGCATAACAATTAGCTTAAAGCTAGATACTAATGGAATTTTAAAAGAATTCAGGTCTTTGAATTTCCTCACTCCCAAACAATTTCTCAAAATCTAAACAATCCCCAAAGTTGTTCGTCAACTAAATAGGCCAACTAAGGTCCAAAACACAAAAATTCCAGCCATAACACAACAATCTACTTAAGCTGGTGTGCTTTGAAGAATTAGAGTTTCATTTAAAAAGTTAAGATAAAAAGATTTAAATTGTTACACCCCAAATTCTATACAACAAAAAAATAATTTAAGCTTCAAACTCTACTTTTGTTTTCTCTTCCATTGGCCCACAATTTTTGGGACACCAAACAGTCCAATTAAATAATAAACAACAAATTATTAATATAAGGAAAGAGAAATCTTATATAGCTAATGTGTGTTGAACCATAAAAAGCAAATTATCAAGCACCACTCAAGAAAAACAACAAATTTATTCCCCTTTCCTTCAAAAGGTTCTAAGAAAAAAAAATTACCAATTGATTGGTATGAACTTCAATAGAATAAAAAGCTTCCAGTGATTGCGAGGCTTAATTGTTGATATCTATCAAGAAATTGACAAACAAAAGAAAGATAAAAATGAAATTTAGTTCAACGTATAAAACGATAGGAAAAGGAGAACAATAACGATTTATCTTTAATAAAAATGAATAACACGCTTACTATAAAACAAAGACCAAAACGGAAAACATCACATTGAAGTTAATTATCAAACAGAAAAACGTTATGGCAAACATATTGAAAGTAACGTTCCTGCAATCTAGAGAAGGGCAACCATAAAGCAATTTATAACAAACATGATCAAATGCTCAATTCAAATCAATTTTGAAAAAGAAAAAACATATATGAATAGTTTTGAGACCATGAAAACTCAAACTCATTCATCATGAAATCCCAAAATTGAATTACATTTTTTTTCTAGTAATGAGATGGAAATAAATAAATAAATAAATAATAAGAATAATACAGCAATAACAAAAAGAACCATTAGTAGAAAAAAAAGTGGTTGAAACAATTAAAAAAAATCAACTAAAAGAGAAACAAAATTGGAGAAAGAGAGAGAGTATTGACCTTTCTGTCATGGATAACTTGGAAAGAATAGGGGAGAGAGGTGGAAATGAAGTAAGAAGAAATTTATATGAAAATTAAGATGGAAGAGAAAGGGTGGAAGTAGATGAAAGGTTGAATGAAGTGATATTATTGTATTTAAGAAGATAGAATGGAAAATTTTAAAAATCTAAAGAAAATCAAATGAAAATTAAAAAAAAAAAATTATTGGAGAGGATGAAAGATTGAACTAAAAAGACAATGGTTGAAGAAGATGAAAAGTTGAACAAAGTAAGAATTGCAAAAAAAAAAAATAATAAATAAAAATGCTAAAGATGTAGTGCATAAAGAACTTTATAAAATTTATTACCAAACTCCATTATTATATATAGTATAGATATGTATAGACATTATTTTTGGTTTTTTTTATTCTTCATTGATATTATTATTTAGTTATAAACATCTAAATTAAAGTAGATAAATACGTAAAGGTAAAATTATATATAATGTTAAACCACCAAAGATGAATGTATAAAGTCAATAATCTATTTATATTTTTTTGTTAAACACATTAGTAATATAAAAAATAGAAAGGTTTTAAATATTTAAAAAGCATTTTTTTGTAGATTGTAATATAAAAAAAAAAATACTCAATATTTTATGTAACTTTTCCCATAAGATCAATATTGTTGCCATCTCTCTCCCCGATAGCCTACGATGTCATGCACACTTTAAGCATCATTGGCCTTCGATAGGTACAAGGCTGAACACAGCTACAAGCAATCCTAGGGAACTAAAGTATTTCACCATCATATCCTTTCTACAACAAAGATATATCAATGACATCATACAGACCAAATGTTGATTCCAAAAAGTTATGAAAATTAGCTAAGAATTATATACCTAAAGCAGAGATGCAAGTAAAATAAAAAAAAATCAACAGAGAGAAAGAGAGAGAGAGAGAGATAACATTTTTTTATGAGGAAAAACTATGCACAGAATAGAAGAGAGTGACAAATTTATAGTAAAATAGTGTGAATAAGAAGAGACAAAATAAGAGAAGATGAAAGGAAAGATGAAGAGTGATATTAAAGTAGATGGTAGTGGGGAGATGAAAAGGTAAGGGAGGGAGAAAGGCTGGAGTAAGTGTAAATATTAAAAAAAATAAGTAAATGTTAAAAAAATCAGAGAAAAATTGGAAAGAAATAGGATAATGACATGGACACTTATGTGGCTTAATTGGAGCGTAGCAACAATAAATGCTACGCTTCAATTTTTAAATATATATAGAAATAAATATAGAATAGAGATGATAGTAGAAGTAAATAAATAAGTAGTGGACTGGATTTATTATAGGGTGATAGTGAAAGTAAATAAATAAGTAGTGAGCTGCATTTATAGGGCTGAGATTTATAGGGTTGAAAAACCGTTTTAAAATATTAGGACAAATTCTATTTTTTTAAAAATGACGTGGCAGCTGATGTGGCGCAACGTGAGAAAAGCAGCATTAAACGCTACGTTTTAGCTTTTAGTAATATATAGATTATATGGAAGTCTTATATTACCAATAAAATTTGATTGAAGCAACATCACATTCAATGGGCTCACAACTGACACATCTTTTGTTATGTACCAGTCACATGTCGCATCAATAGTTGAAAAAAAAAAAGTGTCACTAATTTTTTTTTTAGAAGAAAAATAAAAAAGTGTCACTAATTTATTTTTTTTTTAGAAGAAAAATATTACTAAATTTATTGCTGCTTTTGTGTTTCTCTGTGTGTGTGTGTGTGTGTGTGTATTTTGATGGAAAAACATGTTTGTATCGTATACAAAAACATATGCAGCGAAAAATTAACGGATCTAGTTCATTTGCAATTGATAACATGTACTATATAAATTTCAGAATATAAGAACAGGAGAGTGTACTTTGGTATGGTGAATTTCAAAACAAAGATTAGAAGTTCTTGGGAACACTTTTAATCTTCACTCCAATTCCACTAACACCCAAGAAGTGTAGTCTCTTAATCAGTTATATGAATTTGTTTAAGAGAGAATTAGAGAGTGTCCAACACTCACATACAAACTGTTTCATGTACTTACAAAATTCTGTGTTTTTCTCCTTATAATTGATTATCTAATTGGGCTAGCCTTTTGAGCATTTCCAATTGGACTTTAGTATGTGGCTTGGAGTGGGACCAAAAGGGAACAAATAAGACACTAGCTCCAATGGGCTGCCCAACATACTAAGGTTTTGACTGTTACTTTAGATCTCACTCCTAATATATCAAAGTAACCTACACTTTATGATCAGGTCCATTATTCTCTCAGGATTAAGAGGTCATGCAAATATAAGTCATGAGATTTATTATTCAATTGACAGTCGTTGGGAGAATAATAAATCTCATAGTGGTCCAGTTCAATATTCCTTAACTCTTAAAACATATCAACTAGAAGTCACCACTTCCATGATCAAGACAAATCATCTTAGTTAATATGTTATAGTTTTCGCAGATGAAATGCCCAATTTTATCACCGACTATGAACTAAATTTTGAGTTTACAAAGAACTAGTGATTTATATCTTCTGTGACTTTTCACATAAATCACATAATATGCATTTCATGGACTATATGATAATGTCCGAATATTCATGTTACCATTATTTCAGATGATAATAAGACAACTTTATTAATTATAATATTAAGTCATACATAATATCATACATAGCATCATACAATAGGATTTAAGGGTACTAATCCTAACATATTTATCAATTTGACCATTGGATTTTTTTAACCTGTTTATGTGAGAAGACTAATGGAAAACTGGATGAAAGTAAAGAATATAGTAAAGAATAAAGCTTCAAATTGGAAGTTTATACAATATTTTTACGATTGAGTTCTTAGAGTAGCTAATAGCGTAATATTGTCTATGGATATTATATGCAGCAAGCCTCTCTATTAAGTGTCGACTTCCACCTTCTCAAAAAATTTCTTAGATCTCATTCTTGCAATAACCATATTAATATTAAGGGTAAAATGCAAAATAGACCCTCTAAGTTTCTTCAGATTTCATTTCAGTCCTTTAACTTTGATTTTGTTCATTTTAGTCCTTTAACTTTCAAGTTTATTCAATTAAGGCTTTTCCATCAACTTTTGTTATATGTTGTGGTTAATTTTTCAATTTTATAAATTTTTCTTCAAATTTTTTAAACTAAAAAAATTCAATTAATGATTGAAAAATATTTTCCAGATTTTTTTTTTCAAAAAATTTTAACTAAAGTTAACAGAAATGCCTTAATTGAATAAATTTGAAACTTAGAGGATTGAAATGAATGAAAAAGTTAGAGGATTGAAATGAAATCTAAAGAAATTTAGAGAGTCAGTTTTACATTTTAGCCTAATATTAACGTTGCCTGTTCTCTCTAAGCAGTAATATGCTATTGAGAGAGAGAGAGAGAGAGAGAGAGAGAGAGAGATCACTTTTTTTGGACAAAATATGGGTTGAATACAAGAGATAAAAGCAATTTTTTATAGTCGATAAAATGGGAAAAAGAAGAGTCAAAATAAATGAAAGATGAATGGATGGAGAAATTATAATGTTAAAGTATAGAAAAGTGGGGAGATAAAAAGGTAAAAATGAGATAGAAATGTTGGAGGAGGTGTAATTGTAACTTGAGAAATTAATATAGAGAAATCTAACTTATGTTGTAGTGTGTTATATTTACCTAATATATAACTAAATTTTACAAATTTCAAATTTATTATTCAAATTTCTCATCTCTTAATAAGGAATAAAGAGATTATCATAGAAAAAAAAATCATCACAAAATTACAATATTATCATAACCAAAATTAAAATGAAACCGAATGAATAAAATATAAATTTTATAATAATTTATTACTTAGAAAATTAATAGGCGAATTCAAATTAATAGTCATGTGGATTATGTTTTAACATAAACTCAAATTCCTATTTTCAAAAAAATAAGTATTAACCCAAACCAAAATTCAACCAAAGTCATCAAAGGGAGAGAGAACACTTTTTAATGAGAAATTAAAAAAACACAATACCAAAACACATATTTGAAAAAAAAAATCATCAACCTTAATCAAAGGTATAAGAAAGAACAAAAATCCAAAAGACAGAGAGAGAGAGTACTTAAAAATTTTGGGGAGAAAATATGGATTGAATGGGAGAGATGATGTCGAATTTATACCAAAATAAAAATTAAGAGAAGGGTCAAAACATAAGAAGAAAAAAAATGATGAAAAAAGTGTAATGGAAAAGTCGAGAGAAATGAGGAGATAAAGAGACAAAGAGGGAAGGGAAAGTTGGAGGAAGTATAATTGTAATTGTGAACTAATAGTGAGAAGAAGAGTTTTTTATTTTATTTTATTTTTATATTAAATATGGAGAATAAAAGTTTAAAAAGAGAAAAGAAAAGGTAAAAAATAAGCGAATGATATGACCGTTGATGTAGTTCAACAAGAGTATAACAACAATAAATTTTACGCTTCAATTTATATATACACACACACAGAAGATATTGATAAATATAGATAGATAGATGAACTTGTGCATTTGACAACCTCTCATGGCACTCTTTATATATATATATATATATATATATATCATTTCTCAACTGGAAGAATCCTAGATAAATTAATAAGAACATATGCAGATTGGATTGGACTTCAACTCTACATCATTTATGGAGAGCCAGGAATTAAAGAATACAAAATGGGAGGGTAAAGAATATAATTAATGCAAATTCTAAAGCTGGTGATGGCTGATGTGAGGGGAAAGGATGACAAATAACTGACCTGGGTTTTGAGCCGATCCTACATAATCTAGTAAATTGGAATTAAGGAAAGTATGAGAAACCTTTGAAAGTGAATCAACAAGGAAAATCCTCTAGATTCATCTAACTTGATGTGAACAATAAGACTCACCAGTATGGCTCCCCAGTCCTCAAGTAAAGCTCTCAACAGAGTTGGTCTACTAATCATCCCAATTCAAAGAAACCCAAAGAACAGCCCTTTGAAAATAGGGTTTGGTTGTGAAAATTAAAGACTTGTTTTCTCTAGAAAATAGCCTAGCAAATAATCTTGACACGAAATATAATTCATCCTGTGTGAAACCGAGGAAGAGACTACTATGCAATTGTAAAAATTGCACGAGCTAACTCTTAGGAAGAGTAAAAAAATCAAATTATTTGTGGCTATATTCTATGATAAAATATGGATGACAAGAAGCCATATCATGTGGCAAACTGAAAGGAATTTATTGATATGATCTTAAGTAATCAAATTAATGAAATATATAATGATCATTTAGGCCCCGTTTGGTTTAGAGCTAACTCAATTCTCAGTTCTCAGTTTTCAATTCCCATATCTCAAACCCAAAATTCATAACTCAATTCTCAAACTCAGTTTCACTCAAAAATTGCAAAACACTTGTTTGGGTGGAGTTCTCAGCTACATATCTCTACCACTTTTCCCCAAACTCGTGGACCCCACCACTGACACTACACAGAACGGTCATATGGGTACCCGCGTGTGACATTTTCTCTCTTCATTTTACTGCTCTTCCTCCCATCACAAACCCAGCAACTGATTTCACGCATCTGTACACCAGAAAACCCATTTTACATAACCCAGCAAGAGACTGGTTCCCTTCCACTTCCGGCACTGTTTCTCCTTGATTTTTTTTCTCTACTCATAGCACATATTTTCCCTCTTCCCTATTCCAAATTTCATTTTTTTTTTCTCTTACCCACAGACCGAAAACCACATATACAATGGCAAACTCAGAACCCATCACTGTCAACACCACCAATGGCCACACAAACCCACCTCGATCACAGGCCAAGCTTCGAACCACAACTACAAACACAGAAAACCCAAACACACCAACACAAAATCTTTAGATCGGTGATCCAAAATTGCCAACTCAAACCCACAAACACAGAAAACCCAAATCCAAACCCAGAAATCCTTAGATCGAAGACCAAAATCATGAAAATGAGAAGTGGGTTTCTGTTTCTGGGTATACATTTATGCATGGATGAACATGGTGAATGGGTCTAAAGAAGAAAGAAAGAAAGAAAGAAAGAAAAAAGAAGAAAAGAAAGAAAGACAAAACCAGGAAGAAGAGGAGGAAAAAAAAAAAAAAACCCTTGTTGGTGGTGGAGTGGGTCTGATGAAGAAGAAGAAGAAAAAAATGTTGATGGTGGTGGAGTGGGTATGAAGAAGAAAGAAAGAAGAAGTAGAGAAAAAACAAAAAAAGAAAAGAAAGGGAAGCCGGTGGAACTCAGTAGAAGAAGAAAGAAAAAATGAAGAAGAAGAAGACAAAAAAGTGGTTGGTGCTGGAGTGGGTATGAAGAAGAAAGAAAGAAATAGAGAAAAGAAAAAAAAAAAGAAAGGGAAGCCGGAACTCAGTAGAAGAAGAAAGAAAGAATGAAGAAGAAGAAGACGAAAAAGTGGTTGGTGCTGGAGTGGGTACAAAGAAGAAGAAAGAAATAGAGAAAAGAAAAAAAAAAAAAAAAAAGAATAAGAAAAGAGGAAGTCGGTGGAGTTGACAGCACAAAAGCTATGGGCTCTACAAAGTCTAAAATTTTACCATTTTGCCACTGAGTTATGTAACTCAGAAACTGAAAACACCAATTTGGTGTTTTCAGCTTTCTGCACTGTAGCTGAACTCAAACTGAGTTTGAGTTATGAAAACAAAGATAGGAAATCAAGCCAAACATAATATTTTCAGTGGGTCCCATGCCAATTCTCAGTTTGAGTAATGAGAACTCAGTTTGAGTGATGAGAATTGGCTAATCCAAACAGGGCCTTAATGTCTTGAGATTATGCAGGTGACACGGATCTTAGATATAGCGCCTGGAACCCTCCTATGCTGATTCTGTGAAGGTAAATTTTGATGCAGCTATTGGTGAGAAGATATCATTTCTAGCAGCAGTAACCATAAATCATAATCAAGTGATTATCTTTGTATGGAAAAAGTTAACTCAAGACTAAGATCCTCTAAAAGAAGAAGCAAAGGAAGCACTGTTAGCAGTAGCCAAAGCAGCAAAATTGGGACTCAAATTTGTCAATTACGAAGGAAAGAGATGCTCTTAACATGATTACCCCACTACAAAATTACATGTCCTTTTCTCTGTGGATGATAAAACACATTGAAACTAAATTGTTCTTGTACTCCTATGAATGTTTTGTTAACCCCAATTTTAGAGATGCTAATTTTGTTGTCCATAATTAACCTTGCTAAAGGGGTTCTTCCTTAAAAGCTTAAGGGAAATAAATGAAATTTTCACCCAAAATAGACCATAAAGTACTTTGAGCAATGTATAAGGTATTTATAATGACAAGGGTGTTTTTAGAAAGGGATAAACCCACTACATGCAAAGAAGCCGACGACCCCATTAGGATCGTCAGCTTCGCATGCACGTAAGAAAGTATGAAAATGACGACGCCATAGGCCGACGATCTCACCTCTATACCTGACGGTGTCTACACAGGATGACGGGAAGAGAGAAGGCCGACGGGAACAAGAAGAGGCCAACGAGAATAAAGGGCGTAACGGGCCTAGCATGGCTTTGCTTGATCTCCACGAATATCTGTGTAAGGAAATATCTTGTACTCCACGATTAACCTTAATCAAGAGAGTCCTTACAAGGAAAGGATCCCGAAAGATACGTGTATTAATAAGGATCTTCCCCACAAGGAAAGACCCTTTCTACCAAGAAACAAATGTCAGCTCTACGTCACTATAAAAACCCCAAAGTCCTCACAAACTAAGGTATGCATAATTTATCCCAGTTTTGGCACTCTAGAGTTGTGAAAGTTCTCTAACTTAACATTCAGAGGGTATTTGGCTAGTACCACACCAGTACTCTTTGTGAGGTCTTTTTCTTCTTTGTTGTGCAGTTCTTTTTTAGAGCACGTGAGGACTGTGCGATTTACTGACAATTTTCGGCATCATCAGTTGGCGCCATCTGTGAGAAACGCGTAGCAACAACTTCGTATCAACAGAAGCTGTACTACCACTTTCTGGATAAAGAGTTGTATGGTATTCACTCGCTCGATGGCTACCACTAACAACCAAGGAGATGAGCTGCATACTGCCGCCCTCGAAAGATAGGTACAGACCCTAGCCGCGGCTGTAGAGCGCCTCACCATGCAAAACCATGACTTGGAGGAGCAACTACGCCAAAAGAACACAGGACTCAACAATCATAAGGACGAGTAAGAAAATACCAGCGCTGAAAGAAGGGACCAAGAAGGACCCAAAGGAAGCAATGGCCCAAGCAGACAAAAGCGACAAGACACCAGCCGTCTGTCTGTTACGGAAACGACACCATCGTACATGGTCGTAGAGATGTAGATGATAAAGGATCGGATGGACTTCATGATGAATGCCTTCAGAGGACGGGTATCAAGCGACCTCAATGAGTTAGTCCACTGGACGGACTCACCTTTTACTGCACTCGTCACTTCATTCTCCTTCTTGCCAAAGTGCCGTATGCCGCAGGTGGAAGCCTATAACGGGTCAAAAGACCCCTTAGATCACCTGTAATCCTTTCAAACCCTCATGCACTTACAAGGCGTGGCAGACGAGATCATGTGTCAAGCCTTCCCAACTACATTGAAGGGCCCTGCTAGGGTATGGTTCAGCAAATTAACACCCAACTCCATTAGTACCTTCAAGGAGCTAAGCGAACAGTTTGCCTCGCAGTTCATCGGGGGACATAGGTATAAGAAGTCTACCGCGTGCCTGATGAACATCAAACAAAGGGAGGACGAGATGTTGAGGTCTTACACAACACGCTTTAACAAGGAGGCCCTCTCCATTGACGAGGCTGATGATAAGATACTTGTTGCTGCATTCACCAATGGGTTGTGGAAGGGGAAGTTTTTATTTTCTTTATACAAGAACGACCCAAAGACAATGTTGGATGTACTTTATCGAGCTACTAAGTACATGAATGCAGAATATGTGCTATTGGCTTGGGAAGAGAAGCCCAAAAAGAGGGAAAGGCATAAAGACACTTAGCAGGACAGAGGATAGAAGACAAAAAGGACCAGGGACCAACGGGAGGATAGGCACTCCAAACCCCCCATTGGGCGATTTTCGAACTTCACCTTGCTGACTGCCCCTATCGATCAGGTCTTGATGCATATCAAGGACGAAGCAGCCTTGACTTGGCCCGGTAAGTTAAAGGGAGATACCGATAAGAGGTCCAGAGATAAGTATTGCCATTTTCATTGGGACGACGGTCACAACACGTTTGAATGCTACGACTTAAAGCAGCAAATTGAGGCCCTTATCAGATAGGGAAAACTACAACGATTCGTTAGTAAAGAAAGGGCGGATCCATTGTAGGAGTAGGCTGCCAGAAGGGATAACGATTTCCCTAGGCCACCGATAAGGGACATAAGAATGATTGTAGGGGGCACCACTGCGTCTGGTTCATCTAAGAATTCCCGTAAGACTTACCTTAGGATGGTTTAGAACATCCAGTTGATGGGCTTCGTCCCAAAAATAGCACGAGTCAACAACCCTATAATTGGATTCTTGGAAGAAGATACTCGACGTCTCCACCACCCACACAACGGTGCATTCGTTGTTAGCATACGGGTGGGGGACTATAACACTCATCGGGTCTTAATTGACAATGGAAGCTCTGCCGACATCCTCTACTACCCAGTATTTCAGCAAATAAGGATCGAGAGAGAGCAACTTATACTGACCAATGCATCGCTTTTTGGGTTCGGAGGAACTAGAGTGTACCCCCTCAGTGCGGTCACATTACCCGTGGTGGTCGGCAACTACCCTCAACAAATTACTAAGAATGTTACATTCCTTGTTGTCGACTCTTCGTCCGTTTACAATGCCATCCTAGGTCGACCTACCCTCAACTCATGGAAGGCCGTGACTTCAACCTCCCACCTGATGATTAAATTCCCCATTGAGTACAAAGTAGGAAAGGTACGTGGGAACCAAGTGGCTGCATGTGAATGCTACATAGCGATATTAGAGATGGACGACCATCTACAGACCATGAGCATAGAAGAACAGTGGACGGTTGTAGAGCCTGTTGAAGGATTGAAAGAGGTACTCCTTGATGACTCCAAGCCTGATCGAATGACTAGGACCAGTACCCTTGCTAGCCCGCCAATCTGCTAAGCACACGCGACATTCCTAAAAGAAAACCAGGATGTCTTTGCCTAGAGCCATGAAGACATGCCCGGAATCGACCCATCAGTCATAGTGCACAAGTTGAATGTGTCACCCTCTTTTCCCCCTATTCGCCAGGAGAAGCGAGTATTCGCCCAAGAGAGAGACAATGCTATAGTGGAGGAGGTCCGCAAACTGCAAGAAACAGAATTCACCAGGGAGTTGTACTACCCTAACTGGCTGGCCAATGTAGTGATGGTTAAAAAGGCCAATGAAAAGTGGAGGATGTGTGTAGACTTCACTGACTTGAACAAGGCGTGCCCCAAAGATAGCTACCCCCTCTTGTGGGTTGACGTCCTGGTAGATTTGATAGCCAGACACTAGTTGTTAAACTTCATGGACGCTTTCTCTGGTTACAACCATATCTGTTGGAAATTTAGACCCCTTAAACTAACCAGATTGCGTAGCCTAGATTAATTAGCCAAGTTGTTACTTAGTCAAATTAAGCAATTCTAGGTTAAAACAATCACAAAATCATATCAAGCATATAAAACATATAAAGCAGCGGAAAATAAATAACACAAGATATGATCACCCAGGAAAACCAAACCGGTAAAAAACCTGGGGAGGATTTTACCCACCGATCCTCAAGGCAAAACGGAATCCACTAAGAAAGAATTGAAGTTCTTACAAAAGGACTTACAAGCTCCCCGCTTGACTTCCTAATGCTACCCACCAGTAGTAACTTCCTGACACGACCACGCGCAGGCTCCGAATCCACGGATTACTTCTTTCTTTGTATTCCTTCAATCAGCTACAAGCTCCTCACTTGTTTTTCTTTAAGCTTCAATGGTTGCAACTTTGTTGATCATCAAGATGTAGAAAATATCTCTACCTTGAAAACCCTAAGTTTATGTGAAGGAAAGCTCCTCAAAGATCTCACAAGAGATTCACATAAACAGCAAATATGAGCAACAAAGACTTAGAGAGGTTTGGGTACAAAACCCTAAAAATAAAAGGAGGCACAAGAGGCACTCTAAACTCTCTCTCCAAAAGTCTCAAAAACGTTCTAGGGTTTCCCTTATATATATAAGTGTTTTACTTGATCCCCAAGACGTTTAAATAGAGTTTGGGCTGAACTGGAACTCTGCAGAAAAATAAATCTGTACGTGGTTCGATCGATCGAGTCTAATTTTCGATCGATCGAGGCTTACAGATTTAGTCCAATAAATTCTGCAATCACTCGATTCCAATTTTACAAATAAACATACTTTGAGCAAGCCTAAACCTAGACTAAATGTTTTGATCATGGTTTGCCAACAAAATACAAATTGAAGTTCTAATACATTAATTCCTAATTTCTTAGAACCTAACAATATCAAATTGGACGAAGCTGATCAGGAGAAAATCTCATTCGTCACTAACTAGGGCCTCTTTTGCTACAAAGTAATGTCGTTCGGTCTCAAGATTGTGGGTGCAACATATTAGAGGCTCATGAACAAAATGTTCGTGCATCATATTTGACAGAATGTCCAAGTCTACATTGACAACATGCTAGTAAAAAGCCAAATGGAGGACGACCATTTGGATGATCTCAAGGAGACCTTCGACACTACATGCAAAGAAGCCGACGACCCTATTAGAACTGTCAGCTTTGCATGCACGTAAGAAAGTATGAAAATGATGACGCCATAGGCCAACAATTTCACTTCTATACCCGACGGTGTCTACACAAGACGACAAGAAGAGAGAAGGCCGACGGGAACAAGAAGAGGCCAACGAGAATAAAGGGCATAATGGGCCCAGCATGGTCTTGCTTGATCTCCACGAATATCTGTGCAAAGAAATATCTTGTACCCCACAATTAACCCTAATCAAGAGAGTCCCCACAAGAAAAAGATCCCGCAAGATACGTGTATTAATAAGGATCTTCCCTAAAAGGTAAAACCCTCTCCGCCAAGAAACGAATGGCAGCTTTACGCCACTATAAAAACCCTAAAGTCCTTACAAACCAAGATTCACATAATTTACCCCAGCTCTGGTACTCTAGAGTTGTGAAAGTTCTCTAACTTAACTTTCAGAGGGTATTTGGCTAGCAACACACCAGTACTCTCTGTGAGGTCTTCTTTTTCTTTGTTGTGCAGGTCTTGTCTAGAGCACATGAAGACTGTGCGACTTATTGATGATTTTCGGCATCATCATATAATATGATAAACTAGCCGATATCTTGCATGTTGTAGTGCTGGTTAAAGGCCTAGGCTTAGAGCCTGCAATTACAAAAAGGTATTACCTCTTTTATAATAATAATAAAAAGACCCCATAGTAAGATCCTAATTCAAAAGTTTATTGCTAATTTGAGGCAGCTTGACCTCCAAGAGAATTGAAAGAATAAAAAAGGGAAATTAGAGAGAGAAATGTAAACTGTAATATATCATACAACTAATCTAACTAAAAGTATAACGAATTCTAACCGCCTACCAACTCCGCATATCTAACTAGTAATAATTTCAAACACATCATACTACATAATAAAATTTGTGTCATACATGATTTCCTTTGACAATCAATGTCTTAATCTAGCACCCCATGGGAGGGAATACAAAATTTGTTAATTCTTAGATACTAATAATTAATAAATAGATAAAGCTTAAATAGAAAAATATTAGAAACAGAATTTTATTTTGATAATTTTTAACGTAAACATGCACCTCATGGACTTTTTTTTTTTTTTTTTTGGTATCAATTTCTTCAAAACTCTTTTTTTTTTTTTTGGTTACCACCAAATAAAATCACATCCAGGAGCAACTTGGACGTGAATATGTTTAATCATCTTTTTTAATGTCACAATATCATCCATGATGGGGATGTTCTCCAAGCTAGTCAAGCAATGTGTCTGAATCAGCTTCACTCCTTGATTTGATTTTAGAAAAATGATTACCTCCCTGAAACCTTGCTTCCACGCCTCATATAATGCTTCTCTGATTGTGGATAGCAGGTTGTTCTCATCATTGCTGGAATGCCATGAATAACAACCTTTACGAACGGACTGGCCTAAACAATTTTTTATCACAAAGGCACCTCCATTCCAATTAGCTTCGCACGAACACTTTTTTGTATCAACTATAATTATTGCTTGCCAATTCTGATATTGGCATGCAATCTAGTTTCCAACAGTTGTGGTAGTTGTTGAACCAATTTGGATATAGTCATCTAAATCTGTTTTCCATTCTGTAAGGAGGTATCTGGTGCTTGAAATGGCTTGTTGAACATTAGCAGTTTCATTTTCAAACATAACCTTATTTCTATAGGTCCAAATCACCCAAAGAGTGGCACTAATATCTGTAAGAACATTATCTTCCTGTCCATCACTTGCTTTAATTGTATCCCAAGCTATGGTATGTAATTTCCTTACTTCTGCATTGTTTCCCCACCAAAAATCTCTAATGATTCTATCAATTCTATTGCATGTATCTTTTGATAATCTATGGATCGACATAGAATATATTGGCATGGCTTGCATAACCGATTTAATAAGAGTTAGCTTCCCTGCAGATGATAAAAGTTTAACTTTCCAAGTTTGAATTCTACTCTGTAGCTGATTAATGATTTGGTTGCCAATTTCTCTCCTTGTTGTTCCTGGGTCTACTGGGATCCCTAAATATTTCCCAATTTTTGCTGTAATGTTTACTTTTAACTTTCTGGCTAAGTCTTCTTTTGTAGCTTCATTGCAGTTGGGACTAACCACCATGACTGATTTGGTGCCATTTATCTTTTGACCTAACATTTCACAAAAGCTTTGGAGGGTTTGGTTGAGCTTGTCTGTAGTCTAATTGGCAACTTTAAAAAAGATGATAATGTCATTTGCAAACATGAGATGTGAAATAGGAAGCCCTCCTTTATTTATTGCCACTCCCTTTAGCTTGCCTTTAGCTTCTAAATTCTGCAACATGCATGAAAGAATATTTTTGCAGATAATGAATACGTATGATAGTGGGTCACCTTGCCTTATACCACAATTGGGTTTGAATTTTTCTGTGGGAGTTCCATTGACTAGAATGCCGTATGTTACTATGCTGACACATTGCATTACCAATTGAATCCATTGCTGGCTAAAACCCAACTTCTGAAGTGTGGCTTCAATAAAATTCCAATTTAGTCTATCATAAGCTTTGCTCAAATCCAACTCCAGTGCAACAAAATGAACTCTTCCCTTTTTTTCCCTCTTAATTTTGTGGAGTAATTCATGAGTCAAGATGATATTGTCAGTGATCAATCTACCCTTAATAAATGCATTTTGATGAGGAGTGATAAGATCATCACTACTGATTAGTTTTAGTCTATTTGCTAAAACTTGGGCAGCAATTTTGTATGCCACATTGCATAAGCTAATAGGTAAAAACTCTATATTAACTTAAACTTCAACAAATTTAGGGCATTTGATTAATTGTTAAAAAACTAATATTGACAATTATTACGTTTTGGTGTTTATCCAAAGAAAAAAAAATGAAGAGAAAAAATAGTTTGATATGTCTAATAAGTTTGCATGTTTAGTTAATTAGTATGAAGAACTTGACAAGAACAAATAAATTATTCTATCTAAAAAGTTACTGAAATTTGGTGAAATCACTTGGTACAACCATCGTTTGTATGACTTTACTGCAATTCGGTGAAGCCACCTGGCGCAACTAAAGTTTCTAAACCCAACTTTATTAGACTCATTTAGTAATAATTTTTTTTTTCTATAATTTGTTATGGTTAGGGGTGGCAAAGTAAGCCCAAACCCATTTGCCCAGCCAAACCCACCCAATTATTAGTTGGGTTAAATGGGCATCAACCCAATTAGACCCAGCGATTATTGAGTTTTAACTAAAAACCCATTGAATCCCATTTAACCCAAAAACAATATATATCCAAATTCAACCCAGCCCTCCCCATAAATTTAAAAAAAAAAAAAAAAAACAACCCTCAGACATTTCAGTGTTTTACGAGGGTTTTCATTTTCAAATTCAAAAGCAAAACTTTTCTTTTCCCAAACTTTTTTCTAGGAAACCAAACACATCTTTACCATAAAGAAAAATTGGAAAAAAAAAATTATAACTGATGACATACATAGAATCATTTCTCTTATATCTAAACACTGGAAAAATAAAAATAGAAATAAAAGTGACGCATTTGATTCAAAAGCGAAACATTCTTGGAAAATCAAAGACTTTCTATGGAATTATTTTCTATAGAAACAAACAAATTTTGTGGAGAGAAAGAACTAAGAATTTCTGTAAAAACCTTTCCAACTTTTAGTCAACCATACAGATCCAATTTCGCCTCAACTAATTCCACGCAAAATCCATAGTTACAAAAAAGAAATCAACCCAAAACCGGGAAAAAAAAAAAAAAAAAAAAAAAAAAACCCAAAGTCGAACCACCTGATCACCGCCGGCCGCATCTCATCCTCTCTCTCTCTCTCTCTCTAAACCCAAATCATTCTCTCTCTCTCTCTCTCAAGTCTCAACCCAAATACAAATATTTGATTTTAAGATTTAAAAAATTAATTTAATTAAATTTTAAAAATTTATAAATTCAGAATTTTATTTTTAATTTTCTGACGTGGCTTTTAAAAAAAAATTAAAATGTTGATGTGTCATTTAAAAAATGCAAATTAAAATATTTTGGTCATTTTTGAAGATTTTAGAGTAATTTGGTCATTTTCACTTTGGGGCATTTTGGTAATTTTGATAATTGGGTAATTGGGTGGGTTAGGGTTTCTCCATTATAATTGGTTTGAGTTGGGTTGGGGTTAGAAGTAATTAGGTAAATGGATTTTATATACCTAATCCAATTATACCCATCCCAAACCCACCCATTTGACACCCCTAGTTATGGTCCAAGATGATGTTCTACATAAATTGTTATCTAAATTAGAAGTATTTAATTTAGGCTTGGATATCTCTACCTGAATAAAGTAGTAGTAGATTAATTATTATTGGTATTTGCTTGTGTTCAAGTTCATTCCTATGTTTTAGGATAAGATTAATTCCTATATTTTAGGATTTTTTTTGATGAGATTATCTCATTCTTTTTTTTTTCTTTTTTTTTTTTTGAGATAGAGATTATCTCATTCTTAGCTATCTGTATGTTGAATGCATACTTGATAATTAAGTAGAAAATTAACCAAAAATTTCTATTTCCCCCTGAAGTTTAGGAAATTGGTTATTTTTAATTGACTAACTATCCTTGCCTCTTACCTTCATTAATTTGTCCAGGTTCAAACCATTAATTGAATGTAGAAGATAGTTAGAATTGATCCAGCAATTCTACTTTTTCAGTCAAAAGAATTGGTCAAGCCAAAGATTTCTTAAAAAGAAAAAAATAAATAAATACTAAAAGAATTGGTCAACAAGCCCAGCTAAAATTGGAATTTGGTTTGTATTTAAATTCTTTGCCGCAAACACAAATCTAAACTTTAACGCACATAAGAATTCAGAAATCCAAATCTGCCTTGGAGTTGAAGATCAGTTTTTTTAACCTTCATCGAACCACTGATGTGTCAACCACTGTTGTCCCAGAGTGTCCCTGACGAACTCGTCTATGACATCCTAACTCGGCTACCGGTAAAATCCTTAATCCGATTCAGCTGTGTATGCAAATCATGGAACTCCACTATCACCAGCCTCAATTTCATCAAAGCTCACCTAGACAGAGCTAAATCATTATCCAACAACAATAATAACAATGGCTATCTGTTATATAAATCACAAGTAGAGAATCACTCACAGTTTGCGACGGTTTACAATAGCGACCGCACATTGACCCCGATTGCTGGATTTCAAAACCCATTTCCCGAGGGTTGGATAGTTGGCTTCTGTAACGGCTTGTTCTGCATGCCTAATAAATATAATCACGTAGTATATTTGTGGAACCCAAGCATTAGAAAGTTCAGAAGGCTTCTACCTAGTTACTTCACTGATCCTTTTCATACAGAAGCTTTTGGACTTGCGTATCATTATCAAAACAATGACTACAAGATTCTAAAACTTATTTATGAATACTCTCCTGGAGAAAAAGTGCCGCCAGCTGAGGCCGAGGTTTACACATTGAGTACAGATTCATGGAGAAGGTTTGTAATATCTGTGGAGTACTCAAGTGGGTCTAGACCCAATGGATCTGTTGATTATATAGAAGATTCGCGCTGTTTGTTTTTTAATGGAGCTCTACACTCTATAGCATGTTCTCAGGACCACAAATTCATTTTGTCTTTTGATGTCAATGATGAGAGATTCCGTGAGATATTGCTGCCTCAAAATTACTTGGATGGATATTTTCGACTTCTTTCTGAAGGTCTCGCTGTGTTCAAGGGATCACTCGCTTTGATTGTTTTTACTGAAGGTCTAGCAGACAAGAGTAAAATATGCCACATATGGGCGATGAAGGAGTTTGGTGCGGTGAAGTCTTGGACTAAAAAAAGTGTATTGATGAAAGATGCTGCACGATTCTTTGACTGCACTGTCAATGGGGAACTTCTGATTTGTAAGTTTCGCCCTTTCCAAAGGCTTTCGTTTGACCCCGAGAGTTTAAAGGAGGAAATTCTTAAAATTCCAAATGCTGGAAGTATGATTTACTCAGCTAATTTTGTGGAGAGCTTAGTTTTACTTGATGGGATAAACATCTCAACTAAATACAGAAATTAGCAAGTTGGAGTTTCTAGCAAGGTAGTCATCTTTTTGAAATTCATATTATGCTGTTAGCAATTTTTGCTTTCTATGTATTTATGAATAAATGAATCTGTCATTATATCTTGTTTTCATTCCGTTTGTTCTAGGCATGAGAAAGTATTGCTTTAATGTAGAAATTTAAATTATTAAGTCGAATAGAATTCCTTTAGGGACTATGGCTATTATTTGTAAACTAAATTTGTATGAAAAATGTTGTGTTGATTCTAGAACATGGAATGTGTTAGGTTCTAAAGGTTTAGGAATTTATGTATTTAGAACTCTAATTTGTAATGTTGGCAAACCATGATCAAAACAATGTTCTTAGTCTTGTTTAGGCTTGCTCAAAGTTGATAAAATATTGTAAAGTTGGAATCGAGTGACTGCAGATGCATTGGGGCATTTCGGCCTGGCTCGATCGATCGAGGAATAGATTCGATCGATCGAAAATCGGCCCAGATGCGTTTTCTGCAGAATTTCCAACTCAGCCCTAACTCTTTAAACGTTTAGGGTTTTATGTTTTTGCCCTAGGTATATAAGGCAAAACCCTAGCCACGTTTTTAAGAGTTGCACAAGTTGTATTGTTGCTCATATATTGCTGTTTTGTGTAAATCTCTTGTGAGATCTAGAGGAGCTTTCCTTTACACAAAACTTAGGGTTTTTAAGATTGAGATTACTTCAACATCTTAATGATCAACTTGGTTGCTGCCTTTGAAGTTTAAAGAATATCAAGCGTGGGTGCTTGTAGTTGATTGAGAAATTCAAAGAAAGAAGGAGTCCGTGGATTCGGAGCTTGCACGTGGTCGTGTCAGTAAGTTCTATTGGTGGGTAGCATTAGGAAGTCAAGCGGGGAGCTTGTAAGTCCTTTTGTAAGAACTTCAATTCTTTCTTAGTGGATTCCGTTTTGCCTTAAGGATCGGTGGGTCAAATCCTCCCCAGGTTTTTCCGTGTGGTTTCCTGGGTGATCATATCGTTGTGTTATTTATTATTCCGCTGCATTATATTTTTGATATGATTATTTGATTGCTTTAACCTAGAATTGCTTAATTTGACTAAGTAACAACTTGGCTAATTAACTAGGCTACGCAATCTGGTTGTTTGTAAGGGGTCTAAAACCGTTCAAGTGGTATTAGAGCAGGTGGCTCTCTTGTTAGAGATTTTTTATCTCTGAGCTGATCCTTGACCCCAGTTGTCATGGAGCATGGACACTCTCTTGTTGTTCCTCCTCACTTTGATGGAAACAACTATGCCTATTGGAAAGTAAGGATGAAAGCATTCCTGAAATCTATTGATGAGAGGGTATGGAACTCCGTTGAATACGGATGGGAGAAGCCCACTACTCCTGTGAGTGAGTGGCAAACTTCTCAGAAAGAAGCAGCTGCATTTAATAGCAAAGTTATGAATGCCATTTTTAATGCTGTTTCTATGGAGGAATTTAAGAGGATCTCAAATGTTGAGGTTGCTCGTACTGCTTGGAAAATCCTCCAAACTGTGCACGAAGGCACAAAAGCAGTCAAGATTAATAAATTGCAACAATTGACTTCTAGATTTGAAAGCATTAGAATGTCTGATGATGAATCTTTTGATGAATTCTATGCTAAATTAAATGATATTGTCAATTCTGCTTTTAATTTGGGTGAAGTCTATGATCAACCTAAAATTGTTAGGAAGATACTTAGATCTTTAATTGAAAACTTTAGACCCAAAGTGACTGCCATAACTGAAAGTAAGGATGTGGACTCCATCCCTGTGAATGAGCTTGTAGGATCTCTTCAATCCTATGAGTTTGACCTACCCAAAACTACCAAATCCAAATCAATGGCTCTTAAGTCTGTTGATGATGTTGAGGCTGGTGGATTTGATGATGAGCTCTCTGCTACAGAGATAGTTTACCTTGCCAAGAACTTTAGAAATTTCCTTAGAAACACTAATAGGAGGGCAAGGAATACCAACACTGTTGAACCTAGAAACTTTAAGAAGAGTGATCCCACTAAGGTGAATAACTTTGAAAAACCTAGAGAAAAAGTAGGTCAATCTTCAAATAATTCTTTGGGTCCTCAGTGTTTTGGTTGTCAAGGGTACGGTCATGTCAAATCTGAATGTCCTACTTTCTTGAGAAATAAGGGTAAAGCTATGGCTGTAACCCTTAGTGATAATGAGGTTTCTGATGATGAGTCCGGTTGTGACGAGGATGGAAACTTCATTGCTTTCACTGCTACTGCTGTAGTCAATGAAAGCATATCTGCTGAGGAGAACCCTTCTAATGGGGAACTCTCTGAAGATGCAGATCTTCAAGAGGCCTATAACAAACTTTGCAAAGTTGCTGCAAAGGATGCTATGAATGTTGAACTTGGCCTAAAGAAAATTGATGCTCTTGAGCTTGAAAAGAAGAATTTGCT
Organism: Quercus glauca; assembly: GCA_023736055.1. Classification (NCBI taxonomy): domain Eukaryota; kingdom Viridiplantae; phylum Streptophyta; class Magnoliopsida; order Fagales; family Fagaceae; genus Quercus; species Quercus glauca. Next base: position 9,663,373 of record CM043321.1, read on the forward strand.
TGTCAAACTGTTTGATGCTAATGATCTTTTGAACAATATTAAATCTGAGAACATGCTTTTGCTTGATAAAGTTAAATCTTTGGAACATGATTTATCTGTTGCTAGATCTGCTAGTGCTAAACTTGATCACATGCTGAATGTTCAAAAGTATCCTTCTGATAAATCTGGGTTAGGATATGTTGAAGCATCTTTGATTCTGGACCACATTCCACGAATTTTGTTCCTTCTTCTTCTTCTTCTGAACCTCTCGTGAGTAAGGTTGTGAGTGAAACCATTAAACCCCCTGTGAGTGAGGTTGTTAAACCTGTAGAAGTTTCACCACCTAAGAAGATTAGGGTACACTTAAGAGAATCTAAACCTAAGGAGCCTACCAAATCTAAGGACAAGATGCATGGTAAACCTGCTTGGGTTTGTCATTATTGTGGTAAGTCTGGACATATCCGTCCTAACTGTTACAAGCTTCAAGCTAATAAGAGAGCAAACAGACCAAAAGTGCCTGTGCCTCAAGCACAAGATCCTATGGCACTAATTGGTGAATTGGTAAAGGCGTTAAACTTTTATTCCAATTCTGGAGTTGGGAATCACTCTAATGTGAATAAGAACTCCAATGGTTGGGGTGCATCTAAAAAGTTTTGGATGCAAAAGACTCGAACTAACTGAGTCTTTCTGGCATGGTTCTTGTGCTTCATTGCTCTATTCTGTTGTGACCATTGTTCTTTGGTTTTTGTGTTTTTTTGTTCTAGGACTTGCATTGCATTACATACATGCATTTCATTCTAGAATTTATTTGTTTTCTCTTTTAATAATATAATAATAAAAAAAAAAAAAGGGAAAAGCAAAATCTATGTTGGACACTATTTTTCTTGATTTTTGAAAACAAGGTTGGTCAATCTTTTTACACATGTCATGTTTTGTGTACCTTGTTTAACTTTGATGAGCTTATTTACTGCACTTGACTAGTTGAAACTTTGTAGTGCATGTTGTGTGGGAAAGATGTGTGTGGTTTTTAATCACTTTGCCTTAATCATGAAGTCACTTGTTCTTTGACTGTCGGATTTGATCCTTTTGAGAAAGGCATAAATAACCATCTCACCACTGTTCACTAGCCAATCATGAACACCTTAGTGCATATCATAAGATTTTGTGCTCGAGAAAGTGTAGCACATGCACAAAAAGAACATAAGGTGTAGCCTCAATTAAATTAAAACTGGTTTGTACTATTAGGCTTAATGCCAATTCACTTAATTCAAACCGGTGTGTACTATTAGGCTGAATGCCATTTCATATAAATAAGAGGCAAAAATGCAAGAAACTTACATGATTGCAAGCTTTTGTTCTAGGAGATGTGGGAGTTATAGGATGTAACTCTTTAGGTGATAGTCTCTTTTAAATTCTATGTGATGAATTGGTTAGACTTTGTGTTTGATTGCTATTCACATATCACCTCACATGTATCTCAAGTTTTTGCTAGTTTCACACACTACACAAGTTACTCTTTGTTAAACACTGTACATGCTAGTGTGTGTGTTTTTGGTCTGACCAACCAAGTTTGAAAATATCTTGAGATTTGTGCACAACATATTTGTTGCTTGAGAAAATTCAAGGGAGGATGATTGAAACTTGTTTTTGAGAAAATTTGGGTTTAAAAATTTTGGGTTTTTGAAAAAGCATTCCATCACATACTCATGCACTTTGATTTCATTGTTCAAATGCTTTGAGGAGGTGTTTTCAAAATTAGGTTTGTGGTTTTCAAAAATGTGTTTTTTCTCAAAAATTTTGTGAGCCTCTGCCCATTTCGATCGATCCAGTGTGATTTTCGATCGATCGAAAAAGTGCTCTAGTTTGTTTCAAAATGACTGGAACATTCGATCGATCGAATGTAATTTTCGATCGATCGAAGATCGTGGAGAAGCTTTTTAAAAAGACTTGTTCTGACTTTTTCAAACACCTTTTTCAAGTCTCTTCTCTCTCTCCGACTTGGCAAGCTCTACTATTCCAATTTTTTGTCGTTTTCCTCCGGATTTTTTGCAAGAAAACTCTTTCCTCAAGCCGGTAAGACTCTTTTGCCCTTCCTTTTGATTTTATTTTCATATTTTCATGCATTTTTCATGCATTTTAAGGGTGATTTTTGGACTTTGCATATATTGGGATTTGGGTTGATTTAAGCTCAATTTTGTGCAATTGATCATTGGGTTTTTGTGGGGACACGTCATAGACATGATCTTAGTGGTTTAATTTGATCAATTTTGGGTTTGATGAAAATTTGAAAATTCTAGGGCTCCTAATTGATCCGATTTGGGGCTTTTTGTGAAATTGAATTTAATTGATGAAATTGGCTTGTGGAATTGATGAAATAAGCTATTATAATCTGTTTTCAACATTATGTAATGATTAATTCATCAATTTGTTGCAAAATTTTTCAAGCGGTTTTCAAATTTTTTAGGGTTTTTGTTAGAAACTCTATGTTCGAGCCAATTTTGTGAAATTAAACTTAATTTGAACTTGTTTACTGCATTTAGTTCATGCATCATAACATTGTTTTTGGTCATGCATCATATAGATTTTTATTCTATTGTTTATTGTGCTAACTTGCAGTCTGCCCTTGGTTGTGTTTTTGTTCTTTTTGGTTTTTCCTTGTGTCTCTATCCTTTCCTTAGCATCATGCCTAGGAAGACTAGAGCCCGTAGAACTATTCCCTCTCCTTCTCCACCCCCACCTTCCTTTGATAGTGAGAGGTTCCCTAGTGAGAAAAACCAAGAGGTTTATGAGACTCTAAACCTTAAGAGAAAAGTTTGGGCTGAGCGTTCTGTCACCCTAGATGAGGTTGATCCTGCCATTAGGGCAAATTTTGAGCGTAGGGGCTGGTTACCACTACTGGATGTTTCTGATCCTCCACCTCCAGTTAACTTGATTAGAGAGTTCTTCTCGAACATCTCTATCCGCGTCTATGATTCCAACACTCTAGTTAAGAGTTAGATACGAGGCGTAGAATATGTCATTACTCCTACAGTAGTGTCAGATGCTCTTGGGGTACCTTTGGTACAGCATCCTGTCTATCCCTATAATGAGTCACCAGAGTTGAGTGATGTCATGTCTTACATCACTGGGTCTTCTATCCAGTGGGGTTCTGATTCTAGGATCACCACCGCTGAGCTTCCTGAGACTATCTATCTCTTCTTTAGGATAGCTTGTCACTCTCTCTGGCCCATTTCTCATCTGCACACCATTCCTCTCGAGAGGTGTGTATTTTTGTATGCTCTAGTGATTGATGCTCCTATTAGTTTTTCTCATCTTTTTCTTCGTTCTTTGAACGAAGTTTATAGGAGTTCATCTACTGCTCACGCTCTTGTTCATCCTATCTTTATTCATAGGATTTTACTTCATCTTGGTTTAGAGGATTTCCCTGCTTCTGAGCCCGTTCATGTGATTGCTCCTATAGGTGTGTCTTTTCTTAGACAGAGGGCCGCTCATCTTCGAGCTGGTTCTAAACACCCTAGGTCTGAGCCATCTAATAGTGCTCCTCCTCCTCCTCCTCCTTCTTCTACAGGTACTGCTGGTGAGGATATTCCTGATCCTGATGTGGCTGCTGCTGCTGCTCCTCCACCTCCTTCGGATGACTTCGATGTTCGTCATACCCTGGAGACTGTCATGACCGTTCAAGCGGCTCATGGTCAGATTTTGGTGGATTTGCTAGATGAGATGCGAGCTCTGCAAGCCAACTTTGCGCGTCTTCATTCACCCTCACCACCTCCTTTTGATGGCGACTTGTGATTGCCCTTTGGCATTCGGTCACAAAAAGGGGGAGTGGAGTTTTGACTTGTAGAGGAGTTTTTGTAGTTAGGGGGAGATTTTTTGTTAGCATGAGATTTTTTTTTTTTTGTTAGTTTATGGAGTTTATTAGATTGTATCTAGGTGCTTCACTCTGTATATCATTTTTTTGGGGATATTCATGTTAGGGGGAGTAACATTGATTGATATATTGATATACATGATTTTTATTTGATTCTTGTTATCTTAGGATTCATTGCTTATTGATTTATATTTATGAGTTGTTCATTGATATATATCTTTATTTTGTGTTGTGTGAATCTTACAAGAATGTTATACCTGTTTATATACTATTTTCTGTCACACATGCGTTTATGTGTTTGTTGAGTATTTCAGGAATATACAGGTTGATTCAACAAAGCTGCTATCTACACTTGCAACCGATGGATAGTAGTTAGGGTTGAATTTAAGTTTATGAGCATTATTTTTGTAAAGGGCTTTTTACTTGTAAACTTTGAGCTTTTAATTTGTGTTTTGTCACGGATTGCCAAAGGGGGAGTTTGTTAGGTTCTAAAGGTTTAGGAATTTATGTATTTAGAACTCTAATTTGTAATGTTGGCAAACCATGATCAAAACAATGTACTTAGTCTTGTTTAGGCTTGCTCAAAGTTGATAAAATATTGTAAAGTTGGAATCGAGTGACTGCAGATGCATTGGGGCATTTCGGCCTGGCTCGATCGATCGAGGAATAGATTCGATCGATCGAAAATCAGCCCAGATGCGTTTTCTGCAGAATTTCCAACTAAGCCCTAACTCTTTAAACGTTTAGGGTTTTATGTTTTTGCCCTAGGTATATAACGCAAAACCCTAGCCACGTTTTTAAGAGTTGCACAAGTTGTATTGTTGCTCATATATTGCTGTTTTGTGTAAATCTCTTGTGAGATCTAGAGGAGCTTTCCTTTACACAAAACTTAGGGTTTTCAAAATTGAGATTACTTCAACATCTTGATGATCAACTTGGTTGCTGCCTTTGAAGCTTAAAGAATATCAAGCGTGGGTGCTTGTAGCTGATTGAGGAATTCAAAGAAAGAAGGAGTCTGTGGATTCGGAGCTTGCACGTGGTCGTGTCAGTAAGTTCTACTGGTGGGTAGCATTAGGAAGTCAAGCGGGGAGCTTGTAAGTCCTTTTGTAAGAACTTCGATTCTTTCTTAGTGGATTCCGTTTTGCCTTGAGGATCGGTGGGTCAAATCCTCCCCAGGTTTTTCTGTGTGGTTTCCTAGGTGATCATATCGTTGTGTTATTTATTATTCCGCTGCATTATATTTTTGATATGATTATTTGATTGCTTTAACCTAGAATTGCTTAATTTGACTAAGTAACAACTTGGCTAATTAACTAGGCTACGCAATCTGGTTGTTTGTAAGGGGTCTAAAACCGTTCAGAATGTCATGGTGAAACATACATGTATTGCCTACATATTCTCATTTTATTAGTCATAACTTAATGAGTACTGGTTTTACAATCAAGTTGAAAAATAAAATTTGTTTTTCCTATTAAATATATATACACGTTCTAATCGATAGGTGTGTAGGCTCATTTTGTGTAACTCTTAGCACTTTTATGAGTTTCAATCTTGGTACCATTATGCCAATCATGACGCCGTATACAACTACTTACCTAAAGAGCTTACTTTTACACAGTGGTCAGTGGGGCAAGTCCAGATTATTTGAATTAGAATAAGAAAACTCAGATGATGGCTAAGTTACAATCTTTTTTTAAAGTCATCCCGAGTTGAACATGGGGAGCTGTCGGGGGATTTTGTCATTCTATACAAATCAAGTTTAGAATGAATTTATTATCTTCATGGTTGTCCTTTCTTTCCCATTCCCTTGTGTTAATATTGCTATGCGCATGCTAGAATGTGACTCAAAGTCATGCACAACTAGATTAGCGTAAGCTCTTTGGCTACAACCTGAATGTTAGGAAGGAAAAAAAAGGACATAAAAGCACGGTTTGTTCAAGAAGAAAAAAAGAAAAATAATACCCTATATAGTTGATAGAGATCCTATTCTTGCTCCCTAAAATTGGTAGCAACTAGTGGATATCCTGCGTGATGCGTAGTGTATTTTGATAAATTTAGTAAAAAATTATTTATGATCTATTGATTTCATGAATACTATTATTGTCTGTCATAATTTAATTAAGAAGTTTTCTAGTAAAACAAAATTGAAACTAAATAAATTGGGGAGAAATTCTTGTGATTCATGCAACCAACAAATGTCAATATATTATGTTCACATTGTCACCTACAAACCTGGTGGTTCTTAGGTGTCTTTCTTGTATGATTTATGTTTTATATATAGATATTATAGTGTTAATTTCTATATTTCTTATGCCACTAAAGTCTCTATCTCCACTATATCAACACCTATAATTTTTACGTCAGCGAAAATAGCTTTTCTTTAGTTTCAGAATTGATATGAAATAAAATTAAGGCCCATTAATATTTTAATTAAACAAAAGTATGAATTCTAAGACCTTAATTATAAAAGGGTGAAAATTGAAAGAGTGATATCTTAATCAATTAGCTATAAAAATTGCTAGAATACAACAACAAAAACAATAATGCCATAGTGACGCAATAATATCATAATTTAACCTCCAAATTTTAATTCAACTAAAAGCAGCCAAACCACCAAATATACTACAAATCCTTACCAAGTATATGCATCATACAGAAAACCCAAAATCTAAATTGGCACATAATATGGAAAAACCATCCTAACCACATTACAATGCTACATTAGTAAAAATAAATACATAAAATCTAAACAAAATATTAAAGAAAAAATTAACATACCTCTCAGAAAGGAAACCAAAGATATTGTGAGAGAAATTATGGAAGTTTGATTTTTAAGTCCAAAAGAAATGGGGATTTATATTTGACAAATGTGGAGACAAATAATCATAATACTCAATATTCATTGAATTTGACTCTTGCAATTCTGCATTGAAGTTAGTCTTATGCATAAAATTGAAAAGTTTTCTTAATTCCTATTTTTCTCATGACTTTTTAGATCCATCCGTATCTATCCAAAGTATTTCAAATAATGAATGTATACAAATTCTTTGAATTTTATTAATGTGTCAAAATAAATGCATATGTTATTACTTAATAGTTTGATATAAATACTAAATTTAGATGAGGAGGAAGCCCAAATGAAAAAAAAAAAAAAAAAAAAAAAATGTCATACAATGCACCATTTGCCAAAATCTTATGGTCTCGCACATGAGATCTCTGCTTTTATATATATTAGTATTAGTATTTAACCCGCGCAATGTGCAGGATCATTTTATGAATTAGAAAACAATCAACTTAAAATAGGGAAGGGGGTGGATGGTTAGTTGTTCAGATAATGATGTTAATATGTAGGTGTTGTTCTAAAAGACAGACATAACTTAGCATCAACACGTGATCTAGAGAAAATGTTAATTGAAATCTCATAAGTTCTAACTAATTGGTTCAAGGTTTTTTTATACCCTCCTTATCAAGGATTAATAAATTAATAAGTCTTAAACTATCGAAATCTTGCAAATGTCCACAAAGTTTTATGGAAGACATGCTCAATCTGTTTGTTGGGAAATGTCCTTAAAAGATATTCCTTCAATAATTTAAAAATATAAATATAAAAAAAGGAAAATGTTGCAATGTTTGGTTGCTAAGAGAATTAATCATAAATTCCATAATTTTGTTGCTAATATGCCAAATTCATGACACATTAGTGTCTAGATTGGCATAGCAATCAAATTGGTTCATTTTTCAAACTTTAAAAATTACTATTACTTGTGAAGCACTACTAATTAATACCAGTTTATGTCCCTTCTTCAACCTAGATTTTTGCCCAAAATATGGAGTTTGGACCATTCATTCAACACACAATTTTCTGCAAGCCACACACACACACACACAAAATATCATATTGTCTCTAACAATACCCACATTTACTATTCCACACCATCCAACCGATTGCTTTCACATGTTAAAAATATGGGGAAAATAGCACTAAGTTGAAAATTCCATATGATCATTGACAGATAGATTTTAAAATGGTCTTTAACCATGATTAGATGTCCATATTTTATTGGTGTAGCAGAATTTTTAAGCATTATTCCATTTTCATAATGACTAATAAAGTATCTATATATAAATCACTTTCTCAATAAAAAGAAGTATCTGCAATCTGCCACATTGGCTACTGCACACACAATCTGTAATTATCTACCATTAAAATAAAAGTTTAGGGTACGTTTGGTACACTGAATGGAGATTACGATATAAATTGTAATCTTTATTACTAGTAATAAAATGTGTTGTAATGTAATAACTAAACCTATTCATTAGTTTGGTTGTGAGTTATAACATTAGAATGAAACTTAACATTTATTTTAGGAAATATCTTACTTATACAATTATATCTCCTTAAAAATTGTTATTTTTAAATTTAAGAGAGATATGTGTTATTTTTTTTATGATTTTTTATTTTTATAATTCTCAGATGTATATGGAAAGTTTGTTTATTTGTAAATATATTAAGTTTTGAAATTATTGCACTTATTAAGGAATAGCTAATACAACATTTTAAAGAGGAATAATTATTCCTCATTTTGAAGAATAGCTATTCATAAGGAATGACTATTCCTTGTAATAAAAACATAACCAAACTAAGGAATAGCTAAACCATAGAAATAATTATTACATTACAGCACCTATTACAGTCTACCAAACATGTCCTTAAAGTAGCTAACCCTAGTAATTATGCAGATAGAGTGGAATATTAACTAAAATCTAAGAGATAATCAACTTTGTATTATAAACATTACACTTTCAGATTTCAAAGTTCTACAATTTCAATCACTCTTCAAAAACAGCAGAATGGGTAGGATGGAAAACAGAAACTGAAAATTAAATTGAATTCTGTGGTTGCTATTTTTCCTTCTTATTCTCTCTGACAGTTGTATTACACATTCTCTTTCTATTTCTTTGCTTCAAATTCAGGTCCCCAAAAAGAAAGTTATTGGAACCCAATCCACCTCTTTTATTGTTCTGTATAACAAAAAAAGTAAACTGCAAGCACATTATGCTATTAAATATGACAGCTGTTTGGGGGCCTTTTTCGATTACCCAGCCACGTGTGGTCCATTAGAGGGATGACCTTACTAAGCCCGAGTTCTTTTTGGGGAGTTGCGTCCGGAACTCAACATTGGGCCATGTGGTCCAACGGCTACCAGCGTATTTTTAAGTCTACAAAATCATTAAGGCCAAAATCTAAGAATCACGATAATGGTTGAGTAAATATGTAATATATGTTTGATATGATAGCCTTGATTAGTTGTAATAACAGTTGAAATAAAGTAGTATGTATTTAAATGTGAAGCAATCATGTAGTCAATGATGTATATTTAGAGATATAGAAGTAGAGTCACTTATCGTTGATGATTTGCAGCCCCAGCTGTATAGCTTCTATGAGTTGATAATATCCCAGTAGAGTGACCCCAGCGGTAGAGAGGCAGTTTGCCATGATAATTTCAAGATTGAGGGAAAAAAATGGGTGCAACTAGAGGGAGAGAGAGTATGTCCAGCTGTGTGTAGGGGCTGGTTAAACTTACCCCTCTTATCATGCACTTAAATGAGTTTCCCCTTTGATAATGCTCTTTTAGTTGTAGTGAAGTTATGAACAGTGTTGCCTTCCATGAGAAGGGCTTTTTTATGGAGTATTTGTGCCTTCTAAGAGAAGGGCTTTATGTTAGAAGTAATTGTGCCTTCTAAGAGAAGGGTTTTGATATGAGATCTTGGTGCCTTCTAGGAGAAGGGCTTTAGTAATAAAAGTTCATGCCTTCCATGAGAAGTGTTTTTAGTATGAGTGTTTGATATCTCTTGAGAAATGTGGAGATGGTAAAAGATATAGATGTGTTGCGAGATGTAGTAATTGTAATATGTGTGACATATGGAAGTATGAGAGATATAGAGGTTAAAAATAGTAAAAATGTGAGATTATAACCGCTAGAGAAGTTGTAGAGTTTTCTTTCCAAGAGGAAAGTTTTTGTAAGAGAAGAGCATGGAGATGTGTTTAGGTATTTGGAGATAGGAGTAGTGAGATAGGTGTATTTTCTAAATATGAAGAGTGAGAGAATGAGTATAAGAGGGGTAATGATGTTGTAGTGTGTTTAACAATGTTGTTGGGATTTGCTGCTGGGATGCATAAGGGCTTGTGAAGGGCATTTATGAGTTAAGGGCTAAAGAGTTTAGTTTCTAACTTGGAAACTAAAAACTTAGAAGTTCAGCACTTCATTAAAAGCTTAGAAAGATAATCAAAAGGAGAAAGAATAGGGAAGCTTGTTGAGAGAGTTCTTCTTCATTGGTGTCCCCCCTTGAGGTGTTGATGAAGGGTCCCTCTTTAGAGCTGAGTTTAAGGGGGTATTTTAGCAAATAATCTCAACCAAAATCTGTACCAAATAGCAATGAATCTTCAGAGAATCCATCTTAAGATTTGGCCAAAAATTGTATGTTTAGCTTTAAGGTATTCTCGCTATTTCGGATAAGAGTTGCTGGGGAAAAAGTAGCAAAAAAGGAAAGTATTTTAGTAAGAGAAAGGTAACTTCAATAGTTGGTTTTGGTTTTAGCCAAATGAGGAAAAATCAGTAATGCTCAGTCTGCTGGGTCAGCTGTCATAGTTGTTCTGAAAAGATTGTCCCAGCTGTCAGGAAAAGCTGTGACAGCTATCATGAAAAAGCTGTCCTAACTGTCAAGAAAAGTTGTGACAGCTGTTTGATTTGGGCAGAAGCCAATGAGGTCAGATGGGTCATTTTAGACTGCTGGAAAGGTCATTCAGCAGTTACTTTATGGATTTGGCTGAAAAATGGTAAGATCTCTTTGAAGGGTATCTTGCTATTTTGGGTATAACAGCTGGTTGCTGGGATTTCAGCATTAAATGGCTGATGATATCACTCCTAGCCAGGTGTCAAGTGCTGAATACACTGCTGGGGTTCAGTTGGAAATGTTTCCTTTTTCGGGTGTTTATGTTTTTGGTACAAGGTTCTATTACAACACATTTCTAACAAGTGATAAAAGGATTGGTTGAAAGTTAAAGAAGCTTTAGAGATTTAGTCAAGGTCTCATTGTGTTGTGACATAATCTTGGTGAGCAAGAAGTGTATTTAATGCTCTGCTCTGGCAGCTAGCAGAGAAATATATGGATAGATTGTGGCAAACAGCAGCTGAGTATCAAAGATATCATGAATATTTTGTATAGAGAGAGAGATAAAAGATAGCCAATCAGGTTAGGCCATGTGTTTGAGTTGGATTTTAGCTGAAAGTAGTAATGTAGTTTATGTAGAATAATATAATGAAGTTTCTAAATTTGTATAGCAATAGCTGGGGATTGAATGAACAGCTATTCTCCCAGTAGTTAGATGGCTAGAGATATTGAGTATTTGCACATGATGAATATTAAGCTTTAGGAAAAGAGCAATGGGAAATTTTATCATCTAAAATACTATGTGATAAGAGACGTTTACCATATGTTACTCGCTACACACGGACTAGTCAAAGTTCAGGAAGTTGGAGAAGACACGCCAAGCAACATGTCTCTTTTATCAACTTTAAACTGCTGGAGCTTTACTGAACATATCTCTTGGCCCTCCAAACCACAACTCCCAAAGTTTTCCCAAAGAGACTTATGAGCTTGGATCATAAGCCAAAGGTGAGATGACATACCTCGGGTTTTGTTGTCATTTTATGTAAATATGGGCTCTTGTTGAAGAAGTTGCTTTCCATGAGTGTAAGAGAGGTAATATGGGTCATGAGCTTTGATTCATTGCTTAAGCCCGATCCATATGTTGATGTTGATGATATCATAGGTTATGATCCCAATTGATGAAAAGGAAATGTGAGCCATGAATCCGCCTCTTGAAGTGAGGATCTCACGGGCCATGTGAGCCCAATCCATGTAGTTGAATGAAATATGAGCTTATTTTGGGCTTTAAATAGATTTACCCAAAAAAATCAATAATATGTTGATGTGGCATAGGTTGCCAATGAAGTAATACCACGTGGGCCGAAAAAATGGTCCTCAACAGCAGCAAATCAACTTCTCAATTTCATAATGACTTCCTTTATTTTAACTCAATAATAAGAAACTTTGGAAGTGTACTATCTTACATAAGTCTAAAGCAAATTTGATAGAAGCCATAATGGATGGATATTCTATAAATCTCCAAAGCAACTATCTTCCAATTTTAAAACATGAGTTCCATTTTGATCATTGAAGAAAATGCAATTCCTTTTATACCTAGTAAACTCTTCAGCCGAAATCGGTAAACAAAAATTATTACCCAAAACAAAAGCTCAATCACTCAAGTTTTTTTCCAACTCCCATTGACCCCACTCTTCATCCAGCTTATACACTTTCAAATCAACCACTTTGGGACCAAAGATAACAAAAAACAGCAGAGTCATTTACATTAGTTCAAGGCGAATTGGGAAACATAACTACATTATTGGCAGATCTGCATTCAATCTGAGTTTATGGTTTGGAACATTAAAAAATCTTATCAGATTAATATGGAATTAAAAAGAGTAGAAGTCAAATGGATGAGAATGATAGTTAGGCTATCCTAACCTGTCAGCTTTATCCAACAATGTTTCTTGAGAACACCTGGTGAATATTATAAATCTGTCTAAATAGAGGTAATTCAAACAATAAATACATAATGGATAGAAAGGAAATGCAGTGGTGAGAAGTTTCAGGAAAAAAAACTACTTGAAGGTAAAAAAAAAAAAGAGTATGCTGACCTTTAATTAATAATGTTGCAGAGCAGAGATGAGGCAGAGCAGTAAATAACATGGCAGACGCAGTAACTTAACAGTACATTTAGGTTACTCTTCTAAAAAATAAAATAAAAAATAAAAAAATTACCAATACAAAGAAATACATAAAGATTCATAGAGTAAGGTAGTATATGCATTTGTTTGTCTTGCTTGTAAGAGTATGTTATTTATAAAATAGATTGAAATACATTAGACTTCAGATTTTTTTCTTCTTTGATGCAATTTTCTTAGTACCTTTTTGACGTTTTTGAAGCATTTGGAGCGGCATTCTTTTATGGCTAGGTCTTCCATCTTCAGTAGTTATAGGAGCAGTTAATTCAAGTCTTTCAACAGTTGTTTCTCCTATTTCTGTTTTTTGACTGGCTATGTACTTGTCCTTCCTTGAGTTTCTTACAATTTCCTCCATTGTGTCCTGCAATAATTTTCATTCTTATGTATCAGTTAGATATGTATAGTAAGTTATGCGTAGACTAATGTTTAAATCATATAGTAAGCAAAGTGAAGTAAGTATGCTTCAATTACCTAATGTTCTTCAACTTTACGTGAGTCATTTTGCTTATGTGAAATTTCCGTCTCCAAAATCTTTGAAACCGTGTAATTTTCTTTTCCATACTTCAAATTATATTCATCAAGATGCAGTTGGAACAAATATTCATTGCCAATTATTTTTTGAATCTTTTTTGGTAAAATATTCTCTTCTAATTTCAAAATCTGTATGAACAAAGTATCATACAATTAGCAAAATATGTATACATACATGCATCATGTCTTGTGCAAAATATGTATACTTCAATTTTTAGATAATAAAGATATAGAGCTAATATTTATATATGAAATTACCTCTTCTTGCATCTTTGCAAGTTCTTTTGCAATTTTAGATATAATTTTCTTAGCTCCTTTGTCAAACAATATGAATGTGGTTGAACCGGTCTCATCTTGTACTTGGACTTGTATTCTATAGCTATTTTAGCTACAAATTTGTTAGTAGAATATTATATATATTTTGTGTGTGTTTGTGAATTTACAAATCATTTTTTCTTTCATTAACTTCGAACTGCAAACTTTGACTCATTTTTACAACGTTCACACCATAGAACTCCTTTGACTTGTTTCACTTTCGTCTTGCATATAAGACATGCAACATAATACCATCCATATTTGCTGTTGATATTAATGATTTTGGCATTGCATGTTACCAGTAAGTCCTATAATACAAAGTTTAGTTAGTTTATAAAATTATACCTTATTATAAAACTCATAAACAATTACCAATTACAATAAATTCATAATATAAGAGTATAGTCGATTCCTTTTTCTCTAAGTTCCATTCCAAGTCCTTCATTTCAGCAACTGTTTTTTTTATTATGTAAGGCAAGTTCTCCATCTTGTACTTTAGGTAGTCCCTTTGGCAGTATTTCTTTTACGTGTATGTCCATTGTGGTGTTCAATCTATGCATCAACATTAACATTATTTTATATTTTTTTTTTCTGAATATTCAATTTTTTAGCATAGTCATACAAATCATAAAAAAGGAATAGATATAAACAATGTTATATATCTAAACAAACTGAAATAAACATGTCTTCTTAAAAATACCTACTGGTCTCTTTTTTTTTTTTTTAACTTCTATAGCATCTGTTTTATACAATTTTATGTTATCTATCATTTAAGAAGTATCACAAAGTAGGTACACACTCAAAAAGAAAAAGTGTAATAGTAGTTACTTGTTTCTAATTTCTGCAACTTTTGGAATGCCTAAATTGACATACAGCTTTGTTGCAAAAGTGGATGACAGTTGATAGTCACCTACAAAAAAGTTGTAAAAATTTATAAGCATTATTGAGACATAAATGTTATGTATTTGATAAACGATTCAATCAATTGTTACCTCTAAAAGTTTTCACAATAGTTGAAGTGACTATTACAATGAATGACCCTCTATTTGTTTTGTAGAAATCATCATCTATTTGTTGTGCAGTATTTCCCCACAAAGTTGTTTGAACTGATTTGTTCCTGAAGTTGTTTATATGTAAGTTTGAGTTATTAGATAAGAGTTAGTATTAAGTTATGAATTGCATTATTTTTTAGCTCTGTAAAAGTATATGCTTGACTTGTAAAACAATTAAAATTACCAGTCAAGTTAGTAGTGTCATAGCAACGGGAAGCTATTGTTCCATAATCAGCAAATTCAAATTGGGATTGAGGTATTGAATGATCAAATCCATTGAATTTTGAGACTGAAGTTGTTGAATTGAAAAGTATTTTGAGTTTGTTATGTACTGGACGTAGTTCCCTTTATTTTCTTCAACTAAGAAATTTATAATTGTTTATATGCTCCCTTCATTTAGTTGTGGACGATAACTTTGAGCAAGATTCTTTCTGATGCTTGCATATATCAATGTTCCCTACGAACATTTCAAATGAATTATCCCTTAATCAATAGGAGCAGTACATAACAACCAATTTACATTGACTGGCTACAAGTTTTAATAAAATAATATTAGTAAAATTTATTCTAAAAGGAAATCAATTATGAATTTACCTCTTTGTCAACCAATATCATATCGAAGCTGATCAAATCATGGTTGTTTGCTATATTAATTGCATCCCACATTCGTAAAACTCTAATTTTCACTTTTGAGTTATCTTTGTCCCTTGATATCTACTTCAAAGTTGTGTACTCCATATTCATTTGAATTTGTATTATCTGCACAATTTAAACATCAGTAAAATTTATATATAATTATGGAGTAAAATCTATCATTTGCAACATAAGTGACAATCTAACTTATATTATTAACAGCTTCAAAATAATGAACATTATGTATTACGTCTGCATAGACCATTCAATATTTCTTTATGTACAATATTAATATGGCATGTTCAACAATAAAAACAATGTTAACATTCTGTGACCATCTATTTGGCCACTAGAAAAAAGGGGAATAAATTATTTGGGACATAATAAGAATACATGTCAATTTAATCCAAAATAAAGTTTTAATTGAATCAAAATAAAGATGACATAAACAGAAAAAAAAAATTAGGCTATTTCAATGTTTCAATTTGATTTACCTAATAAAAATCTATAAAACAAAAACAATATTTAATCAATACAACAATCGAACAAAAAGATCTCAAGAAATTGAAAAAATAAATGGAAAATTAGAGAAAAAGGTAGCCAAACCTAATACTTATTGAGTAATTCCACAAAACAGAATTTAATATGCAGTAAATAATTCTAGGGAAACCATAATTTTAGTTTAAGGAAAACCATCAACAAATTTGTACTCTTCTGTATTTGAGAAAACATAAAGACAATCGGAAAAGAAAATTGAAAACCTAACAAAAATCTCATAAATGAAAAAAATAAAAATAAAAAGAAAAAAAGAAAAAAGAGGAAAAAATTAGAACTCATATGTTTTTCAATAGAGATAAAAGAAGAACCCTAGAAAATTAAATTCAATAGAGGGAAAATGATCTGTGGGCAGTTATAGACAATTGGGAACGGTAATTGAATAGAAAAAAGCATGCTCACCTTCTAAATAGTCTGTTGTTACAGATAAGGCTCTTTTTTTTTTTTTCTTTTTTTTTTTTTTGCATTCGCGTTCTTTCCTGGAAGCTTCACAGGATAATAAATAATAATAATAATAATAATAATAATGACCATGGGTGATTCATCAACTTTGGGTTTGATCAATTTATCCCGACAGGCCCAATTATGGTTCTCATCCAAGGCTTACTTTACTTTAGTAAGAGAAATTGTATCATACAATCAATGACATTTTTTTTCCCATGAGTGAGGCTGGGCTTGGGATTGGCTTTTATTGTATATGATTTTTCCACATAACTCCATAGGTCTCATGGTTATTAGATGAAATGGATTGGGCTTTTTTAGCTTAAGGTATGGGCCTACCCAAATGGGAAATTGGGAATTGTTATAAACCCATAATAAGAATTTATTTGGAACTTTAATTCTGAGATTTATGTGTATTTTACAATTGTCTGATTTGGGAATATGCAATGGCCTTATTGAATTTAATTTTTTTTTTAATCTTTAAATGTCATCCAAACTTCTTCTCAAAAAAAAAAAAAAAAAAAAAAAATCCAAACTGACAAAAGAAATTCCTAAAACCTATCTTTCCACAACTGGCTTTTAACTTCTACCTTAATGTATTAGAAATTAAAAATTTTAAAATAGTTAAAAAGCTTAAAGTTGAAAGTTAAAAGCTATTCCAAATGGTTATCATGGTAGATAAAAATTTGGCTTGCCAAGTAATATAATTCTTGATTAAAACTCTTATTTTTTTATATTATGACAGCATTATACCCTCCTTATCAAGGGTTAATAAATTAATAAGTCTTAAACTATCGAAATCTCGCAAATGTCCAGAAAGAAATTGGTTTTACGGAAGATATGATCAATCTATTTGTTGGGAAAGGTCCTTAAAAGATATTCCTTCAATAATTTAAAATTATAAATATAAAAAAAGGAAAAGGTTGCAATGGCAATCAAATTGGTTCATTTTGCAAACTTTAAAGATTACTATTATTGATGAAGCACTACTAATTAATACCATGTTTATTTCCCTTCTTCAACTTGGATATTTGCCCAAAATATGGAGTTTGGACCATTCATTCAACACACTATTATTTTAATCTTTTGAACCTGTGTGGGAAACTACAAAGTTGAAGTGCATGTAGAAGCATGAACACAATTTTCCGCAAGCATTTTTAGCAAAGTTATAAGCATTATTTCATTTTCATAATGACTAATAAAGTATCTATATATAAGTCACTTTCTCAATAAAAAGAAGTATCTGTAATAGCAATCACATTCATTGTTTTATTAATGAAAATCCACCCACCAGCAACCATAAAGTTACAACAACAAAATACATTCTCTGCAATTATTTGCCATTAAAATAAAAGTTTAAAGTAGCTAACCCTGGTAATTATGCAGATAGAGTGGAATATTAACTAAAATCTAAGATATAATCAACTTTGTATAAAAAAAACATTACACTTTCAGATTGTAAAGTTTTACAATTTCAACCACTCTTCAAAAACAGCAGAACAGGTAGGATGGAAAACAAAAATTGAAAATTAAATTGAATTCTATAATTGCTATTTTTCCTTATGATCTTAGCATGCTAGCTGCTGCTTCATTTCGAATAGTGATAACGCTTTCTCTTTCTTAGCGCTCTACCCCCCCCCCTTTGAATAGTAAGTGGAACTCTAGTTGCACTGGTTCAAATCCAATAATAGGTAAAATCGGATGAAACCCCTAGTTTTGGTAGCATGACAGCAAGTACAAACTGGCTGCAAGGAGTCAACTGAATGACCAAAGCATTGGTAAGTCCTTTGTCGTACTGGGGATCCCTAAGCAAAGAATACCCACTGCACCACAACCATACACACCCCACAAAATTTAGTTCAGAATTCAGAAAGTTACACGTCAGAGATCAATAGATCCCTCGTCACCCATGTATCAATAGAGTTAAGAGCTCTTGCACTTATATACACAATATTCTGTAAATAACTTCCTTAAAATACTAATGGATGAAATCATGAAACTCCATTAACTCATTTTATAACCCACTGGTAGATACTTTTTAAGTAGAAAATCAATCAGACATATAGATCTTGATAGCATATTTCACTATCATAATTACAAAATCAAACGGTACCAAAATATTTTGACCAACCAATCCAAAGAAATAAAAAATGCAATACAAATTCTATTAGGTTCAAACAGTAATATAATAATTGGTAAGAAGTAAATCACAGCCACAACAGCTGAGCCAAACACTTTATCATTTCTCTCTTTTACACTAAGATTTTCTCAAAATTAGTATTCTTCTTCTTACTACTAAATTTGAGATCTCTTACTAAATCTAAGATCTTCTAAATAATCCATTCAAGCATTGTATTAGGACACATTGCACACACCTATGCACTTATTATCTTTTTCATAAAATTCTTACTACTGTAAAAAGACTGAAACTCAAAAAAAAATGTACATCATGACATTCTTGAACGTCATGAAATGCTAAACCAGCACATTCATATACAATTGACATACCAAGTCTAGATGACTTGCAAATATTATTCCTTGAAAATGGTGATTCAAGTGATTAAGGTGGTAGCAATGAACAGAAAATATTATGTAACAACATTGACTAATGTTAACACATAGATTTAAGAAATAAAAAAGAATTCTAACATGAGTTAGAATAAAGAATTCCAGCATTATTATCTATGTGCTGAATAAAGTAAAAGGTCTTGTTAAGAAAGTGATCTTATTTGACAGCTGCGCATTGCTAACATCAGGAAATGGAATATAAAATTCTCTATTTTTTTTGTGAATGCTGTTTCAGATGGTCAACTTAAAGTAATGTAAATAATACATTAGGCTTTATTGATGAATATTTTTTGGAAAATAAACTCTAAAGACACCATATTAGTAAAAATTATTGTAAAAGAACATCAATTATGAATATACCTCTTTATCAACCAATATCATATCAAGACTGATAAGCTCATGGTCATTTGCTATATTAACTGCATCCCACATTCATAAAACTCTAACTTTCACTTTCAAGTTGTCTTTATCCTTCGATATCTGCTTCAAAGTTGTATACTCCATATTCATATGAATCTGTAATATTTGAACAATTTAAACATCAGTAAAATTTTAATATTTATGGAGTAAAATCTACGGTTTGCGACATAAGTGACATTCTAACTTACATTATCAACAACTTCAAAATAATTTTAATAAATAATATGTATTACCTGTATGTAGATCATTGAATATTTCTTTATATACAATATTTTTTGTATGAAAGTGATCATCATTATCATTTTCTGCAATAAGTACTCTAAGGCCATTTCTGCTTGTAACTCTGGAGATGGCAACATATAACTGTCCATGACTGAAAATTGGTTTGTCTAAATAAAGTCCAACACATTTCAATGATTGACCCTGGCTCTTATTAATTGTCATAGCAAAGCAAACTAATACTGGAAACTATATTCTCTTTAGTACAAAAGGCCATTTAGATTCAAAAGGGTAAGAACTATTCTTGGAATAAATACTTTATCTCCAACATGAGATCCTAATATTATTTGAGCTTCCAAAACCCATTTTGAGAAATGAGTGACTAAAAGTCTGGTACCATTACAAAGTCTAGCGCTTTGGTTTAAATTTTGAAGTAGCATTATTGGCAATCCTACTTTCAACTTGAGTTTATGGTTTGGAATACCAGGGAACTTCAATGAATTGAGAAGCTTTGTTGGATACATGACATCTTGATCTAGAATGTTGGTTAAAGCTTTACATATTGAATCTGCACTAAGATGTATTTCTTCATCAACATTAATAAGGTCAATCATGTAATCATTTATGTCTTCAACAACTTCATTTGTTGGAGCTAAAATTGCCCTTTCTTCTAAATACTTTGAATCATTGAATTTAGTATGGAAGTCAGGGTAAGTAGCATTCATGATATCATTGAAAGGATGACTACCATGTTGAATTAGTAAGTCATGTGGCATTTCAATCAATGCTTCGCTTTCACTATTATTAAGTTCACCATCACCAATTTTCAAAATCCATTCAAAAAATTCTCTTGCAGCAATATCACCTAGATTTTGTGTCAGCCTCATATTTTTGGTCAAAATGAAAACTCTACAATTGTTCCATAATGAAGACTTGTTAATTGATGCTTCAACTATTTGTTCTCTTCGTCCTTTAGCTATGACCGGTAATATTTGTCTAAAATCACCACCAAGAACAACTGTTTTTCCTTCAAAAGGTTTGTCTACACTATTGCAGGCGGTAAAACATAAAATATCTCTTAGTGAACGATCAACAGCTTCAAAACAGTTTTAGTGTGTCTTAGGAGCTTTATCCCAAATTATAAGACTTGCTTTTGTCATAAGTTTTGCAATTTGTGAACCTTGTTTAAATCCGCAAGTTGAATTGTTTGTTACAATTATTGGCATTTGAAATCTTGAATGAGCCGTTCTTGCTCTTGGCAACAATAATGCAGCAATTCCAGATGATGCAATTGCAATGACAATCTTTCTTTCTGAACGCAATTGGGATATAATGGTTTTTCAAAGATAAGTCTTCCCAGTTCCTTTATATCCATATACAAATAAGAAGTCTCCTTTATTTCTCAAAATAGAATCAATTATTGCATCATATATATTCCTTTGATCAGAATTAAGACCATTAAAAAGTTCAATATGTTCCACTGCCAAAGAATCTCTATCATAATCCAATTCTTCTTGTAATATTCTATTGTTACATTGTCTTAGAAGCAATGTGTTTGGATATGGTATTGTTTCAAATTCTTGCAAAGACCTTCCACTTATTCTCAGAATTTGTTCTATATCACTAAGTGCGTAATTTTGCAATTGGAAGTCATCAAGATGTAGATTGTCAAAGCGTAAAACTGCTCTCTGACGATGAAGAATGTCCTTGGATAATAACCACCAATTCGAAATCCATAATTATAGGGGTCAGAAACTTCACAAAAAATCAGCATTATGACGAAAAGCTCACGAAGTCGTTTTTCTGAAGCCCAATTTGACGCATAATTTAAAGCTTCATGCTACTCTTTATCATCATCAAGCACATAACATGCTGATCTAAAATCTAAATATACTACATTATTTATAGTTCTTATTTCTTTAAAGGATCGAGCTCCTTTAACAACATTTAATAACATCCGTAAATAAAAACGCTCTCCACTTGTAGGATGAGCATAGAATATACGCCCTATACATCTTCTAGACTTCCTCAATCTCCATTCCTTGTCTCTTTTATGCCAAACCCATTTTGTTGGAAACTCAGTATAAGTCAATTCCCTTGCTTCTTCATACAATTCATTTGCTTTCATCCACTCTGTAAATTTACTTTTTTTTTTTATATCTAGTCTATAAATAACATTATCTAAATAATTAGTATCTTTAAAAACATCTGGCTGTTGATTTTTGATGTGGAAACTAAGTCTTTGAACAGCAAGTTGTCGATAGTGGAATTCAAACTCAAATATCCTCCAGCATGCCTCTATGGTAGACACATATCTACAATTTAAGTATTCCTTAACTTCATCCATGCCTGTCATATTTTGCATTCCAGTAGAAGCATCAACATGTAAATTTTCTTCAAGAATCAAAGTTGAATGATTAGGTCCCTTCGTAATATACTTGAATAAGTATTTGATAGAACTTGAACAATTACACCACTTGACATTTATGTGAGCTTGAAATTTCACCAATAAGTCAATATTGTGAGGAACTATTTATTGATTATCGAGTTTAACTCCATTTCTTTCAACATATATTCCATTATTCCTTCTTCTATATATTGGGAAACCATCATTATCAACAGTGGTTTGAGAACAAAATATCTTAGGAAAGTTCTTCACACATTTGTTTTCAATCATACAACTTGCCCTTGAATTTATAGATCCACAAGGACCATGGACCATGTATTATTTGACAGCATCATAAGCTAGTGGTTCCTTATTCAAATTTGGAATTTATGCTGAGATTATCTTGTCGATTTCTACTGCTGTAGGATGTTTGTCATCATTATGTAAAAAAAGCAATATGTGTGCATGAGGTAGGCCTCTCTTTTTATTTTCAACGGTGTAGACAACTGGTACCAAAATAGCAAGTTAATTATATTAATATAAAGTAATTATGAACACCATAAGGAATAAGGAATCATTCTTCCAAAGTGTACCTGCAATCACTCTTCCAAAGTGTCGACCAAGCTTTAAATCGTTAATAAGTTGATCAAGTTTTATCTTAAATACTCTTGCAACCACATCAGGTCGGTCTTCGATTTCCTGCCCAAGTTCCTAGATAGGAAAAACTCAGTTTCCAACCATTTTGTGTTGCATGTGAAGGTAATAAACAGATCTGGGTAGCCAGTCCATCTACAGATCGCCATTGCATCTTGGTAATTTTCGATCATATACCTTGGACTTCCTATGAAACTTGAAGGTAAAACAAATTTTTTTCCAACAGATGTGGTATCACCTCTCATAACCGCATCCTTCAATCCATTATACAGTTCAATCCTCAACTTTTCTTGATTATTTTTCACCCACATAAGTCTTATTGCCTCAATACATGTATGGGCATCTACATCAAATTGTTGAAATAATCGACCACCAGATATCAATGTATGTCCCTCACCATCCTGCTCTTGCAATCTAAATGCATAATACTCTCTCATAGTAACGAAGTCATTTGCGCTAGATCTGATCTCATCTATATTTTTGTACAAAATGCCAAGCCTAAAGCTATCCTCACCATATAAAAATATAAGAGGATATTGCAATGCCTTGTATGATGGATGCAACTCATTGATCCTATGTAACCCTCCTTCTTTTGATTCCACAATAATATCACGATATGCATTATCAACACCAATATCACCAACAATGATTGCAGCAATTTTAGAACATGTAGGAAGATTGTACTCTTTTCCATCTGTAGTTCGTGAGCCGGTAAGACGTAATCTTAAACGATGAATATCACGTTCTTTGAAATGATCTCTAGACATACGAAATATCTTCACCAAATTGTTTGACTCATCAAACATTTGGACCAATGCATCAACGATAGATGGATCAAGGTCTTTATTAACTGGACTGCTACTAAAGGCATTCATTCTATGTTGGACTTCATTTTTAGTATCATAGAAATATATTTGTGATTGTGGGTCCTCACCATTATTAGGAAGAAGTGTTCCAATCCTATGATGGGTTTGACCATTAAGGCTGAAAATGTAAGGGCCTCTACCATCGTTAACTCCATTATCCACTCTGAATGTTTTAGATCGTTGTCCACCAAGAGGATCTAACAACTCATTAAGAAGAGGAGGTGTTTTTTTAAGCAAAGGCAACTTCACCTTACCCTCCATACCGCACAAAGTAAAATTTGGAAATCTAGGCCTTTTAGATTTTACACTTCTTTCTTCATACCATAACACCGCACCACAATGGTTACGTACATAAGAAGGTGGACCAAAATTCCAAGGTTCAATAACATTACCAGGTGAATGTAATGAACAGTTTTCATGATTGACTACCATATTGTCTCTCCTTTTTTTTTTCTTTTTTTTTTCAGCAATGACTATTTTTCTGTATTTTCTAGCTTCAGCAACTTTATTTTGTAAAGTATTTTGTCTTTCATACTGTTTTCTTTTGGATCGCTTTTCAATCATTATCATCTGTCTTTTCTGTCATGCTAATCTTGCATTTTCCATTTGTTTTAAAATTAGCATATATTTTAAAAGTGAAAGAGTACATATTTAATAATCTTCTCAAAGTTACTTTTGTTCAAATATTTTTTAATCAAACATCAACAAATGATAAAGAGATACAAATCTAAATAAAAGCAACAATGGGGAAGTTAGGTTGCACTGACCTCTTAATTTAATTTAGCAGTTCTTCTTGAATAATAAAAAAGGGTCTTAAAAGCCAAAGCAGAGATGATAAACCTACAATAGGATGTGAGAATGTAAATGCCATTGAAAACACAAAACATGGCAGATTTATTTGAAGTAGACAACAAAAAAACTATCAGTTTACTAAAATAATTGAAAATATAGTAATTAATACTAAGAATGTGACATACACAATTAAAACAAATGAATAAACAAAATAAGCAAAGCTAACAACAACAACAATAACATATTTAAAAACACTGCCAATAAACTGAACCTAATAGCCTGAGCAGTACAAAAAATAATAGATACCAAGTCTAATAGAACAATTTTGAAATAAATATCAAGAAGGAAAAAAAAAATGTAAGCATTCCAGTAAATCAAAACAATAAATCAAAAGAGAAACTGTTTTAAATCATGAAATTTGGTGTAACGATAGAATTAATTCAGGTGTATTATCTGAAACTTGAGATCTGAATTAAAATTTTCAAATTTTAATGCTAAGATAAGAAGCTAGTATGGGGCAATTCTTCTGGATTACGTCATAAACAACCATCCAAACTCACAAAATGTTCATCCAACAGGTACAAAGTATTAGTCATGATAGAAGATGATAGAATTGCAATGACAATACCAACTTCAATTCCATTTGAAGATGGTTTTCTAGCACGTATAGTGAAATACTTCAATTTAAATTATTTCATCAAAACATAAACAAAATTGTATCTTAATTATATGATTTTGAAATTATGTAGATACAAATAAAACTGAAGCACCACTTCAAAAACCAAAAAAATCTTTTTAATTCCTCAAAGCTTTTCTAATCAATCTAATGAATCACAAAGTCAAGCAAAAAACAGTAGTTAGCATCTTGCTATATTTTAATAATTTTTGTCACACTTTTAATAGTAATTGAAAGCCTATAAATGCGTACTTTTGGATTAGCACATCAACCAAAAAGGCTTTGCTTCTACACCAACAAAGAGAATGCCTTTATTGCAAAAGAAGTGTAGGACTGTTTTTGCAAAACACTAATTACAAATGCAGGTATTAATTATACAAAAAGGTTTTAAGAAATAAAATTTATAACAATTTTTCTTTTTCTCATTCACATGCTCATCTTTGGATTTCTCTTATAAAAAATGTAAATGCAGTATTTTTATTATTATTCTGTTCTTTAAAGAAAGTGCAGTTAAATAGTTCAAAAAAATATTAAAGGTTATTTAAAAGGTGATGTTTTCAGTTGTTATTCTATTTGAAAATTCGTTTGAGGAAATTATTTTTCAAAAATAGAATTACAATGAGAATTTAAACATCCTAGAAAATAATTTCGAATTTACTCTACAATTTGAAATCATTTCAAAAACAGCATACAAAATATCATAAAACTAATCAAAAATAGATAAAAATTGAATAGAACATTGATACAATTAGTCATATACAATAGAAAATTTTAAGAACACGGGTAACACAATTATTTATTCCTATAATTTTAATCCAATTTGAGATCAAAACATACATAAAAGGAAATAACAATAAGACATAAAGAAACAATAATTGTAGCAGTGACAAATTAACAATCAAAATCAAATTAAAAATATCAAACTTCTTCAATCTCCCTCTCGATCTCTAATGGAAGGAGAACTTTGTTTTTCTTTCCTCTAAATGGTATTTTTAAAAATAGTTTATGAGAAAAAATGTAAAAAGGGAAGACTGAAATAAAGCATAACACTAATCTACCATATGCTTCTACCAGTTTTATAGTAATATTCCCCCATGTAAAATCATTTCTATTTGCTTCAAAGTATTGATGATGTCTCACCTATAATTTCCCATGTAAATGGCCATCCATGATAGTGATGATTCCAATTTTCTTAAAGTTCATACTAATCAAATAACCTGTAGCTAAGCAAACTGCCTATTTGGCTAATCTCACCTCATGTATTGATAGCCACAATTGTCCTACACTAATTCAATCAAGTCTAAAATAAAAATCATACAAATTTTAAAGGGAAGAAATCTAATATTAAGTAAATCAATTTCAAGTAATATCAATTAGTCATTAGATTTCTTTGTATGAAATTCAGGAAGCATGAAGTAATTCTACTTTAAAAAGAAAAAAGAAAAAAAAGAATAGCCATTAAGGCATATTGCAGGAGCAGAGTTTAAATTGATAAGCATTATGTAGTAATGCAACTCATATCCTAACAGCCCACTCAACCAAACTTTAAATCAAATAAAAATTAAATCAAGCCCCAAAGAAAGCAATGGAGAAATAGAGACATAAAAAAAAAAATTATAGATTCAAAAAAGTAAACAGACATTGGAAGTTGTCTTCTTTTTAGTACAAAATGCCATTTAGACTCAGAAGGGGATAAAAGAAAATATTTGACTAAAGAAATTTGGAACAGAAAGTTGAGGAAAATAAATGTAAAGAAGTAGGACATAGGCTACACTGCATATTTAAATTTTTTTAAAGAAGATAAAAATGAGACCAAATAACTTAGGAACCGAAAAATAGGATCAAGTTAATTACACACATACTAAAGTTTATAACAATAACAGAACTGTCAATAGTATACTACGATTAGAATCCCTAAATATAATAATAATTAAAAAAAAAACAGTTGAAGAAGCAGATTAAAGAACCAAACAGATATGAAGAATGCAATTGCAAGAAAATACTCCCTTCACATAAACCATGCATGTCACTTAAAGAATATGTCTCATAAATATGGTCATTAACAAACTCTTCATGGAAAACAAAAAATGACCTTGAGCAAAAATTCAAAATTCCACAATTTCACTCCCCCTTACAAATAACAGAACATGTATGAGAGAAAACAAAAAACCCAAAAATTATAATGTAATTAACCATTAAAATTTAGGTAGGATTCGAAATTCTAGAAACTGTATTACAAAAAGTTACTATTGTGAAACCTACAGTTGGTACACTCCTCCATGGATCTCAATAAAAAAATACATTTGAGCAATTCATTGAGTTGTAAAGCTAAATTTTCAATAAAAACTCGAAAACTAACACCAAAGGGTGGGTGCACGCACTTATGATAAATTTTGTGAATTATAAAAATCAACAGCTACTGCACATAAAACACTTTATGCTAGGGACCACAAACTAAATATACAAAATTGGCTTGAAATTGTAATAGCAATTATACAACCCTCACTATTACAAAGTAAAATGTCTCAAAAATCAACCTACACAAACACAAATAAGTGAAATTGATTAGAAAGCATAGTGAACAAAAATTTGAGGAGATTTCCAACCTTTTATAATGCTACTGGAAATAAGGTTAAAAAAATTAAAGTAGTTCCTACTTTCTATTAAATAAAAAGATGAAAATAAATATCAATAGAGACATATATCAATAGAGAAATAATAATAAAATTAAATATCAAAAAGGAAAACAACAAAGGTGATTGTATTCTCCAAGCATTCAGATTTTAAACCATCCATGTTAGAAATATCACTATTAAAATCAAGGGTAAACATAGATCTGCACAAAATATAAATTAATTCAAATTTTAGGAGTGAACCAAAAAAAGAACAAACATTACAAAAAATTGCCAAACAAAAACAAAATTTAATCAATACAACAATCGAACAAATAGAACTCAAGAAATTGTAAAAATAAATCGGAAATTAAGGAAAAAGGTAGTCAGAACTTAAACCTAAATTGAGTAGTGCGGCAAGACAGTATTTAACTAAATCCAACAAAGGCGATTGTATTCTCCAAACATTCAGATTTTAAACCATCCATGTTAGAAATATCACTATTAGGATCAAGGGTTGTTTCCATTTGAAAGGTAATTAACAGTTTAATGGTTTTTTTTTTTCTCTCTCTCTCTCTCTTGAGAATGATTCAACAAAACATAAATCTGCACAAAGCATAAATTAATTCAAATTTTAGGGGTGAACCAAAAAAAGCACAAACATAACAAAAAAATGCCAAACAAAATACAACAATCTATCAAACAGAACTCAAGGAATTGTAAAAATAGATTGGAAATTAAGGAAAAAGGTAGCCTTTTTAAAACCCTATAAATGGTTATTGAAGAGAAAACAAAAAAAGAGGAAAAAAAATCCCTACCTTCTGAATTATTTTCTAAATCACTTCTGAATCACCTGTTATTACAGAGGACAAACAAAGTTTCTTAGTTTTCACTGTTGCAGAAGACAAGAGTTACGTTCATTCTTTTTTTTTTTTTGCTTCCTTTCGGATTTCCTTTTTTCGTATGCTTGTTGGTCTGGAACACGGTATTCTAATCTATGTGTCTATGGAGTTGCAGCGAAGAAGTGGAAGTCAAAGTGAGTCTAAAATTTCGATTGGGAAATATGGCGTTTGCGTTTTAGGGTTTGTGTTTTTTTTTTTTTTTTTTTGGTGGATAAGCAACTTGGTGTTTTTATAGAAATAGGGTTTGCATTTTTTTTTTTTTTTTTGTGTATAAGTGGCTTGGTGTTTTTTATAGAAATACCTTTGATGAAAGTGAGTCTTCCAAACGCACCGTACGGTATTTTAAAGAATTAATTGTAGGTAGGGTCTATTACAACGTTTTAAAAATGTTGGTATATGGCTTATTTCTATATCCTTAGATGCCTTATACCGACAGTTTTGAAAGCGCAGGCATAGGCAACACTTATTACAGCAATTTAGAATAACTGGTATAGGATGTATTTCTATTTCCCTAAATACCCTGTAGTGGCATTTCAAAAACTGCTGGTATAAGAAGGGCCTATTATGGTGTTTTAAAAACGTTGGTATAGGGCTTATTTCTATATTCTTAAATGACTTATACCGGTGGTTTTAAAAGCACAGGCATAGATAGTACGTATTATAGTAGTTTAAAACCGCTGGCATAGGATGTATTTTTATTTTCCTAAATACCCTGTAGGGGCGGTTTTAAAACCGCTGTTATAGGTACACCTATAACGGATGCATCAAATTTGTCCAAAATTATTATTGTTATTATTTTTTTACAAAAAATACAAGGAGGGAGGATTTTTTGAAACCGTCCATTAATAGAAACATGTCATACAATGTGTAACTCAACTTTTATTATATCATTTTTATTATTATTTTTAGATTACATATTATATGACTGGTTGGTACTTCTCATCCTTTTCAATGTAATCATCTAGAGTTCAAATTCCTCATATCTCAACTATCCATTTGTGACATGATACAATAAAAAACCAAATATAAAATAGACCTTCAATTCGTTACCACATTTGGTGATTGGGCCCTTAAAAAAGTTCAAAAACTCAATGAAATGCACATTTTTATAGATCCATCCTTATCTCTATGTTACTCTGATTGTCACCTTCATTATCATATTTGGTGACTGATTCCTAAAACAACAAAAAAGTTGGTGGCAAAAACTCTATAAAGTAATTATCCAAAGTTAAAATCCCTCATATCTCAACTATCCATTTGTGACATGATACGATAAGCAACCAAATATAAAGTAAACCTTCATTCGTTTCCACATTTGGTGATTGGTCCCTTAAAAAAGTTCAAAAACTCAATGAAATGCACATTTCTATAGATCCATCCTTATCTCTATGTTACTCTAATTGTCACCTTCATTACCATATTTGGTGACTGATCCCTAAAACAACAAAAAAGTTGGTGGAAAAAACTCTATAAAACGCACATTTCTATAGGGTCAAGGTATCCTCCATTCTTGACTCTATCTTATCTTTGAGTAATTCTCTTCGCCGGGAATTTTTTTATTATTAAGATGGCAAGCCAGGGAAGAGGTAGTGCAATTGTTGTCTCAGTTCTGCTATTGGGTATGCTCCTTCACTGTGGTAACGTTTTGGCAGCAACCTATACTGTTGGAGATGCTGGTGGATGGACCTTCAATGTTGTGGGTTGGCCTAATGGAAAGACCTTTAGGGCTGGTGATGTACTCGGTAAATATGAATAATTATTTTCTATATATATATATATATATATATATAACTTCATACTTTTTCAATCACCATTTTTTTTTTGTAAATCTCTGACCAGTTTTTTTTTTATCATTTTTTTTAATATTATAATTATGGGTATAGATTGTTTCCACATCCATAAGTATCTACTCTCTATCATAATGTTTGACGATTTTCTATTAAGGTTTATTATTTTTCTTGTTTTCATGTTTCAGTGTTCAACTACAACCCAGCACTCCACAATGTGGTTGGTGTAGGTAAAAATGGTTATGATACATGCACGGCATCATCAGGACAAACATTTCAATCTGGAAGTGATCAGATCAAGCTTGTGCAAGGAGGAAACTATTTCATTTGCGGTTTTCCGGGGCATTGCGCAAACAACATGAAAATAGCTGTCAACGCATTGTAATCTGAAACAAAACGTTTTGAGATGTTGTCAAGATGCAATGGAATAATCAATAAAATTCATTTCTAATATGCCTGAATATGAGATATTGCTTTATTTTTGCACTTTCTTATGAAGTTTTGCTTAGCTTTTACTGTGATATATGGTGCGGCAAAAGAAATTATTCGACTGATTTTTGGTTTCCACAATTACCATGCGTCTTAGGGCATTAAAGGTGCAAATATTTGTTTTGTAACCAGCAATTCTCATCTCCTCAAAAACCTTCAAAGCAGACTTATCCTTCCCATCTTTGTCAAATCCAAACAAAAGGGTGGTGTATCATGTATGTAATTAAATATATCAGGCTTAATGCCTCTCGTTATCATAATTTTAAACATCCATTGCTTCATGGAAAGTTCCAGTTTCAAGTTTGTTTACTACAAAATTCTGATGGATATACTCATTCTTTATTTTGAGAATAGTTGAGTTTGACATTTAATACAAGCGTATTTTTTATATAAAAAATAATAATAGAATGACTGAAATATAGAAATTTTATATAAATATATAGTTTTTTTTTTTTTTCATCAAAAAGTTAATAATATAGTTTAACGGTTAACACTTTGATGCCTTTCAAACCCCCTTTGGCATTTGTGATTAGAAAGCTCAGTACTATAGCTAAGTGCCATTTAATAAAGGACGGTCCCAAAGAAGAGGGACAATTGTAGGTTCTAAAGAAGGAGCCACCCCAAGAAAGGGTCTCAAGTCTCAACCCAATGAGAGGATCACACAAATGTTGACCACTATTACTAAAGCCTGCAGATGAGTTTTGAGGAGTGGATTTAACTATTATGTGAACCAGGAGGACTAATGTTTGTGAACTCAAGTGACAATGACTTGAGCAATAGAGTTCTTGACGGCAGTGGAGTTACAGAGTTGGATTTTTTCAAAAAGGATGTCTATGATATTGGCATTCTGCTTCTTGAGCTAATTACAGGAAAGGCACCCATTCAAATAAAAATAATTATTCAAACCATTTGGTTGGGAGTTACATTGATTGGATTACTCGTCTTTTGACTTGGTCTTCTTTAATGCGCAATTTCATTGATAAATTCCTTATTGGGTTAGTTTTTGATAATGAAGTCTTTCAGTTGCTCAGAATTGCTAGTGCCTACATTAAGCCCTTACCTTGTCAAAGGCCCACAACCCTTGAATTGTACCATGCGATAAGCATCCTTAGAAAGAATTATGGCCTCATAAATAATGACCCGGAGATATTGAGGCAATCTGAAATTGCAACTGCCAGTACTTCGAATGAAATTGTTGAGGCTGAAAGTATATAGAACACATAAAGCACATTAAAACACACACATACACGAAGGAGAAAAATCTCATAGATCATTTAATCTAAAATTAAGATGTCAAAAGCTCAAACTCGTAAAAGCAGCAAAAGAAACATCACAAATTTATGCATAAAGCCATGCCTATATGACTTTTAAATAATCCAAATGCAACAATATTGGAAGCAATTTTAAGGATTATTTCCTACTCTCAGTGGCTTCTGCAACATAAAAATCACAATCAACACATATACATCTCATAAAGAACAAATAACATATTTGTTAATGTTCTACTTATCAATTGAAAACAGTCCCAAGTTAACAACCAAAATAGGAGTTGATGGGATAGTGAAAAATACATCTCATGTTCATCCATATGGATCGTCCATGAGCCTTGAGCCAAATGTTCAAATAGACCGTCTATGAACAAAAGAGTCATCCATGGGCAAAGCACATGGACAACCACATAACACTTGGGAAATCCTCAAGTATTGACTCACTCACGTGTGTGGAGGATTCGAGCCACAAAATCTTGGAGCGGTTACCCAACCCATATTCATCGCCACAAATTCCTCATAAGTACTTAAGTTCCACCAGCGGTTGTAACTCCTATAGCCATTGAAGAAGTTATGTCTGGAGTCACTGATTTCCACGAATCTTGGGGAAGTTACTAAGCCAATAACCGCTCCAAGGTTCTCTATATAAGGACTAGTCTGAATCAAATCAAAGTAAGTGCATTCTGGAGATTTTACTTCTAAAAAGTTGGAACTCTATTCTTGTGAGAAACTAACTTAGGCATCGAGGGTGTTTGGCCGGTCCACCCCGGTCCCCTTTGATAGTGTGTTCATCTTTGCAGGCCTTCACAACAACCAGTAGCCCCATTGAAGTCAGAACATTCAGCCTACTGATCCCATGTAGCATCAATTGGCACTGTTTGTGGGAAGGCGATTTGTATTTTTGCAAATTGGTCTTTCTTAGACAAAAGGTTGTATGGTTCGGACAAGATCAAGGGCTACAAGCCCAGGTCATCAGGAAAGCAGGGACACATCTAGTAATCCCAACTGCGACCGTCAGTCAGCACATGTCACGCAACCACCTTCCATCCAATATATACAATCCATGGCAGCCGCCATGGCAGAGCTAACCCATCAGAATCGAGAATTGACCAGGGAGATTGGTCTGAGAAGGCAACATCGTGAAAGATATGCAGAGGAGCAATCCCAAAGTCAAGAAGACAGAGGAGAAAACGCTGAGCCTAAAAACCAATCAAGGGGCACTACCTCACAGAGATTGCCACTTTGGAGAAGGAGATGGACCAGATGAGGAAGGTGATGGATGAAATGAGAGAAAATATGAAAAGGGCAAATCCTGTAGATAAAGTGGTTCATTGAACATACTCCCCTTTCACGCCTTCCATCAATAGTCACCTCTTGCCTTCTAAGTTCAAAATGCCTTCCCTGGACTCGTACAATGGAATGCGTGACCCATGTGATCACATTGCAACTTTCAAGACTACAATGCACCTTTAAGGAGTTCCAAACGAGATTAAGTGTAGGGCATTCCCTATAACCCTTAAAGGACCAGCACGAGTATGGTTCAATAAAATACCTCCCAATACAGTGAATTCCTTTGAAGAATTGAGTAAATTATTTGTCAGCAATTTTATTGGAGGACAAAGACACAAGCGTTCCTCGTCCAGCTTGTTAACCATAGAGCAAGGGGAGAATGAAAGTTTGCGGTCCTTCATTACCCGTTTCAACAAGGAAGCCCTCATAGTAGACGAAATGGATGACAAATTGCTGTTGGCTGCCTTCCATAATGAAGTCAATTCGGATTTATTCATCCACAAACTCTATGAGCAGGAACCCCAAACCATGGCTGAACTCGTCCACTCGACCCAGAATTTCATGAATGTGGAGGATGCGATCATAGCCAAGAAGAGGAAGAAAGCAAAACGAACGGAATCAAACCTAGCTCGTCATACTGAACAAGGCCCTCATCCAAAGAAGGCTTGCATCGAAAAGAAGAAGGATCGGGACAATAGGAAGACAAGTCCGTCCTCGGGAAGGAATCAAAACTATACACCCTTAAATGCCCTACTCGATCAAGTGCTCATGCAAATTAAGGATAATCCTTCCTTAAAGTGGTCAAAGAAGATGAAAGGAGATCCCAACAAGCGCAATAAGAATAAATATTGTCGCTTCCATAGAGATCATGGGCATGACACGGATTAGTGCTATGACTTGAAGCAGCAGATCGAAAATCTCATTAGACAAAGGAAAGTTGAGGCACTTCATTGGCAAGGATCATAAAGATGAGAAGTTGAAGGGAAAGATGGAAGACTCATCACGGCTCTCACTTGGAGAAATAAGGGTTATCATAGGAGGGACTTCGACAGGACAGTCTTCCAAGTTAAAGAAGATGTATCTCAAAGTGGTGCAAAACGTCCAACTATCTAGATGATCCCCAAGGACGAGAGGGATTGATGAGCCAATTATTTCATTCATCGATGAAGAAGCTGAAAGGATCCATCACCCATATGACGATGCAATTGTCATTACTTTACTCATCGTGGATTAAACAACCAGGAGAGTGTTGGTGGATAATGAAAATTCAGTAGACATATTGTACTACCCTGACTTCCAGTAGATAAAGCTTGGACGAGATCAATTTCATTCGGTATGTTCGCCATTGATAGGATTTAGAGGAATGAAGGTGCAGCCTGTAGGCACCATCACATTACCTATAGTGGTGGGGTCATGCCTACAACAGATAACCAAGGAAGTCAATTACCTCGTGGTGGATTGTTCGTCCTCATACAATACTATTATTGGAAGACTAACTTTGAACAGTTGGAAGGCGGTCACGTATACATACCACCTATCCGTTAAATTCCCTACAGAATATGGGGTAGGACAAGTGCAGGGAGACCAACTAGCAGCAAGAGAATGCTATTTGGCCATGTTGGCCACGAACGAGCAAAACCAGACGATGAATATTGAAGAAAAAAGAGTTGTCGCGAAACCTACTAAAGTATTAGAAGACATCTTATTACAAGAAAATGATCCTGAAAAGTTCACCAAAATTGGAACAAGTATGAAGGAGAAGGCGAAAAAAGACCTCGTCCAATTTATGAGGAAGAATATCAATGTTTTTGCGTGGAGTCATAACGACATGCCAGGAATCGATCCAAGTGTAATTACTCATCGATTGAATGTGTACCCCACTTCTAAGCCTGTTTGTTAGAAGAAGAGGGTGTTTGCTCCTGAATGAGATAAGGCTATTAAGAAAAAGGTTCAGAAACTGACTACAGCACAGGTTATCCGGGAAGTCTATTACCCGAATTGGTTAGCCAATGTGGTGATGGTGAAGAAGGCAAATGGCAAGTGGAGGATGTGCGTAGACTTCACTGACTTGAACAAGGCTTGCCCTAAGGATAGTTATCCTTTGTCACGCATT
The DNA here is from genome assembly GCA_023736055.1 of Quercus glauca. NCBI lineage: Eukaryota > Viridiplantae > Streptophyta > Magnoliopsida > Fagales > Fagaceae > Quercus > Quercus glauca. The sequence continues at coordinate 9,698,647 of CM043321.1, forward strand.
GATTAATTGGTGGATTCTACAGCTAGCCATTAGTTGTTGAGCTTCATAAATGCCTTCTCAAGATATAATCAGATAAATATGGACGAGGTTGACCAAGAAAAGACCTCCTTTATTATTAGTCAGGGTTTGTTTTGTTATAAGGTGATGCCCTTCGATCTGAAGAACGCAGGGGCAACTTATCAAAAGTTAGTGAATCACATGTTCCACTCACAGATAGGACGGAATGTGGAGGTGTATATTGACAACATGCTTGTGAAAAGCTTAGACAAGGGAAGCCATTTGGACAATCTTTAGGAAACCTTTGAAACACTTAGGCGATATAAGATGAAATTGAACCCAAGTAAATGTGCATTCGGAGTATCGTCAAGAAAGTTTCTACGATTCATGGTTTCACAGAGAGGAATTAAAGCAAATCCAGACAAGATCCAAGCCATATTAAATATGGAACCACCTGAAAATGTCAAAGAAGTCCAGTCCCTCACTGGACGAGTTGCTGCTTTGAACATGTTTATTTCAAAAGTCACAGACAAGTGTTTACCCTTCTTCAAAGTCCTCAGGAAGGCATTCGAATGGATGAACGAGTGTCAAAAGGCATTCCAAGATCTAAAGGACTATCTTACCACGACTCCATTGTTAAGTCCATCCGTGCGATGAGAGAAATTGTATCTGTACTTAGCAATGTCCTCACATGCCATGAGATCAGCGTTGATCAGGGAGGAAGGGAAGGTGCAAATGCCTATGTATTACACTAGGTGAGCATTCGGAGGAGCAGAAGGAAGGTACCCACTGATAGAGAAGTTAGCTTTTGCACTAATAACAGCTTCTAGGAAGTTAAGACATTACTTCCAAGTTCATGTCATTAATGTCATGACAGACCATCCGCTCAAGAAGACAATGAACAAGCTGAAAGCAACAAGACGACTGATTCAATGGGCAGTCGAGCTTAGTGAATTTGACATTCGGTACCAATCGAGAAATACAATAAAGGCTCAAGCCCTGGCAGATTTCATTGCAGAGTTCACTCCAAGTTATGAGGACTTAGGCGGAAGAGAAGACAATAAAAAATGGGTCGTCCATGTAGATGGATCGTCTACATTGCATGCAGGAGGTATAGAACTTGTTTTGCAGTCACCAAAAGGAGATAAATTGAAGCACAAGGTTCGCTTGCAGTACCAAACAACTAACAATGAAGTGAAGTATGAAGCCCTTCTTAAAGGTTTGGAGTTGGCTAAATTTGTAGAAGCAGACAGACTCAATACTCGTCTTGGGAGACTCTCAGTTGGTCATAGGCCAAGTAAATGGCACATGTGAAGCCAAGGAAGACAGAATGAAGAGATACTTAAAGAAGGTAGTATGCCTTGTGAAGAAATTTAAAGAAGCTAATTTCGTTCAAATCCCAAGGGAAGAGAACGTAGAAGCAAATACTCTGGCAAAGGAAGCCTCCGCGAATGAAGCAATGGACGAGTTTGATGAAATATAATACATACCAAGCATAGACCTCCCAGAAATGTTGTAGATAGAAGGTGAGGAAAATTGGATGACCCCGATAGTATCATACTTGAAAGATGGAAGGCTTCTAGAAGGGAAGGGAGAAGCCAGAAAGCTCAGGGTTAAATCAGCCAGGTACATCCTTATGGACGAAGTGTTATACAAATGAGATTTTTCCCAGCCTTACCTAAGGTGTTTAGCTCTAGACAAGGCGAATTACGTATTAAGGGAAGTTTATGAAGGAGCATGTGGTAACTACTCAGGAGCCAGATCACTCGTCCACAAGGTCGTCCATGCAGGATACTATTGGCCAACCATCCAAGCTGATGCTAAGACATATGTTAAGGTATGTGATCAATGTCAACATTTCAATAATATTCCTAGACAGCCATCAGAATATCTTACCCCAATGATGGCCCTTTGGCCTTTTGCACAATGGGGTTTGGATATTTTAGGCCCCTTTCCAACTGGAACTAAACAGATGAAGTTTTTGGTGGTAGGAATAGATTATTTTACTAAATTGGTAGAAGCTAAACCCTTAGCAAATATTACACAACAGAATGTCAAAAATTTCGTTTGGAAAAGCATTGTATGCAAATTTAGAGTACCTAGGGTACTAGTGTCTGATAATGGACGACAGTTCGACAACACACCTTTCAAGGAATTTTGTGAACAACTTGGAATCAAGAACCATAACTCCTCACCCTCCCACCCACAGGCCAATGGACAAGCAGAAGTGGCAAACCGATCCTTGTTGAAAATCATCAAGACTCGGCTTGAAGGGGCAAAAGGAGTATGGCCGGATGAATTACCAGGTGTTTTGTGGGCTTATAAAACAACAGTGAGGACTCCTACTGGGGAAACTCCTTTTAAACTAGCTTACGGAAGTGAAGCTGTTATACCTGCAGAGGTGCACATGGCCAGCCATAGGGTGATTAAGTACCAAGATGAAGAAAACAAGGAACAACTACATCTTAACCTCGATCTTGTAGACGAGGTGAGGATGGACATAGAGCAGAGAACAGCAAAATACAAAAATCTTATGGCAAAGCAGTATGATGCCATGGTGAAACCCAGGCGCTTTAACATTGGGGATCTCGTCCTAAAAGGGTTTTTTTGGCCACCAAAAACTAGGCCCACAGGAAGCTATGACCAAATTAGGAAGGACCTTACAGGGTTATCAACTGCAAGAGGTAAGGATCCTAGTACTTTGAAGCCCTGGATGGACGAAAGTTAGAGCACCCTTGGAATGTTGAACACCTAAGAAGATACTATCAATAAAAGGTGACCATGAACGAACATTGCCACGAACGAGATCCTTGGACGTTTGAAGTAATGTGTTGTTTACAGTGTTATTTTCTCATATTTGCTTATTACTACTATGTGTTTTAGATGTATAAGTATTTTGTGCTGCTTATGGACAAAGTTGTGTTGTATAAGTATTTTTAATTCCCTAAAGAAACTAGCTTTCAAGCATGTGCCATGACTGTGGACGAATGTTTACATAGTTTGGATTTCCAAATATATATATATGATGTATTTCCAAGTATATGCATGATTGTGTAGGAATCCTTCATTTTTGCAATTTCATTCAACATAATCCATAGAAGGAAAACAACCAAAGACGAATAAAATCCTTAGACGCAAGGATGTGCCGTCTATAAGCTTTCCTCAAAATAAGGATAAAGCAAAGAAAATAAACCTAAAGTATATCCATCTAAAGTTTAAGATGAGATGAAACCTTAGGAATAATCGTCTAAGCCATGGATGAATAACGTGTGTAAAAACACAAGTCCATAGACAAGTCTAACTAGCCTAACAATCCAATACATGGACGAGCAATTGCTGGAAACAATTTAGCTAAGGACAGACAAATAATCGTCCCCAGTTTGAATAACGAATAAAGCTAGCTAAAAGGAACATCATTCATAGACGAGCTGCACTTAATGACGAACATGAAGGATTCATTTTACCCTATTTTAGGCGATGTAAACAGAAATTCGTCCACATGCTAAGGATTAGGTAAAATATCTTCCTAAGTGGACAAACCACACAACCATAGAAATAATATGGACGACATAAATAAAGTTTGTCCGTAAAGTCTTAAACACATTCAAACACAATGAAAAGTGAACATGAAAATCATTCATTCATTCATTCATTCATAGAGTTCAAAGAAGGGTAGACGACCAACGTCCAAAAACCCTTGAAGTTATGTGAAAGACGATAGAACTAATTATATAGAAAGCTCGTCCATAAACTTGGACGAGACAATTGTACTTGGAAAAAAAATTTTAAAAAAAAAAAGAGCAAAGCCCAAAACAACGGGCACCTTTAATAAAATTAAACTAATAAATAACCTCATTTGAATAAACCATTAGGGGCATTGCCCCCAGACTTGGGGTCATCCTGGGTAACTTCGTTGCTGGCATTGTCTACTACATTGACATCCTCAAAACTCGTCCATAGCAAGGAGCTTTCTGTAGCGAGAGGAAGCTTGAAAGAGTCAAAGTTCAAGTTAGGAGCATCAGCACGGAAGTCCTCATAGCCAGCAGCATAGTGACTGTCTAGACGATTCTTGTACTCGTCAGACTTCTTAAAGGCTGATATGGCTTCTTCATGTGCTTTCTCCAAGGACGAGGCAAACCCAGAAACTTGTCCCTCCAAGTGAGCAATGCGAGTGTCTTTCTCGATAGCATCTTTTTTGAGCTCCTCCACCTCGTTCTTCAGCTTCATCTCACGTCCTTGCAGACGATTGAAATCATCAATCAACCTAATCACCTCCCCCTTTTTTAACAGAATTTCATTATTCAGCTCTTTAGCCTTCTCCTTAGCCGTCTTGGCCTCCGCACAGAGTTCCTTGGCCTGGCACGTTGATGTATAAAACTTTGGCATAGCCTATGTGTGAACGAAGGAAAGTTAGACATTTTATTTTGAAAACTTACTGAAAACACATAAGGATGAATGAAACTCATACCTTAAAGAGGTCATGGATACCAGAGCGTTCAAACTCCTTCACTGACATATTGTAGCATTCATTGACTTCATTATCAGTGATTATTCCTTTGAACGTCCTTCATGCGTAGCTCTTGTCTAGCACCAGGTTAGAAGGATGCTCAGATGGCTCTAACGGATGAGGCTTACGAGGAGTCTTGGCTAGAGGGGGAGTAGGATCAGTCTGGACGGGATGAACTGTTTAGATAGGCTCCACATTGACTGGAGGGTCGTCCAGGTCTACCGTCGGGGGTGTAAACTTGGGAACCTTGGGGAAAGAAGCCTTGCCAGGTTTTTGCTTCTTAGGACCTCGACAACTTGGAAGGTCGTCCAGATCCACAACACTGGATATAGACTTAGATTTTCTCTTCCCTGTCTGGATGGAAGTTTTCAGGACGACTGGTAGTGCGGTGGCATCTTCCTCCCCATTAGTTATCGATACTTACTTCGACGAGTGGTTTCCTCGTGACCGAGATTCTCAGTAGTAGGTACTGGGCCAAGCCCTTACGTAGCTAGATGACTGAGAGTCACTAGATCGTGAAAAGTTATCCCAGGGAAGGCACGAACTCGGTCAATTCGATCCAAGTAAAGTTTGTCCAAGCGTGGACGAAAAACAGCTGCATTAATAAAAAAATAAATAAAAAAAAGGGTTGGACGACTGAAAGTTAGAAAATATGTAAAGAGAAATGAAATAAAATGGAAAGGAAACATACCCTCATGATGAAGGCAACCTAGAGGGCTGGTAAAAGGTGGGAATGGGACATTACCCACATTAACTGGGTCCCCAACCTAATTTTCGGAAATAATAAAAAATTCTGTTTTTCAGAGTCTGTCAAACAAGCTATGGCCTTTTATTAAACTATAGTAAGAGCCCCTGGACAAGAACTGGTAAAAACCAATAGACTTCTTTATCTCTGAAGCAATTTTGGTATGTTCCCACCTTCCCACTAGCCCCTCACTAACAAAGAAAATTTAATACAATCAAAATTTTCTCTTTCTCTCTTTGATGAGTGTAGAGATTTCTTGCTTCTATTCCTTTTTTCGTTGATATTTGTGTTTAGTTCAAAACTTCAAATAGAAATCACAACTCAGATGATCAAATAAACCAACAAAAGTTCAGCAATTTTTGCACAAGAATTCAAATGAGAGAGAAACTGGTGGTGGTGCTTTCAGATTTGCTACTACAATTGCTGTGCTTGCCACCATCTACCCCTAAGTGCTTTAGGTTTCAAAGTTTCATTCAGTCACCCTCTCTTCCCTTCTCTCGGTTAGCCACTTAGAGCATTTACATCAGTTCTTCTAAATTTTTTTTTTTTTTGTTTATTTTACAAAAAGAACATATTTTTTTTTATTTTACACATGCAGCTACATTTACAAAACAGCCACATTAGTTTATCTATTATATACTTCATTTTATTTAAATAATAATAATAATAATAATAATAATAATTATTATTATTATTATTATTATTATTATTATATATTTCTCTCTCATCTCAAACAGACTTCTCCTCACTTTCTTCTCTCTGCCTCTCTCATCCCAACCCCTTCCTCCCACACCCCCACACACAGGGCGAGTTCATATCATCAACTTTGGCAATATCGATAAGGCTCCCGTGACAGCAACGAGGTCATACAACAGCATCTCTGGTGGGTTTTCTTATGGGTTTTCGTATGGGTTTGATTTTGAGTTGATTTTGGTTTGGGTTGATTTTGAGTTGGATTTGGGTTGGGTTTTTTAGTGGGGTTTGGGTTGATTTTGAGTTGTTTTCGGTTTGATTTTATTGATTTTGTGTTTGGAAAATCAACTATTGAAATGGCTTGTGGTGGTGATAGTTGGGTGGTACTAGGTTGCTGTGGTGGTGGTGGGTTGGTGGAGGTTGATGTTGGCTCTTTTTTTCTTCTTCTTTCACAGTGAAGGTTGAATCTTCTCTCACAGTGAAGGTTGAATCTTCTCTTCTTCTTCACGGTGAAAAGAGTACAGGGAAATTAGACAAGAGAAGATGTGAGAGAAATTAATAATAAACAAATGGGATACAAAACTACAGTAATTTTGTATATATACATGGTTACTGTAGAAATTTTGCATAGAAACTGTGTTATAGACGCACTAATGTGGGTAATTTTTGAGCAAAATGTGTAAAATTGATAATTTTTGTATTTTACAATCACTAGTGTGATTGCTCTTAGGTTTTCCTTTTGTATTTTTGGTGTCTTGCATGTTTCTCCTAGTTACAATCTACTTGGTTTTTTTTTTTTTTTTTGGTGTCTTGTGTATCTTTATTTTGTATTTCGTGGTTTTTTTTTTTTTTTTTTTTTTTTTCTCTCAGGTAGAATTTGGCTTTATCCTAATCTTAGTATATATGTGTATAAAACTTTTTTCTAGAAACTTGAACTCCGACCCTTACTCCCCTCCCACCCCACAAGAACTTAAACATGTAGATTGACTGTCATGCCATGGTGTGCATTGTGTAGTGGTAAATTTATTATGTGTTGTTAGTTGGGAAAGTTTGCTATTAGTAATTTTTGTTGTTGTTGGGCTAATTTTATTGGACTTGTTAATTTTATTTTAAATTTTAGATCTATAACTTTTTTTTTATGGTTTTTAAAAAGATAAATGATATTGTTAAGAGGGGCTAAGTATAATTTTATTGTACCAAATTACTAAAATTAATACAGACATACACACACACATATATACATACATACATACATACATATATATATTGCAACTACTTACTAACTTATTTTTATATTTAAAAATACATTTTTATTTAAAAAACCTACAGAAATAAACATGACAAACCCACATAAAATTATTAAAAAAAAAAAAACTTATTTTATATTTACAATTGGGTAATATGTAGTGAGAGCACTTGTACGTTTAAGTTCTTGCAGTAAGACCGGTATTTTTTCCCCCGTCAATTTAGTATATAAATTTTGGTACTATAGCAATAGATGTTCTTATTTTTGCACCAAATTATTATTATTTTTTAAATGAAAATGAAAAGGTTTTATTGCAACATCATAAAAGTTCACACGGGTTTAGTACTTTTTTTTTTTTTTTTTACAATTTACTAAATTGGCAAAAATGAAAAATAAAAAAAAATTAAGAAGCTCTTACTCCAACAGTATATAAAAGTTCTAGAGACGCTGCAATTGACACTTTTTAAAATTTTTAACCGAAATTTGGGTTCTAATTATCACATTTGGTAAAAACTTTTATCGTCAAATAAGAGATGTGAAGCTCAATCCTCATGTACACAAAACTAATTGATGTTTTGGTCTAATGATAAAGCATAGTCATTATTTAGCAGCCATAGTTGATATTTATATCTATAAATTAAATAAAATATAAAACAAATTACTCCACTTTTTTCTATATTTAGTATTTTTTATAAACAAAATTTTATATATCAAAGAGGAGGGTAAAAGGGCCAATCTCATTTCTAACTTCTGAGAGAAAGATCCAGTTGGAGGGAAGGGATGGCAATAGGCCAATCCTAATTACAAAATGTTGCCCAAGGGGCAATATTATTAGACAAAAAATTTACATGTCTGGAAACAAAAACAAAGTCCAAAAGAGCAAAGAACTTAGAGTTAACTTATATAACTAGAAAAGATAGCTAAAGATTTTGGAGGAGAAAAGGAAAAACTTTAGAATCTCCTTCAAAATCAACAAATTTCATTATCATCTTCAAAGCTAAAAGGACAACTTTTGAATCTCCTTCAAACACAACAGACAGACTATTAGTATTACTATGAGTAATTACCGTTTGACTAGCATTTTTTTTTTTTTTTTGGGAGAACTAACGACTACAAATTTGGTTGCAATCAATAAATACAATTTCACTTAATATCATTTTATTAAATGTAAATTTTTACAAATCTGTCATTTGAATAACATTTGCTTCTTACATCCTTCATTGTTGCAAAAAAATTTTAAAAAATATACATAAAAAATAAGTTTATAAATCGAATAATAAATAATATCTATTTGGTATAAAATTTAGCATGCAAGTTGAGAATATAAAAAATATGTATATTTTTAAAATATTTAACTATCTAATTTTTTTTTTTCAAGTAGAAATTGTAGTGAAAACTTTACCCCTTATATTTAATATCTTAAAATATATATATATAAAATAAAAGGCAGACGTTGTGTGAGGAGTGAGGAGTGAGGAGTGAGGAGGACAGTAGGGTCTTCACTTCACTTTACTTATACCCAGTAAATAAATCACAAAAACAGAAACCCAAACAACACACATTATCGAATGAATTAGCAATGTCTCAGCCGAGAACAAAGCCTAAATTATCGTCTGTGTTTCTCCCAGACCACATCATTGACGAGATCCTCAGTTGGGTACCAGTGAAATCCTTAATCCGATTCAGGTGCGTTTCCAAATCTCAGTACTCAATCATCACAAACCCCATTTTCATTTCCACACACTTCAACCGAGCCAAATTACTATTTTCCAATGAAGAAAACAACAACAATCATAATGGTTATTTGCTATATACGCCACTGCATGTGGATCCTCTTCTTAATAGCAGAAATTTGTGTACTGTTGTTTGCAATAGCGATGGCGCATTGAGCAACAACATTTCTAGGATCGAAATACCCTTTAGTCATTCTCGGATAATGGGCTTTTCTAATGGCATGTTCTGTTTTGCTAGTTATTTGGAAATCTGTAGACATATAATGTATTTGTGGAACCCAAGCATTAGGAAGTTTAAGATGCTCGCTGCTACTGTAAACATCGCCAACTTTTCTACTCAGGTTGCTGTTGGTTTTGCGTATCATTCTCAAAGCAATGACTTCAAGGTTTTGAGAATTGTGTGTCATAAGCCTGCTGAGGCCGAGGTTTATACACTGAGTACGGACTCGTGGAGAAGGTTTGTCATATCAGTTGAATCATCAACTGGGTCTGGACTCAATGGATCTATTAGTGGTATTGATGATTCACCCTGTGTATTTTTAAATGGAGCTCTGCACTCTGTAGCATGTACTACTGTGCGACACAATTTCATCTTGTCCTTTGATCTCAATGATGAGAAGTTCCGAGAGATAATGCTGCCGTGGAATTACTTTCATGGACTTTTTCGACATTTATTTGGATTTGCTCGATATCTTGCAGTGTCCCAGGGATTGTTGACTTTCATTGTTTTTGGTAAGAGTCCAGCTGTTGCAAGTAGTTTTAAGTGCCTCATATGGGTGATGAGGGAGTATGGGGTGTCCATGTCTTGGACTTCAAAGATTGTAAATCTAGGTTGGGTTGACAGCTTCTATGGCTGCACCGACAATGGTGAATTTCTCATTGAGAATTCCAATGGGCACCTTTTCTCATTCAATCATGAGAGTCTAGAAGAGAATAGTCTTGGAATTCAATTTCCTGCATGGGTAGGTTTCACAAGTAATTTAATGGAGAGTTTGGTTTTGCTCGAATAGAAAGATTAGTAGGTTGGAGTTTCTAATCAAGTGCCTATCCTTATGAAATCGAAGTTGTCGTTTCACAGTTGTTGCATCATATGAAGCTGTTAGGAGGTTTGTTCTCTATGTAATTCGGTTAACTGAAGCTGTTATTGTGTTCTGTCTTCTTTCCTTTTATTGCTGACATGAAAGTATTGCTTTGATGTGGAGGAGACTAAATTTTATAGAACAAAAAAGGAATACCTATCATTTATTAACTACTTTTTTTGCTGGGGGGTGGGGGGGGAGGGATTAGAAATGCTGTCCACATTCTAGAACAAGGAATATCATGATGAAACGTCAATATTATGTAATTTCATTAGAAATGTTGATGTTGTTATTATTTTGTATTAACTTCTTAGGATTTTGTATATCACACAACTTTTTAAAGCTCTTACATAGTTTTAGTATACTCAGATTTGTAGATTTGATTTGCACAACTTGGTATTAAAAATGGCTTTGCCCTATAAGAGACAGTTTAATAGAAATTGTAATTTACGTGGCAGGAAATCACTTTCCCAAACCATAAATCATCCCACGCCTTGCATGTGGTTATGACCCTACTCTCATTTTCCTATAACATTATTTAACAAATGGAAGAAATAACTTTTCTTTAGCCAGGAGCCTTAATCTTGTGCATAAATTTTGCCAGTTCATGCTTGTTCTAAATATTTGGATTTTGGATCCTTTGGAGTGATGGCATAAGTATGTCCTGTTGTAGAAACTTACAATTTTAAAACTATTCAATCAAAGAGTAGAGCGGGGCTAAGCTTCTCTGTAAAACATAGTACACTTCACAAGTTGTTCCCTGTCTAGAGGAACACGTGAAAACTAGCACATGACGCAAAGTTTTGAGCTAGAGAACCTCCTACCACAAAGGAAATTTCTATCAGTGCTGCAAACTAGCATCACTATGGAAAGTGATTAAAGAGAACACCCTTAGATGATTTCAAATAAATTTCACTTGCTGCCCATGTTTAGGGTATGTTCAGTAGTATGTGAATGTAAGGGTTGTTTTCCTACTAAAAAGAAAAAGTATCCAACCTCTTCCCTTGGCTGTGCCTTATTGAGTTGAAATTGTCTAATGAAATTGCTCTTTCCATCTCTATGTGATTTGGAAATGAATTTGGAATTAGATTTCATATACAGTTAGGAGTTATGCAAGCATAAAAAAGTGGAGCTTAGTTGAGATGTTATGATGACGAGTCACAATTTCTTTTTGAATTGGCTTCAAAAAATTTTGGCACAACTCTCCATTGTAGCTAAAGTCATGAATAAATTGCTCATCTTATTCTGCTTATTGTAATTAATACCTTTAATATTTCCAATTTTCATTAAGTAAATCTATGCTTTTCCAAGTAGATGTATTTTCCTCCATTTGAACCAGCAATGGAGCAATTATGCGGTAGACCCCTATGACTAGAGGTTTGAAAAGAAACTGGAAAACTCTGTTCTGCTGATGATTACTTCAATCTTCAGGTTATAGGGATTAATGGTGGTTTGGCCACTGAAGTGGTCACAGAAGTGAAATGCCTGCACAGCCCCTTTGCATCAACAAGGATATGGATATTGATGAGCATTTGTGATTTCATTCACAGACACGAGCGGAAGTTTCTATATAAGGTAAAAGGGAAAAGTTAACGGATGTCTTAAATGCATTGGTTTAGGAAATATTTTTAGAAACTTTTTATGGAAAAAGAAAAAAGCAATTAATTTTTTTTACGGGTTTTCATATTTCTTATAAAAGTGGTGTTAAAAATTTCTTAAAATAGTTTATTAACAATTATCTTAAGGGTACCTATTAACGGGACCCAGGGTAAGATATTAATTTAATCACAAACACATAATTTACAGTCTTCCTTGTGAGGTTGCAAAAGTTACGTAAGAAAAAACCGTATTTAGGTTTAGGGAAAAAGTTGAAGGCGGAACCCTATCTGCACTGCAATTTCAGTTAATAGGCTTTGTTTTAAAATGAAATTGCATCGCAGAAATGTTCACAGTTTTTTCTATTCAAATGGAATTCAAGAATGTTTACGATATGCCTGATCAGCCCCCTCAAACTTCAAATAATTTTATGTAGAGAGCTTGACAGTGCTACTGATTTGACGGCCATGCTAGGCCATAAACTGTTGTTGGCAAGCAAGTAGAGAAAAAGATAAATTGCTTTGTTCTAGAAAAATGTCTTCGAATAGGGGCTGTACCAATAGGATCAGAAGAAATGTTATTGAATGATTTATTTAAGGATTTAGCTAGTTCTGGAAATTGTAAGACACATTGTGCCAGACTTGAAGTTGGTACCCAATGGGAAGCAATTTTGAAATGGATTCAATGTTGGAACCATTTTTGTTGTAAATTGTTTTCACCAAATTATAGTTTCTTTCATTTTAGTTAAATTAGTTAGGTTAATGAATAAAACATGCACTTTATAGCATATATTCGAGTCCACCAATTCATTTTTCCTTTGATGTGGTGAGAGATTTCAAGAGATGCTGCTGCTAAAGAATTGATAAATGGATTCCTTCTGATCTTTGAAAGACTTGTAGTGTTCAAGGGATCAATAGCTCTGATTGTTTTTGGTGAAACTCTAGCTGAAGAGAGTGATGTATGCTAAAAATGGGTGATGGAGTATGATGTTGTTGAGTCTTGTATTGAAATGGGTGTGCTAGTGGATTTGTTGAGAGGTTCTGGGTATTATATGTCACTTGATTTTTGTTTCAAGAATGACGTGCACATTCTTGAACACGGAAATGTCATGGTGTATTATAAATACTTAGCCAACATAATCTTATCTCAGTTTTATGTCCTTGTGAGACAACATGAACAATTAGTAGCTTAACTATCTAACTTCTGCAATTATACAAGACACAAAATTGTGTTCTTGATCTTAAGCAGTAATTCAAATTGTTTATTTCAACATATCGAATAGAAGGCTTTTGATTTTGAGCACATTTATAATTGCAAATATGGTTTTTTTTTATTGTACTTGCAGGTGTTTAGGGTTTGCTGAAATTTATAAAATTATTGAAATATACTAGTTTCTGTAATATAGGTATGCTTGAAAGTTGAAACTGCTTTAAGTTTGTATGCAGAAAGGGCCTAAGTCATATTTTGGACTATATATATGCTAATTTTTCAATGCAGATATGGAATTCATTCTTTGTACGAGCTTTGGTATATGGAGCTTATGAAGCTATTTGCTTTGTTTTGTTTGCCCACTACCGACTGCCACTGGTGCTAGTCTGTGACTCTATAAAAATATGATTTCTTCTTCTTCCTAGCTAGTCGTTTGATAAGTAATTCTAATTTTGGATAAATCATCATATTATACCCGGTCAGATTGTGATGCGTGTCCAAAAATGGACATGTGTTACCATCTCAACGGGTCTAGTGCCACAACACTAGACCCAAACTGCTCCCATGATTGCAAATACAAGTGAGTGAATCATGATTATTGCAAATGAAAGAAATCTGGAAAACCAAGCCTTTGGTGAAGATATGTGCATGTTAGCAAGCCCACTTAAGTCTTGGCATCAGTATTATTTGGGAAAGAACCTTGCATCCGTATTATTTAGGAGACATTCCTCTTGATATAAACTAGGTTTTTCAATTAAAAAAAACCCAATTTTGATTCATCTTAGATGCCCCAACATCCAAGGTAAGTTCACTGTAAATCTGCTCGTTATTTGGATCAATTTGAAAATTCCAACACCCAAGTCCTCTATCCAAGCAACAAACAATCGTGGAAACAAAATCCACTAATAAGTGCTAAAACACTTGTTATTAAAAATCGCATGTAATGATGCACTCGCTGTAAAAATAGCCTTGAATAGAAATATGGACACAATCGCATGTACAACGTGACCGCTGCAATCCATTTCCTTAATCAATAGAGCATCTCGTCATCTCATGCCCTTTCACAATAATCATATAGTCTCTCACAGTTTGGTCCCGGAATTTATCTACAATAACTAGAAAATTTTAGTTCAAAAAGTTCGATATTTTAAAAATTGTTTGTCAAGGCCAACCTTGGCCCTCGGAAATAGTTCAATACTAACCGGGGCGTATTTTGTTGACCTTGACAAATAATATGCTTTTTTGTGAGAATTGTTATTGAGCCTCACAAATAATATGATGGGAAATTCTCCAAAAAGATTGATAAATTATGAGCAGTAGACCGGAATGGACCAAATTGAACCAAAATGGACTGAAATAGACTGAAACAGACCGACATAAACTGAAATAGACCATATTGACTGAACTGGACCAAATAGACCGAACTATACTGAATTAGGCAGAAGTAGACCGAAATGAACCAAACTAGACCAAAGTAGACCAAATGGGCCAAAATGCTATAATGATGTGGCTCAACAAAAGTATAGCAACAATAAATAGTAATACTACGCCTCAGCTTTTATATATGATATAAATTTGCAAAGTTCAACCTTTGCCCATAATTTATAAAGAGCGAAAACATCATTTTGGTCTCTACATTTTGAGGTCACAGTCAATTTAATCTCTATATTTTGATAACAGTCAATTTAGTTCCTGTTATTTTCAACTTGCAACCAATTTAGTTCTTACCATTAACTCATTAATGAAAAATGCATATATAGCAAATGGTTTACACTGTTGGCATGCCTAATATTAAACTATTAAATTTTATGATGACGTGTCTAAATTTTAGTAACCACATCATGCATAGATGACCCAAAAAAAAAAAAAAAAAAAACACGTCACCCTTTAAAAAATTATTTGTCTATTACATTTATTTTAGCTAACAAAATATGCGAACTACCTTCTTTTTTTCTTTTTTGAGAGGAAATATGCCAACTACCTAACTTATAAATGGAAGAAAATTCTTAATACATGTCTCAATATACATCAATTACCTAATTTTTAGAGTAATATATATATGCTAGTGTTTTTCAAGGCGTGTACGGTGTAGCAGTCCAAAATGTATCAAATAATATAATTTGTTTGCAATTTCCCCAGAGATCTTTTTGCTCCTTGTCTCTACACATTAGTGATATATTGTTACTTGAAAAACCTCTCCTTATTGTGTTTAAAATATTCTAACCTTTCAGCTTAAAATCTAGATAAGATAACGATATGAAAGAAGTATAAAATAAAGGGTTTTTTTTATTTTTTTATTTTATATTTAGCTCCTTAACCATATGCAATAGTCCTTGTATTTTTTTTTTTTTCTTCAACCACCACCGACCTTTAAGTTATATAAAAGGCTATCTAGTTTTCTGGAATTTTTTTTTTTTTTTTTTTTTGATAGATAGTTTTCTGGATTGATGTAACTAAATATTTTAGTTTATTGTACCGTATACAAGTGAAACTTTTTTTTTCTTCTAATTACAAGTGAAACTCTTAGTTTTATTAGTTGCATTGAATTTAATCATACTCAATAATTATAAAATTGTATATATTTCATTAGTTAATACAACCATTGTACCAAAGTGTCGGCCAAAAGGATGTAAAAAGTATTAGACAAGATCAAGAAAGATGAAAGAAATGTAAAATAAAGAAATGTAGGATATCACCACAGCGGCCTCTCAAAAAAAAAAAAAAAAAGATATCACCACAGCTTGGAATATACTTAGATGTAATTTCTAGAGACTCTAGAGTAGATTTCAGAGTTTTAACGAATCAGACAATGCAAAAGCCTCCATTTTAGAATATAGTTGACTAGCTTCAGCCATATCCAATAGTCTTCTTTTTCTTTTTTTTCTCTCCTTTCTTGTTGTGTATTTTCTTCAATCCCCCCTCTCTCCCCAACCTTTTAGCTTATATAAAAGGCAAGTTGGTTTTCTGGATTGAAGTGACAAGTGAAGGTCTCAGTTTTATTTATCAAACAATGATTAACCACTGAATTCACTTTGCAATTTTCAGCTTCTATATTCTTGTAATACAATTACTTATTGACTCTTTCATCTCAAATAAAATATGTTTGGAGAAAAAAAATGATGAGGTACATCACTCTTAACTCAACATTTTTCTTTCTTGTTTACATTGCAAAAACTTTTGACACTAAATTAATATATATATATATATATATTGATAGGGACGCTAAATCAATATTGATGCCAAAGAGTTCCACATATATTGTCTACACGGTTCTCTTATCCCCAAGGCATTTTGTAGCCATCAGTACTCCTCCATAATTGATTCCCTCAAATTCACAAATCTTGAATCACCATATAGCAATCTATCCTCACCGTTACTTTTGTACACTTTATGCTCTTCATGGTTTTAGCACTTTTCATTTTAGAAGAACTGAAGGCCCTAAAAGGTCCTTAGGCTTGATCTCAACTTGTACTTGATAAGTCTTTCAGGCTTGCTGCCACCTATAGCCCTGAGCTCCTCTTCTTTGATGCCCCCACGGGTTTATAGCCTGCCTTAAATTATGGAAAAGACATTATCATTGGTGCTGTTGGTTCTAGTATTTGGCCTGAAAACCCAAGCTTCAAAGCTGATGGCATGCTTGCTTTTGGCAATCCTATTTTGTGATAGGATTTAGTGATAGCTTTCCTCCTTCAAGTCTAGGGGATCCCATGGCAATGCAAATCACACCAACACCATCAGCAATGGCTTGATCAATAGCGGCAAACAAATCAGACAATGCAGCTGCTCCACCCCAAGAAACTTTATACACCGAGATCCTAGCATATGGTGCTACACATTTTGTTGTTCCCTCAGCATAGCCAAAATAAGACGTTCCATTCACTTCCCAGTAACTATTGTGGACATAAAGGTCCCATGGCTGCCAATGTCACTAGCAGAGTCTAAAATGGACTAAATCTATTTTCTCTTTTAGTGTTGCATTAAAGTACCTGACTTCTATGAGTTTGGAGTGGCACATTGAGGAATTAAACTGTTGTCCTCCTTCACATGTTCCATTCCACTTAGTTGAAACTTTACCAATAGGCAATCCATTGGCTTTGAAGCTTGGTTGTTCAGGCCAAATTCCAGTATCAACAACACCAATGATAATGTCTTTTCCATAATTTGACGCAAGCCATAAACCAATAGAGGCTTTGAGGGAGACAGAATCTAAGCTATAGGTGGTAGCAAGCTTGAAAGGCTTATCAAGTACACAAAGGTGTAAGCTACTTCTAATGCAGGCGTTCCAAAAACAAAACAGATGCATGATTGCCAAATTGAAGTTGGTTGGCCTTATCAAGAAGAATGGCAGATTATGATCCAGGTAGAAACGACTAAACAAGTATATAGAGTAAGGAGAGGCATAGCATATGTTGGAAAGGACACAGCTAGGATCTAGGTGCTAAGGAGAGGCCAAAGCATTACTGATGTGGGGGAAGGTTAGGGCCCACGACTACTGCAAAACAACACAACGAAATGATGATATGTGAAACAAGAGTCAGCGGTACAACTCTACTCTGATCTATGGTTTGTCAAGCCATGATCTGCAACAACTCTTAATGAAAACTTACAGGTTTCATTATAATAATTAATTTGATAATACATTACTTTCCCTTTCCAAGGTCCCTTTAACCTCACTTGCCTTATGGATTCAGATCTTCTAGATTTATTAGAGTATTCTACCAATAAATTTTCTTAAATCCTAACCACCCTTTTATGATTTAAAGGTCTAGATTCTGCTTTATGACTAGGATTCCTAATCAAACTAAGAAACATAATAAATATACCTTATGACTAGGATTCCTAATCAAACTAAGAAACATAATAAATATACCTTATGACTAGGATTCCTAATCAAACTAGGAAACATAATAAATATAGTGATAAACTAGGAAAAAGCAAATAGATCTAAATCCTAATTGAAATTTCAATACAAATAAGACTCCTAAAGTCAACTAAAAGACTAATAAGGGGAATAACAAATTTGGAAATTAATCAAAGATATGATTTCCTGCTTTCCAACTTCTATGCTTGGACTTCTTCTAAAAATAGAAATCATTCTTGTAATTATCGCTGATTTGGGTTTTCTGCAGATTTCTAGATAATTTTCGTAGAACGTACTAGAATATATTCTCTAGAACTTGTGCATGATTGGCAAATTAACCTTGAATAAGGAACGCAATCTTCTACATATCTTGGCCTCCTATTATTTCACCCTAATTCCTGCCGTAGAATGCCTTAGTCCCTTGGTTCTCGCTAAGTCCCAAATCTCCAAGGTTACTGCCACAAAATGCATCATCCTCGTTCAATGTCCCTACATCAATTGCGTTAATGGGTCACAGACTTGCAAGATTGATAGCTATCAAAGAAGCCCTTCTCAACGTGGCAAGCTTGGGATACAACAGAATAGTTATCTTAGTTAGCAGAAAAGATCTTCTCAAAAAAAAAATATATATATATATATATATACACACATACTTAGCAGAAAAGAAATTCAGCAACACTAAAAAATTAAAGCCATTGGCCGTGGTGGAATGAAACTATTTTGGAGGATATTTATGCTATAATCCAGCAACATAATATTTTTGTTGCTATTTTGAAGGCTTCTAATGTAATTCTAGCTGAAAGTAGGACCTAATTAGCTGTTAAGTCAGCAAAACAATCTCCTAAGCATTCATATTGGGTATTGTATATGCCATATGTTGGTAAGATTTAGGATTACCGTTCCAAAATCCCTCATTACCCGGTCTTGCATAATCCTGAAATTGCAAAAAAAATTGCAATTGTGCTGTAGTGCCATCCTGCTCAATTGTGGAAAAAAAAATTCAAATTTATTCTTCATATCATTCTTTTAATACTTCTTTCTCTCTCCTTTGTCTTTGTCTTTGTCTTTCTCTGGTCTCAGACTCTCAGTCCATTTCTTCCACTCTCTCTTTCCTCACATCTCTAGTAGTTGGGCCTCCACGTTGATGAAGCAAAGATCAAAGCTTCCCCATTGATTTACTGGCTGAGGGGTATTGTGAGTCGGATCTAGTGGCTGAGGAGTGGTGGGTTTTGGGTTTGGGTCAGGTGGGTCTAAGGCATGGTGGTTGTGGGTGTTGGTCGCGGTGGGTCTGTGATGTCGTTATTAATCTTTAATCTTCTTAAAATTTTATAAGTATGGAAAATATAAAAAAAAATGTAATTCTACGATTAGATTTTTAAAATTCATATTTATTATAAAAAGAAGTTCAAAAAATTTCTAGAAAATTTACCCTTTTTTTTTTTGGGGTAAATGGGCTTTTTGCAACGTGGGTGTTTAGGTCTAGAGCGGATGCATCAAGGTCTTAATAGTTAAAGTAATCAGAAATATTCAGAAAGCTAAATGGAACCGCCTACGAAGAAGTCTCGACCTACGGAAAAGCGCCTCCCTGTCCCTGACGACATCGTGTTCGACATCCTAACTTGGCTGCCAGTGAAATCCCTAATCCGATTCAGATGCGTTTCCAAATCTTGGTACTCCACCATCACCAAACCGATTTTCATCACCACACATCTCAACCTCAACAAAGCGAAGAAATCACTATCCACTCACAACAATAACAGTAACAATGGTTATCTGTTATATACATACGTACCAAAGGATTTTTCATCTCGCCATGAACTGTGTACGGCTGTTTACAATAGCGACCACACACTCACCCAGATTTCTGCTTTTCAAATCCCCTTTTCTGGTTTCAACGTGGTTAGCTTCTGTAATGGCATGTTCTGCCTTGATTGTCTTACCGACCATCGTGATCATATAATATGTTTGTGGAACCCAAGCATTAGAAAGTTTAAGACACTTGCTCCTGTTCGCTTGATTGACTATGTTGATAGCGGCACTCTTAGACTTGATAGCGTCACTCTTGGACTTGCTCATAATTCTCAAAACAATGATTTCAAGATTCTTAGACTTGCGCGTTTTTATGATATTATTGGAGAAGTAGTACTAAATAGGTCAGGGATTAAGGCCGAGATTTACACATCCAGTACTGATTCGTGGAGAAAGGTTGAAATATCAGTGGAGTCCTTAAGTCGACCAATTTATAATTTAGGTAAACGTTGTATATTTGTAAATGGAGCTCTGCACTTTATAGCACATGTTCAGGGCTATGATTTTATCTTGTCCTTTGATGTCGATGATGAGAGATTCCGTGAGATAAAGCTGCCTCAAAATTACTCAAGTGGATTCAATCTAAGGTCTAGACAACTTGGAATATACAAGGGATCGCTGGCTTTGATTGTTTCATTTTGTTGTGATCCTGCTAATAGGAGTTGCATATGCCTTATATGGGAGATGAAGGAGTATGGTGTGGCTGAGTCTTGGACTTGGACTAAAAAAAGTATAACAATGAATCCCTTAGATAGCTGCTACGGTTGCACTGACAATGGCGAAATTCTAATTAAGAATTCCATTAGGCTAGTTTCGTTTAACCCTGAGAATCATCAGAACATTTTTGCTATTGAAGATGCACATTGGGCGGATTACACTGCTAATTCTATGGAGAGTTTGGTTTTACTTGATGGGGGTAAAAGTGTATCTGAATACAAAGATTAGTTTGTTGAATTTTCTAGAAAGGTGACTATTTTTGTGAAGTTCATGTTGACAGGTATTTGTGGTATCAAATATGGAATTTGAATACTAAATTGAGCCCTTATTATGCTCTCTTTATTTATTTATTTTTACCTCTTATTGTTGAACACATGAACATTAGAGTTATTAATTTATTAAGGAGTAAAAAATCCTAATGGGAATTGTGGCTATTATATTCCAACTGATACTAGTGTCAATAACATTGTGCACAGCCTCAAAGATGGAAATGTCATACATACTTAGCCAACATAATCTTATCTCATTTTATTGCCCTTGTGACAACATGGACAATTTGATGAGCTTCTCTTTGACTTTAGTCCCTAAAAAAAAAAAAAAAAGAGGCAGAACTTGTGCAATCTGCACAGGATGCAGAAAGTTTATATTTAGGTTGTAAGTAATGAATAAGTCAAATTTATATTTCACTATATCAAATAGAAGGCTTTTGATTCCTTGCACACATATTTAATTGATTATGTGGTTTTTTTAAAGATGTTTTTAACTGCTTGAAATTGTTAGGATTTGATGAAATTCATCAAATATATGATTTGGTATGATATATGATGGCTGGGCTCATGAAGCTTTTGTTTAAAACAAAGTTGTTATTATGTTGGCTTTCTTCCTTCCTGCTGCAGACATGAAAGTATGGCTGTGACATGGAATGCCACACTTATCTTTGTCGAACGAGAAAGGGAAATCCTTAAGAGCTTATGGCTATTATTTATTTAACTGATGGCTATTGTTTAAGGATTATGCATATTATTTGACATGGCAATGTCATGGTCAAGAATAGGTGCTTGTGTCAAAAATGTATCGAGCAAGATTTGCTTCAGCTTTAAGCCATTAGTCCCAAAAAGAAAGCATGAATATTTTCATTTTGTATGAAATGTATGAGGTTGATTTACTGATCCTGCCATTATACTACAAACATGGAAATGCCATGGTGCAGTACATGCTTAGCCAATATAATCTTATCTCATAGGTATACGCTAGAGACATTAACAATTAGATCAGCTTAATCTCTAAGTCTTCAAATTTTCTTTTTTTAAAATAAAAAATAAAAACAGGGCTATTGAACTTTCTACTGTTTGAAAATGTTAAGGTTTGCTAAACATCATGAGATTATTGAAATACATGATTTTGTATGGTAAAAGATGGCTGGGCTTAATGAGATAATTGATAAGTGTGCTTAGCGATATGGACAATCAGGGATGCCTGAACTGCTTTAATTTTGTATACAGTAGAAGTCGTAGTCAAATTTTTTACTAAATACTATATGTTTTGTTTAATTTGCCTACTAGCCACTGATTGTTGCGGCTCTTTCCAAAACTACTATGCAAGTGAATGTTTCCAAATGCAATTGATTAGTCATTGTTCTCTGCCTCTGTTTCAAAGTTTCAGATAATAATAACAATTTGATGCACTTTCTTCTATTGAACCCTTTTACCAGATTGAATGATTGGGTAGTATAATTTTCTTAAGCTGTTACTCCGGACCTAGAAATTCAGGGAGACCCTTTCATGCCAAGCTTATAATAGAGTTCAATTACATGACTTATAAGATATGGCTGCTTATTTATCGATGTAAGTAAGTATACCTAAATCTTATCCATTAGTCAAAAATACCTGTACATAACTCACTGATTTATCTTAGTTAAAAAAAAAAAAAAAAAAAAAAATGGCTAGCCAGCCTTGATATGTTTGGATTTCGGTAAATGATAGCAATAATCAGATAAGACCTACTTGCTTAAAATGTTAGAATATGTTAACTGCTAGTATGAATTATCTTTTGGCTGGATTGTATCCTGGTTTAAGTTATAGTTCTGTTATGTGATGTGTTAATTGATGTAGATGCGACACAATTACAAGCTTGCTACTTATGAAGGCTTTTGCATGTTACATTGTTTTGCTTAGTTACATAAAGTTTGTCTTGAAAGTGTTACATAACTTTGATATAATAGTTTTATGTTTCACTAGAAGAGAGATAATTATACAACTTCCAAACACCAGTGTCAATAATTTTGACTAGTATGTGTGACTGCTGATGTCCTTACACAAGTTTAACTTGTATCACATAACATATTGAAGCCAATTACTCTAGTGTGTCTTTCTCATACTCTTCCATGCAAGGAGGGAGAGTGGGGGTCTTTCTCCTTCTCCTCTAAAATACCAGACCAATTAGGAACAGAGGATTTTTCATTGAAACTCTATTTCATTGGCCAAACAACTTCCAATTGCCATACAAGGTTGGATACTTGCTTCAAATAATTATATAATCTATTGAAGATCCATAGTTGACCCCAAAATTTTGGGACTAAAGCTTTTTTTACTGTTGTTGTTGTTATTATTGTAGATCCATAGAATTCTATACAATTTAGTACGAAATTACTAGTGAGGATTTTATTCATAATTGATTATGTACAAATTCGAAAAAATGCATCTTTATTTCTAGTATGGTAAATAAATTAATTGTTAAATTTTCAATATTAAGTTCTGTGACCAACAATGGGATGGCAACATGGCGGGGCAGGGTGGGGCTGGATAATGGCTACCTTACCCCCCGTCTGTAGTCTAGTGATATTTCCCCAAACTCGCCTCACTAGTCAGGGCAACTTGCCATGCCTTGTTCTTGTCATGCAACCAAATAAAGAGGGGAAAAAATCAAATCTCTCATACGGAATTTTTTTTTTTTTTTCAAAAAAAAAAAAAAAATCTCATAAGCAAAGCTTGGAAACTGAAGAGCTTTGGTGTTATACCTAAAGAAAGTAGTGGATCAATGGCTATTGAAAAAGATTGATTTTAAACAATTAGTGGATCGATGGCAATCTCACTGTAGATATCTACTAGTTTAAGTCCATACTGAGGTTTGTTTAGTTAGCATAAACAAAGAGATACAGTGGTTAAAGAAGCGATGAAATAGACTAATGATTAAAGAGGGGAGTGTACCATTGTGGGTGGGCCTATTAGTGGCATAGGGATCTCTTGGTGGAGCTGCCAGTGGTTTTCGGTGGAGAGAGAAAGAGAGAGACATAGTAGGGGCGGGCGATAGACTTATACTTGCTCAAACCAAGGCAGCACAAACAATCCTTTTCAATATAACATCCAAATTATTGAAATATATGATTCTGTTTGATATAAGATGGCTGGGCTTAGTTAGATAATTGATAAGTGGACATAGCAACGTGAACAATTAGGGATGTGTGTCACTGCTTTAATGTTGTATACAGTAGAAGTCCTAGTCAAATTTTTTGACTAGATACATTTACTTAGTTTGCCTAGTAGGCTACTAGCCACTGATTGTTGCTGCTCTGTCCAAAGCTACCATGCAACCCAGCACTTCAAATTTCTATTTCTAACTTGCTATTTGTATGTTAAGCAATTTTGGTTTGGGATACAATAATATGTATAATGAGATAAGATAAATCCTACTTGGAATTAAAGAAGAGCAATGGTTATCACACAGTCTTGTTTTAACAGAAATTGTGGCAAGTGTGTATTTCTTATTAGTTATTACCGATAAAAGAATATGTTAACTGCTCGTGTGAATTATCTTGTGGCTGCATTTTATCCTGTTTTAAGTTGGAGTTCTTTTATGTGCAGCATTAACCGATGTAGATGCGGCAAATTTACAAGCTTGCAATTTATATGGCTTTTGCATGTTTTATATTGTTTTGCTTAGTTACATAAAGTTTGTTTTAAATGTGTTATATAACTTCAATAGAATAGTTTTATGTTTCACTAGAAGAGAGATGATTATATAAATTCAAAACACCAGCGACAATAATTTGGACATAGTATGATATACGATCAACTTTAACTAATCTGTCGAGGATCCATAGTCTAGCCAAAAATTTTGAAACTAAGCCTTTGTTTGTTGTTTTATGTGTGGCCACTGATGTCCTTACTCAAGTTTTCTTGTATCAAAGAAAATATTAAAGCTAATTACTCTAATGTTTCTTTCTTATACCATTCCATCTTATTGCTTGCTCTAGAGTTACATGTATATCTTTGAACTGCAAGATAAATATTTTAATGAGAAGGATGGGCATCTAAATAGATCCAATTACCTTTTTTTTTTATTTGTTAACTACTCTAACTAGATCCAATTGCTTGTTAAGCTTATAACTTGCTTTTTAATAAGATTCCAAAGTACTAAGGATGGATAGTATGATTTGTGCAATACAGTAGTGAGATAGAGATACTTTATATATCTCGCTGTTGTCCATAGCATTTCTCTAAGTTCCTTGCCATGAGGCTGAAATTGAGTTTCTTTGTATTACTATCTGTTGAAGGCATATTTTGAGCTCGAAGCTTTTGATAGGACCAGCATTACTAAAAGCACAACAGCATCCCTAAATATAAGATAAGATAATAAAAATAATAATAATAATAATAATAATAAAAAGAGATTGAGAGACTTCCTCCTTCTCCTTTAACCTACCAGGCCAAATAGGAACAGAGCTTCGTTCGTTGAAACTCTATTTCAATGGCCAAACAAATTCCTGATTGCCATATTAGGTTGGGAGACTTATAATAATTTTTTCCTTTGTAAATTCATAGAATTCTACACAATTTAGTATGAAATTACTAGCAAGGATCCTTAGAATGACAAATAAAGATAATCCTTTTTTACAATTGATTATGTACAATTCAAATTAGAAAAACTTGTCAAAATGCATCTTTATTTCTTATAGTGTAAATAAATTAGTTATTTGAGTCTTCATCATATCATAGGTAAGCTAAAATGATTATGCATATCAAGAGTCTTGTAACTTAACTGACTTTTTGGTGTTTTCTACTCTATATGAAGCCCTACTACCAAAGTTTAAAAAGTTTAAACTACTATTTCAAATAAAATTTTGAAACAAAATTTAAAATATTTTCTATTTAAAAAAAAAATACAATCATACATTATAAATGGTAAAAATATTACTTTACAAGATTTTAAAAAATATTAATTAAAACATTAATTTTTTAATTCAATAGTTGGAGGAGTATCGATGGTCATATATATATATGACCATCAATACTCTTGGCACAATCGTATTGTTAGAGCATTCACATCAGTCTTAATGCAATTTTAGTCAAATTATTCGGTCTAGAAAATAAAATTTTCACTTTTTCTCTTTTAACAAACTCAAAGTCACATAAACGTACATCAGACTTAATATTAGTTTCTCTATTTTATTTAAATATTAGTTTGATCTCTAAACATATTAATATTTGTTTTCCTCTTCCCCACCTTTCCTTTCATAGCAACACCACCATCTCCTTTGCAAAGCACCTTCAACAACAAAAGGACCCTTCTACTATTGCTTGACAACAATAGCGTCAAGAGCATCACTGATCTCTATCGTTTGCCAATCCAAAGGTTGCCAACATCAATTTATCTATACAAACATCAGTTAATCCAAGTGGCAGAGAGAAGTGAGTCAAAAGATGAATAAAAAATACAATTATTTGGCATGTTGATATCTCAATAAGTGTACTGAGCTATGTTATTCATAAGTAAAATTTAAGTATAAATTGTTGAGACTGATGATAGGTGTTTTTAATTTTGTTTAGGTTTTTTTCTTTTAATACAAAATAAAAATTCTACTATAGCATAATTTAAGTATATATGTGTGTGAAACTCATTTCTAGAAACTTGAACCTCAACTCTTGCCCCTCACATTCCACGCTCCCCACACTTTACAAACACTTATACTTGTGGAGTGACCAATACACCAATAGTACGCGGTGGTAATTTTGTTAGTAAAATATTTGCAGAGTGCTCTAATTATATTAAAATTTGTTTTATACTAGTAGTTACACCCATTTTCATCCTTTTTTTTCTTTATTTTATTTTTTGTAAAATACTAAACATGCTATAAAATTTTTACTAATATGATAATAAATGTGATTTATAAACTTCAAATATCAAATAAATGGATGTTTAGATTGTTTTAAGTGATTGGTGACACCTCAAACAGTAAAAAAAAAAAAAAAAAAAAAAATTTAAGTTTTTTTTGAAAATGGAGGGAAAAAGAAAAAGTTTTGCTGACATGACAATTTCCCTTCTATGGTTGGCATTATAACACTTTGTTTGGATGGAGTGAATATAGGAGGGATAGAAAACATAGGAAAGAAAATGTGGGTTTTCCACTATTTGGCAAGGGAGGAAAACTAGAGAGAGTGGAAAACCGGGAGAAAATTTCTCTCCCGGGCCCACAAAATTTTTTCCTCCCAAATCGGGAGGAAAAGCTGAGGGAGAAAATTTTTTCTCCTAGCACTTTTACCATATTGCCCTTCTCCCACTACCCTCATTACCTTCTCACCTACCCCACCCACCTGATGACTTTTGCCCACAACTCCTTCTCACTTTTTTGCCTCTTCTTTGTTCTCATCTACCGTCACAGCACACCAGGTCCAGGTTCTCTTCTTGATGAAATGGAAGAGAGATTTTCTTCTTTATTTTCTTCTGCTATTCATGAAAACTTGCATTTGTCAAACAAAAACAGAGTAGAACTAAATCATTATTAGAAGTTGCACTTTATTGTTTCTTGTCCATACTTCTATTTATCTCCTTCCTTTTTGGTTACTGCATTTCGGCCACTGCCACAAATGCGGGAGATATGTTTGTTGTACTTGTATGAGTTTTCTCATGAATCTCAATGAATTGAGCAGCATGGTTAAAAAAATTGGAGATGAAGTAGTTACTGTGATTGATAAGAGTTGGGTGTTTATGTCTTTTTGTCTGCATTGTGTGTTCTTGAACATTGGGTTATTGTTTTATTCCATTAGGTGATAATCTTGGATTTTATTATGTATTCCTCTTCTTATTTCTTTATATATTAGATTTTAAAAAAAAAAAAAATTGTTGCTAAACTTTTGCCCACAGAAATTTGCTGACCACGTTGGCTTGTGGGCAAACTTTTGCCCACAAAAGTTTGCTAGCCTTCATCTTTGCTGACCACGTATTTGTGAGCTGAATGTAGTGTAAATTTGCTAACCATTTTTTTGTTGGTTACAAAATTCTTTGCTCAATTAAATTTATATGTACAGTATTGTAATTTTTACATTATAATAATAAAAATAATAATATAAATTTATATATATGATGTGGTAAATTTTATATTATTTAATGAGTATAAATAAATCTATTTCTTACATATTATGTAACAAGGGCATAATAGTCAATTTATATAAATTATATTTTCCATCCTCTCATTTTTCTCTTCAACCAAACAAAAGAGTTTTCCACCCTCCCAATTTTCCACCCCTCCAACCAAACACACAAGAGGGAAAATTAAATATTTTCCATCCTCCCACTTTTCTATCCTCCCACAATTTTTCATCCTCCCACTTTTCCACTCCTCCAACCAAACAAAGCCTAAGAAAGAAAATGACGGGGCCCACTTTTCTCATCAACCCTAAATGGGTAGAAATGAGGAGAAAGGCAAGTAAAAATGTTGCAATTTTTGGAGGTCACCACTCATGACTTTTAAAATTTCAATTTTTATTTGTAGTATTCAAGGAAAAAAATATATATCTAAATTAAATATATTATATTCTTTTCTTTTTCTCTTCCCTCAGCCTTTCCAAACATGTAAAAACTAAAAAGGAAGCACTTTCCTTTTCAACCAAACACACTGAAAATAGTCTATTAACTTGGCTCCTCTTACTCTACCTTCTGTCAGCCGCAAACCTATACCAAAGGTCCAAAAGTACCACCGATGTCTCGACCTACGGAAAAGCTAAGATTGTTGACCGAGCGTGTTCTGGACGACGACATCGTATTCGACATACTGACTCGGCTGCCAGTGAAATCCTTAATCCGATTCAGGTGCGTTTCTAAATCATGGTACTCTACAATCTCAAACCCCATTTTCATTGCCACACACTTCAAGCTCAACGAAGCCAAATCATTATCCAATAAAAATAGTCACAATGGTTATCTGCTATATACACCTGTAACAGAGGGCTATTCTTTTCACGAAGAATTGCGTACACTTGTTTACAATAGGGACCGCACAGTGACTGAGATTTCCAGGTTTATAACCCCCTTTCCCATTTGTGATGCCTTCATGAATTGCTTCTGTAATGGCATCTTCTGCCTTGATTGGTGTAACGAAAACAATGGTGATCATATGATATATTTGTGGAACCCAAACATTAGAAAGTTTAAGATGCTTGCTCCTGCTCTTTTGACTGGCCCTTCTGATGGTGCCACCCTTGGACTTGCTTATCATTCTCAAAAGAATGATTTCAAGATTCTTAGACTAGTGAGTTTTCAAGGGTCTCTTGAAGAGCCAGATCCACTGACTAAGGCTGAGGTTTACACATTGAGTACGGATTCGTGGAGGAAGGTAGTGTCGGCGGAGTTGTCCGACCCCAACATTGGATGTCTTTATCATCGTTCACCATATATATTTTTTAACGGAGCACTGCACTGTATAGCAGCTAATAAACACTGCAGTTTCATTTTGTCCTTTGACATTAATGATGAGAGATTCCATAAGATAATGCTGCCTCTGGATTTCTTAGATGTATACCAATCATATCTTACAGTGTTCAAGGGATCGCTTGCTTATATTATTATCTCTAACTATCTAGCTACTGGGGGCATTATGTGCCACTTATGGGTGATGAAGGAGTATGGCGTGGCAGAGTCTTGGACCAGAAAATGTGTACCAATCGAATGGTTTCATCATTTCCATGGCTGCACAGACAATGGTGAATTGCTAATTAAGATTTTCATGGAGCTGATATCAATTGACCCTGAGAATCTACTTCAGAACAGTCTTATAATGGGATCAAATATTAGATGGGCTGGTTATGCAGCCAATTCCATAGAGAGTTTGGTTCTACTTGATGGGGTGAATGTGTCATCTGAATACGAAGATTAGTCTGTTGAGGTTCTAGCAAGGTGGCTATTTTTGTGAAGTTCAATGGCAAGTATTTTGGTATCAAATATGCAATTTGAATCCAAGCTCTTATTATGTTGTTTCTTTCTTCCCTCTTATTTTTTATGACATGAGCATCAGAGGTACTAATTTATTAAGAATTTTTTTAAAGGAGATTATGGCTATTATGCCGAATTGATATTCGTGTCAATAACATTGTCCACATCCTCAAAGATGGCAATGTCATGGTGCTGCATACATGCTTAGCCAAAATAATCTGATTGCATCTGATTGCCCTTATGAAAAATTTGATAAGCTTAATCTCTTTGTTCTCAGTCCCCACAAAAAAAAAAGGTGTGGGGGAGGCTTAATTTTTGCTTGCAGAAAGTTGATTTATTGGTGGTAAGCAATAAATAAGACTGATTTTATATTTCACGATATCATATAGAAGGCTTTATATTCTTTGCAGCCATAGTTGATTGATCTTATGCTTTTTTATAAAATATGTTTTAACTGCTTGAATTAGTTAGAGTTTGCTGAAAATCTTGGAATTATTGAAATATATGATTTTGTATGATATAAGATGGCTGGGTTTAGTGAGATTGTTGATAAGTGGGCTAGTGATATAGAGAACTTGGTATGATTGAATACTCTTTACTTTTGTATACAGCAGAAGTCAAAGTCAATTTTTGACTCAAATCTATGATTTTTCAATGCCATTATTCTTTTAGCTCTTTTTAAAAGCATTAAGTTATAAATCTGATTGTTTCTGGTCTGTGCAAGGATTACGTGCACACTTCAAATATTACAAGTGATTGAATCACTATTTTCCTGCCTCTGTTTCAATGGTTAAGTCATTGATAAATTGATGTACTCTCTTGAGTCTTGATTGTAACATTTTTTTTCCTAGTTGAACGATTTGGTAGCTAAGTTTGCTAATATGTTACTCCTGCCCTAGGGATTTAGACAGGCATTTCAACCTCAAGCTTAGGAATAATTTTGTTTTTGTTTACAAGTTTGACATAAATGATATAAATTATAAAACATGACCCTTTTGTGGTGAGTGTTTTATGTTGTAATTGGAAAGCTGCTGAAGAATTGTCAGCATATGAAGCTTCTGTTTAAGACAAAGATGTTATTATATTTGTTTTGACATGGCAATGTCATGGACACGAATCTATGCTTAGCAAACATAATATTTGTTTCATTTTGTGCTGGTGACAAAAATGTCATTAGCATTGCTTT
Organism: Quercus glauca; assembly: GCA_023736055.1. Lineage (NCBI taxonomy): Eukaryota > Viridiplantae > Streptophyta > Magnoliopsida > Fagales > Fagaceae > Quercus > Quercus glauca. The sequence goes on from CM043321.1 coordinate 9,729,229, forward strand.
AGCCTTTAGTCCTTAATCCCAAACTTTACTATTTGAATGTTTAGTTTTTAATTTGGGATTACATTATTGCTTCTTTACTCATATACACAGAGGGAGGGAGAAATGATTTGGGAGAGTAATAAAAATTGATAAAGAAATAATATTTTATTGAAATGGAGTGTAAAATAAATAATCTAATGTAAGTGTTTTTCTTGCCAGAGTTTAATCAAAATTTTTTTTTGGTCACAAAACACCCTCAGTCACACTTTATTAAGTCCTAGAAAGGTTTAAAGAATCTGGTCAACTGAGTATAAGCACTCAATTTTAAATTCCTATATTTTTAAAAATTTTCTGGCCAAAATAAAATTCTTAAATTTTAGGCTTTTTTTATTATTTATTTTTTAGTTAAAAGATAGAAAGCTAAGTATACAAAAACTGATCTAGTGAAAGACAAGCAGACGAAAAAGTGTACAGCTCACGAAAGAGCATAGCAGGCTTAGCAGCTAAACACAATACATGACATTGCTGTAAAAGATACACACTTGACAAAATAGACTCTGCTAAGTCTTTTTTTTTTTTTGATCTGTTGTGAAGTGCTGGTACTCATCCAGAAAAAACAGTAGCTCCATCACGGATGGCATTCGGTTGTAGCTGAATGTTTTCAAATTCGTACTTGTTACGGGCATTCCAATAGAGAGTAGAGACCAAGCGATGACCTGTCCAAACCTCAAGGTCTAGTTTCTTTAGCATACTCAGAAACAGTAAGAAGTCTTGTGCTGCATTGGAACATTTTTGTATCAAAAAGATGGGGAAAATGGGTTTATTTTTAAAATATTCAGCACAATGTCCGTATTTTCAAACTATTAAGCATTGTGTCCCTATTTTGAAACTTGATTTTAAAAAAATCGAGTTTCAATGTAACTCAATTTTAATGTTTTTGAGTTTTAGGTAAGTGTTTGCTAGGCTAGATGAGCTCCAGTGGCTTTTCCCAATTAATTAATTTAAAAAAAAAAAAAAAAAAAAAAAACCCAGTGGGAACTTGAGTTCCTCAGAAATTTTTCAACGTTGAACTCTATATTCTTAAGACTGAGTTTCAAGTAAATTTGAAAAAATATTCTATGAAATTTTTTTGTCGTGTCTATAACTTGATTTTAAAAGTATCGAGTTATATTGGGATTTTTTTAAAAAGTGAACTCAATCTTAAGAAAATCGAGTTTCACTAATGTTATATCTAGAACAGGTTTTTTTAGGATCAGCATTTCTAGTCTCCTTAACTTCAGTGTTTCTCATAGCTCCATAGCTATACATCCCTAGATTCGGTGTTATCTCTCAAGCGATCATCTCTCTATCATCTTAGGTACAAAACCCATATCATAATTTGATGCACATAGAAAATTTTTTGATGTAGGTGAGTAATAGTTTTAAATATTTCAAAGATTTATCAGCCAAAATGTATTTTCATATTGGGGAAGTATTTTCATTTGATATGTTGTATTGTTTGTGCTTAGGTATTTGGTTGAATGAGCGTTATGTGAGTACATTAGAGTCATATTAGTTGTTTGGTGTTGTAAATTTGAAATATTAGTGTTTGGTGTTGTAAATTTAAAGTACAAAAAATGAAAAATTTTAATTCTGCAAGAAGCAATGAACAATAAATCTTATTTGGCTAAGATTTTTTTTAAATTGTTATCAAGAGTTTAGGAGGGATCTTAGTGAAATAAAGGATCTTATTTGTTAGTTACGGTTGTTATTTTCCCCTTTAAGGGACAGTGAAAACATTTTCCCCCCTATATATATACTTACTATATAATAAAAGTTGGGCTTAGAAACTGTGGTTACGCCAAGTGACTACACCAAATTGCAGAAAGTTCCTTAAATTTCATTTTTTTTAAAATTAAATTTAGTTGGTTGATGTCATACATCCACTATACTTGAAAGAGAATTAAATTATCCCAAGAAATTTTTAGATAATTTTTTTTTATATATATTTATCTTGCCCAGTTGTATTTTTTTAAAAAAAGTAGAAAATTTATTACTGAAATTATAGTATATATTACAAAGGAGTATAATAAGCTTAGAACTACGAGCTAATAGAATTTAGTAGTATAATGACATTGTAAACCTATCCCAAAAAACAGTATATTTCCCCTCCAAAAAATAAAAACGTTTGATATATACACAAGAATTTTAGGGCATTTAATTTCTACTTGGACTCTATTTAGGAGGAGAATGTATATATATGCATGGTCAGTTGGTATATTTTTTTATAATTTGCCCGACTAGCCGCATCTTCTAAAAGAAAATTACCACCGATGTCTCAACCTTTGGAAAAGCTAGTAATAATTAGGGGTGTTCACCAAACCGCATATATTATTTTGTATGATATAAGATGGTTGGGCTTATTGAGATCGTTGATAAGTTGGCCAGTGATATATATAGACCACTTGATATGATTGAATACTCTTACTTTTGTATACAGCACAAGTCGAAGTCAAATTTTTTACTCAATTATATGATTTTTCAGTGCCTTTATTCTTTTCGTTCTTTTTAAAAGAATTAAGTCTATTAATTTAATAAAATTACATGCTTAGTTTAGTTTGCCTATTTTCCAATGATTGTTGCTGATCTGTTCAAGGATAATGTGCACACTTATATGACAAGTGATTGAATCACTATTTTTCTGCCTCTGTTTCAACGGTTAAGTCACTGCATAAAAAAATAAAATAAAATAAAATAAAATAAAGAGTTAAGTCACTAATAAATTGATGTACTCTCTTGTTTCAAACAATTTTTCCTGGTCGAATGATTTGGTAGTTATGTTTGCTAACATGTCACATTGTCACTTGCCTAGGGATTTAGATAGGCCTTTTCCACCTCAAGCTCAGGAATAATTTTGATTACAGGTTTGACATAAAAGATGTAAGACATGACCCCTTTATGGTATAGGAAAGCTGCTGAAGAATTGTTATCGAATGAAGCTTTTGTTTAGAACATAGCTGTAATTATGTTGGCTTTCATTCTTGCTGCTGCTGGTATGAAACTATTGCTGTGATTTGAAGACTACAAAATTGTAATGAGCATAGCTTTAGGTTTTAGTCCTTAATTCCAAATGTCTATTTGTAACTTACTATTTGAATGTCAAGTACGTTTGAGTTGGTAGCTTTTGATAGGACCAGCATTACAAAAGGCCCGAGAATGTTGTTGAATAATTGAAACAATCAAACAATATGCAAGATGTTAGTTTAGTGGTTCCTAATGTCTTGTGAGATCTATGAGATTTTTTGTTCGAAACCTTCTTTTTTCTTTTCTTTTCTTTTTTTTCTTTTTTGGTTGGATTGGTTCAAAACCATTAAGTAGCAATTAGGGGTGGCAATTTTTACCCATATCCATGAACCCACAAATTACCCACCTTATTTGGATAAGTCTTAACCCAACCCATTTAATATTTGGGTTAAATGGGTAAAGACCCATTTGGTTATTTAATTAGATTGGTCTAAATGGATAAATCCACTAATACCCACTAAACCCATCTAAAATTTAAATAAACAACATAAAATCTAAATTTCTATAAAATGACCAAAATACCTCTGAAACCTAATAAATGACCAAAATACTCCCAAAATCCAAAAAATTACCAAAATACCTCCAAAACCTAAAAAATGACCAAAATACCCCAAAAACCTAAAAATGACCAAAATACCCCCCAAAACCCAAAAAATGACCAAAATACCCCTTGAAATCCAAAAAACGACCAAAATACCCCCAAAACCCAACAAATGACCAAAATACCCCCAAAATCCAAAAAATGACCAAAATACCCCCGAAACCCAAAATAGGACCAAAATACTCCCAAAAAATGACCAAAATAACCCCAAAACCCAAAAAATAACCAAAATACCCCCAAAACCTAAAAAATGAACAAAATACCCCCAAAATCTAAAAATTACCAAAATACCCCCAAAACCTAAAAATTACCAAAAAATTACCAAAATACCTCCAAAACCTAAAAAATGACCAAAATACCCCAAAAACCTAAAAATGACCAAAATACCCCCCAAAACCCAAAAAATGACCAAAATACCCCTTGAAATCCAAAAAACAACCAAAATACCCCCAAAACCCAACAAATGACCAAAATACCCCCAAAATCCAAAAAATGACCAAAATACCCCCGAAACCCAAAATAGGACCAAAATACTCCCAAAACCCAAAAAATGACCAAAATAACCCCAAAACCCAAAAAATAACCAAAATGCCCCAAAAACCTAAAAAATGAACAAAATACCCCCAAAATCTAAAAATTACCAAAATACCCCCAAAACCCAAAAAATGACCAAAATATCTCCGAAACCCAAAAAACTACCAAAATACCCCCTAAAACCTAAAAATGACCAAAATACCCTCAAAACCAAAAAATTACCAAAATACTCCCAAAACCTAAAAATGAACAAAATACCCCCAAAACCAAAAAATTACCAAAATACCCCCATAACCCAAAAAATTACCAAAATATCTCTAAAACCCAAAAAATGACCAAAATACCCCAAAAACCTAAAAATTACCAAAAAAATGACCAAAATACTCACCGAAACCTAAAAATGACCAAAATACTCTCAAAACCCAAAAAATGACCAAAATACCCCCAAACCACAAAATGACCAAAATACCTCCAAAATCTCTAAAATGAGCAAAATACCCCCCAAAACCTCTAAAATGTCCAAAATATCCCCAAAACCCAAAAAGTGACCAAAATACCCCCGAAATCTTAAAATGACCAAAACACTCCCAAAATCCAAAAATGACCAAAATACTCCCAAAACCCAAAAAATGACCAAAATACCTCCAAAACCCAAAAAATGACCAAAATACCCCCGAAACCTAAAAAATGACTAAAATACCTCAGAAGCCTATAAAATGACTAAAATACCCCCGGAACCTGAAAAAATTACCAAATTACTCCGTAACCTAAATAATGACTGAAATACCTCCAAAACCCATAAAATTACCAAAATACCCCCTAAACGTAAAAAATGACCGAAATACCCTGAAACCTAAAAAATGACTAAAATACCCCCCTTGAAACCTAAAAAATGACCAAAATACCCCCCAAAACATAAAAAAAATGACCGAAATACACTCGAAACCTAAGAATTACCAAAATACACCCTAAACCTAAAAAATTACCAAAATACCCCCTAAACCTAAAAAATGACTGAAATACCCCTGAAACCTAAAAAATTACCAAAATACCCTGAAACCTAAAAAATGATCGAAATACCCCAAGACCTAAAAAATGACTAAAATAACCCCAAAACCTAAAACAATGACCAAAATACCCCAAAAACCTAAAAAAATAATCGAAATACCCACAAAACCTAACAATTACCAAAATACACCCTAAACCTAAAAAATGACCAAAATACTCTGTAAACCTAAAAAATGACCAAAATACCTCCAAAACCTAAAAAATAACTGAAATACCCCCGAAACCTAAAAAAATTACCAAAATACCTTGAAACCTAAAAAATTATCGAAATACCCCCAAAACCTAAAAAATGACCAAAATAATCCCAAAACCTAAAAAAAATGATCAATAAAAACCTTTGAAAACCAAATTATGACCAAAATACTGCTAAACATGTAAGATGACCAAAATACACCAGAAACATCTAAAATTACCGAAATAGAGGTTTAGGGTATTTTGGACGTTTCGAGGATATTTTTGACAAATTAAAGGTTCTAAGAGTCTTTTAGTCATTTTATAGGTTTCGAGGGAATTTCAATAATTTTTTAGGTTTCGAGGAATTTTGGTAATTGTTTAGGTTTCAGGGTTATTTTGATCATCTTATAGATTCTAAGGGTATTTTAGTCATTTTTTAGGTTACAAGGGCATTTATGTCATCTTTTAGTTTTAGGGTTATTTCGATAATTTTTAGATTTTTGGGTTATTTCGGTAAATTTCTAGGGTATTTTGATCATTTTTAGGTTTTGAGAGTATTTTGGTCATTTCTTGGGTTTCGGGGGGTATTTTCGTATTTTTTGAGTTTCGGGGGTATTTTGGTCATTTTAGGTTTTGAGGGTATTTTGGTCATTTCTTGGGTTTCGGGGGTATTTTCGTATTTTTTGAGTTTCAGGGGTATTTTGGTCATTTTTTGGGTTTTGGGGGGTATTTTGGTCAGTTTTAGGTTTCGGAGGTATTTTGGTCATTTTTTGAGTTTCAGGGGTATTTTGGTCATTTTTAGGTTTCGGGGGTATTTTGGTCATTTTTTGGGTTTTAGGGGTCCTTTGGTCATTTTTGGGTTTTGGAAGTATTTTGGTCATTTTTTGAGTTTCAGGGGTATTTTGGTCATTTTTTGGGTTTTGGGGGTATTTTGGTTATTTTTTGGGTTTTGGGGGTATTTTGGTCATTTTTAGATTTTGGGGTATTTTGTTCATTTTTTAGGTTTTGGGGGTATTTTGGTCATTTGTTGGGTTTTGGGGGTATTTTGATCATTTTTTAGGTTTTGAGGGGTATTTTGGTCATTTTTTGGTTTTTGGGGGTATTTTGGTCATTTTTTGGGTTTTTGGGGTATTTTGGTCATTTTTTGGATTTGGGAGTATTTTGGTCATTTTAGTAATTTTTAAGCATATATGGTGATTTTAGAGATATCGGGGGTATTTTGGTCATTTTAGAGGTTTCATGGGTATTTTGTTCATTTTAGAGATTTTGGGGATAATTTGGGATGTTCAAGGGTATATTGGTAATTTTGGAAGTGTAGGGAGTATTTGTATCATTTTAGGTATTTAAGGGTATTTTGGTAATTTTGGAGATCAATAGGGTATTCAAGTAGTTTTAGAGGTATTTGGGTCATATTGGGTTAAATGGGTGGGTTACTAATTAAATGGGTTGGGTTGGTAATGGATAATTAATTTATATATAAACGGATCATAAATGGATATATGGGTAATTACACACCCAACCCATTTATGACTCAACCCATTTATGACCCAACCCGCCCATTTGCGACCCCTAGTAGCAATCTAGCATCTTAGGGCCAACCATACAATTTGAGTCTTGAAGCGATGGACTAAGCCTAGAGGCATCTTTGCAGCATTTGGGGCCATCAACATTTTCAAGGGACTTCTCTCGATAATATCATAGATGGGAGATTACACACACCACGTGAATATTAAGTTTTTTATTTTTTTGCCTAAATGCAAAACACATCATCTAAATTTTACCAGAATTCATTTTAGTCTTATAACTTTGCATACTTTTTTAGTCTTCCAACTTGTTTAATTAATAAATTTATTATTTAATTGCTGAACACTTTTAGAAAAAAAAAAATTAAAACAAGAAAAGAAGCTAGTTTCATGGCCAAATTTACCATTTAACACCATTTTAGGAACAATTTCGTTAGTTAGCAGGTTTTCAAAACATCTTACTATATTAGCATACTAGCATCTCGAGTCTCTTAAACTTGAGTTCACTATAGCAACTCGAGCCAAAGAGACTCGAGTTCTATGTGCGGGCAAAGCTGAGGTGGATTTAAAATCTATGTGGAATTCGAGTTTTAGACACTCGAGTTCCTTTCTTATTCTTCCTTCTTCTATTCTTCCTTTTCTTCCTTCGTTCTTCTTTCTCTAGACCCTTTCGCCAAACCCAAATCAAAAACAACCCTTGACCCAAATCAAAAATAACCCCACAGATTCATAATATCTCTCCACAAAGCATAAACCCAAACTCAAAAATCACGATCTTGGCACCAAAGCAACTCTCTTAGCTTTGCACTAGGGCGGCTTGGGTTTGTTGTTTCTCTCTGGTATTATTGCTTGGTTTTGTTGTTTTTTGGGGTTTGTTGTCTCTAGTGGTATTGTTGCTTGGTTTTGTTTTTTTTCGTTTTCTAGGTTTATTGTCTCCGGAAGTGGGTTTGGGGTTTTGAGTGTTTGAGTGTTAGAGAGATCGATTAGATGCGAATGTTTGGGTTCGAGTTTAGAGAAGAGGCAAAGGATAAATTTGAGAAGCCACCCTCGTAGTGGTGGTGGCTAGGCTTCATGATGGGTTAGGAGGATGTGCCTTATTTAGATCAGAAAGATGAGATCAAGGTCTAGAAGGAAATAGGGTCAAATCAGAGAAAGAAGAAAGGGCTTAGGCTAAGTGATGTAGGGAAAGGAGAATGAGTTGGAGAAGCAAACCACCGCCTGAGGTAGAGGTGTTGATCTAAGAAGGAGAGTCATAGAGATTTGGTCATGGTGGTTTGAAGGTTTTGAGATTAGAGAGTCTCTATGACTTGAATTGCTACAGCAAACTCAAGTTTAAAAGACTTAGAGCATTCACAGTAAGCAAGCTAAAAATTATAACTTTTAGCAACTCAAAAAACAACTTTATCTATTTTAACAACCCACTTTACAATATACCCAACATCAAAGACTCTATATTTTTAGTAACTCATTTAAAATAATATAAATAACTCATCTATATATATAATAATAGATGAAGCAGAGAGAGTGTGAAATTGAATTCCAAATTAGAATTCTAATTGTGTGCCACGTGTACACACCAAATTAGAATTCCTAATTAGAGTTCTAATTTTGTGCCATGTGTCTAGAATTTGAAATTGAAGTTGAATTTTGCATCATGTGGCTAAATGTATGTGGGCTCATTCTCATTAAAACCGCTTCTATGTATCGGGTCAAGTGAGTTACTGTGCTAATTAAGTTTTTTCTTGATTTTGCAGTCAAACGTGAAAACCAAAAAGATTAATATCGGTGAAATTGAACTTGAATTTTGCATCATGTGACTAAATGTATGTGGGCTCATTCTCATTAAAACCACTTCTATGTATCGGGTCAAGTGAGTTACTGTGCTAATTAAGTTTTTTCTTAATTTTGCAGTCAAACGTGAAAACCAAAGAGATTAATATCGGTGATAAGAACTTGGTTTGGGTACATTGCATAATTTCCAAAAAGATAGCAAAGCCAGAGTTTGCATCTTTATTATAAATTGCTTACAAAGTTTGCATCTTTACATTTGCACTGAGTTTCGGATTAAAGTGCTTTCTTCTTGGTTCTGACACTAAGTTTTGTTTACTATTCACTTACAAAGTTTGCATCTTTACATTTGTTATAAATTGCTAATATGTGATTAGATGCATATTATGCCTAAAATTCACTATCCTTATATATTTGGCTTTTTGTTCAGGTTTGGCACATATAACAATGAAGAAAGCACTGCTGTGGACCGATGGATGATACTTTTTGCAGGCTGCAAAGGAACTTAGTGATCAATGGAATCTCACGCGAATTGGAGAGGACCCGGCTGTAGATGTCTGGATGGCAGATGTCACTATATTTTTAAATTGCTAATATGTGATTAGATGCACATTATGCCTAAAATTCACTATCCTTATATATTTGGCTTTTTGTTCAGGTTTGGTACCTATAACAATGAAGAAAGCACTGCTGTGGACCGATGGATGATACTTTTTGCAGGCTGCAAAGGAACTTAGTGATCAATGGAATCTCACGCGAATTGGAGAGGACCCGGCTGTAGATGTCTAGATGGCAAATGTCACTATGTTTTTAAAATTTTCAGTGAAGGTAAAGGTTATGAACAATGTAAATTTTCCAGAGAGAGATTTATTATTCTATATTTACGCAAGTTTGGTCGCCTTCTTGGAGTGGATCATTCCACCCTGTCTTTCTACTGGAATTTTTTATTCAGATTGTTACAATTTAATTCAAAATTTTATTTGAATTTTCCTATTATTGTTACTATCATATATTATCATTCCAATTGTTCAATTAGAATCTGAAATTGGAGTCCAATTTTACTTTACACGTGTACAATCTAATTATTTTTAATTTTGCTGTCATGTGTAGAAGCCAATGAGATGAAATTAATAACACATTAAACACTCATGCTTTGGGAATCGGTAGTACCAATCTAAATCCATTGGACCTGCTTCGTGATAATACAACTATGAAGGATGTATAAAAACACGCACAAACCCATCTCTCTATAAAAAGAGATTGGAGAGAATTTCTTTTATTAGCCATGGAACTTCAGAGGTTTTTTCTTCACACAAATGCCCATCATGTTACAAAATGACCCATCGTAAAACTACAAAATGAGTACAACTCTGAGGGTTTTTTTTTTTTTTTTTTAATTTTTTTTAAGCTACGAAAATTTCAATCACCAATAGAGATTGAAGATTCAAAAGCGTGAATGGATCTTTTGGATAAACATTGTCACCAAGGTTCATTTTTCTGTGTAAAATATATATACTGCTAATTTTTGTTAATGAAATTTTCTGGTTAATAATATGAATTTAGACTTAACTGAGCCTTTTAAACATGAATAAACTCATGATTAATAATATATCCATTCCCGTGTGGTAGCACAGGGCTACATACTAGTTAAAATAATTATAAACAACCACCATAAAAACCAACACAATAGCATCAGCCACCTCCACCACCTCCACCGTCACCCCACCAGCCACAACCACAAACCACAACAGTAGGAAAAAAAATCTAGCCCCCAATAACCTTCCTCTTCCACTTCTCAACTTTCAACCACCAACCACAAAAAAAAAAAAAAAACCAAACAAACAAACAAAAATTCAAAGCAAAACAATCGGACCAAATCAGAAATCAAACCACAGCACAACTTAACAAAAATCAAACAAATCGACCCACGCCGATACCCATGAACCACAGCATAACCACACTGATACCCATGGACCTACGAACCACACCGATACCCACAAACCAATCAGACCCACAAATCGACCCACGAAGCAATTGGACCTACATCGATACCCACGAACCACAAACGGGAGAAGAGAGAAGAGAGAACAGAAACAAAGAAGTGAGAGAGGAGAGAGAGTTGTTATAGATTTTCATGAGAAATGAGGGAATAAAAAAAGGATTTTTATATTTACCTTCATGCTATAGCGAGTTGTTATCAATAATAGCTCACTCTTGTATGAAGGTAAAATATAGCTAAATAATTTATCTAAACAACATTATTGGAGGGCTTTTTTGTGGTTGAGATGCTAAAATAACTTTTGAGTTATTTTAGCATCTTTATTGTGAATGCTCTTAAGATGTTAGTTTGTTAATAAGTTTGAAAATGATACTAAGTGTGGGTTTGACTCCAGATTAAAAAGCCAGCTTATTTTACTATTCAACTTATTTTTGCTATTATTCATGAGTCCTACTGCACTTTTTAGTACTATTCATAGGTCTCACTGTACTATTTCAGCTAACTTTTACCTTTATTTACAGTACTTTTAGTAAAAAAATTTCAATTTCAGTAAAATAAGCGGATCCCAAACAGATCCTAATTAACAAATATGTATAAAAATAGTAGGCAATAAACGGTGTTAGAGCAACTACATCAATTGATGCAAAGTTGTGCAAAATGAAAAAAGATGCTCATTTTACACATTTTGAGCAAAAAAACACCAACATCAGTGGGTGTAAAATTGTGCATTTATGCACAATTGCTACAGTAACTGTGCATATATGCACGGTTACTGTAGCACTTGCATTTATTAGTTTTTTCTCTCTCCTTCTCTCTGGTTGCTCTCACTCCCACCTCACTCTCACTACTGCCGATCATCAGAGAACGCCACACTATGCATCAACAAAGACACCACATCAAAAAATTTCTTCCAAAATCAAGTAAAACAAGAAATTAGTATTACACATGATTTGTTTGGTTGCCGAGAAAAACACAGAGAAAACAAGAAATAAAGAAAATTAACCAAACACAGAGAAAATCAACAGATCTTTGGTTGCCGATCGTCTTTCCTTCTATTTCTACTCTTTTCCACCACTTTCTCACCAACCAAACAAGAAATAAAGAAAATTAACAACAAAAAAGGCTTGAAGGACCTAGATCTTCAATGCTAAGAGGAGCATAAGAAGACCGATCCAAGAAGCAAAGCCATTTTGATCACCGGACCGCCGGAACCGGACGCCGACAAAAAAAACAGAGCTCGCACACCAACGAAAACAACTACTACTTTCCTTTGCGTGTTGGGTCTGTGAGAGAGAGGGGCAGTGAGGGAGAGAATAATAAAAAAATTGTAAAATGATAAATATTTTATTGAATAAATATGTAGAATAGATAAATTAATGTGGATGTTTTGTAAAAATGAGTGTGTAAAATAAAAAAAGGGCGTAAATGCACTTTTAGTCCTTATATTTTGACTTTTTTCCATTTTAGTCCCTACATTTTATTTTTTCCACTTTTAATCCCTAAAACCAATTAACGCCTTTCATTTAAGTCCTTGAAACACTGTTCTGTCACCAAATTAACGGAAAAACTGGACGTGGCTGACGTGGACAATAAAATATTATTAAAAAATTTATTTGGCATTTTTTAAATGCCAAAATTTAAAAAAAAAATTTATTTACTCAATTTTCTTTTCATTATTTGTGTTCTTCCTTATAATTAATCTCCAATAAAAAAACAAATCCTAAACCCAGAACCTAACCAAACCCCAAACCCATATCCCAGATCCTAAACAAATCCCGTGCTCTTCCTTGTAATCATTATTTGGCATTTTTCTTTTTCTTTTTTTCTGAAGCAAAGCAAAGAAAAATGAAGATAAAGAACAAAGGTAAAGTATACCCATCTCCATCCTCATCCTCATCTTCTTCTTCAGCGATTCCATGCCATTCCGATGGAGATTTTCTCTGTGTTGAAGCTCCTCCCAGCTGCGATTTTAGCTTTAGCTTATGTTCTTTCTCTTGAAGACCGTGAAGTCCTTGCTTACATGATTACCCGCTCCATGAAAACCACAACCCCATCTCCAATCACCCAAGATTCCAAGCGAAAACCTCCAAAGAAAGCCCCAAATAACCACAACAACAACAACAGCAACACCACCGTCGAAGAAAGATCCGCCGTCGCCGTTGCCGTTGCTGTTGCGTTGCCGTTGCCATCGACCCATCGAACCCATCAAGAAGGTCTGCCGATTAGGTGTACGAAACCCCAAAAAGAAAACCCAAAGTTTATTTCTGTGTAGTTATGGCTCCGTTGTACAAAACCCAGTCACCGGTTCAGTATTGGAGCCCGATATTGACCAGCGGCGAGCAGATCAAGAGGCTGATCTTGGAGGTTTTGATCATGGAGGCCGTGGGGTCTTGATGCCGTGAAAACAATGGGAAAATTTTGGAGGTTTGCATGTGGGTGTTGTGAACATGGATCGGTGGTTGGGTCCGCTGATGATTTTGGCTTGGGTTGTGATGTGGGTTTGTGTTTGTCTTTGGTATCTGTTTCTTCTCTTTTTTTTTCGTTTGTGTTGTTGTGATCTAGGTTTGAGTTTTTGGTTGCTGGATTTGTGTTCTTGGTTGCTGGGTTTGATCTGGGAAGAACACGAAGAACTCTGGGTCTGTGTTTGTGTTTGGTCTCTGTTTCTTTTTTTTCTTTTTCTTTTTTTTTTGTGTTGTTGTGATCTAGGTTTGAGTTTTTGGTTGCTGGATTTGTGTTCTTGGTTGCTGGGTTTGATCTGGGAAGAACACGAAGAACTCTGGGTCTGTGTTTGTGTTTGGTCTCTGTTTCTTTTTTTTCTTTTTCTTTTTTTGTGTTGTTGTGATCTAGGTTTGAGTTTTTGGTTGCTGGATTTGTGTTCTTGGTTGCTGGGTTTAGGGTTTGTTTTTGCTGGAGATTGGTTACAAGGAAGAACACGGGAAGAACACAAATAATGAAAAGAAAATTGAGTAATTAATTTTTTTTTTTAAATTTTGGCATTTAAAAAATGCCAAATAATTTTTTTAATAATATTTTATTGTCAACGTTAGCCACGTCCAGTTTTTCCGTTAATTTGGTGACGGAACAGTGTTTCAAGGTCTTAAACGAAAGGCGTTAATTGGTTTTAGGGACTAAAAGTGAAAAAAATAAAAAGTAGGGACTAAAATAAAAAAAAAGTCAAAATGTAGGGACTAAAAGTGCATTTACGCCTAAAAAAAGTAGTTTTTGTTTTTTTGTACAAAATAAAAGGGAAGTTTGCATCAACGGATGCAGTTGTTCTTACATGGCAAATTTGGCCCTAGTTTCAGTTCAGTATACACGTCACACGTGTGGGGCTTCCAAAGTAGCAAGGTCTTTTACTCTTTGTACCTCCCCTTTCTGGCCGCAAACACCAATCTCGCAGTTCACAATCAAATCACCGATGTCTCAGTCTAGGAAAAAGCCAATCCAGTAGTGTATCCCGGACGATGTCGTATTCGTTCGACATACTGACTCGGTTGCCAGTGAAATAATCCTTAATCCGATTCAGGTGCGTTTCTAAATCTGGGTATTCCACAATCACCATTCATTTTCATTACCGCACACCTCAACCAAGTTAAATCATTATCGAATAAGAACAACAACAAATCATAATGGTTATTTGCTATATACTTCACCATCGAATGAACTGTTTACTGTCATTTGCAATAGCGACCGCACATTGTCCTATTTTTAAAGGTTTCATGTCCCCTTTCATGCTACATTTTATCCCTTTTGTGATACCCAAATAGTTGGCTTCTGCAATGGTATCTTCTGTCTCCAGAACTATTCTAACAATGTGCTGTATTTGTGAAACCCGGTTATTAGAAAGGTTTAGATGCTCAACACTACTAGCTTCTGTGTCCCTTTTTCTAGCGAGAATGGCGCCCTTGGACTTGCCTACCATTCTCAACACAATGACTTCAAGATTCTCAGAATTGCGAATCATGACCTGCAGCCGTCTATGGCTGAGGTTTACTCACTGAGTACGGACTTGTGGAAATGGGTTTTTTTACCAATGTCATTCAATGAGGCTGGACCCAAGGGGTCTTTTGATTACATTAGAACACGTTACACATTACCTTGTTTGTTTGTCATGCAGCTCTGCACTCTGTAGTAGGATCTTCGGACCACAAATTAATTTTGGCCTTTGATGTTAACGATGACACATTCCGAGAGATAATGCTGCCGCATAATTACTCAGATGGCGTTGATGTGATAGAATTTAAACGTCTTGCTGTGTTCGTGGGATCTTTGGCTTTGCTTGTTTTTGGTGAATCTCTGAATGAGTTTCATGAGGTATGCCTGCCTCATATGGGTGATGAGAGAGTATGGTGTGATTGAGTCTTGGACTAAAATAATTATACCGTTTACATGTTGTGTTGAGCAATTCCGTGGCTGCACCAGTAATGGTGAACTTCTACTTGAGACAACTGATGATTTTCTCGTTTCATTTGATCCAAGAGTCAAAACGAGAACAATCTTCTTCCAAATTCTATATGGAAGTATCAGATTTCAACTTCTACATGGATGGATTACACAGCCAATTTCATGGAGAGCTTAGTTTTTCTCAATGCGAAAAACGTCTGATTGGAATTGGAAGATTAGTCTATTAACAGGTGGCTATCTTTGTGAAGTTCATATGTTAAAGTCTTTTGTAGTATCATAATTTGAGTCTTAAATGAAGTTTTTATCATGGTGTCTTTTTTATTTATAATTTCTCTCCACATGAAAGTTTTACTTCGGAGGTATCAATTTATTAAACAAAAAAGAATCCTTCTGGAAACTGTGGCTATTCTATGTCAGTTGATTTTTGTCTTAAAGACGATGTGCAGATTGTCAAACATGGCTATATGATGGTGCAGTATACATTGCTTGGCCAACACAATCTTATCTTATTTGTACTTTTTGTCCCTTTGTGTTCATCATCATAAACTTAGTTTTTTTATTCTCAATAGAACTTAATTACTTATCCCAAAAAAAAAAAAAAAAAATCTTATGAGGGGTGTGTCTGTGCCCTATTGACAATGTGAAGGAGTATATGAGCTAAATCTCTTTGTTTTCATTCTTTCAAAAAAGAAAAGATTCTGAACTTTTCATTCTGTTCATGATTCATAGAATTGATTTCTTGGTCATGATTGATAAATCAAATTGTATATTTCAAAAGATCACATATCAGGCTTTTGATTGGTTGCTTTTATAATTTTATATTTGTTTTACCTTTTAACCAGGGATTGCTGTTTTTTTATTTTATTTTATTTTTTTTATATTTTTTTTTCTTATTGAAATATACGATTTTGTCTGATATAGCATGACTGAACTTACACTTACTGTGATAGACAATTGGATATGCATGAGACCGCTTTAATTATGTATACAGCAAAAGTCCAAGTTAAAATTTCGACCAACTACTTATTAAAAAAATTGACTAAAAGTCTAAAACTAAGATTTTTAGGTGAAAATATAATTTTCATCCTTTTTCAAGCATTTGGTCTATTAAGCTTATGTTATTATGTGCTTTGTGTAGTTTTGTTACTATCCAATGGTTGTTGCTGGTCTGTGAAAAACTAATAAGTGACCCAGTATTTAAAGCATCTATGTTTAATTTACTAGTTATTTGATAAGTAGTTTGCTAGGAACCTACTGTGGTCTCCTAATCCCCTGATGTCCTTAGGCTGTATCTACTATTGCCTTAGCTTAGCTTAGTTTACTGTCAAGTTTAGCATTGCTGCGGTGCTGATTCTAATATACTCTGTTGCTTGCTACTATACTAATGCTGATGTGCCTGGCATTGAGCTGATAGTTGGTGCTAGTATTCCAGAGGGCTTATGTTAGACCCTAGTGCCTGCCTGCATCAGTATTGTTGCTGCCTTGAGCCTTCATTCCTGTGTAAGCAGCCTTAATGTTTGTCTAAGCTGCTTACTGCATAGCCTAGTTGATGCTACCCGTTAACTTTGCGAATACTTGTGCTAACTGTTGTATCTTTGGCTATGCTGTTGGTTATGCAGTCTTATCAAAGCCCATCCAACAATGTTAGTTGTTGTTAAGATTGAGTACTAGGTATACTTGCACACATTCATTGGGCTGTTACTGATTGAAGTGTATGGGCAAGAATTTTATTGAGATAAGCAAAGCATGCAGTCAGTTACTTACTTAGCCCATGTGCATAAATTAGTTAATCAGGTGTTCAAATAGGGTTAGATACATTGTTTGCAATCTGTCAGGTTAATCCCGCTTGTATCTTGAGGAGCCTTGTATATAATAAAAGCGCTACCATTCAATGTACTCAATTAATGAGAAATAATTAATCTTTTACTCACTTCTTAATCTCTCCTAACTTGCAGTTCCATTCTTATCTCCCTCATATTCTTGTAGTCCTAGGCTAGCTCCCTCAAAGCAGCTAACCTTAAGTCTCATTTATACCTAAAGTAGGCTCTTAGCATAGTTCTGATTTGGGAAAATTAACATACATAATAATGCAAGTGACTAGATTACTATAGTCTGCCTCAATTTCAATTTTTAAGGTAATAATAATGACATGTACTTTCTTTTTTGTATCACTCTAATCAGATAATTGAATGATTTGGTAGTCAAATTTGCTTACTATGTTAGTCCTAGCCTAGGAATCTAGGGAGATCCTTTTCACATCAAGCTCAGAAGTTTTAAATACATGCTTGAAATAAGTGATATAAGACATGGATGCTTTTTTTAATCTATTTTTTCATCTATATTATTCAATAACACCTGTGTATACATTAACTGATTTATCTTATTAAAAATCCAAGTGAAATTGCAGAGTCTTGACCACTTCATGCAAAAACATGTTGAAGGTAAGACATAATCCAGGTCCTCCCTGTTTAAACCCCATATAAGCATTGAGTTATTCTTGATCTCATCTATGAATTTGAAAGGGGATTTGATTGGAAGCGGATGAGAGGACTGTAGTGAACAAAATTAAAAGTTAAAGGATTGAATTGAGAGTTTTATGCAAAGCTAGAGAGTGCAATTTGTGATTTAGCCTACAATTTAAAACAATAACAAATTCTCATAAGATAAACTCCCTCACCGATTCACTTCCATTTTTTTACAAATCAAATTATTAAACAGTTGCAACACCTTTTCAAATATAAATTTCACCTACATCTTATATTATGTCCTTTTGTTTTTCTCGAATTAATTATGTCGTTCGACAAATGTTTAAACATTTGAAACTTTTTAATTTTTTTTGAAAAAGAATATTACATGAATTAGTAAAAAAAAAAAAACCGAAAGACTAACTTTAACGAGATTATGATGTCAAATATAATTTTAGATTAACAATATTTAGTGTGCATTTGGGTTAGGATTAAAAATTAAAATTATTTCACTATTCAGCTTATTTTTGCTACTATTCATAGGCCGTACTGCACTTTTTGGCACTATTCATAGACTTCATTGTACTATTTCAACTAACTTTTATCTTTATTTACAGTACTTTCAGCAATAATTTTTCAGTTTCAGCAAAATAAGCGGTATCCAAACACACATTTAATTACTAGACTCATCACACGCGTTTTGCGCATGCAATATGACTCTTTTTTTTTTTTCTTCTTTTTTCTTTTTTTGGATTTAGTGAAATAATGTTTAAAAGTGAGATAGAGATAGTGTTCTAATTTTTAGCTTCTTTCTCTACTTGAGAATTGATAAAAGTTTGAAAGCCTAAAACTTAATAACTTTTTTAAAAATAGTAAATTACTTTTTTAAAAATAGTAAATTAGTCTTTTAACCAGTTTGTGTTTTTAGATTTAAAATTATTTAATTAGATGATAGGGGTATTTTAGAGTGTTTAAAAATTCATGTAAGAATATTTTAGTACGCAAAATGATGAAACTTAAACAGAAAGTCTTATCATTAATAGTATGGATAATAATCAAGAAATAAACAAAATTAGAGAGCCCAAATAAGTTGGGCAAGTTTCAGTTTTGGGTTTGGACAAGTAGTCTACATGAATTATAGGATTTTTTTTTTTTTTTTTTTTTTTTTTTGCAAAATAACACCATTTTGCTAACAATTTTGTTAGTTAGCACAATTTTCAAACTATTAGCAAAATAACATCTCAAGTCCAACATACTCGAGTTCAGTGTAGCAACTCGAGTTCTATGGAATACCCAAGCAAACTAACATCCACAAACACAGAACTTAAATGAAATCAACAAATGCAAAGGCAAAAATACCCAAGCAAATTCAGAGATCCACAACGAAACAGCAAACCCATTTCAACTTCAAATTGCAAACCTAGATTGGATGGTGTTGAGAAGAAAACCTCTAAACAAATCCGATTCATGCAATAGAAAGAAGAAGAAGAAAATGAAGGAATTGGAGGAAAATGAAACCTTCGTCATCGACGCCGCCTAAGTTCAGTTCGAGTCGAAGGGTTTGGATTAAGGGAGATCTAGGTTCTTGGGGATTTGGGTTAGGGAGGCCGAGGGTTTTTGGTTAGGGAAATCTAGGTTTCTTCTTTGTCTTGTTCTTCTTCTTCGTCGCTCTCTCTGCCTTTTTCTTCTTTTTCTTTAGTGCTTTGCCTTTCTTCTTTTTTGTTCTTCTTTGTTGTTGCTCCTTTTAAGGAACTCGAGTCTTAAAGACTCAAGTTCTACGTCCAACTCGAGTCTTTTACAATTGAATTGTTAGGTAAAATAGAGTCTAACAGATTCGAGATGTTAGTTTTCTAAATAGTTTGAAAATAGTCTTAACTAACAAAATTGTTAGCAAAATTGTGTTATTTTGCACGAAAAAAAAAAATCCTGAATTATAGGTTTTACTCACTTTTACTTCCTCTCAAAATCCCATATATTAATATCGATCAGAATTCAGAGAAACCACAAGATGACAAAACAAAAAAAGTCGAAGATGTCTCAGAACATAACAGAACGACAAAAATCTGAGTCGTCTCCGAAGAAGAAGAAGAAGTCAATGCTTACATCCGATCGTCTACCGGACGATGTCCTAATCGACATCCTGAGTCGACTGCCACCCAAGTCCTTAATCCGCTTCAGGTGCGTTTCCAAATCTTGGAGCTCCACAATCACCAACCCCTTTTTCATCACCACACATCTCAACCAAGCCAAATCTTTGTCCAATGGTTATTTGCTTTATACACGATTGCCTGTGGAGTTTTTGTGTGGCAAAGAATTGTGTGCTGTTGTTTACAATAGGGACCGAACGTTGACCCAGGTTTCCAAATATGAAATACCCTTTTCTGGTTCACGTATATTGGGCATTTGTAATGGCTTATTTTGCTTAGGTAGTCATAGAGTACTAAATTTGTGGAATCCATGTATTAGGAAGTTTAAGAAGGTACTTGATGGTACTTGTTTCACAAGGCATTGTCGTCATATTGCTCTTGGACTTGCTTATTGTTCTCAAAATGATGACTTCAAGATTGTGAGGATGGTGTGTTTTGAAGGGTTGAATGGAGAAGGAAAAGTGATTCCAGCTGTAGCTGAGGTTTATACACTGAGTAGGGATTCGTGGAATGGGATTAGAATATGGGTGGACTCGTTAAATAGGTTTGAACCCAATGGATCTATTGATAGAATTGATGAATCCCCGTGTGTGTTTTTCAATGGAGCTTTGCATTCTATAGCGTATATTGGGAACTACAAATTCATTTTGTCTTTTGATGTTAATGACGAGACATTCCAAGAGATAATGTTGCCGAATGATTACTTAAATGGAGGTCATCTACAATTTGAAAAACTTGTGGTGTTCAAGGGATCGTTGTCTTTGATTGTTTTTGTTCAAGCTGAAGATGAAGAGGGTGATGTTTTCCACATTTGGGTGATGAGGGAGTATGGGGTTGTTAAGTCTTGGACTAAAAAAAGTGTACCAATGGAAAAGGTTGGGCAGTTCATTGGCTGCACTGACAATGGTGAACTTTTGATCAAGAAGATTGGCACTGGACTGGTTTTGTTTGATCCTGAGAGTCGTAACGAGGAAAATCTTGGAATTAAAAATGCTACATGGGCGGCTTATACTACTAATTTCTTGGAGAGCCTAATATTGTTTGATGGTGTAAACGTGTAATCTGAAGTGAACACGAAGATTAGTTACTATGAAATTCAGGCAAGACATCCTTCTTTTGGAAATTCACATTAGCAAGTCATTTTGTGAAGATGTTGGAAAGTTCTGTTTGGTATGTAATCTGTGGATAAAGAAGTTATTTTCTGTTTTCTTTCCTATTGTAGTAGGCATGAAAGTAATGTGGTAATCCTGGTTGATTTTTGTGGTCATTCTAGAACATTGTAATCTTATAGTGAAACATACATGTTTAGCCACCATAGCCTTGTGTCACTCATCCTAGCATAATGATTACTGGACTGGGTATCAAGTTAACAATTGTAGTTAATTCTACAGATAATTTGTTAATATTGTTGGTACTTTGTGGTAACCTTGATTTTGATTTTTTGCAACGCACCTTGTTGGATGTCATGTTTGATTCCTAGGAAACAAAAGATATTTTCTATAAACTATGAATTTGTTGTGTTGGCTAAATTGATTGTTATTCTTTTTTTCCTCTTATTTTGATGATATGGAGCCTTATCAAGATAGGGCCATTAGGACCCATCTTTGAGGAGTAAATCTTGAATACATGACTCCACCTGTCAGAATCATCTGTCAAGTAATCCAGGAAAACCACTAGTGGTGATTCGAGCCTAGTATGTCTTTGTCTACAGCTCATTTCAAGCCTCCCACCACTAGGCTCCAACCTAATGAGTTCCCCCCCTATTTTGATAGCTTTTTTACTAGTTTATTTATCGATTTATATTTTCTGTTCTGTTTTTAAGTTGGCAAGAATCTATAGATTTATATGAATAGGTGATAAACTATTGGAATTAGGTCTCAAGTTTATTCTCAAAGTTTGTAATAATTAAATCGGCTGCATAAGCCTCATTTGACAACCCATATTGGACACTAGCCTAATTCATCAAGCTTTTGGCTGAATCCTTTTCTTTTTAAATCAGAAATTTTCGTCTTTCTATTGTTTCCTTTCTCTTTATGCTGTCCCACTTCTAAATACTCTTCTTTCAAGTCCCAACATCTGTATGTTTAAATGTTGCTTGCTAAGTTGCATATAAATTAACCTAACATATGTGTTCTAGACACTCTAGGTATATTGGTTCCAAGTGTCCCTAGCATAGAGACAGGGCTGAGAAGCTAGCTCTTGCAGGTATAATACTCTTTCAAGTAATTTCTCCCTATAAGATTTCTTTATGCATGAATAGAGTTTTATGCATGAATAGAGTACACATATGAATGTGAACACATGTACAACTACACGCAGGGAAACATGCATGCTTTTTAAGCATAAAGTATGCTAAATCTTTCTAAATTGCTATTGCTACACTTTACTAATTCTATTTGGGACAACTTTCCAATTTCTTTGATGCAAATGAGGGGGTTTGTGAAAGATTTCAGTGGAAGGAGAGTAGCTGTTGCTCAATACTTGGTGGCAGTTTTAAATGTTCGAGGTACTTGGTGGCAGTTTTAAATGTTCGAGGTGCATTTCAGTGGTAGGAGAGTAGCTGCACAACTTGACTTTCTATTTTTTAGGGAAAGAGGTGCATTTTGAGGAGAAAGTATACCATATGTTTCGGTAATACCAACTCAGCATCTGTTTTTGTATTTCCTACTCAATAAATGAGTGACACCTATTTTAAAAAACCACATCAGACTACTCTAATAAATTAATCACAATCTTCTATACTATCGGGAAGATAAATTAATCATTTATTGAAGTAATCTGATGTGGTTTTTTGAAACAGGTGTCACTCATTTATTGGATATGAAATACCAAAACAGATGCTAAGTTGGTATTACCAAAACAGATGCTAAGTTGGTATTACCAAAACATGATATGCTTTCTCCATTTTGAGCTGAAACTTATTATTAGGGACAATCAATTTATTTATTATTTTTTGATAGGGGGACAATCAATTTATTTATTTTGATAAGAGGACAATCAATTTATTGGTTGTTTATGATTCACACCAAGATTAAGTTTTGATAACATATACCTTGGGATTAAATCATCTTCCATTTAAATCCTCAAATTCCCTTCAATCTAACACACATGACACTTATTAGATTTAGTGTGCCGCTTAACATTTAAATCCTCAAATTCCCTTCAATCTAACACACACGACATTTATTAGATTTAGTGTGTTGCTTAACGTTTGAATAGTTGTTTCATAGGTTAAGAATCGCTTTCAATTTTATAGTCATTCCCCAATTATAATAAAATCATATCAGACTAAAAATTGTGTTGAAATTTCTCTCTTTTCTCTTAAGTTCGATGAGAGTAAGGATTGCAAATAAAATATCAACCTAATATTCACAATTATCCGATGTCCATCTTTTGGCTACTACACTATGAGATAGAATCAATATCATATCACAGATTCACAATTCCTAACACATATTTTTATCAAAATGAATAAATAAATAAAATCCTAACACATAGGATCATTATGTGTTTCCTATCTCAACTCCTAAGAAATAGGTACATACCTAATCACCAACTGAAACTCCTAAGAGTATTCAACATGCAACTCACATCGTAGTGTGACTTGTCTGTTCACTCAGTTGTGTGGCAGCAAATATCTAACTATGAGTTAAAAACATTTCATATCCCCACCCACCCAATAAATCATATGGAGATAGATCTTCTTCTTCTTCTTTTTCTTCTTCTTTAAAGGAAACACAAATGATTTTCAAATCATTAATTAATGTAAAGTAGGTTTATGTGATACAATAAAGTTTGCATGTTTATGAATGATATATTTTTTGTAAAAAATATTAATATTTGTTACATTCTAAAATGAGTCTACATATAAATAGGGCTAGTCTGCTCATTATTTGTTCATGCATTCTTTTCTCAATAAAGTAAATTAAAGAAATTTTGTTTAAACTAATCTCTCTATTTTTGTTTAAGGGGGTCAAACTCATGGGAATTGAAACTAATCTCTCTGTTTTTGTTTTTTTGTTTTTTAAAACTATTGATAAGTGAAAAAAGGACTCAAATCTTGAACCTACAACCTCACTCTTCACCTAACACTAAAGACTATTGATAGGAATTGAACTTGAGCTGTCTCCTATGTGGAGATTTGGAAACACTACTTTTTTCTTATAATCGAAAAAAGGGTGGGAGGGATGATAGAAGGTGGCATCCCTACTTGGGTATGATGATATTAGCTCCCTATCCGTTGGGGGCTTAGTAAGCAACAAAACCAGTTGAGTCGTAGCCTAATCCAACCCTAAGGGCCAAGGAACTAGTATACATTAGGGCATAGGCGTGGAAATAATTCCTAATGCTTCCCATTTTAAGATTCAATGTCGAGACTCACCATCCACCAAACAAATGTGTGGGGTGGGGGTTAACCCCTGTGCCATTAAACCACCACACTCGGTGGTAGCCAAAATTACTACTTGATTCAAGAGGCTCGTGATAGGTAATGTTTGTTTCTTTGATTATACTTTTAAGTGTAACAAGTTTAAAATATTAAAACTTGAAAATTTTACAATTTTTTTTTTAAAAAGAAGAATCTAAATTACAAACTTGCAAGAAAAGTACAATTCCTTGCCTAATTGCAAGCCCCTTGATTGGCACCTTACCCAAAAATCAACTTTATTTCCCCTTCTTTTGGGAGGGGGGGGGGGGGGGGGGGGGTGTAGTGGGGTGAGAGAGTGAAAGCTAGGAGCTTAATCTAATCAAATTGTTATCAAAATTGTAGCCTTATATTTCAACTCACACCTCTTGCATTTTAATGTTTTCAACCAAGACATCTAGAATTGAAATCCCATTTTTTTCCCATTGTTGTAATAATAATTGGATATCCATCCTCTCTCTCATGACCCATATCCCATAGGGTGCAATTTCATTACAAGTGGCTAATGGAAGATTGAAATATGGAGGAGTCGGTCGAGTCCACCAAGTAATTGGGCCATACCTTGAACTTGTAACAATTACATAACACAAAACTCTTTTAGTCCCATCATTAAAAAAAGAAAGCCCAAAACAAGATTTGTTTGGTCCAAAAAACACGACAGAATGTGATTAATATTATTATTATTATTATTTTTGAGGGGGGGGGGGGGGGGGTTGTAAAAGGGATAAGATGGTGCATTAGATAAGAGAGTTAACTGGAACCATGCGGGTGATACAATGTAATTAGGTCTTTAGCTCATATCTACTCCATTATGCACACATTTTTAGTAATTATATTTTCTTTCCTTACAGTAAGTGAGAGACAATGAATTTGATTTTAGGTTTTCTTCATGGGAGAGATCAAATAATGTCACTAAACTGCAAATCTCTTGGCAGTAATTATAAAATTAATAATTTAATCATTGTGGATAATTTCTTAATAACAAAAATACTCTAAAATATTGATAAACACGTTTTTGGTGACAATAAAATCTTTTTTTTTTCTAAAATTAATTCTATGTTTATACTTTTTTTTTACCACCTATAAGTGGAGTGGGGGGATTTGAAACCAAGTTTTCTTTATAAGAGAAGAGAATAATGATAATAAACCACATGACTCTTAGCTATGTAAGTACTTTCAACATATGTTAGGATTATTGTTTTCTACCTAGAAGAAGGTGAAGTTTTTCATTTTATAAGAGACTTTTTTTTTGCTAAACCATTTTATAAGAGACTTGAAATGTTAATAAGAATTAAAATTTATAATAATTTTGTTAAACGTATCACCCAATTCAAACCTAATAGTTATATAAGATTATTTCAAAAATGTTGGCAAACAGTTCAAAGAAAATTATTTCATACATTATCTTCGAAACACAAAGTACCTTTGTTCCACTTAGATTGATTTCTAACAACATTTTGATAGCATTTGAAACACTTAATCACATGAAAAACAAATGAAGAGGAAAAACAACAAGCATGATACTAAAGTTTGACATAACAAGGCTTATAATCGGGTCGTATGAGAATATTTGAGAAAGGTGATTGAGGCACTAGGTTTTCATGATAGTTGGGTTAACTTAAGTATTGAGTGTATTACTTCTATGAGTTACTCTCTTTTGATGAATGATGATCATTGCAGCTATTTTCTATCCATTAGTGGTATTAGAAAAGGAGATCCCTTCTCCCCTTACTTATTTTTGTTCTCTGCTAAGGACCTCATAGCATTAAAGAGACAAGCTTCTCTATTGAGGGCCTCACACCTTCATTGAGACAAGCTAAATCTAAAGATTTGATTAGATGGGTGATTCTTAGCAAAAAAAGATTAGAGGGGTGATAGTATATGGAGGAGTCCCATGGGTTTCTCATATCCTATTTGCTAACGATACTTTTATTTATTTATTTATTTTTCTGGTCAAGTAACCACTCAAGAGGACTACAATATACTTGTTCTCCTAAAGCTGTATGAGTATGCCACAGGCTAAAAACTTAATGAGAACAAAACACGAGGAAACCTAAAATCAACATGACAAAGATTGAAATATGGGGGGAGTGAGCCGAGTCCACCAAGTAATTGGGCCATTCCTTGGACTTGTAGCAATCAAAAAGCCCAAAACAAGATTGGTTTGGTTCAAAAACCCTACTGAATGTATCTGTACTTAGGTCTCATTGTGATCTTATCTCACAAACAACAAACCTTAAACCTTAAACGTTGGTCGAATCAATCAGCATGTCTCAGAAGAGAAAACCAAAACTCTCGTCCGAGCGTTTACCGGACGACGTCGTATTCGACATTCTGGTTCGGTTACCAGTGAAACCCATAATCCGATTCAGGTGCGTTTCAAAACCTTGGTACTCAATCATCACAAACCCTCTTTTTATTACCGCACAACTCAACCGATCAAAATCATTGTTACCCAATAATGTTAATGATGATCATAATGGTTATCTGCTAGCTACATCACTAGCTGTATATCCTCGCCATGAATTGAGTGTGTTTGTTCGCAATAGCTATCGCACATTTACCCAGATATCAGGCTTTGAAATCCCCTTTAGTTTTGACTCATTCGTCGGCTTCTGTAATGGCATGTACTGCTTCTTAGAAATACATTATAGAATATATTTGTGGAACCCAGTTATTAAAAAGTTTAAGGTTCTCACTTCTACTCTCGTTTGTTGTGACAAATTTTTTTGTCGCGGTGTCGCTCATGGACTTGTATATCATTCTCAAACCAATGACTTCAAGATTCTCAGAATTGTGTTTGAGAAAGAGCTGCCACTGGCGGAGGTGTACACTTTGAGTACTGATTCGTGGAGAAGTGTTGAGATATCTGTCGAGTCATTGAGAGGGTCTCCTATTGTTGATATACATGGGAAGCCCTTTGTATTTGTTAATGGAGCTCTGCACTCTCTAATATATACTAAGGACCACAAATTTATTTTGTGCTTTGATCTCAATGAGGAGAGATTTCGAGAGATAATGCTGCCGCAAAATTACTTTGATGAGTTTTCTAATAAATTTGAATTACCTGAACGACTAGCAGTGTTCAAGGGATTTCTGGCTTTGGTTGTTTTCGGCGGATATGATATATGCCAAATATGGGCGATGATGGAATATGGTGTGGTTGAGTCTTGGACTAAAATAACTGTACCATTTGATTCTGTCCTGAGGTTCTTGGGCTGCAGTGACTGTCATAAAGTTATGATTAAAAAACCTAAAACAAGCTATGTTGCCTCATTTGACATTGATAGTCTAGACAACAATCTTGGAATTGAGAGCTTGGTTTTACTTGATGGGTAAATGTGTGATTTAAATACGAAGATTAGTCTTTGTAAAAGAGTAGTTTGTAAAAACTTAAAAAAAGGAAAAAAAAAAGAGTAGTTTGTAAAAGTTTCTAGATAGGCACAATCTTTGTGAAGTTCATATTGACAAGTATTTTGTAGTATCATATGTGCAATTTGAGTATTAAATGTTGCTCTTATTATGTTGTGCTACATTATACATGTCTAGCCTTACAAGATTGGATTGGTTTTACCTGTAAATTGTTGGTACTTGGCTTGATTTTGATTTTTGTAACACACCTTGTTAGATGTCATGCTTTTATTTGTAGGCAACAAAAGAACATTTTCTATAAACTATGAATTTTCCCTGTTTGCTAAATTGATTATCAACACACCCCCCCCCCCCCCCCTCTCTTCTCTTAATTGCTTTCTTACAAACTTATTTATCTATTTACACCTTCCATTCTCTTTTTAAGCTGGTAAACATCTGAAGATTTATATAAATAGGAGAATAAACTCTTAGGATTAGGTCTCATGTTTAATTATCAGTTGCATAAGCCTCATTAAAGGCTTGTCTTGGACATTAGGCCAAATCATTAATCTTTTGGTTGGTCCTTTTCTTTATTCTTGGTTTTTCTTCTTTCTATTGTTTCCTGTCTGATGCTGGCAGTGAGAAGTCAGTTTTATTTATTTTTAAATGTCAAGGGAAATATGTAATGATATGGACTGTATTAATAGTCATTTAGGTCTTATTTTGGATTTTTTTTAAGTTTGGTTATTTATTTGGGTTTAGTAGTAAAAGCCCAAGGAGTCCAAGGTTTTAAGAAATCCAAGTTCTACTAGGAATAGGTATTAGTCTTCTATTTTAAGATTTGTAATCCTTTCTATTGAGAAGGATAATAATAAATTTTCAGATGTTTAGAGAAGCAATGAACCTTGTCAAAGGTTTGTGTGATGCAACCTTCTTCGAGGTGTGATGCCAAGGAAACTGTAGGTGTGATGCCTAGAAGTTTATCTTTTCTTTCACGTTCTTACATTCTGACAACTTAAACCCTTTCAAATTTGTCACTTATTAAACCACAAAATCCAACGCTTCAAAACCCTAAGCCTACGGTCCATACGATTTTGATTACCTTGGTGAAAACTAACCATCTCATCATAAAGCCTTTGTTTAAGTCTATTTTGAAAATTTGAAGAACCTTTTCTTTAAGACGCATCTGTAACTCTTCCCAATGCATAATCAAAGGCATGTATCACTACGAGAAAACATAGTGCAAAATCTTGCTCTAATACCAAAATTGATGTAGGACATTTAAAACAAATAAAACTGGCTTCTCACTGCCTGCATCACTTTCTCTTTCTATTGTCCTACTGCTAAATGCTTTTTTTTCAACATCTATATATGCCTAAATGTTGATTGCTGTGCTGCAGATTGTACATCAACCTAGCATATATGTCCTAGATGCTCCAGGTGTTTGGTTCCAATTATCCCTACCATAGAGACAAGACTGAAACTACCTCCCCCTTGAGCTAATTCAGCTGCAACAAGGCAGCTAAATTCAGCCTAAGCTGGGTTAGGTAAGGGTTAAAAATTGTACACTTTGAGAGTTTATAAAACACCATTAAATATTTATTGCGTTCCACCATATATGCCTACCCACTAGAATTTTTCTCTCTCCTTATTTATTGTTGAATAAGGTACAAGTTAACCTTTTGAATCATATTTTG
Source organism: Quercus glauca (assembly GCA_023736055.1). Taxonomy (NCBI): domain Eukaryota; kingdom Viridiplantae; phylum Streptophyta; class Magnoliopsida; order Fagales; family Fagaceae; genus Quercus; species Quercus glauca. Next base: position 9,758,445 of record CM043321.1, read on the forward strand.
AGTATTCCTATAAATTTATTGATGTATATCTTGTATTTGTGATGCTCTTTAATTTCATGGTCTAGTTTAATCACTAATTAGTAAAAATTATTTTTATTTTGGGAATTTATATTGGTCACACTCATTTACAATGGTAGATCTTACTTCAAAGTATGGTGCATATTTTTCAATTTTAAAGTTTAGAAAATTATCTTGGGTGATTTCCTGTTTCTCTTTCTTAATGTATATAAGTCTTACCAAGAGCCTTGTAATTCAATCAGCACTTCTTGTTGTTTCAAAGGGAGACATTTAGGGTTCAAATCCCCCCAACCCTAGCTATCAAATTGTTATTATTTTTTTTTAAAATAACCGGTCAGTCTTCTACAATGACTATTGGGTTCTTTATGATTATTGTTAGATATATATATATATATATATATATATATATATATAATACAATATAAAGTATATGTAGTAGCAGATTTAAAATTGTGTGTGTGAAACTTTGAAATGAGAAGGGGATGGTTTGATATATTTTGATTAGGAGTTGCACTTTTCCCAAAAATTATTTTTAAGTTTTTGTGGTTGTGTTTGTTTTTGTTTTAGGCATTTTATGGTTTGCATTGTGGCAAGAAATAAGCCATCATAGATGGAGATACTGAGGATGCTGAAAAGCCGTGGAAAACGGTTTTTGTAACCATGGGAACTACTTGTTTTGATGCTCTTGTTAAAGCAGTGGATACTTGGGAAGTTAAGCAAGAGTTGTCAGATAGAGGCTATACTGATCTTGTCATTCAGATGGGTTGTAAATCATACACGCCCACTAAGGTATTATCTTAATCTTTAACATTGGCTGTACTATCTTGTTATATCAGGTGTTATGGTTTGTAATAAAATTATAGTAATTCAATTTATTGTTAGAACATTGCTTCTTAATTTGAATTGAATGTTTTGTGCCACTTTGAGATAAATTCTAGGGGTTTGGGAAAGTTATAATGATGAATTTTCAGTTTGAAGTTTTTATGTATTTAAACCTAATAATTTCTGAAGCAAAGATGAAGAGCATGTCAGTCTTGAAGATTTTATCAGATTCTTTCATCTGTTATGCTGTGTCAAAAATTTTATAGAAAATTCGAAGAATTCTGTATAAATATCAGGATGGACAATCTTGACAATTTGTATCTACAACCTCATATTCTCTTTCTCTTCTTGGACTTGATCTGTTGAGATGCAAAAAAGGTGAGTAACACCAACAAATCACCAGAGGTGGAGAAAGGGCTACAAGTAATTATAAAAAGGAGTACTTGTGTGCTGAAAGGTGAGTTAGCATTTAAGTATTAAATTTTGAATTCAACTTGAAATTAAAATAAAAAAAATAAAAAAAGAAGAAGAAACATATTAACTATAATTTGAAGTCGAGTTCTCCTGTTCTTGTAAGAACAAGGTGGAGGGTACAGTCATGGGTTCAAGAGCCTCCAACTGCACGTGTAGTTACTGATAAAAAAAGAAAAGAAAAAAAAGAACTATGCTTAGAGCCAAGTTCTGTCAAAATATTTACCAAAAGGTCCTTAAAAAATTCCACACACATTTGATATTAATGTTCTAAACCTTTTCTTTTTGTGCAGTCTGGAGGAGAAGATGGGTCCTAGCTGTAGATTTCTTCACTTTCTCATCAAGCATTGTGGATTATCTGAGATCTGCATCTTTGCTGATCAGTCACACAGGTAAGCACTTGATAACTATGTTCTAATTTCTTATCCTTTGTTGGAAATGGCCGGATTTTACTGATATGACACTTCTTGCCTATGCTTGATTTATTATCTGATGAATTGGGCTTCATTTGGAAGATTACTGGTTCAAATTTTTCATTAGACTGATACTAGTCATTTGGACGTTTGATCCTTCACGATTATATCATCAGGATGGTGTGTGGATATGTTATAATTTTGTTACCTTGATAGTTTAGATTAATTTCAGTCCCCAATTTGGTTGCTTATATCAAAATTTTAGCCTTAAGGCAAACATATTAGGCTTGAAGATTAATCATACAAGTTATTGGGAGTAGAACATAAGTCCTTGTGGACTTTCCTAGGGATGAAAAAGATAAAATATTAACAAAAACCAATCCCTTGTGAAAACTTAAAGGTGCATTCTCTTAAAAAAATTTGTGTGTTAGATTGATACCAACTCACTTCTATGTATATGACTTCCCTTCAATTCTCATTCCTGTAGTTGTCATTGGGAAATCTCCTGGAATGTTATTATTGGACTGGATATGCTTAGTTTTCCACAGAAATGTTTACTTGATCATTGAATATAGCTGCCACACATCAGATGAACTTCTGAAATAGTAATAATCAAATTTGAGTCGGGCATTATTGTAGGATTTGTCCTATCTTCTAGAAGGAACAAAATAATTTGTACTTATGTACACCAGTGCATGTAAGGAAAAGTTATCTGCATGCCAACCTTATCTACCCTTCCATTAATGAGGATGGTATTAGTCACCAAAATTCCATGAAGCAAATAAATTGTAGAGCCAAGAGAACTAATGACGAGGCAAATTGTACCGAAGTCCATGCCACTTGTATTAATTTCGAAGCAGCAAAGATAATTTTTGCTGTCCAAGAACTTTAAGCTGCCTGCAGTTTGGCATGTTGGGGTTGTATACAGTGCAGCAGAATATATCAGTGTCAACCCTCACCAACCCCTCACCCCCCAACTTTTTCTGTCTTTTCTCTTCCAGCGGGGAAAAAGGAAAATATTAAACATCAGGATTTTAGTCCAACTTGCACCCTGTTACATGGTAACTCTATTCCAAACTTATGGATCTCTCTCTCTCTCTCTCTCACACACACACACACACACACAAAGATGCACAATTAAAGTTCTTTGAGCTGTATGTCTAGGTTTTGGATTGTTAGAGGATTCATATTCGCTGTACCAATTTGTAATTATCTGTGACTGATTTTTACCATGGTGCTGGGTGAGGAAGCATAATTGAGACTTTGTGACTAGTTAAGCCTTTAATTGTGGTGGTGATTGAGGATTTGATGGGCAATCATCGAAGTAAGTTGGCAGAAGAAGTAGAGGAGAGGAAGCATTTGTCCTGTGCCTGCCCTCAAACACTCTTTAGAGGCTACGTAAAAATGTGTGGTCAAGTGTGTGGGGCAACTTTATTATCACACACAAGTAGCTGATCCGTTTGAAGATTGCAATATGGAGGAGTGGGTGGAGTCCACCCAAGTAATTAGACAATGACAGAATAGACTGGGTTATTTCCAAACATCTGGGCCCTCTGCCAGATGATGGGTTAAAAGGCCTCACTGCAAGTCTTGAATATTTGAATAGGTTAGAGAACGCGATAGCTTTGTGACTCATAGTGGGTGAGGAGGGACCCGCCTGACCCAGAACAAAGGGCTTTGTGCGGGTTAGGTGGATGTTTGGGTCGGGTTCGAACTTGTGCTCAGGCCTTTTTGGATTGGTCGCGGGTTTAACCCGACCTGTCTGATCCTGAAATTTCCTTTATTTATTTATTTAATTATTTTTCTTCTTTTGAGTTTTTAAACTTTGGGCGGGTTTGATGTTATATTTCCTAATATAGCATTCTCAAACCCAAAAAATATCGTCTTTTTAAAATTATATATTTTTATTTCTAATTATAAATAGAGTAATACTACATACACAAACTATTTTATAACTTTTTATAAATTATTGATGTGGTAAATTCTTACTAGTTCTAATTTAGTCTACCACTAACATCATATTTTTGCTTATCAATAATTATTTGGAAAATTCCTAAGCCACAACAATAATTTGTAAAAATATTGTAAAATAGTTTGTGCCTACAGTATTACTCTATAAAAAAATAAAAATATTGACGTAGATTTCCCTTGTATTTTCTTTTCCAATTTAAAACCTTAACTAAATTTCATTATTTAAGAGGGTAATTCTACCGTACGCCCTTAAAAAAAAAGGAATACGGTACCCACTAGTAGGTAACTTGTTATATCAAGTTACTTTTTTTTTTTTTTTCACATTTAACGATTTCATTCTCACATTGTACAGTTTCAACAGCATATGTGACAGTTAATGTAGTTCTTACTTCTTTTTTTTTTCACATTTAATGGTTCTATCATCATATTGTGCAATTCTAACATCACATGTGATAATTCTTTTGTCACATTTGGTGGTTTCTTTATTTTTTTTCTCACATTTGACGATTCTATTCACATTGTACAGTTTCAATATTACATGTGACAATTCTTTTGTCGCTATACTAGGTTACTTTTTTCTCACATTTGATAATTTCATCTTCACATTGTATAATTCCAACATTACATGTGACAATTCTTTTCTCATATTTAGTGATTCCCTTACTTTTTTCTTACATTTGACGGTTCTATTATCACATTGTGTAGTTTCAATGTCACATATGACAGTTCTTTTTTCACATTTAGTGGTTTCCTTACTTTTTTCTCACATTTGACGGTTTCATCATCACATTGTGTAATTTCAACATCACATATGACAGTTCTTTTGTCACATTTGGTAGTTCTCTTACTTTTTTTTCTCACATTTGATGGTTCTATCGTCATATTGTGTAGTTTCAACATCACATGTGACAATTCTTTTGTCACATTTAGTAGTTCTCTTACTTTTTTTTTCACATTTGACGGTTCCATCTTTACATTGTACAGTTCCAACATCACATGTGATAATTCTTTTTTTATATTTGATGATTCCCTTACCTTTTTCTCACATTTGACAGTTTTATCCTCACATTGTGTAGTTCTAACATCACATTGAACAGTTCTTTTGTTACATTCGGTAGTTCCCTTATTTTTTTCTCACATTTGATGGTTTCATTATCACATTATGTAGTTTTAGTATCACATTGTGCAGTTCAAGTATCACATTTGACAGTTCTTTTGTCACATATAGTGGTTCCTTTATTTATTTTTTCCCAAATATGATGGTTCCATTATCACATTAAGCAGTACCAACATCGCCTCTGACTCTACTTTTGTCACATTGGGTGATTTCCTTACTTTTTTCTCACATTTGACGATTCCATTTTCATGTTATGTAGTTTCAATATCACATGTTTATAATTTTCTAATTAACATTAATGTGTGAGATTAATATCGATATATTAATTAGTTAATTAATTAAGTAATTAATTAATTATTTATTTATTTAGTTATACATATTTATATATTTTATAAGTTAAACTTTGTAACAACTTAGTGCATCAACATGGTGGTAATTCGGTTATGTTTTTGCCTAGCACTCTAGTTCGAATCTTAGCTCTTCAAGCCTCTAATTTAAATTTTTTGAATTTTTAATTTTCCTCAAGGTCCATAAGCAGAAAAGCCCACAAGAAATACACCAAAGAAAAAACCTTAGTTCATCCAAAATCTTCTTTCCTTCAATGTCGGTGATAACGGCCACCGTTTTTCCTCTCTTTCTTTGCCCTTTTGTTCAAAGTCTCCACCGTTTCTCGTTACTAAAATCTCAGTACGTTTCATCCTTATTCTTTAGTTTTCTATCTAGGTTTTTTAACTATTGTCGTTTGGCTTTTGTATTGGTAAATTGTTACTAATTTTGTTTTGCTTTTGTTTTCTTTTTGGTTTCGCGGGATTGCTAGGAACAAAACCCAGAAGATTCTATTTTTTCTATTATTCTTTTTGGTTCCTAGCAGGTGAGACAATAGTTAATTTGTATATACTTGAACTATGAAGCTTTTAATTTTATTTATACTATTGATTTCAATATGGTTTCTTTTTCTTTATTTTTCCCGGTTGGATTTTTTTTGTATTGCCGTTTGGTTTTTTAATTTTGTTTTGTTGTTGGTTTCCTTTTGTTAGTAGTATAAAATAGTGTTGATTTATAATTTCTATACTTTCTATGGTTATGTATTAATTTTTTAGGAATAATATATTGGTCCACATGGATCATGATATAGGAATAATAAGTGTTGATATAAAGATGTTTACAGTGGATCATGATATAGGAATAATAAGTTAGTCCCCTTTATTTCTTTTTTTATTGAAAAGTGTACATCTTCTTTGTTTAGGAATAATATATTGGTCCACATGGATCACAATACAGAAAACGAAGTGAAGGTTGTTTTCATTGATGTGGAAAAACATTGGAGCACTATCCTCAAAAAAGGAATAGATCAATTGATTGATGCCCAAATAACTGGTTTGAAATTCGGTTCCCTAGATGATGGTGGAGAATTTTATAACATATATGCAAAGTTGGTTGGCTTTAGTATTCGTAAAGATGAGATAAAGCGTAATAAAGATAACATTATGATCTCTAGAAGATGGGTTTGTGCAAAGGAAGGATTGCAAATTAGGAAAAATGAGGCCAATTTAAATTGCATGCGTGAGAGACCAATAACAAGAAGTGGTTGCAAGGCCGTTTTTTGTATTAGGTTTGAACGAAAGTCAGGTGAATGAGTGGTAAGAGAGTTTAAAGGGAGCATAATCACGACTTAGTTATGCAATTCGAGACTCAATTTCTCCATTCGCACAGGACTATTAAGGATTATCAAAGGCTCATATTATAGCACTGCATAATGTTGGGGTCAAATCAAATCAAATCAAATCAAATCATGGACCATTTGATCCAACAAGCTAGAGGATACAAGAATATGGGGTTCACTCCAAAAGACCTCTACAACCATATCGCAACAAATCGCAACAACAGTATGCGGGATGGTGGTGCTGAATGTGCTTTGGCATATTTACAAGCAAAAGCAGATATGGACTCCTCATTTTTTTTTTTTTTTTTCAATACACTGTTGATGAAGGAAGCCGTCTGGCTAATTTGTTTTGGATAGATTCTCAAAGTCGCTTAGATTATGCATGTTTTGGAGATGTAGTCGCATTTGATACAACATATAAGACAGATGTATACAAAAAAACCCCTTGTTATATTGGTAGGAGTCAACCACCACCAGCAAACTATAGTATTTGGTTTTTGACTATTAGTTGATGAGACCATCGAAACATATACGTGAGTGTTGCAAAATATGCTTGTAGCAATGAACAATTAGACACCTATTTCAGTCGTGATAGATGGGGACAAAGCAATGAGTAAAGCTATTAAAATGGTTTTTCCAAAGTCTCGACATCATTTATGTGTGTGACATCTTGAAAGGAATGCTTTTTCAAATCTACATGATAAGGAAGTTTATGAAAGTTTAATTAGGAGTCTTATTGTTCATTGCTACAAGCATATTTTGCAACACCCAAGTATATGTTTCGACGGTCTCATTAACCAATAGTCCAAAACCAAATACTATAGTCTGCCAGTGGTGGTTGACTCCTACTAATATAACAAGGGGTTTTTTATATACATTCATCTTATATGTTGTATCAAATGCGACTACATCTCCAAAACATGCATAATCTAAGCAACTTTGAGAATCTATCCAAAACAAATTAGCCAAACGACTTTCTTCATCAACGGTGTATTGAAAAAAAATGAGGAGTCCATATCTGCTTTTGCTTGTAAATATGCCAAAGCACATTCAACATTACCATCCTATATACCGTTGTTACGATTTGCCACTATATGGTTGTAGATGTCGTTTGGAGTGAACCCTATATTCTTGTATCCTTTAGCTTGTTGGATCAAATGGTCCATGATTTTATTTGACCCCAACATTATGCAGTGCTATAATCTAAGCCTTATCGGAATCCTTAATAGTCTTGTGCAAACGGAGAAATTGAGTCTCGAATTGTGTGACTAATTCGTGATTATGCTCCCTTTTAAACTCTCCTACCACCCATTCACCTAACTTTCATTCAAACCTAATACGAAAAGTGGCCTTGCAACCACTTCTTGTTGTTGGTCTCTCACACATGCGATTTAAATTGGCCTCATTTTTCCTAATTTGCAATCCTTCCTTTGTACAAACCCATCTTCTAGAGGTCACAATGTTATCTTTATTATGCTTTATCTCATCTTTGCGAATACTAAAGTCAACCAACTTTGCATATGTGTTATAAAATTCTCCACTATCATCTAGGGAACTAAATTTCAAACCAGTAATTTGGGCATCAGTCAATTGATCTATTCCTTTTTCAAGGACAGTGTTCCAATGTTTTTCCACATCAATGAAAACAGCCTTCCTTTCATTCTCTGTATTGTGATTCATGTGGACCAATATATTATTCCTAAACAAAGAAGATGTACACTTTTCAATAATAAAAAATAAATAAAGGGGACCAATATATTATTCTTGTATCATGATCCACTGTAAACATCTCTGTATCGATCCATGTGGACCAATATATTATTCCTAAAAATTAATACATAACCATAGAAAGTATAAATCAACACTATTTTATACTACCATACAAAAGAAAACCAACAACAAAACAAAATTAAAAATGATGGTTCATGAAAAACCAAACAGCAATACAAAAAAAAAAAAAAAAAATCCAACCAGAAAAAATAAAGGAAAGGAAACCAGATTGAAATCAGTAGTGTAAATAAAATTAAAAGCTTAATAGTTCAAGTATATACAAATTATCTATTCTCTCACCTACTAGGAACCAAAGTGAATAATAGAAAAAATAGAAGCTTCTGGGTTTTATTCCTAGCAACCCTGTGAAACCAAAAGGAAAACAAAAACAAAACAAAATTAATAACAATTCAACAATACAAAAGCCAAACGGCAATAGTTAAAAAACCCAGATAAAAAACTATAGAATAAGGATGAGACATATTGAGATTTTAGTGACGAGAAATGGTGGAGACTTCAAACAAAAGGGCAGAGAAAGAGAGGAAAAATGGTGGCCGTTATCATCGACATTAAAGGAAAGAAGATTAGGGATGAACTAGGGTTTTTTCTTGGGCGTATTTCTTGTGGGCTTTTCTGCTAATGGACCTTGAGGAAAATTAAAATTGGAGGTGTGAAGAGCTAGGATTCGAACCAGAGTGCTAGGAAAAAACATAATCGAATTACCACCATGCTAATGCACTAAGTTGTTACAAAGCTTAACTTATAAATATGTGTAACTAAATAATTAATTAATTAAATACTTAATTAACTAATTAATATATCAACATTAATCTCACACATTAATGTTAATTAGAAAATGATAAACATTAATAAAGTGGCCTCAACTATGTCGTTTTAGAAGGAGGTATGCCTTGACCATTACAAAAATCCAAGTGTTACCAAGCCAACTATTTTGAGTCTTTTAAAGATATCACACTATCATATGTCGGAATCCTTAGAGTTTATAAAACAACTTCATCAAGAAATACAAGAGATAGAGAGTATCAGAATTGCTTCTAAAACGATTATATATATAGAGAGAGAGAGAGAAGCAACTAAAAGAAGACAATGCCATAAATTATTTTGGCTCTATGTAAATCGAATTTCAAGTGTAAAATAAATGCAAGGGAAAGTGAATTCCCGTAAGGAAAATGAAATCCGGATGTTTGGTTCTATGGTGGAAAATAATCTGAAAAACGATTTTCGATGTTTGATAACATTTTAAAAATGCTATTTTCTTACAAAATTTTCACATTTTCTCAGCCATTTTCTTAATATCCAAACAAATTTTATAATAGAAAATTTTAAAATATACATTAAACACAACCAAAAATCAAAATGAAAACATTTACATGAAAGATCGGTGAGAGGAGGAAGAAAGAGTGAGAGATTGAGGGAAAGAGATAGATCAGGAAAGAGATGATCGGAATGGATGGAGGACGGCGACGGCCAGATTAGGTGGGTTTGGGGGTGGAGTGGAGTGGGCTAGTGGTCAGTGGCGGCCAGATCGGTGATGTAGAGCATGAAGGAGAAGAAGAGTTGAGGAAGAAGAGAGAAAAAATAAGAAGCTTGGTCGGCGTGTGTCTGGGCGGTGGAGGCGGCACGATTTGGGTTGGTCGGAGCTTGGCTGGGCGGCCACTTGTGCTTTCTCTCTCTCTCTTTTGTTTGTGAGTCTTGGAAATCATTTGAAGGTAAAATGGAAACTGAAATGAATTTACGACTGAATTCTATTTTCAGTTTGATTGTATTTTCAAGTGGTGCCAAACAAACACCCGAGTGTAAAATGTTTTCAGATTTTAGTTTACCACCGAAACAAACGCAGCCTTAGTCTCAAATCCTAGTAAATAGGTCTTGCTTACATTGAGAAGTTAGTGAAGGCTACTATTAGCCACCCATATGAATGACAAAGTATAGAGATGAAAATTGATCTTTTAACAGCCAATTATGTTTAAATTACACATTCCAATATTTTATAGGAACAAATACCAAACGACTTTAGAATGAAGAGTTTGTATAAATTTTGCGAAACCCTGAGAGAGAGAGAGAGATCAGTGCTTTGTGGCACTGATAAGTCTTCAACAACGAAAACATTTCATTGCTATTAGAGCTCTCTCAGACTTAGCTAGTGGAAGCTCTACTGACTTAAATGAGGCTTACACTTATCATTATGGTCGAAATGCTAAACTCTCAATGAAAAAATTATTTTGATAAATTTTTTTACAAGGACTGGGTTGTTCGTTTTTTTGTAAAATTTGTCAATTGTGCTTAATTGTTTTTATCTTTTCTATTGGTAATTTTTGTTATTGTGGAAATTTTTTGGGATGTTTATTTTGTTTTAGATGGGTCTAAATGTAATAATAATTTTATAAAACAAAATTGCATAGACACTTTAGTTGGGGTGGTTATACCCGTGTCGGACATAGTCATTTGGGACACTTCTGCACACGTGAATCTAATGAAAATGCCTAAAAAACATAAACCTGGTATAGTAGCATTGATTGATGACTATTTTATATTGGATTTGTAGTTTCAATTCAAGTATTTATTGAAAATTTTAAAATTGTCAACAATCTTTGGATTGGATTTTTTGCATAACTTGCTAATTGTATAGTCACTCTATTTCCAACCTTAGACATCACAATAAAAATACAACTATGATTAAGTTACAGATGTTACATAAGAACAATTAGAGAGCACATAAGGTTATACATCTTCAGTTTTATAGTATATATAAATAATAAAAATATAATCATCAAGAAAGTGACCTCGATTATGTTATTTTACAGGGAGGTATGCCCTTGAATGTGATGGGAGCTACTAAGGGAGATACGTAGGAAGTTAATTGGTATATTCAAATATTTGTGAAAGAAACCAAGATAATTTCATCCGAATTTTTTTTTTTTTTTTTTGGTTTTTGATTTTAGATCTAAATTTTTTAATAATTTTTTAAAAATTACTATTGTGATGAGCGGTTATTAGTAAATAAAAAAGTGATTTTAATGATGGGCCTAAATGTAAAATTATGGTCAGATGTGATATTGGTACTGTCTACTACGACAATTGAACTGTCAATTGTAAGAAAAAAAAAAAAAAGGGTACTACCGAATGTGACAAAAGTACGGTCAGAAGTGATGTTAGTATTGCTCAATGTAATAATGGAACTGTTAAATTTGAGAATAAAAAATAGGGTGCCATTGAATGTGAAAAAAGTAAAGTCAGATGTAATGTTGATATTACTTAATGTGACAACGAAACCCTCAAATTTGAAATAAAAATAAAAGAACCACTATATGTGACAGAAAAACTGTTAAATATGATATTGGAACTGCACAATGTGATAATGGAACTATCAAATTTGAGAAACAAATGAAAGAACCACTAAATGTGACAAAATAACTGTTAAATGTGATGTTGGAACTGCACAATAACCGTTCAATGTGAGAAAAAATAAGGGAATCACTAAATGTGAGAAAAGAACTGTCACATGTGATCTTAGAACTATACATTGTGAGGATGGAAATGTTAAATGTGAGAAAAAAAATAAAAGAACCACTGAATGTAATAAAAGAATTGTCGCATGAAATGTTGGAACTGCACAATATGAAAATAAAACCGTCAAATGTGAAAAAAAAAAAACAAATAAGGGAACCGTCGAATGTGACAAAAGAATTGTCACATGCGATGTTGGAATTACACAATGTGAGGATGAAATCGTTGAATATGAGAAAAAAGGTAAGAGAATCATCGAATATGACAAAAGAACTGTCACATGTGATGTTAAAACTACACTATGTGAGGATGAAACTATCAAATATGAGAAAAAAGTAAGGTAACCACCCAATGTGACAAAAGAACCATTACATGGGACAAAAGAACTGTCACATGCGACAAAAATAGAGTCAGATGTGATGTTGGTACTGCTTAATGTAATAGAACTATCAAATTTAAGAAAAAAAATAATAAATGAATCACTATATGTGACAAAAGAACTGTCAAATGTGATATTGAAACTACACAATGTGATAATGAAACTGTCAAATGTGAGGAAAAAAATAAGGGATTCACCGAATGTAACAAAAGAACTGTCAAATGTGATGTTGAAACTGCACAATGTGAGAAAAAAGTAAGGGAGCCATCAAATGTGACAAAAGAACTGTCACATGTGATATTAGAACTGCACAATATGAAAATGAAACTGTCGAATGTGAGAAAAAAAGTAAGGGGACCACCAAATGTGATAAAAGAACTGTCACATGTGATGTTAAAACTGCATAATGTGACGATAGAACTAGGGATGACAATGGGGTGGGGCAGGGCTGAAAGATGGGGTCTTCGTCCTCGCCTTGCATGACGGAGAAAACTTTCTCACCCCATTCCCACCCCTTAATGTCTCGCGAAGCCCTGCCCTACCCCGTAAAATTCTACTTTTTGTTAATCTGCCCTACAACTAGTACAATATTTTTAATGAAACATATTTCATTAATAAAAATATACTTGAAGTTACAACTAAATTTATCCCATCAAATCAAATCAATTTTAAGAAAAAATTGAATAATATGTCCAAGTGTTTAACAAGACAATCACCACTAAAAAAAAAAAAACTCATAATATAACACATAATAAAATAAATGTAGAGAACTACATTAGGTAGAATAAAAAAAAGCTAATATTGATATGTTTGTTTAAATAGTAGGGTTTTAGTATTTGAAAATTTTACAATTTTAACTCTTAATAATGCGGGATGAGGCGGGGATGGGGAGGGACGAGGCGGGTGGGGTAGGTCTAAAAAGTCTAAACTCATCCCTGCCCCCCCACCTTTGCGGGGCGGGAAAATCCGTGTAGGACGAAGCGGGGAAGGGCGGGTTAAGCGGGGTAGGGTGGGCCAAAATTACCATCCCTAGATAAAACCATCAAATGTGAGAAAACGAAATAGGGGAACCACCGAATGTGACAAAAGAACTATCATATGTGATGTTGGAATTGCATAATGTGAGGATGAAACTGTGAAATGTGAGAAAAAAGTAAGGAAGCTACCAAATGTGACAAAAGAACTGTCACATGCGATGTTGGAACTACATAATGTGATGATGGAATTGTCAAATGTGAGAAAAAAGTAAGGAAACTACCAAATGTGAGAAAAGAACTGTCACATATGATGTTGAAACTGCACAATGTCAAAATGGAACCGTCAAATGTGAGAAAGTAAAGTAACCACCAAACGTGATAAAAAAAACTGTTACATGTGATGTTAGAATTGTACAATGTGATGATGAAATCGTCACATGTGAGAAAAAAGTAACCTAATATAGCAGGTTACCTACTAGTGGGTACCGTACCCCCTTTTTTTGGAAAGGGTACGGTAGAATTCCCTATTTAAGAACCAAACATCTTTTACACTTTCCATGTTTTATTTCCCATTCAAATTTGAATTAAACCTTAAAAAAGCAAATCCCTTGGCATTAATGACCCAAATTATTTTACAAATGATTCAATCACTTATTAAAAACTTTCCCAATAGAAATGTCAACTTAAATTTGTATTTAAGGCCTTTGTTCCAATCCACCGCACACCTTCGGTACGATAATCACTCCACAAGTATAAGTCCTTGTAGGGTAGAGGGTAAGGGCCGAGATTCAAGTTTTCAAGAGGGAGTTTCACACACATATACACTTAGATTATACTAAAGTAGAATTTCTATCTTGTATCAAAAAGGCCTTCATTCCAATGGAAAAATCTTATTCTTAGTCACCTCATTAAAGCCTTTACATTTTCCAAATTGATTTTTAGGATTCAAATTTAAAATTCAAACATTGATTAACTCGATTAAAATGATTTCAAATGAAGCTATATTGATGTTACTTGAAAATCAGTGGGTTGAAAGTCTCCGGACTTTGACAATCTTCACGGTGGAATCCTGAAAAACCAGACTCAATCAGAGAGAAGACCGGTGGAGGCCGGCCTATGATCCTCCGATGATAAAGTTAGTGACTTAAGATGGAGAAAATTCACTTTTAGGCTGTTCTGTTTTTCTAGAGAAAAAGTCTGAAATCCCCCACCTCTTTGTAGAAAAATACTTATATAGTGCATATGGAACGGTTATTTGTTCAATAAACCGTTCCTATTGTTGAGGAGTTTATTAGAGTATAAAATAACTTCCATGGAAGTTATTTTCTCTAGACTGAAGCTTCGTTTCGGACAAAGGAGGTATTGGTTCATGGGTAAAGCCAATTTTGTCATAGTTTCTAGTTTGGCTAAGTCCATATCTGCCTCGTCTGTCATCGGGGACGGACGAGGCTTCGTCCGTCCTTGCTAACGACGGACGAGGCTATGACGGTGACAAGGTTTCAAGTCGTCCACCTTCCTCAAGGACGAACCACATGGACGAATATTTGGAGGTACTCGTCATCATCATCATATATCATAAAATGTACCATCAACAAAAAAAAAAATTGTCCAAAAAAAAAAAAAAAAAAAAAAAACCAAAAAAAAGAAGAAGAAGGAAATAAGATAAATGCCTTTAAAAAAATACCATAATTTTCTCCCAAAGTTAAATAACAAATCTACCAATAATACTAATCCTTGACTCTCTCTTTCTTAATTCTCTCCTAATTACTTATTACTCCCTCTTATCAGTTATTTTCTCCCATGAGTCATACTTTCCCTTTTTTGACCTTGCCTTAAACCTAAGCCATTTCCAGTTTGAAGTTGAAGAAGATCTTCATCTAATGTCTCAGTCTCATCGCATGAGAAAGCCGACATTGTCGTCCGAGCGTGTACCTGACGAAGTAGTATTCGACATCCTAACTCATCTGCCAGTGAAACCTATCAGCCGATTCAGGTGCGTTTCTAAATCTTGGAACTCGACTATCACCACCCCCATTTTCATTACCACACACCTTAACCATAACCGAGCAAAATCATCATTACCCAATAATGATTATCTTCTATATACCTCACAAGCCATGTATCCTTCGTCTCACCAACAATTGTGCGTAGTTGTTCGCAATAGCGACCACACGTTAACTGAGTTATCAAGGTGTAGATCACCCTTTTGTGGTTCCAACGTGATTGGTTTTTGTAATGGCATATACTGCTTCTTTGAGAAAAATAATTATACAATATCTTTATGGAATCCAAGTATTAAAAAGCTTAAGATTCTCACTCCTCTTCACATACCTAGGTATGATGGGATGGTCACTCATGGACTTGTGTATAATTCTCAAAATAATGACTTCAAGATTCTCAGAATTGTGTTTGATGGAGAGGTTTCTGGATATAATGTGCCGTTACCACTTGAGGCTGGGGTGTACACTTGGAGTACTGATTCATGGAGATATATTGACGTATATATGGAGTCATTGAGTGGGTCTGGACTCAATGCTTATATTGTTGATATACAAGAGAAACCCTTTATATTTGTCAATGGAGCTCTGCACTCTATGATACATACTAGGGGCCACAATTTCATTTTGTGCTTTGATGTCAATGATGAGACATTCCAAGCGATAATGCTGCCTGAAAATTACTTAGATGGGTTATCTCCAGATTTTGATCAATTTGAACAACTTGTGGTGTTCAAGGGATCTTTGGCTTTAGTTGCTTTTGGTAGAGATTTATATGAAGAGCATGATTTATGTTTCATATGGGTGATGACGGAATATGGTGTGTTTGATTCTTGGACTAAAAAAACTGTAGCAGTAGATTTGGTTGAGAGGTTCTTTGGCTGCACCAGAAGGGGTGAACTTCTAATTGAAACATTTGACACCGGGCTTGTTTCATTTGACCCTGATAGTCTAGATCAGAACAATCTTGAAATTCAACGTTCTCCTATTTGGTTAGGTTACTCAACTGATTTTATGGAGAGCTTGGTTTTACTTGATGGTGTAAACCTCTCATCTGAGAGCTTAGTATTACTTGATGGGGTAAATGTCTCATCTGATGTCTCATCTGAATACGAAGATTAGTCTTTATCAAAGATTAGTTTGTTAAATTTTCTAATGAAGTAGCAATCTTTTTTGAAGGTCATATTGACAAGTATTTTGTAGTTTCATGTATGCAATTTGAGTATTAAATGTTGCTCCTCTTATTATGTTGTGCAGATCCTCAAAGATGGTCTTTTCATGGGGTTGTATACATGTTTAGCCAACATAATCTTATCTCATTTTTATGCCCTAGTGACAGCATGTATAATTTGGTGACCTTTGTTTCCTAGGCTTTAGTCCAAAGAAACATGGTTCAATATCTGAAATTGTACGCTTTTGTGATATTTGCTTACATATATTTTTAATTACATAATTGATTTATATATTTATTTTGATTCCTTGAAAATGTTGGGATTTTCTTTTTTGGTGGTTTTGTAAGAAATTGAAATAGAGAAAATATATTTACATACCTCTAATGGGTGCCCAATGTTAGAATTTGCTGATCATGAAATAATTGAAATTTAGAATGCCGTATGATATAATCTGGCTGGGGTAGTGAAAAATTGTTGATAAGCAGGCTTAGTGACATTGACATTTGACAATATATATCTTTTAAAGTCTTTAATTTTTGTATACAGCAGATTAAATCTTGTCCTAAATACTTTAAATTTTCAATGCAGATATTCTTTTTAATTCTCTCAAGAGGTCTATCAATTTAATGTAATTATATGCTTTGTTTAGTTTGCCTACTACCCAATG
The DNA here is from genome assembly GCA_023736055.1 of Quercus glauca. Classification (NCBI taxonomy): domain Eukaryota; kingdom Viridiplantae; phylum Streptophyta; class Magnoliopsida; order Fagales; family Fagaceae; genus Quercus; species Quercus glauca. The sequence continues at coordinate 9,775,410 of CM043321.1, forward strand.
ATTGTTGTGGGTCTTTGTAGAGATAATATGCAGCACTTCAAATAACTATTTATAACCTCCTAGTCATTTGATTAGTAGTTTTGATTTGTAATCCATTAATGTATATGATGTATTCAAATGCTTGTGATTGAATCACTGTTTTCTGCCTATGTTTTTATAATTAAGATAATAATAACTGTTTATAACTTACTAGTATAATGCATCCTCTTCTTTGCAACACCTTTTGCAAGACTAATCTGGTTTGGTTCTCCTCTCACTGTACAAACGGAATCCGTACAATTTACCACCATTAGAAATGGATAACAACTCACAAGGACACAAAGGGAAACGGATCCTCTTGTGCACTTTATGGTCATTAATTACGGCTTCATAGAAATAACATTTGCTTTGAAGAAGACAAATCAAATCCGCTCTCCCCAAATCTATTGAGAACCTAACAGCTAACTGCTTTAATGAGACAAGGTAAATCTAAAGATTATACTAGAGGGGTGATGGTGTGTAGATGAGTCCCACGGGTTTCTCATATCCTATTTGCTAATGATAGCTTTTTGTCAAGCACCCACTCAAGAGGAGGACGGTGTACTAGCTCTCCTAAAGCTTTATGAGTATGCCTCAGGCCAAAAACTTATTGAAAACAAAATACAAGGCCACATTCAAATCCTGCTAGGCATAGAACATTCTGAGAAGTGTTTGGCCCTACCAAATACATACAAGCAGTGGAGGAGCCAAGGGCAGAAGGGCTATATGTTGAATTATTGATGCTTTATTATATTTAGAGTTTGGATAAATTGCAAAGTACACCCCAAAATTTAGAATTGTTTGGGTTTTAGACCCTGAAGTTTGAGAAATTAAATTTTACACCTTGAAGTTTGGTTCCGACTCCGTTAATAAAATTCCACCCTTCATTAGTTTTGGCTCTCTATTTTAAGTGAAATGACGTTTTTTTGGGAGGCTGATTTGGGAAAAAAAAAATACAGCATGTTATTGCGTCACTTAACAATCAAAACGTTTTTACGGTTTTACTAATAAAACCAAACTTCAGGTGTAAAATCCAATTTTTTTTTAAACTTCAATGTCTAAAACCTAAACAACTCTAAACTTTAGGGGTGCATTTTGTAATTTAGCCTTAAAGTTTTGAACCATTGATAAGTCAATTTACCTTCCATAAAATAACCACACATTTCCTATTTCTCCTAAACAAATGATGGTGACCTCCCACGTAAAAATAATTTTTACAAAAATTAATTTTCTTGTTTTCCCTACTTCTCAGGTAGGCAAGGATTGGTTAGTGGGTTTCCACAAAATAATTTTGAAAAAATATAGTGTCTTTGTATACCAACACTATATACCAATGATGAGAACAGCTTAGTTCATGGCAAATTTCACAATTGATAAAGTAGTTGATTAGTAATTTATTCGGGTCTAAAATTTTAGAATTTCCACTGTTTTTTTCCTTCCTCCATCTCTTTGACTTTCCTATGGTTTCAAATGCTAAGATTTTGTATGAAGCCAAATTTTAAGTATTTAGAAAAAAAAAAAACCCCAAAATTTAACTAATTTTTAGAATAATAAGAGAAGAAAGATTGACTCCAATACAATTTTTTGCAGGCACATTGCTGTACTCTTTGATAATGAATTGATTAACTAATTATTTTAAAATTAATGAATTGATTATCTCTTTGACATTCCAATGAAACCCTCAATCTGATTCAGGAGCGTTTCTAAGTCTATGAACTCTACCATCACCAGTCCCATTTTCATCACTACACACCTAAGCCTCGACAAAGCCAAATCATTACCCAATAGTAATAATATTAATGATGATCATGATAATGGCTATCTTCTATAGTGGCTATCTTCTAATACCAATTCTCTTTGGGACAGGAGTTGCTGGAATTGGTGGCCATGGTGGCATGGTGCATGTGGTTCAACAGGAATTAGGTTCGGTTGGGAAAGCCAAGGCAGCAGGGTTTGGCAATTTTGCAGCGAGCTCGTTTCCTTCTGGATGAATTTCAAACGGTTAACCTCAAGATACATTCAGGGGGGTTCAACGAAGATGCTCAGTGGTCACCTCCGAAAGCTCCTTGGTATAAACTTAATGTTGATGGTGAAACATTTGAGTCTTCTCATTCTTCGGGCGTCGGGGCAGTCATTCGTGATTTTGCTGAAAGAGTAGAAGCCGCTTTGAGTAAAAATATACCTTAACCGCTAGGCCCATTAGAAATTGAAGCCAAAGCTTTGGAGGAAGGGGTTCATTTTGCATGGGATGTGGGAGTCCGAGAGGTTATCTTTGAATGTGACTCACAGATTGTTGCTGAGGCTGTGAATGGATTGTGTGAACCACCAATAACTATTCGCAATATAGTTGAGGGAATACAAAGTAAGCTAAAGGATTTTAGGGGAGTACAAGTCTCTCATGTTTGACGGCAAGGCAATTGCCCTGTTCACATCTTAGCTCAATATGCTAGGAATTTAATTAGTTTTGTAGCTTGGATAGAGGAAAATCCTATTATGATTTAGTCAGTTTTGGCTTAAGATGTAATGTTTTTATCTTCTTCTTAATAAAGTTACGATATTCTTATAAAAAAAAAAAAAATTCTCTTTGGCCTCAAAAAGAATTGCGTGTGATTTTTTGCAATAGCAACCGCACGTTAACTGAGATATCAAGCGTAAAATCCCATTTTTTGGTTCCAACACGATCGGTTTCTGTAGTGGTACATACTGCATCTATGACAAAGGTCATGACTGCGGGAATAATTATTCAGTATATTTGTGGAACCCAATTATTAAAAAGTTTAAGAGGCTTACTCCTACTTCCTTGCCTATGTATTTTGTCAGTTATTTTCGTATTGCTCATGGACTTGCGTACCATGCTCAAAACAATGACTTCAAAATTCTCAGAATTGTATCTCATGTTGCTTGTTATGGAAAAAAAAGAGCCGCAGCTTGAGGCCGAGTTGTACACATTGAGTACTGATTCGTGGAGAAGTGTTGTGATACCAGAGGAGTCATTAAGTCATGCTTCTACTTTGGATATGCAAGACCAAACCGTTTTTATTTGTCAATGGAGCTCTGCACTCATTAGTATATACTACAGGCCGCAATTTCATTTTGTGCTTTGATGTCAATGATGAACAATTCCGAGAGATTATGTTGCCGCACCATTACTTAGATGGATTCTATATTGTTCTTGAACGTCTTGTGGTGTTCAAGGGATTGCTAGCTTTGATTGTTTTCTATGCATCTCTAGACTGGAGTGTTGTAACCAAAATGTGGGTGATGATGGAGTATGGTGTTGTTCAGTCTTGGACTAAAAATCTGTACCAGTAGATTCGTTTGAGAGATTCTTTGGCTGCAACAATGAACTCCTAATCGAAACACAAAAAAGTGGGATTGTTTCTATTGACCTTGATACTCTAAATGAGAACGATCTTGGAATTCAAGGTCCTGCATGGTTGGGCTACACAACTGATTTAGTGGAGAGTTTGGTTTTAGTTGATGGGATAAACGTGTCATCTGAATATGAAGATTATTTTTTATGAAAGCAAAGTGGCAATCTATGTGAAGTTCTCTCCGTGTTTTGGTTGGTCAATGTTTTCTAACTGTTTTTTTCAATGGTAAAATATTAATAATAATCCATTCTCTCCTTTGTAACATTTTTGCCACATTGAATGATTTGGAATTTTTGTTTGCTTAATCTGTTACTCCTGGCCTAAGAATTTAGATAATCCGCTCAAGAATAATTTTTATGCGTGTGGCATAAATGATATCAGACATGGCTGCAGACCTGCAGTGCCTATACTGACTAATGAACCTTTTGTAGTGTTTGTTTTTTATGGTGTCATATGAAAGTTGTTGAAGAATTTTCCTCTTATGCAAGTTGTATTATGTAGTCCTTTACCACTATTGTAGACATTAAACAATGGAAAATGCTAAAAGTGCTACCAATTTTACAACAAAAATTGCTAAAACTATGTTGGTAATTAATGTGATTGGTGCCACATCAATAACTTAATTTCTAAATTATTATTATTTTTGTGTTTTAAAAGTTGACACATCTGTAGCATTCCTCTTAAAGTATTGCTGTGACATGAAAGTGTAAAAAGTTGGGCAGTTTTTTGCTGCACTGACTATGTTGAACTTCTGTTCGAGAAGTTTGGCACCAGACTTGTTCATTTGATCCAGAGTCAAATCAAGCAAAACCTTGGAATTCTACATGGGTGGCTAACACAGCTAATTTCTTTAAGAGCCAAGTTTTAGTTGATGTTGGAAAGTTTGTTTAATATGCAATTTGTGGAAAGATTAAGGCAACATTGTGTTTTGTTTTCTTTTCTATTGTTGCAGACTTAAAAGTAATGTTTTGATGTACCAGGATAAATTTTATTAAACAAAAAAGAACCCTTTCAGTTGTTATGGCTATTATTTATCAACCAATTTTTGTGGACTTTCTAGCAAATGGTATATTCAAAGCCTTATTTCACTTGTAATGATTACAGGATTTGGCATCAAGTTAACAATTGAAATTGGTTTTACCTATAAATTTGGTACTTAGTTTTCTACACACCTTGTTGGATATCATGCTTTGATTCTGTGGCAACAAAAGAATATATATTTTCTCTAGACTTTACATTTTCTGTGTTGGCTCAATTGATTTCTTCACACCCCCCCCCCCCCCCCCTCCCCCCCAACAAATCTTCTAATCTTTAGAGTTTTTTTTGCTAATTTATTTGTCTATCTCTTAAGCTGGCGAGCATATGTAGAGCTATATGAATAGAATAATAAACTCTTGGAATTAGGCCATAGTGACAACATGAACAATTTGGTGAGCTTAGTTTCCTAGGCTTTAGTCCGAAGAAACAAGGGAATAAACTTTTACAATGTGTACACAATGCATGTAGCCAAATCATATACTTTAATATCTAAAATAGCATGCTTTTGATATTTGCTCACATATTTAATTGCTTAATTGATTTTTATATTTATTTTGATACTTGAAAATGTTGGGATTTGCTTTTTTGGTGGAGATGTAAGAAATGGAAAATAGAGAAAATATATTTACAGAGAGCTTTGGTAATGTGTGCCCAAAGTTAGGATTTGTTGATCATGAAACTATTGAAATTTAGAATGCTGTATGATGATCTGGCTGGGATAGTGAAATTGTTGATAAGCGGGCTTAGTGACATTGACAATATATATCCTTGAAAGTCTTTAATTTTTGTATACAGCAGATAAAATGGTGTCCTAAATACTTTGAATTTTCAATGCAGATATTCCTTTTAATTCTCTCAAGAAGTCTGTTAATGTAATGTAATAATACGCTTTGTTTAGTTTGCCTACCACTCAATGATTATTGTGGGTCTGTGTAGAGAAAATATGCAGCATTTCAAATAACTATTTAGAACTTACTAGTCTTTTGATTAGTATTTTTGATATATATGATATGTTCAAATGCTAGTGATTGAATCACTATTTTCTGCCTACGTTTTTATAATTAAGATAATAATAACCATTTATAACTTACTAATCTGATTCTGATGCACCCTCTTCTTTGTTACACCTTTCTCGAAGTAGAATCATTTGGTACTTTAGTTTTGCTTAGTTTGTTTCTCTTGGCCTAAAATTTTTTATAGACCCTTTTCACCTCTGGCTTAATTACTCAAGAATAATTCTTTATAAGACGTGGCTGCTTATACCAACTATTGACCTTTTGTGGCGACAATTTTTTTTGGTGTCATATGAAAGCTGCTGAAGAATTGGCTTCTTATGTAGTGTTATTAAGTTACTCTTTCCTACTGCAATAGACAAATGAAAGAAATGTAAGATTACCAAGGCAAACAAGAGTTTGTTGAATAGATCCATTGAAATGGATAACCCTTTATGTCCTTTTAGTGGAAAGGATCCTTATTAATCATATATTATTATTATTATTAATGTGATTTTGCAAGACTAATCTGGTTTGTTTCTCCTCTCACTCTACGAACAGAATCCTCACAACCATCGATGAATGGAGTTGGAAATGAATCACAAGGACAACGGATTTCTTAATAACAAAAATACTCTAAAATATAGATAAACATATTTTTGGTGGTGAAAATAAACATTTTTTTTTTCTTATAAAATTAACTCTATATGGATACCTTCATTATTTCTCTGCTTACAACAAGTGGAGAGGGGGATTCAAAACCAAATTCTATAGGAGAGGAGGGTAATGTTCAAAATCACAAGACTCTTGACTATGTAGATACTTTCAACATATGTTAGAATTGTTGTTTTTTCACTTAGAAGGTGAAATTTTGCGTTTTATAAGAGACTTGAAACGTTGATAAGAATTATAATTTTTTTTAGTTTTGTAAGAACGAAAAACCAAAATTCCATGAACTCTCATAAACTATCCATTCTTTTATGAATTTATGCCTTTACCCACAATTCCTATAATGATTTGTGGCCATGCACTTTTAAGAGAAGGGATGAAGGGAAGAGAAAAAGCATCTCTTATGACAAATAAATCAAGTCAATCATGTAACAAGCGAGTGATGCCACGAGGGAATGCCATGTGGGAGGCCAATGAGACCAAGTTTGACAAAGAAATATAAAATTGAATGTGACATTCATTCATTAGCTTGTTACATGACTTTGAATGTAATTTTTTTGTAGGAGAGGATTACTCCTTTAGCAAGTTTTGTGAAAATCTTCCAGTGCCAAAGCCTATTTACATGAAGTATATCCAGGCTTGTACTGCTTTGAGAGCTTAAAAATTTGATCCATCACTGTAAACTACAGGAATGAAATTCAGACTTGCTGCATCGGCTCCAAGTTTTCTAGTATACTGTAGTTCACTTTGATCATGTGTTTATAAATTCAAGCAATACTACAACAATTAAGTGATGAAAAATAATTCTTCTAAAAAAAATAAAGTGATGAAAAATAATAGGGACGTAGTTGCATGCGGAGGGTCCATAAGCAAACTTGTAGGAGTGGGAGCAAGCAATTCCAGAGATTCATGGTAATTAGCTATGAAATTTGAGTCATACTCATAGAAACGATGGTTTGTGTTATCCTAACACAGGTCTGATAGTATTTGTGTTATTCCAGTCCTTATTTTTATCTTAAGCCAATAACAGAATCCATGATTTTTGCACTTGAGCGTCGTTAGTGTTCCTTGATTTTAGTAGTTGAATTGTTAAGTGTTACTTGTATATGATATAAATACACAAAATTTTGGAGGGAAAATAGCAATATTTAGATATGAAGAAATGGAATTTTATTTAACAAAGGGATAATGTTCGGATTTGATCAAGGAAATCCTGAGAGCCTTAGAGAACAAAGAGGATAATGTTTGGATTTGATCGAGGAAATCCTGAAAACCTTTTGAATTTTACTGAGGAAATCCTAACCTTTGTTAAAAACCTAAAACAATAGAGCAGAGCTGCACACACTTAAATTAGGTTCCCCTCCCAAAAAATTGTATCAAAATCAGAAACCCAGATTTGACTCGGTGGGATTTCTCAGTCTCATCGTGTCCCGGACGACGTCATTGTATTCGACATACTGACTCGACTCGGGTGGCAGTGAAATCCTTAATCTGATTCAGGTGCATTTCAAAATCTTGGAACTCCGCCATCACCAGCCCGATTTTCATTACCAAACACCTAAACCTCAACCAAGCAAAATCATTAACCAATAATATTAACGATGATCATAATGGTTTTCTGCTATATACCCTATCAACCTGGGATCTTTGGTCTCACAAAGAATTGAGAGTGTCTGCTGTTTGCAATAGAGACCACACATTAATGGAGATATTTAGGTGTGAAATCCCATTTTTTTTGTGCCAAAACCATGGTTGGATTCTGTAATGGCTTATACTGCTTCTATCACTATCGAAATTGTATTATATATTTGTGGAACCCAAGTATAGAAAAGTTTAAGATCCTCATTGCTACTCCCTTTATTCCTATCTATTCTTTTGGTGTTGCTCTTAGATTTGCGAATTGTTCTGCAAACAATGACTTCAAGATTCTCAGAATTGTGTTTCAAAATTCGCTTCCTGATAAACAAGCCTCTCCGCCTGAGGCCGAAGTGTACACGTTAAGTACTGATTCGTGGAGTAGTGTTGCAATATCGGGGGATTCATTTGGAGGATCCAGACCCAATGGATCTGTTCGTGCTCTACGAGAGAAACCCTTTATTTTTTTTCAATGGGACTCTGCACTCTATAGCGTATACTAAGGGCCGCAATTTCATTTTGTGCTTTGATATCAATGATGAGATATTCCGAGAGATAATGCTGCCGGAAAAATATTTAGATGGATTATCTCCAAATATTAACAACTTGCAACATCTTGTTGTGTTGAAGGGATTGTTGGCTTTAGTTGCTTTTGGTAAAGATTTAGATGAAAAGAGAAATATATGTTTCATATGGATGATGAGGGAATATGGTGTGGTTGAGTCTTGGACTAAAAGAACTATACCAGTTGGTTTTGTTAATTTGAGAGCGTCTTTGGCTGCACTAACAATGGTGAACTTCTAATTGAAACAGATAACTCATGGGTTGTTTCATTTGACCCTGATAGTCTAAAAGTGAACAATCTTGGACTCAAAAGTCATAGATACTTGTGTTACACAAGTGACTTTATGGAGAGCTTGGTTTTACTTGGTAGGTAAACGTGTCATCTAAAATATGAAGATTTGTCCTTATCATAGATTTCTAGCAAAGTAACAATCTTTGTGAAATTCACATTAACAAGTATTTTGTAATGTCATATATGCAATTTGAGTATTAAATGTTGCTCTTATTATGTTGTGCTCATCTTCAAAAATGGTATATTCATGGTGCAGGATACAGAACATGAACTATTTGGTATAAATGTTAGAAGGCTTTTGATGCATTATACACAACATGAATAATTATTACTCTAAAATAATAGGCTTTTTATATTTGCTTGCATTTTTAATTGCTTATGAAGCAGTTTTTAGAGTAAAAATGTTAGAATTTGCTGAAAAACATGAAACTATTGAAATCTACAATGTTGTATGATAGATTCTGGATGTGTAGCAAGTTATTTACTTGTTTTATAATTAAGCAGGCTTAGTGACGTAGATAATATATATGCTCGAAATGTGTTTAATGTCGTTTACAGCAGATCAACATATATCTTGAATACTATGATTTTTCAGTGCAGATATTCTTTTGATATTCCTTTCCTGCTAAGCATTAGAATGTTGTAGAGACAAGATTTCATTATTTTACTATATTTATAGCTCAAAGAAAAAATAGCAGCTTGGTTTTCTTTGTGTGTAAGGGAAGGTTGAGCCGGGTTTGTCAAAGAGAGAGCAAGAAGAGTTACGTTTTGCTTCTCTCATTCTGACAAAGTACACCTTTATCAATTGAGAGAGAGAGAGGAAGAAGAATTTAAGAAGCGGGGAGAGATCAACAGCGGAGATCTTTACCTACTCATGCCACAAATTGATTATTAGTCCAACAACTCTTCAGTTTTTTTTCCTGTTTTGTTTCTCTTCTCCGCTCTATTATCTTATTAAACGAATTTTGATTTTGAGTCCGCTCTCCTCCAGCCGCCTCCCTTCGCCACCATCTTCAATTGCCCATTAATTTTAAGGTGATCCAGTCACTCTCTTCTAAACTTATTTCCTTTGAAATTCTAATTTGATAGCCCTCTGAAATTTAGAGTTCTATTCTGTAGTTTAGATTCACTGTTTTTAGAATTTATGGATTTGAGTATTTGGAATTTATGGATATTGGAATTCTGGATTGAAGATGGAGGAAAGAGATGAAGGAGAAGGGAAAAGTTGAAAACAACTTATGCTTTGTAGAGGAAGAAGTTTAATTCGAGACTGCAGGGAAAAGTTAAATTCCTGTTTGTCTGTCTGTTTAATAAGGGTAATCTTCCAAGTGCTAGCAAGTCGGTTTGTAAGGAAGATTATCCCCCTTGTTTCGTTTCCTTTATTTAATTACATTGCAGATTATCAACCAAAAAAAGACATGCATGCATGCATGCATATCTGTCTTGACATATAAACAAAAGCCCTCGATGAAATGTTAAGATGAAACTGTCAGTCTGGTCATTTACCCTGCAGGCCAACTTTTCCTATTCTGTCTATTTCTCGAAATATACTTTCTTGGGATGTCTCGGCTAGGAGAAATTTCATATGCTTAAATACTGTTGACATGTCCTGTAGCTCAACTCCTCCATTTTTAGTAGGTTTACATGCAAGTAAACATACGATTAGATAGATGGAGCACTCTTTTGATGAATTATATATGTTGGATGCTGAAGAGAGATGGGGAGTGGGGGAGCACATTCAGTGATGCTTCATATTTGTTGCAGTGATAAGACTAAATTTTAGCCCCAAGCATAACCTTTGCTATATAAATTTTAATTTTTTTCTCACTCATGGAGCTGCTATGTTAATTAGGTGGATTTTGCAATTCTAGATTAACATATCTCCTGACCCAATCCTTTTTTAATTTGTAACCCAAAAAACAAAACAAAAAAAATATTCTCATGCAGGTTATGACAGCATAATTTGTTTTCAATCTGATTTCCAGGCCAAAAGGATCGATCTGAACCTATTGGCAAAGTTTTGCCTCCTTTGCCTACCTTTTTCACAAAAACTTAGGAGGTATTTGGTAGAGTAGTTTGAGTAATGTCGTTTGTAGTTTTTTGAAATACATGTGGGTGAAAAAGTGTGTAAAAATGTGTGTAATGTTGTTTAAAATGTGAAAATGTGAGTTTAAAATTACCTATCAAACAGGTCCTTATTGTTGAAAGCAATATACTACCTTCTATGAGTTGAAGCTCCTGTTGTTAAAAATTGACGATGGCACTCAGAGAGCCTCTTTTTTTTTTTTTTTTTTTTTTTTTTTTTTTTTTTTTAAACGGCACTCAGAGAGCCTTGGAAATGGTGAGATTAGCAAAAAAGTAGAAAAAATCTTATGAGTAGTATGAGGTTTTCATAGTAGAATAGTGTTCAGTACATAAAAGTAATTTTTTTTTCATCTATTCATATTTTCATGATCAGTGGCGGCCAGTCATTAAGAATTTTAAATGATACAAAATATAATAATAAAAAAAAATTCATATATAAAAAAAAAAAAAAAAAACACACACACACACACAAATATATAAAATCTTATAATTTCTTTTTACGAGTTTTTTAATTTTGAAATCGTTGAATGCTAGTGATCACATTATCAATACTGCAAATTACATCTTTTTTTTTTTTTTTGGAGAAACGCAAATTACATCTCTTTCAAATGGTGTGTTTAGTAGACCGTAACAGGCACTGTAATATAATAGTTATTCCTATAATTTAATTATTCAATAGTTCTTTAAAAAAAAATTCAATATTTTATTTAGAAATATATTAATAGTATTAATATACACCTACTAAGGAATAGCACATAACAATGATGAAAATAAAAAAATCATAAAAAATAACTAATCTCTCTTTCAAATTATAAAAAAAAAAAAAATTTTGGAAATATAATTATATGAGTAAGATATTTCCTAAAATATATCTAAAGTTTGATTTAAGATGCTTTCATTCAATTGTCTTCCGGGTTTTATTATTGTGTTATCACCAAACAAATGAATAGTAATAAACATTACAGCATAGCATTTTATATTCCTTGTAATATCTAATCATATTCTTATGAAATTACTGTTATAGTCTACCAAACATGCCTTTTTTTCTTGAGTTTTTTTTTCCTTTTTGTTTGTAAGGGCCTAATATATTATTACTACGACTAAAGTTTAAAGACAAAATTTGGTTAAAAACTTTGTTGTAATCTAAAATTACAACTTTCATTGAACAAATTAACATGATGACTACATATTATGAAAATCTAACCACTGAATTGCATGTTTTTTATATTTTTAAAACATGAGAAAAAATGTAACCCAATGGTTGATGATGTGCATGAAATATATACAATAAAGTACTCACATACCTACATATTTAGCCTTATTTTTATGTTATTTTGTGACTAATTATATAATATCTTTGTATTGCAGGTAACAAAGGTTTTACATGCAAAGTGGGGCTAAGCCAATTGAATCAAGCCAACTTACATCCAGCCAGGCATGAATATTAAATTTTAAGTCCAATTGGAGCAAGGAATCAAAGGAAATTTGTACCAAATTCAAGTCCAATTCGGATTAGGATTCCAGCCTGGACATCAGTTAGTATTTTCAGCATAACTTTCAGCTCAGATGTCCAATCGATATGATTCAAGTTGGGCTGGAAAGTTAACTTGAAGGGCTACAACTTTGTAGTTTACCAAAAGCCCGAATTCTGAGCTTAAATGGGCCGAAATCGTCGGTTAAGTGAAGCCTAAAAATCTGGGATTTTCTCCAAACGGGAATTCAACTTGTAATAGGATTCCTTGACCTATTTAAAGGCTTTTTAGGGCAAAATTTAGGGAGGCTAGTGCTAGGGCTGAGGGCTGAATGTAGAGAGAGCTGCGGCTGTGGCCACCTCTTTGGTTTTCTTCCATGACAGTTAGTTTTATTTTATTTTTCTAGTTTAATGTTTAGTATTTTATTTTTGTGTTTTATTTCAATTATCATGAGTAGCTAAATTTATAATTAGGGTTGAGGATGAAACCTTGTTAAGGATTATCAGTAATATTTATGTGATTTGATTTTTCCCACAATAATTGTTCTTTAATGATTTAAATTGTTCTTGCTTCATATCAATTGACTAAGATGAGATTCTAGATATGAGTTCAATCATGTTTTTCTCATGATTTAGGATTTGTCTTAATTAATTGAATGCTTGGTTTATTAATTCTTGATTATAAAATTGGATATCGTTTGTGATTTGTCTGTCAATGGATACAATTTATGATTTGATTTTTAGAATTGGATATATCTTGTGATTTGTTTGGCTACGGATACAATTGATGATTTGATTTTATACTTAAGAAGCGAAGAAGAACATGCTTTTGATTTTTAAAATAAGGATTTTAATGAGGATATTTTCCATGATAGCAAGATTGATTTCTAGATTATCATGTAGTGAGTTGGGAAAAATTAATGATCATAAATATATGTTAATATGAATTAATAAGGCGGATTCCAAAACCTTAATTCCATTCCCTTAATTGTTTACATCTTTTTATTGCTTTATATTACATCTTTGCTTAGTTTAATTATTTTCTTAGTATATTTAATTGCAAACAATCAATTTTTATTAAACTAGATTAGGATTAATTTGGTTAAGATTTGATTAATTTTCCTACGTTTATTCAAGTCCCTGTGGGTTCGACCTCGTACTTGTCAAACTATACTTCGGTACGGTTCGTACACTTGCGAGTATTTTAAAATTTCACAACAAGTTTTTGGCGCCGTTGCCGGGGACTTGGTTAGGAAAATAATTAGGTCTTAATTGAATTTTTCCTTCTACTAGTTGTAGTTAGAAAATTTTTTTTTAATTTAAAAAAAAAAAAAAAAGGGCAATTTTTTTTTTTTTTTTTCTTTGTGCATGGTGTATGAGAACTTGGATTCGTGATAAAGAAAATCGTCTTGTTAGTTTTGATTATCCATCCACAATGGGAGAAACAGGAGATGATTCAAAAACTCTTAGGGAGTTGTTCTCACCTATAACCACCAACCCTCCATCTTGCATAGTATTGCCTGCAACCACTGCTACACATTTTGAGTTGAAGCCACAGATAATCCACCTTCTTCCTACTTTTCATGGATTGGATAGAGAAGATCCTTATATGCATGTGAAGGATTTTCTTGAGATTTGTGCTACTTGTAAGTTCCAGAATTTCACTGATGACTCTGTTCGCTTGCGTTTATTTCCTTTTTCCTTGAAGGATAAGGCAAAAGCATGGCTTAATTCCTTGTCACCTGGATCTATCACTTCATGGGAACTATTGGTCACAAAATTCCTCTCTAAATTTTTCCCAATGGCCAAGACCAATGCTTTGAGGAGAGAAATTGCAGATTTTTATCAGGATGAACAAGAGAAATTTTATGAGAGTTGGGAGAGATTTAAGGACTTGATCTTAAAGTGTCCCCATCATGGTTTTGAAACATGGAGACTAGTACAATATTTTTATAATGGTTTGACTCAGACAAATCGTTACATGATTGAGTCCATGAATGGTGGTGGATTTTTGAGTCTTGTAGATGATGAGGCATACAAATTTCTTGAGAATTTATCAGAAAGCTCACAACAATGGGATTTTTCCAATCGTAGAGAGAGATCTGCCCCTGCAATTAAGAAAGGAGGATTGTATGAAGTCAGTGAAGATTTAGACATAAAAGCTAGGTTGGACAATCTCACTCGTAAGGTTGAGGCTTTAGCTTTAGGAAGAGGGATGAATTCTGTCAATCAAGTTCAAAGTGAAGCATGCTCTATTTGTGCAAGTCCTATGCATACAACACAAATGTGTCCTTCTGTAGCTGGGTACCCTGATTTTTATACTGAGCAAGCAAATGCACTGAATAATTATGGAAAACCACTTGCTAGTCCATTTTCAGAGACTTACAATCCAAATTGGCAAAATCATCCTAATTTCTCTTGGAGGCAGAACCATTCCCCCACAAATATAGGTGGACAACAAGTGCATCAACAAAGTCAATTTCGTCCACCTACTCAAGCATATCCTCCCATTCCTCAATCAACACCTCAGTTTGTAGCACCACCAAGACAACAACCATCTTTGGAAGAGTCTCTCAAAACTTTCATGCAATCAACTAGCCAAGCCATTCAAGAGATGAAAAGTTCCACCCATTTGAATACTCAAGCTATTTCAAAGTTGGAAAATCAAGTTGGCCAGTTAGCAACCCAAGTTGGAGAGAGGGAAAAAGGAAAGTTTCCTAGTCAACCCATACCTAACCCAAAAGGACAGTATGCCATCAATGGTTCTTTTAGTTCTACTTATGGACAAGAACATGTTCAGTCTATTACTACCCTTAGGTCTGGTAAGCAAGTTGATAATCAAGTGAAAATGCCAGAAGTGGAGGATGATGAAAATATTGTGTTAAAGGAAAAAGGAACTCATAGTTCACATGATGATCATGGAGAAAAGAAGGACAACCCACCCGCCACTCCAATTCAAGATCTTAGTTCCCCCCTTGATCAGAGGTTTGTTCCTAAAGCTCCATTTCCTCAAAGGTTAATCAGTCCTCAGAAAAGTGCACAATTTGGAGATATTTTAGAGGTTTTTAAGCAAGTGCAAATAAATATTCCATTTCTTGATGCAATTCAGCAAGTTCCTGCTTATGCCAAGTTTCTAAAAGATCTTGTGACAATGAAGAGAAAGACAAATGTTCCTAAAAAGGCATTTTTGACAGAGCAAGTCAGTTCAATCATTCAGAATAAATATCCTGTGAAATATAAGGACCCAGGATCCCCTACAATTTCATGCAAGATTGGGGATCGTCTCATTGAGCGAGCTTTGCTAGATTTGGGGGCAAGTGTGAACCTAATGCCATATTCAGTTTATTTGCAGCTAGGTTTGGGGGAGTTGAAACCCACAACCATGACACTTCAATTAGCTGATAGGTCTGTGAAGATCCCTAGAGGTATTGTTGAGGATGTGCTGATTAAGGTGGATGCATTCTATTTTCCTGTTGATTTTGTTGTGTTAGACACTGAGCCTGCTCTAAATGCCAGTACACAAATCCATGTCATTTTGGGTCGCCCTTTCTTAGCCACATCCAATGCTTTGATTAATTGTCGGAGTGGTGTGATGAAGATTTCTTTTGGGAATATGACTGTTGAGCTTAATATCTTTGACATAAGTAAGCAAGTACTAGACAATGAGGATATATGTGAAGTTAACATGATTGGGAGCCTAGTCCATGATACTTTCCTACAATCAAGTTGTGAGGATCCCCTAAAGGCTTGCTTAACCCATGTTGATTGCAATTTGGATACTGAAAAATCAATTGAGGAGGTCAATGCATTGTTGGATTCTGTTCCTCTCTTAAGTATTGATAGCTGGCAGCCAAAAGTGGTCTCTTTTCCACTTCCTGCACCCCCACTCCCATCTATTGTAGAACCACCAAAGTTGGATGACTTTTGGGAACACCAATTGATAAGTATACTTCAAGAGCATAAGGAAGCAATAGGTTGGAAAATTGCTGATATTAAGGGTATTAGTGCTTCTGTGGTTATGCAAAGAATTCACTTGGAAGACACTGCAACAGCTTCTCAACATGTTTTTGACCCAGGTAAGTTACAATATCATTGAACTAGTCCATTCATAATATACATTATTTTTCTCCATGGTGTTGTTGAGGTTTGGATGGTCCTGTTTATCAGGATTGATCTCCAGTTGTGTTAAATCTTTTTGCAAAAAAAAAAAAAAAAAAAAAAAAAAAAATCTTTTTCTTGTTTATTTTCTGCTTTTAGATTAATATTTGTGTTTATTTTCTTGTTTAGTTTTATTTTCTTTTGTTCTAGCTGATATTTGACAGAAATTAAAATTATAACAATCAGCTTGATCAAGGTATGTCTCCTCCTTCTCCTTACCTTACTTGTTTCTACTTGATTCTCATGTTGCATATTACTATTTTGCTCACTTTTCATTCAAGACATCTATTTGAAAGGATCATTTTTAACATTGAGGACAATGTTTGGTTTAGGTTTGGGGGGGATGTATATAGATTTCTGTCTTTCTTTTTTGTTTTGTTTAGTTGCTTTAGAAAAAAAAAAAAATCTTTTGCCTAGCTTGAGGTTTATGTTTTGAGTTCATTATACTACTCTTACTTAAAGAATTTCATTGCTTTCATGCTCAATTCATTGCACATGCACGTAGCCACTCAAACACAACTTGTTGTTGAAGGATAAAAATGATTAGAAAATCTTGATGATAACAATGTGGAGACTATAACCCCAGTGAGTTTTGAGCCAATCATTATTTTTGGAGAGTTATTTATTGTTTCTAATCTTAAAGTTTATTTGGAAGTGCACAACATATTTCCCTTGTAGTAGTCTCATTATTCTTTCTTTTGGCCAAAAAAAAAAAAAAAATTTCTGATTTTATGCCACACTTGAATCTTTTGAAGTCATTGATGTTGAATGAGCTATACTAGTCTTTGAGAGATGAGATTAGGCCATTTTTGTCTACTTTGAGCCATACATGTGTTTTTCTTTCTTGATACATTATCGCTAGTCACCCCGTTGAGCCTTTTAATTAGCCTTTCTTTCTTAAATCCCTTATCCATAGTGTTTCAAGATGGAATTTGATCAGTTTGTTTCAATGTGGTGGTTTGTGCAAGAATTCAAAGAAAGAATTGCAAAAAAAAAAAAAAAAAAAAAAAAAAAAAAAAAAAAAAAAGAGAATTCAAAGAAAAAAGAAAAAAAGAAAAGGGGGCAAAGTTTCAAAAAGAAGAAACTTAAAAGGGTTCTCATCAAATTTTGAGAAGTGAAATGTAAGGAAGGAGTACCGCTTTGAAGAAGAAGAGTTAAAAAAAAAAATGTTGAATGGAAATTCCAAAAAGAGTTGACATTCCGATAAATCTTGAAAACACTTCTTATATTTGCCTTTACCCATTTTTATTTCATTCCCTTTGCTTTTACCCTACATTACGTCCTAATAAAGTCCTTATTTGATCTTGAAGATTGTGTAGTTCAGATATTGATATGACTGAATAAAAAAGTGTGGTATAAATTCTTTTTGGCATCCTTTCATGAGACTACTTGTTCTTTCTTGGTTAAGCGTTTTTCATGTGATTTATATGTGAGATGTTTGATTTTGCTTACATTATTCTACTCACATATATTGTTGAGAGTGTTACACCCCATTTCAGAGTGATTTCATTTGTTGAGTGATAACACCGGAAAGATTTGAGTTGAAGCATACTTTCAAATAGAGATTCGAGTCAAATTTATTCTAAAACTAAGAGTATGTTTGGGTTGGCTACCACTTTTCACTCACATTGAGTTTTGATGGCATGAGAAATTTCTTTAGCATTTGTAGTGTTTTTGAACTTAAACTAATCCTCTCTGCAAAAGGCAATTGAAAAAAAAAATGATTTTCTTTGTTTTGTTTATTTTGTTTATTTTAGTATTCATTCTCAGAATTTTGTGGGTATATTCCCTGCAAACCCTCACGAGACTACAACTCGTCCACTAGTGTAAGCTAGGGGTTTAAAGGCTTGTTGCATACGCTAAATGCAATCGAAATTTCCAGCGAAAGTGGATTAGTTAGGATTTCCTTTTTCTTTGTTTTGTTTTACTCTTTATCTGTTTTGCTCGAGGACTAGCAAAATGTAGGTTTGGGGGTATTTGATGTGCATGAAATATATACAATAAAGTACTCACATACCTACATATTTAGCCTTATTTTTATGTTATTTTGTGACTAATTATATAATATCTTTGTATTGCAGGTAACAAAGGTTTTACATGCAAAGTGGGGCTAAGCCAATTGAATCAAGCCAACTTACATCCAGCCAGGCATGAATATTAAATTTTAAGTCCAATTGGAGCAAGGAATCAAAGGAAATTTGTACCAAATTCAAGTCCAATTCGGATTAGGATTCCAGCCTGGACATCAGTTAGTATTTTCAGCATAACTTTCAGCTCAGATGTCCAATCGATATGATTCAAGTTGGGCTGGAAAGTTAACTTGAAGGGCTACAACTTTGTAGTTTACCAAAAGCCCGAATTCTGAGCTTAAATGGGCCGAAATCGTCGGTTAAGTGAAGCCTAAAAATCTGGGATTTTCTCCAAACGGGAATTCAACTTGTAATAGGATTCCTTGACCTATTTAAAGGCTTTTTAGGGCAAAATTTAGGGAGGCTAGTGCTAGGGCTGAGGGCTGAATGTAGAGAGAGCTGCGGCTGTGGCCACCTCTTTGGTTTTCTTCCATGACAGTTAGTTTTATTTTATTTTTCTAGTTTAATGTTTAGTATTTTATTTTTGTGTTTTATTTCAATTATCATGAGTAGCTAAATTTATAATTAGGGTTGAGGATGAAACCTTGTTAAGGATTATCAGTAATATTTATGTGATTTGATTTTTCCCACAATAATTGTTCTTTAATGATTTAAATTGTTCTTGCTTCATATCAATTGACTAAGATGAGATTCTAGATATGAGTTCAATCATGTTTTTCTCATGATTTAGGATTTGTCTTAATTAATTGAATGCTTGGTTTATTAATTCTTGATTATAAAATTGGATATCGTTTGTGATTTGTCTGTCAATGGATACAATTTATGATTTGATTTTTAGAATTGGATATATCTTGTGATTTGTTTGGCTACGGATACAATTGATGATTTGATTTTATACTTAAGAAGCGAAGAAGAACATGCTTTTGATTTTTAAAATAAGGATTTTAATGAGGATATTTTCCATGATAGCAAGATTGATTTCTAGATTATCATGTAGTGAGTTGGGAAAAATTAATGATCATAAATATATGTTAATATGAATTAATAAGGCGGATTCCAAAACCTTAATTCCATTCCCTTAATTGTTTACATCTTTTTATTGCTTTATATTACATCTTTGCTTAGTTTAATTATTTTCTTAGTATATTTAATTGCAAACAATCAATTTTTATTAAACTAGATTAGGATTAATTTGGTTAAGATTTGATTAATTTTCCTACGTTTATTCAAGTCCCTGTGGGTTCGACCTCGTACTTGTCAAACTATACTTCGGTACGGTTCGTACACTTGCGAGTATTTTAAAATTTCACAACAGTTGATTTGTCAAAATTCACATTTAATAAAAAAAAAAATATTAAGTGGAGTTCTAACCTTAATCTACAGCTAAGTTCGTTACTAAATTTTGTCCAAAGATTAATTATGTTGGGCCTAAAAAAAATTAGGATGGTCACAATTCTTTTTAGCGGTAAAAAAATTCATAAATTTTTTAACTTTATATATAATATATACATTTTTTCAAGTCAAGGTGGTTCGTGGTTCTATGAGGCTGTGACCACCCTGGCTTCAATGTGGAGCGAGAGAAGCATTATCTATTGTAAATTAATTCTTATCTCTCTAAAATATTTGATAATTCCAAATTTAAGAGTCAATCTAAGAATGATACTACTTGATAATTACAAATTTTTTTGGAAAAGTGATAATTTCAAATATATTTTAAATTAATAGTTCTTAAAAAAAAAAGGTACTAAGCAATATTTGTACGATTTATAATGAGGTGCTTTGCACATTAATTATATAAATCTAAAATTAAGTGAATGGTATTATTTATGGCTATGTAAATAATATAAATAAATATAGTATTGTGATTTAAGCCTCAAACAATCACAGAACATATATATTTATATGAAAAAACCTAAATTCAAAATTAAAAAGTTAAACAAACTACGCAATGTGTTTCACTTTTGCTTATTTGTTTTATGTGTTTTGCTTTTTCCTTTTTATCTAATTTTTTTAAAAAAATAATAATCTAACTTTTAACTTTTTATAAATAAGTTAGCTTTTACTTAATATTATTTAATCAATTAATAAAGATTATGCAAATAAGCTACCTCAAAGATGTTCCAAAACACTTCTTTAGTAGTCTCAAAATTGGTAGAGAGATCCTCTATGCCAAACCTTAAAACCCCAAAAAAAAAAAAAAAAAAAAAAAAAAAGAAAAAAAAAAAGAAAAGAAACCTAGTCTAAAAAAAGAACAAAAACGTTGCTTGATACACAAAAGTATTTAATTCTATCTTCTTCTTTTTTTACTCTATCTTATTTGCTTCTACGTTTTTTTTTTTTTTTTTTTAAATTCTATCCTAGTATCGAGTATTTAAATTATTTTTTTAATTTCTCTTTTTTTTAAAAAAAAAAAATCAACTAATTAATTTAATCTTTTTTTTTTTTTTTTTTTTTTTTTTTTTTTTTTTTTAATTTAGATGTATTGCTTGCATGTTTTGTTATAAAGTTCATAAGAGCAATTTCTGTTCGCAAGATGCAAATGATCAGATTAGCCATTTTTTTCCCCCCCGAAGCATTGATGTAACTTACTATAATAGATATGAATATATATATATATATATATATATATTTGAATTAAGATGTGCAATCCGGAAGTAGGGTTTTTTTTAGCCATAACTCGCTAACCAAGTTTTTCTCAAAAAAAAAAAAAAAAAAAAAAAAAAAAACTCGCTAACCAAGAAATGTGATGATCCTTTTTTTTCTTAGAGGTAGAAAACGTGCTTATCCTTTATATCATGTAGCAAAATAGCAGCTTTTAAACTTTTACTTTTTTTTTTTTTTTTCTAAGCTAAACTTTCTGTTAAATATTTAACGTAACCACAGTTCTTAAACTCAACTTTTATGATATAGTATAGTATAGTCATTAATTTAAAAATAATCATTCTCTTAAAATACCTCATTTCAATCAAACCACTAAGCAATTCTTTTTAATTGTACAAAATTAGTCTTCTATATCATTCTTTATAATAATAATAATAATAATAATAATAATTTAGAAATATATAATTTTTATTTTTCAAACAAATAAAATGAATAAACTTTAGAGATAAGTAGTATGTGTAATTTCTTTTTTGAACGTGAAAGAAAAAAAAATCCTAAATTTTAGGAATTCTCTTTTTTAATTTAAAATAAAATTTGTTATTTGACATTTATAACCATTTTTCTAAATGAAGTTACGCTTCATTAATGAAGGTATTTTTGAACTACATAAAAGTCCAGTTGAAAAAGGGAAATCTTCTTATATATAGTACTAGATTCATCACACGTGCAATAATGTAGAATAATGTTTAAAAATAAGATAGAGAACCGTAAGAAATTGAAACTCAATGGGACATTTGAATTTATTGATTGGGATAAGAATTGTGATAAATAAAAAAATTTTAGATTTGAACAAAAGAAAGATGATATACATTAATGTAAATGGATGAGGATTTGTGATAACAGTATAAAATTTGAATAACAAAAATTTTGGAATGTTTTAAAGAATTAAAAAAAGTCATAGAAATTTCCAGGTAAGAATGAGTAGTTTTTACTTTTTACGTGAGGTAGGTTTTTTTTAGAAGTAGTAATTTTGTATTTTTTTTTATAAAGATTAATTGAATTTTTTTTTTAATGATAATTGAAGTATTTGAATTCAAGTAGATAACAAATGCAGATAGGAATTAAACATTTGAATACAAATGGGTGGTGAAAATAAATGTTTTTTTTTCTTTTGTACGTGAGATAGTATTACTTGTAGGGTCCAAATTTCGTAGCCCAAGCCCAAAAGGTCAGGATTATGAGCCCAACGAACCCAGAACAATGAATTTGTAAAGAGTGGGTGAAAAAGTTAGGCTGGTTGTGAATTTAGCTACGGTCAACTAATATGAAAAACAAGCTTGAAAGCTAAATAAACTCCAGTCCGAAGAGGCTTGTTATTGATTGAAAAGTGAATACAATTCTTAGAGTTTTTCTCCAGATTTTTTCCCCCTCCCCCCTCTTTAGAGGGCCATTACATTTATATATTCTTCTTCTCTTTCATCCTCACCGTACACCTGTTCTTCATCTAAGCATTCACTTGAGTACATGTCATATCAGATATCTGCTTTAGTTTTCCATGAGTGGTGGTAGCTGAGATTGCACTGTTCAGGGGTCTTTTCCACAGAAATGCGGCCAGGAAAGTTGCTGCAATGCATTAAATGCGGTGGTGGTAGCAGCTTTTCCTTTTAGATATTTCTCCGTTCTTGTCATCTCCAAGCATGCCCAAAACTTGTCCTTGTCGTTGAAGTTGTTGGAAAGATCAATCATACCTCCCGTATACTTGTTTGATCAAGTCCCCTTGGTGTCCGAGGAGAATGACCTCTTCTAACCACTAGGGTTTTCTTTTGATTATCTTCCTTGTTCGTTTCCAGGTATATTTCTTCCACCTGGACTCCTTCCTTACCACTTTCTTCTCTTCGGACACATAGTAATATTCGAATTGGGCCCTAGGCCCAGCACATGATGTTGGGCTTTTACCCCCACAATAGTCCCTTAAAATTTTGATTTTTCCCTCGCATCCAAGGAGAAAAAAGAGGATTTTGATTTACAGTGAAATAAAAAATTTAAAAACCGAAAATATTTGAATTTACACGTGTATGAGCATAGGTCTGGGCGCTTCATCATTGCTACTGCCGTTTCCATATTTCCAAGGCACCATTAATTACTCTAGGCAGCGCTTTGTCTTTGGCATCCAACGATGGGTTATTGATCCAACGAACGTGGTTTTTCCTCCAAATTTGGGCGGGATAACTCCCACCCTTTCACCTGTCCCTATATAAAGCCTTAGAGGGGGTTATTTCTCCTTTACTTTATAGATCTTCAGACTTTCAACGAACTCAAGCATTCGCACCCACCAAGCTCTTCCAATCATTAGTTCTAACTCTCCCCAGAATCCGTGAGAATCTCTCCGCAAGTTTGAAGATCATTTTACGATTTAGTTTGCGTAAGTTCTCCACTCAAGCCTTTCATCTTCTCTTCGGCTAGCCTTTTCGGCCTCCATGTAGTCAATCCCCAGCCATTGCGTTTAGCGCTTCCCCTTCTTTGTTTTAACTGAGATGGGTAGATTTCGGTATTTGGTGGATAGCCCCGCCCAGATGGAGGCATTTAGGGCAACATATCGCATACCTCAGGATGTGGGTTTGAGATATTGTCCGCCAGAAAAGCTACTAACAGATCATAAGGTAGGTGAGGTTATAATCCCCATCATCGCCTTCCTAGAAGGGGGAATGACCATCCCCATGGGCACCGTTACCAGAGATTATCTCTGAAACCATAGGCTTAGCCCTGACCAATGTGCGCCTAACGTGTTTAGGATTTTAGGAGCAGTCGATGATTTAAACCGTCATCTAGGATTGGGACTCACCTGGCTCGATGTGGTACATATGTACAAATGTCGTAGCCAGAAAGGAGCGGGATACTATCTCAGATCCCGATCCGAAGTTGTTAGGCTCGTTTCCTGTCTTTCCAAATCTAACAAAGGGATGAAAGACGACTATCTGATCGTCTCAGGCGCGTGGCACGACGGACTTCATTGCTCAACCCAACCAGGAGAGCCAGGTGGGACATCCTAGATTTAGGTTTCCTAACAATAGATTAAGGATCTCTGTTTTTTAATAATGCGGTCTTTTCTTTATATCATTATTTTCAAGTTTCTGACTAAGTTTTATTGTGATGTTCACAGAAAAAATACACGTTTCTCCTCAGCTCAGTCTTACAAACGTCGCCGCGCTCAATTACCTCCTCCAATCACCAATTTTTGTAAGTGAAGACGGGCAACTCCGAGCCGTGCATCTTATTCTCAGTTATACGCCGAAATCAACCAATTTCCAACCGGTCGGCAACGCGATAATACAGGGAGATCGTTGCATCAACCGTATAGACGTCGCTCGGAAAGACTTTTTAGCGCCGTTTGATCTCGCCCCCGTGCCACATCCAAATCTGCAGGGTATTCCATTGCTCGTCCAACCCATTCAGCAGGCTCTTCTAGAACCAGAAGTAGTAGGTGAAAGAATTGCTTCTTCGATCCCTTCACTTAACAAGCAGATTGATAAGTTCAAGTTCAAAGGAGAAGCTTCAAAAGAGGTTCAAGTTGTAGACGCCGAGGAAGAGATTGACAGGCAATCTAGTGTTCTCCTAGAGAGAATAGACATACCAGACTCTTCTGAAGAAGACATGGAAAGCCTGAAGGACCTGATGAAGAATAAAGGCAGAAAAACTGGGCCCAAGGAGACTGGTACGTCTTAACCAACAGCTGCTCTTCCTCCACCACCACCTCAGGTTCCCTCGGATCTTGGCTTAAAGCCATTGCCAGATCTGAAGAAGAAAAGGCCTCTAACTGATAATGAGGAAAAAGAGGTGGCGCCTCTAAAGGGACCCAAGCAACAAAAAGTGGCCAAATACCCTCGGAGCAAAAGGGCTTCGTTTACAGAGAGCCGAGATAACGCTCATGTAGTAGATGTGCGCCAAGGAGCTTGTACTTAGTCTCCTAAGCTGGCATTGGATTACGCTCTTATCCCCTGGGAGGCCTCTCTCAGAAGTTATGGATGAGGGAAAGCATGCCTCATTACCAAGGCCCTGGAGCAACCACTGCTCCTCCCAAAAGACATGGAGTCATATAGGCGCTTCAGCCAGTATGAACTCTTCTTATCCCTTAAAAGGGATTTAGCTATGGTAAGTGGATTGATCTAATTCCTTAACTTTAAGATGTTGGTCTTTTCTATTCGCCTCTCTTCCTCGCTTTAAATTGAAATTTTTCATTCTGTT
This sequence comes from Quercus glauca, assembly GCA_023736055.1. Classification (NCBI taxonomy): domain Eukaryota; kingdom Viridiplantae; phylum Streptophyta; class Magnoliopsida; order Fagales; family Fagaceae; genus Quercus; species Quercus glauca. The sequence goes on from CM043321.1 coordinate 9,800,639, forward strand.
ATGCAGATTACTCAGCAAATGTATGTGGCCGTGGAATGGAACAAGAAGACTTATACTAAAGCCCAAGTGGAGGCCTACTCTCGGTCTGAGGCAGAAAAATTACTGGCCAGTTTGAAGGAGTAGTATACCCGCTTGTCCGAGCAATTAAAAGAGGTGACCAAAGAGAGAAACAGTCTGGATGCGGGCCTTAAAAATGCTGAGAAGCAGGCGGAAGACGAACGCCAGCAACTGTACACAATCGAGATTAATCTGGAAACAGAGAGAGCGCTGGTGAAGGGTCTTCGGGCTGAGCTTCAAAAAACCAGAGAGTCTGCCAAATTGGCCGAAAATGATGCTCAATTGGCCAAGGAGGCGCTCGAGGCTGAAAAATAGGCGGCCTACACACTGGGGGTGACAGAGACCCAAGCCAGGCTTACTGAAGAGTTTGCACAGGTCTGCAAAGAGTACTGCGATATAACGTGAGGTAAAGGCCTTGATGCCGCTAGGGTCCCTCCAGAATTTGCCTTGAGGTAGCCTAGGAGTGTTTGCTACCATTCGGACATTTGTGAACTCCTAGAAGTTTTGGAACAGCCCCCAGTCAGTCAGACTCCTCCTGCCCCTACTGATGTAACTCAAGAGCTCGGTCAGGCTGGTGTTACTGGTAAGCCATCCAAGGATGTTCAAAGCTCAGACGCTGCTGCTGCTCAGCCTGGCCAGACAATTGACTCCTTGGCTACCTAGAAAAAAGATTAGATATTTAGGGGTTTTCATTTTCATTTCATTTTTTTTTTTTTACTTGTATTAGTTAGTTTCTTTAAGGGATTGTAAACTACTTTCTTTTGATCAATGAAATCTTTTCTCTTTCCTTTTTAATGTCTTCGTAGCACATATCATAACCCATCATCACTGCAGATAACAATAACTTGTAAACTTAACCGCTATATCGTGATGGTAAATAACCAGAATTAATACTGAAAAAAGCCGTTTGTATAAAGATTGCTAGTACACAATAAAAGCAACGAGTGATATGGAAGTCTCACATGATTGAATTTAAGTTCAAACACTTAGGAAAACTGTAAACGAGTATTAACTAACCCAAATCATTTGGTCCGAGGACTATAGGCATGATTGAATTTAAGTTTAAATACTTAGGGGAATTGTAAACGAGTGTTAACTAACCCAAATCATCTGGTCCGAGGACTACAAGCATGATTGAATTTAAGTTTAAACACTTAGGAGAATTGTAAACGAGTGTTAACTAACCCAAATCATCTGGTCCGAGGACTATAGGCATGATTGAATTTAAGTTTAAACACTTAGGAGAATTCTTAATGTAACGAAATGGCATATTGATTGAAGAAAACTCGTTTAATAATAGTACCTTTTGAGGTTGTTTACATTCCTAGGCCGTGGTATTACATGATTATCTAGGTCTTCTAAGAAATACGCCCCAATACCAGCCCCTAAAGTAATATGATATGGTCCTTTCTAATTCAGTCCTAGTTTTCCCCAAGTTGGGTTCTTTGCATTGCCCACAACTTTCCTCAACACCAAATCGCCAGGTTCTAAAGGCCTTAGCTTTACGTTGGTATCGTAGCCTTGCTTGAGCTTTTGTTGGTAATGTGCCAATTGGACCATTGCACTTTCCCTCTTTTCCTCAATCAAGTCCAAACTCTTCTCTAGTTGCTCATTGTTGCTTGTTGGACAAAACGAACTAGTTCTCAATGTTGGGAACCCAGTCTCCAAAGGTATGACAGCTTCGACCCCATAGGTCATTGAAAAGGGGGTTTCTTCGATAGATCGGCGAGGTGTAGTTCTGTATGCCCAAAATACATGTGGTAATTGTTCCACCCATCTACCCTTCGCGTCGTCTAGCCTTTTCTTTAATTCATTAACTATGACTTTGTTAACAGTTTCTGCCTGCCCATTTCCTTGGGGATAAGCAGGGGTGGAGTATCTGTTTGTGATTTCCAGTTCGCTACAATAGTTTCTAAATGCTCTGCTATCAAACTAAAGACCATTGTCCGAGACGAGGGTATGAGGGATCCCAAAACGAGTGACTATACTTTTCTATACAAATTTCTTTACATCCACGTCCCTGATGTTAGCTAGAGGTTCTTCAACCCATTTGGTGAAATAATCTGTGTCGACCAGGAGATACTTCTTATTTCCTACAGCCTTAGGGAATAGGCCCACGATACCCAATCCCTATTAAGCGAAAAGTCAAGGACTGGATAGTGGATTAAGGGTTCCACCTGGTTGGTGTATGTTCGGCGCAAACCGTTGGCACTGGTTGCACTTTCTAACATATTCATGAGCTTCTTTCTACATATTTGGCCACTAATAATCTTGAGTAATGGCTCGGTGAGCTAAAGATCTACCTCCAGTATGGCTCCCACAGATTCCTTCATGTAACTCTTCTAGTAGTAACTCAGTCGCTTCAGGATGCAAGCATAATAAGTATGGCCCTGAATAGGAGCGTTTATATAGTTTCTGGTCCTCGGACAACCAGAATCTAGTTACCTTTCTCCGAACTTTGTTAGCTTCCCCCTTTCCTTCGGGTAAGATATCGTCCTTCAAGAATTTAATTATAGGATCCATCCAGCTGAGTTCGGCCCTGATTTGATGAACTTGGACTACTTCTCTTCTTGCCTCCGTAGGCCTATGCAGATCCTCGACGAGGATGACTCTTGGCAAATCTTGCGCCGAGGAGGTAGCGAGCGTGGCCAAAGAATCAGCATGTGTATTACCACTTCTGGGGACGTGCAGCAAATTAAAAGACTTAAACTCTGACTGCAAAAATTTAATTTGACTCAAGTACCCCTGCATTCTTTCATCTTTTGCCCTATACTCACCTCGCACTTGACCCACGACTAATCTTGAGTTCAAGAACACCTCTACTGCCTTTCCTCCCATTCTTCGAACCATAGTCATTCCCATCAGTAGAGCTTCATACTTCGCTTCATTATTTGTTGCTGAAAAGTTCAGCCTTAACAATTTTTCAATGATGATTCTTTCAGGGGATATCAGCACTAGCCCCACTCCGAAACCTTTCCGGTTTGATGCGCCGTCCACGTACACTTCCCAGTGTAAGGGGCCTTGTTGGGAAATCATGCCAACCGATTTTTCATCCATGTTGGACATTGGCGTTACTTCTTCTAAATGGGGCTCCGTGAACTCGGCCACCAAATCTGCAAGGATCTGGCCCTTAACTGATGTGTGAGGCATGTATTTGATATCAAAAGCCCCTAATATCGTGCCCCATTTAGCAATCCTTTCAGTGTAGTCAGCGCTTCATAGTATAGCCTTAAGTGGGAGCTGGGTGAGAATAATAACTGTATGGGCTTGAAAATAATGAGGCAGCTTCCATGTACCAAGCACCACAGCCAGGATAGCCTTCTCCAATGGTAAATAGCAGATCTCGGCTTCATGCAGCGACTTACTTACATAATAAACTGGCCTTTGAACGCCACAATCTGTTCGTATTAACACCAAGCTTACGGCATTAGGAGCTACAGCAATGTAGGCAAACAAGACTTCATCTGGCTTAGGACTAGACATGATTGGTGGCCGAGCTAGGTAGTCCTTAAGTTGCTGGAAAGCCACAGCACATTCCTCAGTCCACTCAAACCCCTTCCATTTGTTGATCAACGAGAAGAAAGGTCTACACCTATCTGCTGATCGGGAAATGAACCTGTTCATGGCAGCAGTCATTCCGATCAGTTTCTGAATTTCCTTGGGGTTCCGAGGAGCTCGTAAGTTGTTAATGGCTTTTATCTGATCGGGGTTAACTTCAATTCTCCTGTGAGTCACCATGTATCCCAAGAACTTACCTGACCCCACACCAAATGAACACGTAGATGCGTTTAAATGCAACTTATGTTCTCTGAGGACTTCAAAAACACCTTTGAGATCCCCAATGTGCCCAGCTATGACCTTGCTTTTCACCACCATGTCGTCAATATAAACTTCCATATTTTTACCCAACTGAGGCTCAAACATTTTAGTCATCACCCTTTGATAGGTGGCTCCTGCATTCTTCAGGCCGAACGTCATTACCTTATAGTGGTAGTTTCCAATAGGGGTGACAAAAGTTGTCTTCTCCTAATCATCCAAAGCTAATGGTATCTGATAATACCCTTGAAAAGCGTCCAGGAAACTCATCCGAGGATGGCCAACGTTAACATCAACCAGTTGATCGATCTTTGACATGGGAAATGGATCCTTTGGACAAGCTCTATTTAGGTCTGTGAAATCCACACATACTTGCCATTTTTCGCTTTTCTTCTTCACCACCACAATGTTAGCCAACCATTCAGGATAAAATATTTCCTTGATTGCTCCAACCCATTTGAGTTTCATCACTTCCTCCCTGACAGCATCTGCGTGTTCTCTTGACGGATGTCGGAGCAGTTGCTTTTTAGGGATGATGGCAGGGTTAACGTTCAGGTGATGGCAAATGAACTCTGGGTTTACTCCTGGGGCCTCTGTGGAGTCTCATGCAAATACGTCAATGTTGGTCTTGAGAAATCCTATCAGCTCGTCCTTCTCTTGAGGAGGCAGCAGAGATCCGACTTGAAAGAACTTCCCTGGATCATCATCGATAACTACCTTCATCAAGCTCTCACACTCTGCTCCCTTGGCTGAGTCCTCGGTGTCTAGCACCGGGGATTTTAACTGCTATAAGCCCCCTTCACTGTGGGCCGAGGATTCTGCTTCAAGTTTATGCTGGATCGCTGCCACCAGACATTGTCTGGCCATAGATTGATTTCCTAGGATCTCCTTGACTTGCCCCTCGGACGGGTATTTGATCTTCTGGTGGAGAGTGGAGGATACGGCCCCCAGTGTATGGAGCCAAGGCCTAGCTACAATTGCATTGTAGGGTGAGTAAGCACCTACCACTATAAAATCTACTTCCACCGTTTCAGAGCCAGTTTGCACAGGTAGCCTGATTTGGCCTCTCGGGATGACCACTTTCCCATCGAAACTCACCAAAGGGGAACTATAGGGCATTAGATCTTCAGGCGTCAAGTTCAGCCCCTTATAAAGGTCCGGGTACATTATTTCTGTGCTGTTGCCTTGATCCACCATTACTCTCTTCACGTCATACCCCCCTATCTGAGAGTGATCACCAAAGCATCATCATGAGGTTAAATAGTTCCGATCTTGTCTGCGTCCAAGAATCCCAACACCGATTGAATCTCCATCCTAGCCTTCTTCGGCTCTCTGTTAACACTTTTCGAGGGCAAGTGAGCAACTGATAGTACTCTGGATGGACAAGACCCTGTTCTTCTTGGTGCAACAAAGATAACATTTATTGTGCCAATTGGGGGTTTTGAGGAGTCATTCCTTCGAGATCCTACGTTTACCTGGTTACCCTGACCATAGGTATGATGTAAGAGCTATTTTAACTTGCCTTCGCTAACGAGTTGGTCCAAATGGTCCCACAGACTCCTACAATCCTCCGTAGTATGCCCATGATCTTGGTAATATTGGCAGTAGAGGTTGTGGTTGCGCCTTTCAGGGTTTCCAACCATCTTGTTCGGTTTCTTGAAGAAAGGCTCATTCTTGATCCTCTCTAGGACTTGGTGCACTGGCTCTCTGAACATGGCATTAACTGTTTGAAGGTTCGCCGAACTTTGTTGTCCGACCCAGTCTCTCTGTGACCTGTTGTGGCCTTGCCTGTCCGACCTGAAATCCCTCCTCTCTTGAGGGATAACCTTATCATTTCCCTTGCCTTGCTGCTGGTCTTCCTCGACTCTTTTATACTTGTCAATCATGTCCATCAGTTGGCGTACACTGGTAACAGGCTTGCCTGTTAGAGACTTCCTCAAGCCGTGTTCAGTGGGGAGGCCGAGCTTGAAGGAACTGATGGCCACCAGGTTGCAATTATCCTCCATTTCATTGTAAATTTCCCAGAACCTATCCGAATACGACTTCAAAGTCTCGCTCTCACGCATACTTACAAACAATAGGGAGGCCAAAGACTGCGGAACCCTGCGACATATAACAAAACGGGATCCAAATGCCTGAGTGAGCACTTGAAAAGAGCTTATAGAGTCCGCCTTCAGGCTATCAAACCATCTCATGGCAATCGGTCCCAAACTGGATGGGAAAACTTTGCACATTAAGGCCTCATTTCTGGAATGAACGGCCATCCTCTGGTTGAAATGACTCACATGTTCCACGGGGTCTGTCTGGCCGTTATAAGTGGTAAACGTCGACTGGTGAAAACGTCGAGGGAATCTTGCATTCTCGATGTTACGTGTAAATGGGGATCTGAAAATTTGATTCAAGGCCTTGCTCATAGCATCGTTCCTTATGCCTCCATGTGGTGGGCTTCGAGGCTGCCTCTCACGACGGTGCGCTTCCTCATAGGAAAAAGACTCACTGACCGGTGTTTGATATTTCTGCTTGTAAGTGACGTCTCGTTCGTCATCAGAATCTTCATCAGAATACAAAAAAACCCGTTTCCTCTTTGCATGGCACAGCTCCCTATTCAGCTTTTCAATTTCTAGTTGCATGCTTTGGTTTTTCTCTGCATGAGACATACGACTTCCTCCATGTGACTGACTTCAATCATCATGTGCGGTGTGTACACTACCTTCACGATCCTGTCTCCGTTCCAAATTCAAGAAAGGATCAACATGCTAAGATGCCCTGAACTCTGCTGGTTGTTGCCCTGGTTCAGCCATTATAGGATGTTGCCTCCATTTTAGCTCAAGCTTTTCCCACATACGGTGCCAATTGTATGGTCCAAATTTCGTAGCCCAAGCCCAAAATGTCAGGATTATGAGCCCAACGAACCTAGAACAATGAATTTGTAGAGAGTGGATGAAAAAGCTAGGCTGGTTGTGAATCTAGCAACGGTCAACTGACATGAAAAACATGTTTGAAAGCTAAATAAACTCCAGTCCGAAGAGGCTTGTTATTGATTGAAAGGTGAATACAATTCTTAGAGTTTTTCTCTAGATTTTTTCCCCCTCCCCCCTCTTTAGAGGCCCATTACATTTATATATTCTTCTTCTCTTTCATCTTCACCGTACACCTGTTCTTCATCTAAGCATTCACTCGAGTACATGTTATATCAGATATCTGCTTTAATTTTCCGTGAGTGGTGGTAGCTGAGATTGCACTGTTCAGGAGTCTTCTCCACATAAATGCGGTCAGGAAAGTTGCTACAGTGCATTAAATGCGGTGGTAGCAGCTTTTCCTTTTATATATTTCTCAGTTCTTTTCATCTCCAGGCATGCCCAAATCTTGTCCTTGTCGTTGAAGTTATTGGAAAGATCAATCATACCTCCCGTATACTTGTTTGATTAAGTCCCCTTGGTGTCCGAAGAGAATGACCTCTTCGGACCACTAGGGTTCTCTTCGAATTATCCTTCTTGTTCGTTTCCAGGTATATTTCTTCCACCTGGACTCCTTCCTTACCACTTTCTTCTCTTCGGACACATAGTGATATTCGAATTGAGCCCTGGGCCCAGCACATGATGTTGGGCTTTTACCCCACATTACTGTTTTAACCTTTTTTTTTAAAGAAAAAATTAAACTAAATAGTATATTATTTCCGAATTTATATATATATATATATACACACACGCGCGTAATTGGATTCATAACTTGAACCTGAGTTTGTACCAATGACAAAATCAGCGAGTGCTAGGTACAAACTCTGTCGATTCTCATCTTAAAAACCATATAAAATACTTTGCTTTTACCTTCCATCGCCGCAAACAGAAACCGAAGTTCTCTCTATATCTATCTCATGCATGCATAGCCTTCCAATGTCAATTAGAAAGCCAAATTTGTCGATGTTTCAGCCCAAGAGAAAGCAATATTTGTCGTCCGAGGAGCATATCCCATGTGACGTTGTATTCGACATACTGACTCGGCTGCCAGTGAAATCTTTAATCTGATTCAGATGTGTTTCTAACTCTTGGTACTCCACCATCACCAGCCGCATGTTTTTTAGCACACACCTCAATGCCGTATTATTATCCAATAATAACAACAGTCCCAATGGTTTTCTGCTTCATATGACTGGCGAAGAACTGTATATCTTTGTTTACAATAGCGACCGCACATTGACTGAGGTTTCTAGTTTCGAATTCCCTTCTATGATCACGACCGCACATTGACTGAAGTTTCTAGGTTTCCAATCTACTTTTCGGGTTTCGTCATGTTTGACTATTGTAATGGCGTGTTCTTGCTTGATGATCGCTGCTAGTGCTAATCACTTCCCTAACTGTTATTTAACTCTTGGACTTGTGTATCATTGTCCAAACAATGACTTCAAGATTCTCCTAATTGCGGCTTATGGAGGGATTGATGGAGGACAAGCGCCACCAACTGAGGCCGAGATCTACACATTGAGTACTGATTCATAGAGAAGGGCTGTAATATCGGTGGGGTCTGAACCCAATATTGGATCTCTTATTAGTCTACAGAAAACCTATTTATTTTTTAATGGAGTTCTGCACTCTCTAGCATCTACCCAAGGCCATAATTTCATTCTGTCCTTTGATGTCAATGAAGAGACATTCCGGAAGATAATGCTGCCTCAAGATTACATTAATAATGGACTTATTCCAATTTTGGACCACTGTGCAGATCAACGACAACAACTTGCCGTGTTTAAGGGATCATTAGCTTTGATTGATTTTCCTGTAAATCGAGATATAGGTGATGAAATATGGCACATATGGGTGATGAGAGAGTATGGTGTGTTTGATTCTTGGACTAAAACAACTGTAGCACTAAGTTCGGTTGAGAAGTTCTTTGGCTGCACGGACAGTGGTGAACTTCTAGTCAAGAAGTTTAACCGAAGGCTCTTTTCATATGACCTTGAAATTCTGAATGAGAACAATATTGGAATTCCATGTGCTTCCTGGTTGCGCTACACAGCCTATCTTGTTGAGAGCTTGGTTTTACGTGATTAAGGGTCGTCTAAATATGAAGATTAGTTATAGTATAAGAGCATTCGCATCAATCCATGTAAAAAATTTGTAAATTTACACATTTAAAACCTACTTTTTCTGTTTTACACACTTACTTTTACAAAGCACTCACATCAGTTTGTCTATTATATACATTAATTTATTAAAATAATCATTTTTATTATTATTTTATTATATACCACTTCTTTAATATCTATATCTTCCTCATCTCAAATCTCTGCCCCTCTCTCATCCCAAACCCCCTGCCTCCACACACGCACACACCGTCACAAAGCCAAACCTCCATGGCTAGAGCTCCATGGCCATGGCCGAACATCACATAACCATCACAAAGGCAGAAACCCACATAAATTAAACCCCTGCATGGTGAGAAGAACACCGATTTGAAACTCTGATCCAGCTACACAGCTACACTCCGATCCAAGCACGGCGCCGATCTGAAACTCCGATCCAAGCACGGTGAGAAGAACACCGATCCAAACACGCCGAAACAAGCACTCCGATACAAGCACACCGATTTGAAACTCCGATCCAAGCACACCGATCCGCCACAAGCGCCGATCCACTCTCTCTGTCTCCGTCGGGGTGTCCGTGTGTGGGTGTGTCTGGTTTTGTGGTGTCTGTGGTTGATTTTGTTGTTGATTTTTGATTTTTGTGGTTGATTTTTCATTTTGTCTGTGGGAGTGTGTGTTTCAGAGGAAGAGGAAGAAGCATGAGGGCATTGGTTTTGCGCAGATGGTGAAGAGAGAGAGAAAAAAAAGGAGTGAAAAAGAAAAAAGAAGTTTTTATATTGTAAAATGATAATATTATTTTAATGTATACACGAGCTACAGTACCCGTGTATATTTACACGGTACTGTAGCTCATGGAAAAATATGACCGGTTTTACACATTTTTCGGACATTCTGGCCTTTTGCCCCTTTTGGGCAAAATAATTAGCGTCGTGCCCCTGTTTCGAAACTATATAGGGGCGTGCCCCTGTTTGGATACTCGATCACCACAAAGCCGAGTTACTTAAAGTACTCGATTGTAGAAGGGCCGAGTTCAGTGCAGGTTCTTGCCACGTTGCTCGTCCACCGTGGATTTTGGGCAATAAAATATTCCCGCCTCACTGTTTATAACTCGCTGATGAGTAAACCGAGTTATTAATATTACTCGTTTCTAGTATAATCGAGTTGCTCTTTTACGTTCTCAGCCAGGTATACGCAGCTGAACCCGATGATTAGGAAACCGAGTTATGAATTGAACTCGCCTTTGTTGTACTCGAGTTGTCCTGCTATTTACGCCTCACCTACACAAATCAGCTTCTCATGCAATTCTCCTCATAATTTTCAGATCAGCGTTCTCCTCATTATCAAAATTTTCTATCATCTCAGGTGAGAAACTCATTTTATTCTTTGAAATACATAGAGAGTTATATTCAGTGGGTAAAAATAGTTGTAGATATTACATAAATGGGATCACCCAATTTCAAATATATATTTTTCATTTAAGAGGTTGTATTACTTGTGCTTTGGTATTTTCTTGAATAAGTGTTATGTGAGTAGATTAGGGTTATATTAGTTGTTTGGTGCTACAAGGAATGAACAATAATCTATAGAAACGGTGATGAGTGTAAGATGTGTTATATTGGGTCTTTGTTGGTGCAAATTTCATTGGCAAAAAATAAAATTCATTAGATTTGCTAAAACTAATGAACAGTTAATCTTTAGAGTTGCAAAAGTTGCAAAAGTTGAACGTACATACACATCATTGCTAATGTTTAGATGTTAAGTAATATTTAGATGTTAATTAAAGGTAGATGTTAATGGGACTTCGGTATGCGTAGATGTTTTGCAAGGGCAAGTATTCACGTGTAGATGATGCTTTTAGAAAATCTCATTTTCATGAAATCATGTCTCAATTTTTCCCCAATTTCAATTCAATATGCTTTTCTCTATTAATAATGTTCTATGCAATTTATGCAGACAAATTCTCTGTCATCGACCAGTGCAACAAAAATATATATAAATCTTGAGATCACTAAGGTTATTGAAATAATTGACAAATGCATATTTCTAAAATTTATAATAACAAAAAGGTCTAATAAATAGCATATACTATCTCACAAAATGCCATTATCTTAATATTTTATTTAAAAAAAAATTCAATGATAAGAATGGTAAAAAACATGATCCCATACAAGAAATACCAAAAATACATGCAAATCAATTTTCATAGGATGATTTATCTTTAAATAATATGAAGACAATAGTAAAGATAAAATGCATTGAATGAAATCCTACGAAACAGGTTTGTTAATCATTTCAAATTATAATCATCATGTACATAAAAAAATATTAATACATCATATTATTTACATTAAAAAAAATACATATTAATTTCAAAGTTTATTGCAAGATGTGAACTGTTAGGGTATTGCAACAGTAAGTCACAATGATACAACAATGAGTTGGTATTACATTTTGTGCGTACTTTGTGAAAGGAATGTCAAACCACAAGTAGGATCATTTTGGTCAGCAAAATGTGAAACAAAAACAAATCTTTCTATCCCAAAGTTGGAGGCACTCACATCAACTACATATTCTCCATATATATATATACACATATATATATACACACAATTGCAAACTACTTCAGATACAAGATTCAAATTGAATTTTTTGATGCACTAAGAAAATAAATTTTGTGATACTTGATCGAGATGCCAAGAAAATCCGAAATAAATATACAAAAAAGAAATTGAGGTACAACTTATTTAAATTATTGTAAAACTATTTATATTGGAGAAGGAATCCCACGTGATTTAAAAAAAAAAGAAATAGGAAAAAAATGGATTTTCCTATTTCATTTGAATAAATTCAATCTAAAGGATAGTTTTGAAAATTACATAGTTGCTAAGATTTGTGATACACCTTCAAATGACAAAAATGTATAGAAGGAAAGAAAAATATACACATTCCAATATGCTATATTAATTATTTTTGTTGCACTATTCCAAAATTAATGACAAAGTCCAAACTTCGTAAGATCCAATCAAGAATCTCCCCATGCCAATTCATTAGTGATTAACACAAATGATGGAACAAAAGGAAAAAGTGATGGAAGCTAAAAAATTGAACAAATATGGACGGACTAAACTTCAAACGTTGAAGATTGAGAAACTGATGATGATAACAAGCGTCACCATACTGCAATAACAAAGCACTGAAGAAACAAACAAACAAAAAAAAAAAAAAAGATTTCGTAATGAAGCTTTTTATTACATCACATAATAAATATCAATAATATAGAATGAATTAACATACTTTTATCAATTTTTATTATACAATATTACTCCAAAGTTGTTTTAATTATTGCTCATTACTTGAACAAAATAATTATAATAGATATATGTGTGCAATTTATAATTGTTACTTTTTATAATGAACTCAATACTAACAAAGTTTTATAATAAATATGCTATAATCTATGTATAATATTTTCTAAAAACAAATTTACAGAAAACATTATAACATTATCCGTGCATCGCACAGGCAACTTACTAGTTATATGTAAGGGTAAGTATTCACGTGAATACTTATCCGTATTCACGTGAATACATATAATATGACTCGACAGTCTATTGTTTAGCGAGGTGTCGAAGAGCACATGCAAAATTGCGAACATGACTTGGCTATACAGTGGCACCTGTTGGTGCATGTGGTTTGCTGAGGCAGTTGTTTCATATGGCTATAGCATGTGGTACAGTAGCGGGTTGGTGATGTGTACTGCAAAGGAGGTTGTCTATTTATTCACGTGAAGACTATTCAGAATCCCTATGCTTCATCTGACATGACTTGATGGGATAGTCTGAGCTGTGGTAAATGTATCATAAATTTTTCAGGGATGCTCTGCGTCCTTGAAAACGATGCATCACAAAGGGATGCATATCTGTGTATTGACGTGCGTGTAGGTGATATGACTGGACAGGGTTCATGTGAAGACTATTCAGCATTCTTGTGCTTCATCTGGCATGACTTGACGAAGCAGTGCCGAGCTGTGTTAAATGTATCATTAACTTTTCCAGGAGGCTCTGCATCCTTAAAAACAGTGCATTGCAAACGAATGCAATCTGTGTATTGAACTTATACATGTGGGTGATATGGCTGGAAACAATTCAACACTGCGACACTGTTGAGTAGCACATGCAGCACTGCAAACATCAGTGTTTATGGGTACTTCTGTGCAGGGTTCAACAGTGCTGAGCTATCCACCGTAGCTACATTCACTGCTCCCTATGGTGGTATTTGGCAAGTGGGATTGAAGAAAGCTAATAACAACATGTGGATTTGTAATGGTTGGTAGGATTTCGTTGAATACCATTCTATCCGATATGGTTATTTTTTAGTGTTCAGATACGAAGGAAATTCAAGCTTCCATGTTCTTATATTTAATAAGACTGCCACTGAGATTCAATATCCACCCAGCAAGAACTGTAAATTGGAAGATCATTAGGTAGAAATAATAGACTTAGATGAAGATGATACAAACATATCCCAAACATGATTTGCCCACAACACATGAATCAAAGAAAATTTTGTTACGAAACAAGTTTCGTGTACATAAAGACGAAGAGAGAATGAGTGGTTAGTCTAGTTTGGATGAGTTTGTATGTATGAAGTAGTACAGTAGCAGAACTAAGATACACGGATACGGGTATATGATACAGCAACTCACGGTGTCATATATTTGAATTATTCGTATTAATAATCATATGCCGTATGTATTGAATCTATTAAAATTTCATACAAGTAATGCGCAGTAAATCTAAGTTGGGTAATGAGTGTTATGTGGGTAACATTTCAAATTACAAAGACAAAATATTGGAAACATTAGCATATCTAAGGTTTTTCCTACACTACAAAGCAGAGGACATTGTCCAACCAAAGCAAAAGAATCATACGTAGCAACAAAGAATAGTAGGGAAAAAATGAGCAAGTGATTTCATATACACTTAGGCAGTTCATTGAACACATTGCAACATACTAACATAGCAGTTTCATGTCATGGATGGTGGAGTATTATTTTGAACAAATGTGAGTGTCTACACCTTGATGGTGATGGTCCCAGTTGGTCTGTGTGGGTTCGATGAGTTTGTATGTATTGAATGTATGCGTAAATATTCATATAAAATTTTCATATGTAGCAACAAAGAACAGCAGGGGAAAAATGAGATCCTGATTTCATATAACCTTAGCCAAAACTAATGAACAGTTATTCTTTAGATTTGCAAAAGTTTAACGTACATAATCATCTGTTGTCAAACATTAACAACAACGTCTAATGTTCATAGGTAGAAATTTTTGGAAATCATCATTGCTTGAATCTGAGAAGTCTGAAATATCTCTGTCATCATCTAATGCAGTAATTTCATTAATAGACTTCATGGCTCGCTCTTGCGCCTTCCCCTTTAGATGCTTCCTAGCTTTTTGGATTGCGTGAAAACGATCTAGTCGCCTTTGCATTTGATTGTTCTCTTGTTGAAGACGAGCAAGTATATTGGCAGGTTCATCTCTAGGTAACTCGGCTGAGCGTGCCTTAGGAACTCGTAATCCATGCCATCGACAATACACCTCCAACTCACACCTCTTCTCGTATAGGGTTGACCATGGTGGTTCTGATACGGTAGACTCTACTGCGGTGCTATCTGTACTTAGTTTTGTAGGTTTGCCGACCATGATGTGCCCGACGCTTCCAAGACTCTCGTACGTGTATATTGGCATATTAACGAAATCTCTTTTCTTTCCAACCCATTTTCCTCCATAGTGGTCTGTGTATGTCTGTAGTTGTTGATCTGCTGGAACTTGTGAAGATGCACATGCTGAAGTAGATCCAAACTTGTTTCGCATTTTACGATTTGATGTTGAGGCATTGCGACTCATAGCTTACTCAATCTACGAAGTTAGTGGATAGAAAGAAGATAATTATTGTGGTGCATTTATAACCTCATTTCGTGGTCCACGCATTACTATGTCAGTTAATAGGGCTTGGCATGTCAATACAGGCTGGAAAAACACTATATGAACAGGATTTTAACTATTTCCAATGTCTTGTGTTTAGATTAATGTGGGGACCACACAAATTTAAATATGAAATATAATAAATTTTCCTCCATCCGTGTAAATTTAACCGGGATTCTAAATTTTTCTCACGTATTTTTAGGTTCGCCTCCCCTTCTACAACAATCAAAACCCAAAATCCTTCCTCTCCTACACAATTTTCAGTAACATGTTCCCAGTTACCGCACCGATTTAGGCACCTTAACATACAGATCCCGTCTTCATTTTCGTGTATAACCATTTGTTCATCAAATTCTTGTATAATCATTTCGGAATTCGTAAATGCATTAATATTACGTATTGTTATTTAATATGATACTGTGAACCTAGTACAAATCATTTTATTATAAATAGTAACTGAAATGTTATAACACTATTTAAAGTAAAAAAAAAAATATCATACTGACATTTTGGTTGAAATATTTTTGAAAGTAGGCAAAGATTTGGCAACACTCTTGGGGAACATTAAGTTAAGGTATAAAAAACTATTTCCTCAATTTGTATCTACTTATTTATTTCCCTCTATATAAATTATTTAGTCTATTAATTTATTTTTTTCGTTTTTCTTAATTAGTTGTAAACGCTTCAACAAGTTAACAAAAAGCAAACTAATTCTCCAACAAATTCAACTGACCCCATTTGTCAATCACCTAGCTCTACTACACGACAAAGAAAAAACCCTAAATTTTTAGTACTATGAAGCAGGAAATCCCAATGCGCTACTGATAGTGGGAAGTTGGAAATACTTTCTGAATGAAGAAGTTGTTGAAGGAAAAAATATAATTGAAAAACGAGTCCATGTGATAATTTTATTGTAGCTTATATACATGGAATCATGCTACTTTGCCAGTCAAATCGTGGATGCATTGATAACCTTTTGGAAGAATTGGCTTTGAAATTGATAACCTTTTTAAATGATGAACATGGGATGTAGTGGCTTCGAAATTGACGAAATATGCTTCGACACGTAGCTGCATGAATAGCCCTGTATCAAATTCCAAACTTTCAAGCATGCCACAAAATTGTAATGGGACATTGGAACAGATATCAACCTTATCCTTACAGTTATGCAAAATTTGTGGTTACGTGCAAAAGATGCTCAATCGACCTTGAAATGTTTAAGTTGGTGAACAGGCTTCTTTAACTATATTTTATTTTATTTGTTTTCCCTCATTGTAGCATCACTTAAATAATAAGATGCAATTTTCTGATTTTTTATTAATTGTTTGTTAAGCTTTGCAAAAGTGTTACAATTATGATTTCCTTAATGGTTTGCCAAAAGGAACGATTATCAACTGTATAAAATTGAAAGTGTAATGATTTGTTATCCTTGTGATTATCAAAAATTTGTACTTACATCTCATTGAATATAAAAGCCATAGTAAAATCCTTTTTAAGATTTCAGCTAAACTCTCATTTCAACCCATAAAATTTGAATCATTTGCATTTTCTAATAAATTTTGGTAAATGATAAATTAGAACCATCATTTCTAACTAAAAATCTCTGCATTTATACATCTAATCTAGCAAACAATAGTACTAAACAATTAAGCAAACTGTTTCTTGTCCAAAGCATATTTCACGTCACTGTGATGACAATACATTTGACTCATGTGGAAGCACACATCTATATATTAGTAAATGCTGAAACGTAGCGTTTACTGCTGCTGCTGTCACGTTGCGCAACATCAGCTGCGACGTCATTTTCTTTTAAAAAAAATAATGTTTTCTTCAATTTTAAATAATGTTTTCTTTTTATTTACTTCCGCTATCACCCTATAATAAATTTGTATAATTAATTTAGTCCACATCTTATTTATTTAGTTCCACTATGAAGCCCAACCCAAAGCCTTTTAAGTTCAGCTTAAAGGAAAAAGAAATTAAAAATACGAAACGTGCAAGCCAGTTTGGAGGAAAGGGAAAAAAAAAATTCAAGGAAAAAGAAAACAGGGAATGTAAAGGGAGGAAAGAAAAAACCCGTTCAAGCCTTCAATTGAGAAAACAGGGAATTTTCATTCAGCTTAAAGGAAAAAGAAATTAAAAATATGAACTGTGCAAGCTAGTTTGGAAGAAAGAAAAATAAAATCCATGGCGTTCAGGGGTTTGCGTGACCAAAAAGAAAGGTGAGTAGAGAGAGAGGTTGAAGATTGTAACATAGAGGGAACTTAAAGGGAGGAAGAAAAAAAACGTTGAAGCTTTCAAGTGAGACAACAGGGAGTTTTCAGTTCAGCTTAACGGAAAAAGAAATTAAAAATATCAAACGTGCAAGCCAGTTTCGAAGAAAGTAAAACAAGAAAAATGAAGGGGAGGCATTCAGGGTTTTGCGTGACCAAATGAAAAGGTGAGCAGAGAGAGAGGTTGAAGATTGTAACGTAGAGGGAAGCTTAAAGGGAGGAACAAAACTATGTTGAAGCCTTCAGGTGAGTCAGTTGAGAGTTTGAAAGCTACCCACCTTCATGCTCTACCGTTTCGCAGTAACGGTCGCCACTTATTTTGTTTCTCCCTTTATTCCTTTCCACATTGTTTATAAATATTGACAAAAGCTCCCTGCTTTAGCAGAGGTATGTCTATATCTCAATTCCTTTTCTTTTTTCTTTTTTTTTTGTGCAAAACTTTTATGCTCTGTTTATAATAATATGAGACCTTTTTTTTTCCCTTTGTTTGTGTTTGTGTTTATAAGATGAGCATCATTGGCATGCCATTGATGTCTTTGTGAGATTGCCTGAATGTCGTTTCAATAGTGCTATAATTTTACAGCAACAAAAACTATTTTATTTTACCTTGGGTTATTTGGAAATTTCTCGGGTCTCACTTCTTTAATGTGTTGTGGCTTATTGGAAGAATGTAAGACTCTGAAGTAGTGGAGTATAAAGTGCTGGTGGCACATCTCAAATCACCTTCCAACGTATTTTGACATGTAAGATTCCGTTTCTTGGATTGATCAAATTGTACTTGTCATTAATATGTCCATTGTATACTACATCATTTAGATTGATGTCCACTTCCAACAATTGATATTAGAATCAAAGCAAATTGTTTTTGGTGTTTCAATTTTTGTGGTCAGCTTTCTGCGTAATTGTGCATAATTTTACCGCATAATCCTTGGCAGCCAAAAAAACTTGTTTATTTTATAATCATTGTGGAAATATGAATACCCATAAACTTACATTAGCTTTAGAGCGGAGGGAAAAAAAATTCCAGAGTTACAGAATCAGACTCACTTGAATATCTGTAGTAAAATTAAGCAATCGAATTTGTTACGAAAAAAAAAAAAGTCACACACACGTACAAATTGAATATGAGAAAATTTAATATTTGTGAATGACAGTTTGGGAGAAAATTCTAATCCACAAATATGATGTTGAACATAGTTGACTTTGTGGCCAATTATTTTAAAACTCTATCATAACAATTGGCATCTACTTATTGAGCAAAAAAAAAAAAAACATAACAAATATATAGGAAAAAAATTCCATTTGCATCAATTATATGCTCATATTTTGAAGTTCTTTTGGAATTTCAAAATTCAATGCAACATTAGGCTTGGAGTTAAGAAAACAATAAGCAAGAAGTGTGGTTCGTAAGTGATTGGAGGGAGAGGAAGCTCAGTTAAAAATACTCATTCAAATCATTTTATAGATTGCAAGGAAACCAAGTAGGCTACTCAACATTGGTTTGTAAGTTTTGAATTACCCTTACCCTTACAGTTTCAGTCTCATTAATGAGCAACTTCATGATTATGAACACTAAGTTTTCTATGTGGTGGTACTAATTGAACTTTCCCCTAAAAAATGACAATGTTGGTTGGATATCCAAGTTTTTTAGAGAGTTTGGTGGTGGCATTCGAAAATTAATTGATGTGGATTCCTATTATTTCCCATACTTGCTGGGTGTTTATCACGTTTGACTGGATTGTACTGCTTGGACCATGTCTCAACAGATATTTACTTTTATGATAATGTATTTGCAAAAACATTAAAGTAATTTTCTACATGTAAAAATATGTCACACACCATTTTCATGCTATGGTAGGTACCTTTTTTTGGAACGAATTACGGTTTATTGTTAAGAGTTAATTGTATAGCCGCTTAAAGTAACTATGTGTTGGTTTTATTAACTTGAGTTGGGTTGTAGCTAAATTTGTTGATTTCGTTGAAGTTGGTTTGGTTAATGTGTGGGGAAGTTCTCGGTAGGGATAAGCCACAAAATTGTGTGACAATCATGTAGTGCAAAATCAGGCAATATTGTAGCAGCTGTAGAAAATTTCCCAATAGGTAGATGTTTATACCTGTAAACTTTCTTTCGAACCATTGTTTCTTGCCACAAACTGTGATACAAAAGCCACATCATCACCTTCCATAGTATCCTATATGCCTTTTGGAATATGATTTTACAGATTCTGTTTTGTAACGCACAATAAATAACTGAAGTGGAAACATATCTATGTTTGGATAATAAGTGACAGGAAACAGAGGTGTTAATTATTAAAATAAATCTATATAACTTCTCTTTAACTGTATAGACGTGTATGAGTACGGCAAATATAATCTAATATTAACTATAAACTACCCTTCGAGCATGCGCGTGCTTAAAGGCTAGTATCTGTTTAATCTACTTTTATGATCTCTTTTTCCTTTTTTTGGTATAGCCATTGTAGAACTAATCGATAATGCAATGATGAGGTAGGTCCCTTTCTGTTATCATTTCAATGACTGTAGGTTTTCTTCAAATATGCATATGTTATCAGTTAGGTTACCTAATCCACATTCCAGTTGAAGGAAAAAAAAAACAAAGAAAATGATCACGCATTATAAAATTAAAACCATGTTTGTGGACCTTGAAGAGTAAATATAATAATATACAAATACTAGTAACTCACATTAAATTACTTTCATATAATCTACGCGATCGGTACAAAAACAACTCTCTCCCCTACACTACAATCCCTACTTCCCTTGTCTGTTATGCATTGCCAAAGGCAAACATTAAGGGTCAGAGGGTGGAGGAGGTGGAAAAGCACTCCTATACTGTGAAAACTCCGCTCTCAAAGCAGCAACCTCAGCAATAAGCCCATCTAAAAGCTGTCCATGAGCTGCTTGAGTTGTCATAAAGGTCTCCATCATAGCACGAAGAGAGGGAGGAGGAGGAATGGTGGGCTCCGCAGCTGCGCTGTCAACATGTACCTCATCATCACCATCGTCAGCAACAGCAACTGTCGGATCAATAGGACTCTCCTCAATAGTGGACTGCACTCGTGGTCTTTTTGATGAGCCAACAGTCGGTCCAACATTCTTCTTTTGTGCACTCCGCTGTTTGAGAAATGTGGCTCCTATAGGGGCTGTGATATGGATCAACTCTAGGGAAGGAAAGTCTTGTAACTGAAAATACTCTAGAATCCTATAGACAAAAACTGGAAAGAATAGACCATGCTTCTTACACTTGCTCCTATGCGCCTCAGCCATCGTTTGAATGAAAAGGGATGGAAAACAGATAGAGGCACCAGTCACAAGGGCGTACAAAAAGTAACATCTCTCTATAGGAATAGTATGGACATGGGAGATGGGGAAGATGTTGTGACAAGCTATCCTAAACAAGATATAATGAAGCTCGGTTAACTCACTCGAGTTAATTCTTCGGTTAGATCCCCATGTCACTGATCTTCCGCAAAGAAGAGTCATGACATCAGATATAATAGGCCGCTCCGAGTATGGATAAGTAGGGCTACGAATACAAGGTACATCAAGAGCGTTGGAAACATCGGCCTTAGTTATGATGAAACTTTGACCTCGAATCCAAGTAGTCAGATTACCATCAGTGTAGCGGATACTGAGATTGGAATAGAACTCTCGAATCAGGGCAGCTGGAGGGGGTTCTACAACTTTACACAGAGACAACCAATTCCTACATTGTAGATTCCTATGGACAGAAAGAGGTAATTCATCTAGATTGATTTGTCGTTCCGGCCAAATATTCCAATGCTGAATTACATTTTCAAACCTTTGCTCGCTTGAAACTGTTTGAAATCTTATTTGATCAAACGTAGTTGCAGGCTTAGATGAGGAGGCAGACACTCTTTTGGCTTTGGTTTTAATGCTTTTAGACTTCTTAGGAGCCATAACTAGGATCTATAGAGATGGGACGAAAGCACAACAGAAACCAATATTCAACATTGCGTTAGAGACACATAAAACAACGAAATACATATGCATGAGTATATAATATACATGATGCATGGATACAATTGGGGCATGACTAAATGCATTGTAATGATCAATTTTTGATTAACCCATGTAGTGAACTTATTTGAAAAGCATGCGACACCCAGACTATACATTGTGCAGTGGGTTAATTTCAAGCAACTACCAATCCATCAAATTGGCAATGTTTATCAACTTTTTCCCAATTATACCGTATTCAACAAAACCCCAATCTAAATGATACAGACTGTGTCACCAACACGCATAAACAACAACTTATAAACCAGTTCAGATCAAACACTAGTCCTATTCATCAGAATACCCAAATTCTCAATATGAATACATGAACCCAAATTTCATGGCATATTTCACAAATCATGAGTTCTTTGCAACATTACTTGGTACAAAACATGTGTACAACATCCATACCAACAAACTCATTTCATCTTTCACGTCAAATCAACCTCACCCATGAAAATCCCCAAATTCCATATGAACACATGAACCCTAAATTCATGTGTTCCTTTACAAAGCAGTTATGTTTAGGTAATTAAATGGTACAAATTGTATGAAAGTGTACTCCTACGTAAAAACCCATTAACCATTTCAGACCACAACACCCAAAATCATGTAAATCCCCCGACTTGCATAGTTCGAACTTTCACAATAACAGGGACAATAATGCAGGATTTTCCTTTAATTTCTATGGAAAGCAAGGGTAAAAGAGTCTTACTACAGGTGAGGATCGATGTTTGGAGCCCGCGAAGTCGCCTTCCAGCCTGACGAATCGAGAGCAATCGAAGCGCTGATTCTACAAACAACTGAGCAGTCGAGTGCAGCAATCCAACACCAGAAATAAGAATGACAGGCGTAAAATATATGCATATAACTCGATACTACAGTCAGCGAGTATTATAATACTCGCTTACTACAGTATCGAGTATTATAATACTCGCTTACTACAATATCGAGTTATATACAACTTTGACCGATCCAACACCAATCGCTTACCAATCTAAGTGTACAGAGAAGTTTGGGAGGATCTGGTGTTTTTTATAGTACTCGCTAACTTCAAAATCGATTTCTATTCTATAGTACTCGCTACCTATAAAATCGAGTTATATGAAACTTGGCCGATCCAACACCAATCGCTTACCAATCTATTTTCGCAGAGAAGTTTGGCTGGATCTGATGTTTTTTAGATGGGTCAAAGGCCATTCGACTGATCCAACAAATTTGGCACAAATACTCGGTTACCACAGATTCAAGTATTAAATAACTCGCTTCTTCTAAAGCCGAGTAGTATGTTTAATTTCCACTTCAGCACTTTAACACCTCAAGTAAAAAATATCCACTTTTTTATTTTATTTTATTTAAGTTTCATGTTATATCATCAATATGCAGAGCATTCCTGAAATGACTATTACTTCTTTGATTTCATAAGAAATTCAATGGAACTCAATGGATGAGTGGTGCCTCTCGATAATTAAAAATTACATTTCCCTAACTAAATGGCAAACTACCATTTTCTTCGATTATTTTCTTTCTTTCATTTTAAAATTCTTTTCAACTTTTACGTTGCATTATATGTATGAATTTTTATGTTTTATAATTTATATGTGTGTGCAGCTCCCCCTCTTAGATACTTGAATTCTGACTCATATCCTCTACACCCCACAAACACTTATACTTTAAAGTTGTTGAAAGCTATTTGGTAATCAATTGGTAAAAAGGATTTTATACATGAGCAAGAAAACGCTAAAACAAAATGTAAAAATATTAGCACTAGTGACATATAGTTTGAACTTTTTTTTGGTAGAAAGGGGAGATATATAAGAATTTATGTGGCTACTGCCAGAACATACAAATACGGTTCTAGGCAAAGTAAACACTTTACTTTGGATGTTGTACTTGTGTTATATGTACCCGTGCTTCGATGTATTGTTGTAGCATACTCGTACTCATATCTTTCTAAGTTACTTCTTCACTTCTCTAAATCAGTGTTACTATTGCAGTTGTGAATCATATTAATAACATTCTTCAAGTGATTTAAGTGGAGGACATTTTATCTTCTGCTGTATAAGATGGTTTTTTTCCTAACCTCGCCAAAAAATAATAATCCATGTAAAATGAAGAGCGAAGAGGACAGGGATAGCCAAACACAATATATGACTACCAAGAGTATACATCGATGTCGGCAAGTCAAAACCAAGTTTTTAACTTCTTCTTTTTTTTCCTTCTTCTAAAAAAAACCTAGGTTTTTTTGAAGATTACCGAAAACAGAGTTGGTGGGGGCTTATTTTTAATAATTTCTCATTTGAAACATTTTAGTATGGAGATAGTGGAATAACTTGTTTTGAACCATTTGGAAGGGTTAATCCTAGATGCTGAACCATAATCTTCTTTGTCATACACTATCATATATATATATATATATATATGGCTGCAAGGATGAAAATTATAAAAATATTTTTATTATTCAGACTCTGTTTAGTTTATGAGATACATATATATTGTGGTCATGACATTGTCAAAAATATAAGTTTGAAATGTAAGTAAGAATAACCTAGTAACAAGCTGTTTGATTAGAATAAAAACAACCTATTTACTTAAACAATAAACTTAACTCAACTCGAATAACCTATTATCATCTCGCAGACATTATATTCATAATTGAACCATAAATCAAGTGCTAAAAATTCATCCTCGTCAACAAAAGCAAATACTTATTTCATTCAACCATAAAGATTCAACTTAATAGTCCAAAAGGTTCCACCCTCCATACTATCAAATTTATTAATATGGCAAAGTTCCATAATTCATACCCCAAAGATTATTACATGGACAAACAGTTCAACTGATCCAAAAACTAAAAACACATTACATATTGGGGCAATACAAAACCAATGTGATTACATGGCAGATCAAAATATCGCTGATTATGCGCCATGATCATCCCGATTTTGACGGTTCCATTGAAGATCCAGCGCCTTCCTTCTGCTCATTGTTATTGATATTCATGCTCATTTTATCTCCAGTGACCTCTTCCACTTGTGATTGTGCTACATCAAATAAATTGGTTCTCTCCTCATTACAATCTTATTTATGAAGCAGTTATAATTTTAAACAAGTCATTTGCATAGTACTAAGAACAAAATTTACTATCAACAACTGCTAGTGTCTACTATCTACCAAGTCTGCCAACAAAATCTATGAACTATTACTTTTTCAATATGCATGAATATATCTTGTGTTAGCATTGGTCAACCATACCATGATGCATCATTCAACTCAATCTATTCCATTTACAATCTCAATAGTATTGTGCATATTCTATATGTTCTATTTTGATAACTCAAATCCTTTGTCAATAGAGCAGCTTTTCTGCCATTTAAAGTTTTATTACACCTTGTCTATTTAAAGGATTGAAATCTTGACATTTTATGGGAAATCTAGAACCTTTTTCACATATATGTTCTTGTCTTCTTGAAAAATAATCATAAAACTTATAACTCATTCAATCAACATATAAATCGAAAATACATTACCTATATCAGCCCCTGCAGAAACAGGAATGCGCAATGGCACATCAAATTTCCTTGGACAAGCCCCGTCCAAATGGCGCTTCATATTTTCAGTGACATCTGCTCCGGCAGCAATAAATCCCCAGCCACACTTCTTGCATTTGCATTTCCAAAGAGTTGAACTCCCCCTCCTTTCGTAGAATTTGAGCTCAGTCTTAGCCTTCTTTGCTGGAGGCAGTTCAGCCACTTCATCAGGTTGGGCATCTAATTCAATGTCCTTTCCTTCACGCTTAACGTCAGTAGGAATCTTATCACTTTCCATCTACACCGATTTAAAGAAAAATTACTGATCAGGGATTTTGTCATTCTACGAACAGTTAAAAAATGAGAAATGAATTTAAAAACACAAGAAAACAAACAAACAAACAAATCTACTATTAGTACTACACAGCCAACATGACAGTGATTATGGATCTTCAGTTAAACCCAATTAAGATGTCAGAAACAGTTCAAACTTGAATATATAGGAGTTAGAGCAAGACAGATTATTTCATAATCAGCAACAAATAATCAGATAATATATACAAAGACGGGTACAACAGAAATGAGCAAAACATTAAGCATTCTCTGTAGCTACTCAATCAACTAACCATGCGGACAATCTTTACCCCCCAATTGTATACAACAAATAAGACCTTTTATCCCAAAAGTATCTCTCACCTCACCATAAAGTACATTATACCTTTTAATTCTACTATAAATCAGACTCCATTACCGAAGTTCTAACTAGTTTGTTATTATATATACTTTAACTAAGATAATGCTACTAAAGAACTAATTATATGAAGTTTCTATATTGGCAATGTATTAATCATCAACCAACAACATGTTTCTCAATACTTTATTTATTCAATTATGATGATATTTATGAATTCTATTTCTAATGTTATATGTGAACTGATATTATGTTCATACGCTACACAATTTAATAAAACTTATATGTGAATCAACAAATTATATTACTAGTATAATCAAAGTTATATTACCTTGCCCATTACCGTGCCAATTGAAACTTACAACTGTAATCGAATTGTGCATGTACAATACAGTAATCATCTTAATAATTAATAAGTCACATGGCAGTGACACAGCATATATGTAACAACATTTCACAAATCATGTTAATTACTTGACAATGACACAACATAATATATAAGACTAACTTTTATTATATTAAATGCAACATATGATATATTATCCCCAACTAATTTAAAATAATTCCTGTTAATTTTGGTATTCTTCGAATTATTTGTAATAAATTTTTTGTTGAGGCCAAATTATAAAATTATTTATGAAACTGAGGTATAAATCATTTGTTATTTTAGTAACCGTGTGTAGGTGATATGATAAATTACATATGTCATTTACAAGTGCTACAAATTACATGTAATAAAACCTCCAACTTCCCATTTCAAAAAATAAAAAAACAACATTTGGTCCTTAAAAAAAAACAAATACGCAATCAACGTCGTAGCAATTAACAACATAACCGAACGGGTGTACAACTACGACATTTTACGATGACAAATACAACAAAAACTTGAAAAGAAATCATAGAGCAAGACCCAATGAATTTAAAATCAACATAAACTGACTAACACAGTAAACGAATTCTACAATTTATTGGAAATTTCATACCTTGATAGTGGATTCGGAGGTTGACAGCTGAAGACAAAA
The DNA here is from genome assembly GCA_023736055.1 of Quercus glauca. Lineage (NCBI taxonomy): Eukaryota > Viridiplantae > Streptophyta > Magnoliopsida > Fagales > Fagaceae > Quercus > Quercus glauca. Next base: position 9,827,137 of record CM043321.1, read on the forward strand.
GAGGGCAGCCACCGTATTTAGGAGAAGCCAAACTAGAAGGGGCGGCTAGGGATTTCAGGGGAAGAGGGAGTAGAAGTTTCAGAGACATTATTATGTCTCACAATTTATAGTGTACATACATCGTGAGTGGAGTGGATGGAAAGACGGCGGTTGGAGTTTTAAGGAGACGAAGAAGACTCACAGACAGCGTAGCCGACGAAGACGAAGAGACACAAGAGATTCACTGCATTAGAGAGGCCAGATGTCTGGTAAGTCGTTCCAAATACTCGATTACAGGAGCGTCGAGTTATATTTATAATACTCGCTACGTGCAGTGCCGAGTAGTTGATTTGTCGTTGTATGGTGGTGGGCGATCTGAACTATTTAATAATACTCGATTACTAACTAATCGGGTACTATACTCGCCATATGTAAGACCAAGTTTATGGTCGAAGGAATTTTGACCGATCGAGCACCAATCGCACAGCAATCACGTTGTACAGAGATTTTTGCTAGACTCAAGGATTTTTTGACCGATCGAAGACCAATCAAATATCAATCGATTGTACAGAGAAATTTGCTAGAGTCAGGGATTGTTCGATGGGTCGAAATGCAGTTGGACTGATCTAAATTACTTTAAAGTACTCGAATACGTCGATATCGAGTATTATAATATAAACTCGGTACCTGTATCACCGAGTACTGGGTAAGCATATCTGGAAAAGCCCTACACAGTACTCGATATTGTAAGATGCGAGTTACTTAATAGTACTCGATATATGTATCACCGAGTTATGTAGGTAACTCTCACTACACGCTCTCTATGCATGGTTCTGTTGTTGTCACCTACAGGTCAGTTCTATCAATTGGAAAATCCCAGCTGCGCATTGCAATTAACTTGTTGCTTTGGCCATCAAAATAAGAAAAAAAAATTTAACTTTGTTGCTGTTGAGAAGCTGGAAATCATAATAAACATATTACTTTACTGCTTCTAATACTACATGTTACATGTAACTGAATTGTTTGCTTGATAAGGAGCTTCGTGAAATCTACTCTAGTACATAACATTGATGCCATTAACAAAGTGCATGACCCCATAAGTACATAACATAACAAAAGTACAGAACATCAGCTTCCAGGCAAAAAATGACCAATCTAACACTGTCTTCTCATCATGAGTCCGAGTTACTGGTGTCCTTTCCGGGCTTCCTAAGGCGGTCGGGATCATCCTGGCTGCACAACATACATCTGTTATGACCCATCCACCTCCATGTTACATGTACCTGCTGTAAACAGTTCAAATATGTTATGTACATTGGACCTATATACGTTATTAACAACCAACATAGCCACAACAATGCATAGATTAATGACTTAGGACGAATAATGTGACAAAACTATTGAACAACCTCATTTCAGGACTCTCCAATGAGCATCATACTTAAAATAAAAATTGGACTCGTTTGCCTATCCATGCATGCATGAACACCAACGTTTGTTTCATAACTACTCCAAATACTTACCATGGCAATAGAGAACAATTTACTACTACTCAGTTGTTAATAGTCACGTAACGATTTATATGACACCGGTTGTTAAGAAATGGAAGCTTTACCTATGCTACAACTCCACCACTTGTTGACTCCGCATTCCGAGCAGGACATGTTCTACGGTTGTGCCCCTCTTGGCGACACAACCCACACCTTGATTTTGGTCCATTCTCGATCCATAAGGAGCTCAGCAACTCCCTATCATTATCATCCTCATCCATCTCATTGCGGATACGTGTGGACTTTGGCCGACCTTTCTTCCGGATCAATCGTGGGTTGGGCATCACTATTCTAGTTTCTTCTGGATCCGGCCATGCTAATCTGTCTTTCAACGGCTGGAACACCGGTTCGTAGCTGTGGTACCTACTAGTCACGTTATAGCAAGGATCAATAAATTGCTGCGCATCGTGCTTATACTTAGCACAAATTGCTATTACGTGTGAACACGGGATCTTGAGCGCTTCCCATTTTCCGCACGTGCATGTCATACTCCTAAGATCAACCTTATGCGTGTGTTGTCCGCCCCCACCATTCAGAGGATTACCCGGTGTGTCAACCTGATATATCCGCGCTTGTGCGGACATCCGTGTCACCATACGGTCCTTTGCCTTCGCTTGATTGTGTTCAAACTTGTCCATGGCATACTTGCACCATTCTTGACCCGTTTCCAACTGTTCTAGAGTGAGATTACGACGAGCATCAAAATACGAGTTCACTTTGAAAAAGGTGAACCTGACCATTGCCGTTATTGGCAAGCTGCGTGCACCTTTCAGTACTCCATTAAAGCACTCCGATAGGTTGGTTGTCATTGCTCCGTATCGACGCCCTTCGTCGTGTGCAAGTGTCCACTTTTGTTTGTTTTCAGATTCAAGGTACCTGTGTGCAGCCGGCTTAACATTGCGAATTAATTCCATTGTGGCTTCAAACTTTCTAACTTGATTGCTACTTGCTGCCTTCCATACCAAGTTCTTCAACTCCTGACTTTCCCGTTTTGTGTTCACATTGCTGACTACATGGCGGAGGCAGTACCGGTGATGGACCTTGGGCGGCCGCAACCAAGTCATACTTGTGTCATCAAAGCAGGCTTTTATCCCCGAATGTCGGTCAGAGATGATGCAAAGATTGGCCCAGTCCGTAATAGTGGTCAACCATGCCAAGAACCATCCCCACGTCTCCTTGCTCTCACTCTCAACAACGGCAAATGCGAGCGGATAAGCCTCGTTGTTAGCATCCGTTGCCATTGCTATCAACAACTTCCCCTTGTACTTGCCATAGAGGTGCGTTGCATCAATGCTTATCACCGGCCTGCAATGCTTGAACCCTTCAATACACGGACCAAAAGCCCAAAAGGCACAGTTAAACGTGCAAGTGCCTAGCACGTTACGGTTGTCGCACTTCAACTGTGTCACTGTGGTTGGATCTGCATCTTTTAACGCGGCCAGAAACCGAGGTAAGTCTGCATATGACTCATCGAAATCCCCGTAGATGGCCGCAACCGCCTTCTGTTTTGCATCCCAAACCTTATAGTGAGATGCCCAATGCTCATGCTTCGCATGCAAAAGACTACGTAGGGTTGCTATTGTTCTTGAAATGTCTTCCCGCACGTATGACTCAAGTGTGATGGCAATGAACTTCGAATCCATCATCCTTCCATCATGATCCACCTGCAATGACGAGCAAGTGTGGGGACCCTTACATGTTGTGATCTCCTAGAAGTTATGCCTTTTGCTGTTGATAGCTCGAACTAACCACGGACATGCATCGTGTACACATGTTACAACCAGTCTCTCATGGTCTGACTTCATGTACTTAAATTTCTTATTAAGGCCCACAGAGAACATGGTTAACACATGCTGAACCGCAGCTTTACTCAAGAATAGCATCCCCTTGCTTGGTTCGTCCCCCGGTTGCCAACTCATGACACTTGTATCCAACGAAGGTGATGGGTCATCAATGTTATCCCATGTGTTTGACGTGAACCAGTCAGGGTTGGGGTTCGGATTGGGGCAAGCATCCACGTTGTTTTCAACTTCTAGTTCATTTAAAAATTCCGGATGGTCCTCCGGTCCATCATTATCAATGAACTCCTCATACACATCTTGAGTGTCATCCATTTCAATTGCCTCGTTGAGGTGCATTTGGGTGTCTTCATTTTCTTGTGTATACCCTTGACCCTCAGGAGTATGGATAGACCCTAACACTTCAGTGGCTTCATTATTGTCCATAGCAACCGCATTGTGTGGTCCAATGTTGTGCGGCAAACCCAGCTCGGCTGTAACTGAAGGGTAAGTCTCGGTTACAATAACTGATTCTTGCTCCCCAGCTCTACTGGCATACTGTGAACCCCCGTCGACATTACACCCAACAGTGTCAACAATTACATACAAGTCAGAACCTATGAATTGTGGAGCCCGCTGTATCACTCCCCACATGATGTCCACATCATTGTCGCATTGTAACGGAATTGAATTGTAGAAAACTTGGGTACCCACCAGTTGCTGAGGAGCTCGAAATACAATGGAGATGTCATGGGAATCCTTGTCTAACCCCAAAGCTGACATTATCTTACGTTTCAGTTTCCTCATGTGTATCCCACGTTTCACTTAAATAGGTGTCTGCTTTAGGTTCGGACCTCGGTACGATAGCCCATGGAAATCATTAATATATGCCTCCCCGTCGTAGTAAATGTAGAAGTAATAACGACTCATAACGAACCTGAACCACAAATAGTAATAGTTGTATCATGCTGTGTAATATTGTGAAACTATAGGCTAGCTATATATGCCATATGCGTAGGTGTTCATGCAGGTAAACAAACCTAATTCCCATGATGTGGTAAAAAACCCACCTTGTTTCTCATAAATTTTAGGTGAGCCAAAAAGGATTGATGCTAAAAACATTCTATGGAAAAATTGTATGATGTAGTCCACCAGACACCTAAATTCGAAAATGAAAATGTTCGCACAATTTGTTTGGGTTTCATGTAGGATATTGTTAATCAAATAAGAAGTATTAAGCATTGCAAATAAGGAAAATATTTCGTACCATGCAACATGTAGTGCAGTATTATGTTCAGATACCCCCCATTCGTCCAACAACATTCACAAATTTGTGTTATCATAAACGGACTCATGCATTATTATGTTCAGATACCCATGCATTATTATGTTCTGATGGTCCCAGTTCTTCCCACAAAAAATAAGACCAAAATTTGTGTTATTGTAAATAAATGGACTCATGCATTATTATGTTCAGATACCCCCATTGAAGACCCACAACAATCACAGAATTGGTGTTGTCTTAAATATTGAACCACAATTCCATGTTCAGATACCCCCTCCCACAACAATCACAGAATGTGTGTTACCTAAAATTCTAAACCTCATTCACTATTATGTTCAGATGCCCCAATTCAATTCATAAGTACATTCACTGACTTTGTGTTGTTATACATTGTTATGAGTTGTTACCTATCAGGTGAAATGTTGACAAAACGAAGAAGACAATGGCACAACAAAGAAAGTACTGCACTTTACCAGCTAGTGAATTGAAGTTGAAACTGGCAGTAGTAGAAGTTGACACAATGGTAGATGGCACAGACCGGTCCACGTTCAGAAGCTAACCACACGAAGAAGTGAAGTAAATGGCAATGGTCAGTGGTCCCATAAGGTGGGGGAGGAAAGGAGAAAATCTAACACATTACTCGAAAATAGGTATATCGAGTTTATATAACTCGGTTATACAGAGACCGAGTACAATTAAGGCGTCGTACGATTAATTGAATAACTCGCTTACACGGATATTGAGTATAATATACTCGCTTATGGGTATATCGAGTATAATTTACTTCACCTAACTTCAGTTGGCCGGTAGTTATTTGTACTCGTCTGTGCGTAAATCGAGTTTTAAGTCCCTTACTCGGTTTAGTCATAGTCGAGTATTGTACGCTTCATTTAAAAAGATAGCTTCCTCTCATTCTAGTTGGTGGGTATGAGGAAATCACTGAGGGATGGAGAAGAGAAGCCTCCTTTGCTTCTAAAGGTAACATGCCAACACATTTTACAATTTTGATGGTATAATTATTTACCACTGTACAATTATATATTATGCAACTGTTTGTCAGATCTTGGAGTAAGCAACGTGCATATTAGTTGCTGTAGTCTACCGGCACCTGTTGGTAGAGCGACATGGTACATGTTTTATCTAATAGCTCAGATTCAAAACTTGGTGAGTTCTAACTCTAGCACAGCTCATGCGGTTTTAACATACAATGCTATTGTGTGTCCTGTTTTAGGGTGGCAAATACTATGTTGTTTTCATTGGTCGTGCTCCTGGCATATACGACAATTGGGCAGAAGCAAGTAGGCAAGTGCATAAATTCGCAAATGCCGAACACAGGTCATACAAAGATCGACAGGAAGCAGAATCTGCATACATGGAGTTCATACAACGTAATGGTAGGAACGTGCAGTATGGTGCTTCCCCATCATGGGCATTTCCTACCATGTCGACGTCAAGCCCAAGGGGAACATCTCAAAGCGAAGGAACCAGCTATTGCGATGGAGACGTTAGGAACAGATTGTTAAGGTATCAGTTAGACGTTGCCATTGAGGAGCGTGACCATGCAAGGAGGATTGCAACCTTGAGTACTAACATGCTGAGTGAAGTGGTATCCCATGTTATGGGGGATGATGAAGTTCATGATTCGACACAACAAGGAAGCGCAAAATGAAGGCAAAACTGTAGCTCATGGTTGTGGTAGTTATGAATCTATTATTATTATCATGTGTGTTTGTGAGTTATAGTGCCTCAAGTTTGCAGTACATATTGGCTGTAGAAGTTGTTGAATAGCCTGTTGGTTTCTCTAAGCATAAAGTTTATTTTGGAATCTATGTTGACTTGTAATTGCTTGTACTCGTTGTTAACATTGGCTAGATTGTTTTGGTAATTGTGGTTGGCTGTGGATAGCCTATAAGTACGTTGTTTATATCTTCGTGCCTAGAGAAAAGAAAATACACTTCTTCTGGAGAAGTTGCGAAAATAATAGGCAATTTGACAAGTCACAACGCTTATGTAATATACCTCCTGCCTATTATGATTTTGCAGCATGAAATGAAGCCATCTTGGAACAGAAAATAAAGAAATGAACACCACCTAGCAACGAAACAAAAAAGGCATGTGCCAAACTCTTTCATTACCTAATATGCTCTCATGTTGCACATAACCTAGTAACATATAGAAATGTACGTTTGCATTGCATTTAATGATATTTGTCATTTTACATTTATCATAGTGCCTTAGTAGAAGCTATTCAAACATCTGTGTATAGAACCTAATGTATGCACATAATACTCATTCAACCGCTTCAAACATCTGTGTATAGAACCTAATGTATGCACATAATACTCATTCAACCGCTAGCTGTCACGTGTATGTGCAATATATTGTCTTCTAGTGACACTAACTGACTAATGAAACCAACTCACACCTGGAAATGCTGTATATCTCTTCAAGGGAGATTGGTACATGATTCAACTCAAAAATATTCCACTTATTTAAATTGCAAACATTCTAATTTCTGGTATATTAGTAAGTTGTAACAGTAGAATTGCAATGAAAGAGAAACAAAATCCTTGACCATGACAAATCAAAATAAACAACGATCATTTACACGGAACACAATGAAGCAAATTAGCGAACTCACAACAAAGAGTAATAGAGTACATTACAAGGGGAATGAGATTAAGTTCCCATTCCAAGAATTCCATAAGTCACTTTCTCAACAGAACTACTACTTCTTTGCCGCTGCAGGGGCCTTAACTGCCTTAGCATTTGTAGCCGGTTTTCCCCCACCCTTTTTTCCTGGCTTCTGGAGCAACTACGACTTCTATCTCACTATCTTCATCATCACCATGAAGGTTCTAGATAAACCTAGCCTTGCTTTCCAACATTTTCAAACTCCATTTCACATGTGTTCAGTAGAAATTTCTGCACAGAATCCAAAAATTGCAATTAATAATTGTTTCCCTAAGATATGGCCGAAATGATTGACTATCAGCTCTACTCTTTTGCTATTAGATTAGCATAAGTGAGCTCACCTTTGTTTTCTCGTAACATTCAAGTCTTAAATGAAAAAAATCTTCAAGAACTGCAGGAAGACATCAAATTCTACTGTTACACCATCACAATTCATATGAAAGTCCTGCAGCCAGCAGTAATGTTCAGGAGAATGAATAATAAAATAATTTTTAATGGGGCTAGTCCGGCAGCCAGCATGAATTGTTTCCCCTTAAGAGTTGTTTCTATGTTATTTTTAGTACAGAATAATGAAATTGGTTACATAGTGATTCTAACAGAAATAATTGGTTATACAGTAAAACGTAACTAACTTAACCTATTGGTTAATGACACTGACTGCTGTACATGGACAAGCAAAAGACAAGCACTATACCTGTGGAGGGCCTTGTAACTTAATTGACACATTTCCATGTATAAAGTAGTTGGGGTCTAGGGGGGAAAACGATTTCAGATACGGGGTTATTCATCATTTTTAAAGTTAAAATTAAGTGCATAACCATGAGAGTCTTACCTTAATGATCTCAGAGATCACTCCAAGCACAAGATGACGCTGAAAACAATACAAAGAGGAAATTATTCATACTGATAAGCAGAGCATTTAAAATTATGGACTACTTGTTCCTTTTATTAAAAACAAATGTTATAAGTGATTGAAACTCAGTATAATTCATCCAGCAGAAGGAATACATAGAATAAAAGATGCAAAAGTTGCCAAAGAATTTAAAATATTTGATAAACCAATTTAGATAGGATTGGTTTCTGGTTTAAACTGCTGGATTAGGAGGGTAGGTTCTTATTTATAGCTGATAAATGGGGTAGATTTTTCTCAAGGTCTTCAGTTATTCTAGTAAGGATAGTTTCAAAATTACCAAACTAACCTATTGAATAGTATGCCTACAGATATCATGCACACTTTAAATTTGTCATCCAACCAAAACCATTTATCCACATAAATCCAAATGTTCCCATCTCCCAATCATTTAGGGAGGAAACAAATCATAATCTGATGACAAGGAAATGAACCAATGAATAAAAGAAGGATAGAGAGAAATGCCTAAAATATAGACTTGCGTATGTATTTCACATGCAAAGATTATGTGATTAAAACAGGACTGGAAAATAAGATATCTTGAAAAGCCTTGCAATTAGGACTATATAAAATCCCGAAAACTTTGAACTGGAATAGCACCAAGAAAGCAGATTTGTAAGAGAACTTTGCAATGTATACTATGGTCAAAATAGCCCTGCGTTTGAACAAAAAGGCTCCTCGAATTCCCCTCTTTGGTTAAGTTGTAATGGATGAGCTTTACCCTGTCCCTTGTAGGCCTCTAAGTTCAAAGACTGTGCTGGTTTACAAGACTCACTAGACAAGAAAATCAAATGTAGTATGAGCTTTCAATGTTGGCACCAAATCAATATGAACTATTTTAAGCACTAGGACATACTCTTAATTTAAGGTAACTAAAGGTTTCAAAATTTAAATATTGTAGCATGGCAACTAAGATGACCAGTTGATATAGTAAAGGATTAGAACACATTTCATGTATGCATACCCTTCCTTCAATAAAGTCCTGAGTCCCTATATTGACAACGGTACATCCAATGGCCTTAGCAGAGTTGAGGCAGAGTGTATGATTCTCATTCCTTTCCCATGGATTGAGCACTCTGTTCGTGTTAACAGCACGATCATCAATAGTTCCCGGAACTGCCACATTAATTAACTTACTGCATCAAAGAAAAATAATGCTTTTCTGAATACGAATTTCAAAAAGACTAATCGTAAAAGCTTAATGAAGAACAAGAGAATCAACAAGTTATCACCAGAGAAGAACTCCATCTTTTGCAATCTCGAAGAGATCATTAGTTGAAGGATCAATGGGAAGGTATTGCTTTAAAAACTGATCTTCTGCAAGGTAATTATTGATGTGCGCAACATAAGAGGCCTTCTCGGATTGGCTAATTGTGTGAAGCAATGTTGTGGTGGCAGCCTTTAGGAATGCAGATGAGATCTTAGTATTACTTCCAGTTCTAGCACTAGCATGGGCTTGGAGTTTCAAATATACCTGCCATCAATTTTGAAATTATTTTATGCTTTTGTAAGTCATAAATTCTTCATTTTCAAATTTAAAACCATCAAAGTACAGTTCAATCCCAAATACTAATAATCTCACTCTGTCTATTAACAAAGAAGAACTTATTAAACTCCAAAAATGACCAAAAAAAAAAAAACCTATGGTTGATTCTTATCGGTTTTTATTCTTTTTTAACTTATGCAAAATTGAAAGGTTAAAATATATCTGCCAACAATTTGAAGTTGCAAAGAAAAACGCATTAAAATCCCAAAAAAAAAAAAATCCTATTCTGATTCCTTTGCTTTTTTTATTTTTTAATTCCTGAAAATTTTGGAAAAAGTTCCTTAGAAAAAACGAATCAGACAATAGAAAAAGTGGAAGAAAAATCTTGATTTCCTTTATTTTTTTTAAAAAATTTAACTTAACTCTGTTGGCAACCAAACAGAGCACAAATCAAAAAGCTTAACGAGATTCAAATTATCTTAGGCTTTCTAACAACCAAAACACAGAATTCATCAACTTTAACATAAGATTCTTTTAAACAAACAAAAAAAAGAACTAAAAATTTCAAAAATTATAAAACAAAAATATAAGATCTTCAATATTTGTGTGTCCAAGGTTACTAGTAACTAACTTACCACTGCATGAAAAACGCTAATCACATCTGTACTAACTCTAAGGAAAAGCTCGAAGTCGACATCGTCGTGGTCATGATGATCAGGATAGAAATCATGGATAAACGAAGCTCTCTCTTCTTCAGTGAGATTCTCTCCAACCACTTTCAAACGAGACATCTTCGAAGCCAGCTCTCCCAGTGTCACTCTCCCACTCTCCCTCCTCATGCTCATAAACTGCATCATCACCCAAAAAAAAAACAAACAAACACATGCAAATTCATGAAACTCGTAGTTCAACTGGCACTTCGTGGTGTTTTTAACGGAGATGTACAGATTCAAATTATAATAATGAAAAAAGAAAAAAGACCCATTAACGTACGTGAGTTTTTAAGCTGCGGAGTTCAACTTGAGTGAACTGGTTCTGAAGCCATGGATCTGAGACCAGAATGCCTACATAACCAGACATTTCTCTCTGTTTTTTTGGTTTGAATGAGAGTTTGATCCTTCTTTGGTTTGACTTTTTTTTGGTTTAAACTTTAAACTTCTCACGGGCTCATAATATGCAGAGAGAATATAGTTCCTCATCATTATAGGGGCTTCACATGCCATTCATGGAGTGTTAGCTATAACTATTGATGCCCTCCTAAAAGTGTCTCTCACTCTCACTTCTCTAACTCTCACTTCTCTAACACTTGCCCTCATGGATCCAATAATTCTCCTTGTTCTTGCATTTCTCTTCACTCATCCACTTTCTCGAATAGTCCAACCAACAAATATCCCCTCTCGGATTACTGTAGGGGCCGTTGTTTATTGTGATAACTGTTCCAACAACACTTTCTCAAGACACAGCTACTTCTTGCCAAGGATTTAACCCCTAATCCACATCTACTATATAGTTTCATTCAATCTTCCAAAAATAAAAAAGAAATAAACGTCTTGAAAATTGTTGTTCCCATAAACACGTTAGAAATTAATCCTAGAGAGTAATTTATAGGTTTAGTGGAGTATGTGAGTGACCACAAAAAGGAAAAAAAAAAAAAGAGGGTCAAATCAATATGAAATAATGGGTCTAAAAAAAGGACATTAACATGGGTAATTGTAATTCTGAATTAAAACTAAATCAATGAGTAATTGTCAATTTTTTTACTTTAACCTGATCCAAATGAGACCTCTTCTTCCAAGTTATTAAGTGTGGGGTTGTATTGATCAGGTGCAGATGTTCAAATACAATGCAAGTTCAAACCGAACTCACCCAAAACCACTGAACAGATCACATTATCAGTGAACAGAACAAGAAATAAGCATGGAGTGTGTAACCTGGGTCTTTCAACTAAGCGGTAACAGCTAATGGTGCAAAGTAAGCTTAATAAGGAGCTCCTCTGCAGCCTAGAATGTGCCAGTGTTAATGACAACGTCAAATGTGATTACAGTGAAGTCTAAGCAAGACAATCCCTATATATACAACTTGAATGCAGTTTTTAAAACAGCGTCAAATGTGATTACAATGAAGTCTAAGCAAGACAATCCCTGAATATACAAGTTGAATGCACTAAGTTATAGGCCATCGAAGAAGACTGCTAGTCTAGATGGAAATCAGTAGGAATTTTCAAGATCTTTGAATGCCTGAAAGTGCATTCTTCCTTACTTCCCACCATATGGATTCCCTCTCCCTCAATTTCCATTCCCTCCATTGCAATTAACCCTCCATTACCCTTTCCTCCTCTACCACCATTTTCATCGCTACCCTTTCCTCCAACTCCCTCTCGTTTTTTTCCCACCTCCTCCACCTGCATTTAATATAAGAGACCCAAGAACTTCGATACCTTATTTTTAAGGCACTGTCTCCTCCTCCACCACCAACATCGAATCTAATGTTAGACACATACAAAAACTTGGATACCATATATCCCTTCATCCCCTCCATCCCCTTCTAACGACCCTCAAAATCAAAATCCATAGCAATTGCTTTATTTTAGTTGTTATTCAATTGTTCCAAACATATGATTAGTGCTACTACTCGGTTGCAAAACCTTCTATGTTAATGTTGGAATGCATATAGAAACTACGATAAAATTTGCCTAACTACATTGCAGCTATAGAAAAGGATTTACAAAATACTCCAAAAGTTTCGTATGATTCTACAAAACAAGAAGAAGAAGTAACCACATATATGTACAAATTCTCTATTAAATTTGTGACTCCCTCACCCTAGGAAAAATAAAAACAGGAAGAATTTATGAAGAGAGTGTCAAAGAGACATAAAGATCACGTAATTTATGAGTGCAAGTTTTGTCCCAAAAGTTTGAGTTGATAAATTAGTAAAACCCATCTCATCTCACTAATTAATATTTAAATTGAATAGCATCATTGAGTAGTCTTATTTAATGGCTTCTTATATCGGGTAGGGGGGTGTTGCTTGTATGATATCAACAATAAATTGGGCTACACAACTCAAAGAATAGGGAAAATTATAGTTCCACAATGAGTAGATAAAATTTGTAAAGCAAGACCCTAACCCTTTGTCAAAAAATTAGAAGACACAACATCAATTCTTAACCCACCACAACACCTAGTACAAATCCTGCAACCCCCATAAATTGACCTCATCCTATTATGAATTCGTACTTAAAACCCTTGTGAACACCTACTAAAAACCATCTTCAACATATCAAAACAAGTTTGAACTGGTGGTCGTTGTTGTTAATTCATAACAAAGTAAGAAAGAAACATAAGGCCAAACCAATTGTGGCTGGAATTTTACCCCCATATGGTCCACATCATGCCGAGCTTCAGCGATCTTTTCGTTTCCTCACAGGTACCTTGGTAGGTCTCGTCTTACTTGAAATTGAAAGCAGAGCACATTACTTGAATGCACACATTCCCTAACAGCCAAAATAGAGTTTAAACATAGGGATAGACCATGTTTTGTACTGTGTATGTGTATGTGTCTTATTATTAATATTTTTAACCGAGTTTAATTATTGTTTTGGAATAAAAGTGCTTTTTACAGAGTAAAATTTCTGACTAAATAACCATATACACAACCGTAGTCATTCACAATTAATTCACAGTTATTGGCAATATTATATGCAACTACGACAATTGGCATATTTGTTTGAACTATTAGCTCGACGTTAATGCAACATTTGGGGGAATGGAAGTCTACATGAAGACAATATCTAATTGCGCTATATGTACATGTACATTGGGTCATCTTCCCTTTCACAGTAAATGCATTCACTGGTTGTGCTTCTCATCTTATTGTTTGATTAAATAACTTTGGAAGAAGGTAGCAGGGGAATGCATGGTATTTACCGTGACCGGTCTCGCAACCAGGGGGATGTATGTCAGTGCGGAGTGATCTTCGCAACACATGGACCGGCTCAATATTTTCACTCCGTATTTGTTCAATCTGTGCAGCCGGTTCGTCGGGGTTAGGAAGTGAAGGTTCCTGGGTGGGCTCAGCCTGAACTACAGGTGGGGTCGGTCGACCAGGTGTGGGTACAAATATACAGCCACTCGCATGGGCAAAGCCGCTGAACAATGGGGGAGACAACGGAGTGGGTAGTGGGGATTGAGGGTGAGCCTGAGCATGGGATGCATGTTCTGCACTATCATCATGGCCAAAGGGATGGGATGCCTGGACAGTGGCGTCAGAGGCGCATCGCGATGACCCGGCGCCATCCATGTACGTGTCCCAATCGGCCTCCAATGCCTCATCATCTGTACAAAGACAATTGTATTTATTAAGATGACAACGGAAGAATGGGATATCGTGTGTGGCTGTGATAAAAATATACTTCGCTACTATAATACATCCTCTAAAAATATACTTTGCTACTATAATACATCCTCTAAATAAATTAAAACTGAAAGTACTAGAATTGGAAATCAATCAATAAGCTAGGGAGGTGTTAGTTGGAAGTTACCCAAGTCATCCTCATCATCAGGACCAGGTCCACGACCTCCACGACCTCCACGGCCTCCACTACGTACACGCCCTCCAGACCCACCACCTCGCCCACCACGGCTTGTGGCCTGTGTGGTCGCCTCACTCGCCATGGCACGCGCATTATCCAAGGCCACTCGGTTCAACTCCCCAACAAGGTCCAACGTCTTCGTCAGCTGGTTGTAAATATCAGAACCTGGTTGGCATTGCAATAGCATTTCCACATTTGACTCAACCTACGGAATAAAGGAGTCGCATTAAAACTTTTCTGGCGCCTTTAAACATTGAGAAACTATAAAGATTTCAGGTCAAATCGTATGATATTTGATTATATATCTTCGCAGGTAATTCAGGTCTAATTTGGGAAAAGATTATGCATGATGAGCTTATTCATATATATATGAACATTGAAATGGCATACCCAGTGGCAACAAATGCATATCTAGTGGCAACAAATGAAATGTAAAAACCCAATGAATGTCAAAATATTGAATCAATGGCGCCACAAAACTTAATATTCATAATGCTCTTTGCAACACACGTATAATATCAATCCATAAAAGAAGCATTGAATGGTTGCCTTACCAGGATTTCCCAGTACGCCGACTCTCGCGTAATATACCGTCTAGTCGACCTTCGGTACTCGGCCATGTATGCAGCAAGGTACGTCGTGTCCCCATCCAAAGTGGGTGCGTTGGCAACATGTTCCCCTCTATGGTCCCATCGGTCAATGTAGATAGCATGTTCTTGCACCCAATCCCTCTCTAATTTACCTTGGAGGGAGATTTTGTGGAGTTCAACTGACGTATCCACGAAAGCCGGTGGCGCTTGCTTCATCCCAAACTGACGAAAGACACGTTCGGGATGATGATCCTCTACTATCCAAAAATAGATCAACGGCACTGTGGCCCTCTACACATGTCGGCCAGCAGTGCAATATGGGGGCAGTGAGTCTAGGACATCCCTATACGGCTCCCAAACAACCTGAATAAATGTCCAACAAAAACAAATTAAATACGTACGTATGTGTGGCAATCCTCAATTTAAGCAAAAATGTAAAAGACCATTGAAGAATCACTTCACTCAAAAAAATCCTAAGTCATTATTGACCCTGTTATTGGATTTTACATGGTAAGATGCACCCGAATACTACTAGTTGCACTAGCTGAAACTGAGGGAGAAATTTGAAAGGTTCACAGCTAAATATGTGTGGAATAAAAACCACAAACATCAATTCAAAAGAAGGCCAATCAAGGTACTTTATATTGACTGCCCATAGTTGTGAAATGATTGTAACTAATTCCTTGTATATATATGGTCTACTTGACAACCCACCAGGTGAAACAAGAAAACTAGGGAGAATTATATTGTCGTGAAATGAAGCGGTAGAATACCTGGTGTGCCCGTATGCTCGAAAATGACGCACGATACGCAGCTAGCACATGTGTGGCATGCTCGGTCGTGCTCTTCGGCCCCTTCCACCTGGTAAACATACAATTGTGTTAAATGGTCATTAGTTAATATCAAACAACCATGCTGCCATAAGAGTAAAATGCTTACCAAAAATGAAGCCAGTAATTAGCTTTTACTTTTTCGTTGGAAAGTACTTATTACAAATAAGTAAGGAAATATGATTTGTTTGTTTTTTCCTCCATACAACAGTCATGTAGCACAAAAATGATTATCAATTTCATGTAGCACAAAGAGGAAGAAGCTGATTCGGTTGTGGGTAGCAGAAGGTTTTGTTAAAGAAAGAAAAGGGAATACTATGGAGGAGGTAGCAGAGAAGCACCTCCCAGATCTTATTCTACAAAGCATGATTCAGGTCAAAGAGGAGCACCTCACAGAACCATGTCACAACACCATCTTCGCTCTTTCTTTGTATTTAAGACAGATAAGTGCACCTCATTCTCTTTGGATGCAGCACTATCCAAATTCAAATTGGTAAGGGTGCTTAATCTACAAGGAGTTCCTGTTGAAACAATACCAAGCACATTGGGTAGGTTGTTCAAAATGTAAATGGGTGATCAGAGCATATTGTATATCTATTTGGTTACTTGGTTACTTGGTTATGGTCAGAATGTAAATGGGTGATCAGAGCATAAATAGGTGATTTGGAAGATTTTAATACGACCTTTAAAGCACTCCGATAGGTATGGGTGATTCTTTTTGTATTTACTAATTATGTGCCAATTTTCATACGAGAGAGAGAGGGCGAATAAATAAATAACATTATTTTCTCTTCAACTTCCTGATCTTAGTACTAGTATTAAATTTGTATATAAAAGAAAAGTACTAATATTATATTAAAAATTATAATATGTGTTTCACAAAATGGATAACTATAGAGACATGCACGGTGAATAACAACTGCCATGACAATTGAATCAAACTAGTCAGAGAACATACCGACAGGCGAGGGGACCTGCATCCATCGGCGGTTGTGGTGGCCTCGTAACAGGGCATATCAATGGGAACCTTGAATACGCCCATAGTTGCACCAACATCAGCGCACCTCCAATCTGCTTCGCCTTCGTCTCCGATGCCTTGCATAGGTGCCTGTACAACCAGGCTAATGCTCCACTACCCCAACTGTACCTCTTCGCATTGCTGATTGGGTTTAGTAACAGTAGAGGCCTCACTGACACCCGATCTGCTGACTTGTCCATAAATAGAATGGACCCCAACAACACGAGTATGTGATAACGCGCGTGTTGCTGCACTACCTCGTCAGTAGCATCCACAGCAAGGGGATCTCTAAACTGTTCCTTCAGCCAGCTGACTCTTAACCTCGCCCCAGCAAGGATAGACTTGTTTTCATGGGGATGCGGTACTGGGTCTGGCGGAAGGCGACCAAGGAAATCACGACACAATGCAGGCCAATTCCCCTTGGCACTCCCAGTGACGGGCAACCCATCAACAGGTACCCCTAGCATCACCTCAATGTCTTGTAAGGTGATACCCATCTCTCCATGCGGTAAGTGGAAGGTATGCGTCTCCGGACGCCAACGCTCGACCAATGCTGTGATCAATGCATGATCAACTTCCATGTTTGGAACCAAGGATAGACTTGTTTTCATGGGGATGCGGTACTGGGTCTGGCGGAAGGCGACCAAGGAAATCACGACACAATGCAGGCCAATTCCCCTTGGCACTCCCAGTGACGGGCAACCCATCAACAGGTACCCCTAGCATCACCTCAATGTCTTGTAAGGTGATACCCATCTCTCCATGCGGTAAGTGGAAGGTATGCGTCTCCGGACACCAACGCTCGACCAATGCTGTGATCAATGCGTGATCAACTTCCATGTTTGGAACCTTCGATAACCCTTCAAAGCCTGCCTCAGCTATGTACTGTTGAATCCGTGGGCTTAGCCCATGGGGTAACTCCCAAGATCGGCGTCTACACCTTAGCACGCCTGGCACTGCCTGCACAAGAAAGAGCATTGTCTTAGGATAGTGCACATGAAATAACTATAAGAACTATGTTTAATGTTTTTGTAGTATTAGTAGTTCCAATTTATCCGGAAATAAGACTAGATGCTGTTGATGAAAGAGTGTTTTAAAATTCACGCTTCATACCATTTTCTCTTTTGATTAAATAAAGTGCTGCCTAAACCAAAACATAAATGATACCATTTCAAACATCTATTTACAAATAATGAAAGAACCCTACAAAAAGAAAATGAAACGATTTTGACACGTCCGAACTTCTATACAAGTACGTACCTGACCGACAGGTGTCTCCCACAGTGCCGTGGACCGATGCCCTGGCTGCTGCGTCAACTGTGTACCAATCGCGGGTCCAGGTTCCACACTTTGCAGTTGCTGCATATCTGACACGCATGCAATCATGTTAATATACCGTTGACCACAAGCAGACATTAACAAAGTTCGCTGCACTTGCAATTATTAACATTCATAATTTCCAATACAGCCAAGACTTGCGAAAAACATAGAACTTGTTTCAAAGGGAATAAAGGGAATATAAGTTAACTTTATTACATATTAAGCTTGAAAGTATCAAAAAAATTAACAAAACAACTAAAATGCAACTTTTGGCACAAAACAACATTTGAAAAGATAAGGATATTTAAAAAATTACAAAATGGTGGGAACGTAAAGCATTCAACATATTCCATATACTTTGTTCCAAGTTTAGAGAAAAATCTAAATACATAAAAAGCTAACAGGCAAATAGCAATCACAGCTTAGAGTCTTCATTCGATATAATTTGTTCCAAGTTTTTATAATTTTCTCTATTCTAGGCTATACTGTCTGTTTTGTAGTGTAGTAGCGTTACATGAATGCCAGGTTTTGAAATACAATGGAGTTGATAAGGTTTCACAAACATACATATTCCATATAACAAAAGAAATGGAGATTCTACTACTAGCAAAAAAGCATAACAGAACTAGGAACAAATCCTTCTTAAATATATTATGAAATTCAGTCCAAGTGATAGAGTAGGATTACAATAATTCTATGAAAACACATTACACAAACCCCTAACCTTCCTCCCAAACCCCTAGTATAGGATTTCTGGATTACTTTGTCCCCGCACACAAAGAATTTCTGGACAAATTTCAAATACAACCAATTAACATCAAATTCTAACCCATAATTTCAATTAACTATGCAAATGATACAAATTTGATAGTTACATGTCGAAATTAATTCCCCCCAACAAAGAGAAGAGTATACAATATGTTATATCTCTTAAAATGAAAACAAAGAGCTGCTTAACAGCTTTCGAGACACCTGCAAAGTTAGAATTGGCTACCACAGTGTTCTGATACAAAGAGCTTCTTAATATGCTTCTGCCAAATACCTGAAGTTCAAGTAATTGAGATTTTACATTCTATGGACCTAATATCATGTATGTTTGTGAGAGTTAGTGCCTTATGAGGTGGCTTGTTATTCTCTTGCAGCACATGCAAGAACTTGTTATGCTGTCATGAGATGTGCTACACACTTGTACCTTTATCAACAAAATTTTACTAAATATCATACTAGAGAAAAAAGATACAAAGAGATAATAATAAATTGGACACATTGACACTAACTAATTTTTTTTTAATGGGAGATACACAACACTTAATCTCTTACACCAATTGAACTTCAATTTTCATCACACTTTTTAAGTTTAAATAAAAATCATCTACTAAATTGTGTTTAAAATATTTCATGGCTCCAACTCCAAGTAGTGGATCCATACTTTCAAATTATGTCTTATTTTTTCATGACACCAAATCTCTAATGCTTACATCTTTCCACTAATCTTTTTTTTTTTTTCCCCTCAATCTCTTTGACTCTTTCATTGTTTCAAATTCTATGTTTTGTTAATGAACTTTGAGGCTTTTTAGCAATGAAGTGTTAAAAATTAATTAAAAAATTGAATGGGAGATCAATAGATGAACGATTGTGCTTCCAAAGTCCCCTATAATTTTGCCCCCCCTGAATTGAAATCCTGGCTCCGCCACTGGGTAAGAGTCTAGTTCCAGACTTATGATTACAACTCAATGTCTCTATAAACATGTTAAAAAGTCCTATTTCAGCTTTTGAACATACGTTCCCAATCAGCAAATTGCTTACACATGCAACCACATAAGTCTAATACGCATTCACTCACTCAAAGTCTGGCAGACAAGCACAATCAACCCAGAACATCCCAATCAACCCAGCAAATTCCCATATTCTCTTTAACAAAAATCAGAAAAAGAGAAAAGTAAACATCAATTACAATGACAAACACGTTTTGGATACATAATACAAAAATTCCATTCCCAAGTCAGTATAATTCATCAAAACCTGACTGAAATGACAGCACATATCCAGGGCATTTATGAGTTCACTATAGTTCAGTGACTGTGGATGTCCATTATGTGCATTTTATGGTCTGTGTATAATTTGTGAATAATTTGTGGATAATTTCTGGAAGTGTGACATGCACTTTCAAACTATGTAAATTAAAAATCAATGTTCCCTAATAATGAACACCATTGTCATGCCAACTTAACACCCGTACCCGTACCCAAAACCCAGTTCAAAACCAAACCCAGCAAAGCTAAAACAGCAACAATAATAATGAATAAAGATAACTCTAACAGATAAAAACTTAATAAGCCACACCCACACTCAAATCAGAGTACATGCACAAGCTACCCATAACTCAGATACTCAGATTAAATGCAAAGGGAAAAAAATTGAACTCAGCATTTACAAATTACCTTAATAACTTTCTAATCCTTTAACTCTGAAGATGGATTGGGTTCAGCTTCGGCGATGGTGAGAGTGAAAGGTGTGGGTTTGGATGTGGGTTTGGGTTGAGGTTCGGAAAGGGTATACTGAACGGTTTAGTTTGGGTACAGGTAGAAATAATAGAACTTCAAGATGAAGATGCGTTGAACTGAGGGTGGCTACTGATCGGACTGAGGAAGGAGGAAGAAAGACTGTTTGGGCGACGGACTGAGGAAGGAGGAAGACAAACTGTTTGGGAGACGTTACATTTGAAATGGGGCTATATTTTGCATATAACTCGGTTTACTCATCAGCGAGTTATAAACAGTGAGACGGGAATATTTTATTGCCCAAAATCCACGGTGGACGAGCAACGTGGCAAGAACCTACACTGAACTCGGCCCTTCTACGATCGAGTACTTTAAGTAACTCGGCTTTGCGATGATCGAGTATCCAAACAGGGGCACGCCCCTATATAGTTTCAAAACAGGGGCACGACGCTAATTATTTTGCCCAAAAAGGGCAAAAGGCTAGAATGTCCCATTTTTACACCCACTGCAGTGGGTGTATTTTTGCTCAAAATGTGTCAAATTTGCACTGTAGATGTATTTTTGAAGATTTTAAAGGATCTGATGCGAATGCTCTAAAAGATTAGTCGGTCAAAGTTTCTAGCAAAATGAAAATCTTTGTGAAGTTCGCATTGACAAGTATTTTGTAGTGTGGCATCATATATGCACTTTGTGCATTAAATGATGCTCTTAATATGCTGTCTTTTTTCCCCCTTTGCAGTATTAAATTAATGTAGGCAAATTAATTTATTAAACAGAAAAGAATCCCCTTGAAGATTGTGCTATTATATTTGTGTGAAGCACATTGTGCAATTAATTCCTCGAACAATATCATGGTGCAAAAGACATGCTTGGTCAATGTAATGCCATTGTGACAACATGAACTACCTTTCAGCGCCTAAAAAAAAAAAAAAAAAACATGAACCACCTGGTGTGCGTATTCTCCTAGACTTTTTCCAATGAATAATGGGAATGAACTTCTGCAATTTGTATGGCATGCATAAAGGTCCTAAAGCAATTAGTCAAATTGTATTTTTTAATATCTTAAATAGTAGTAGGCTTTTGATTTTTTCTCATATATCTATTCGCTTATGGCTTTTTTTTTTTTTTTAATGATGTGACTCTTTTTTTATTTTCGAATTTAGTGTCACGTCCCAAACCGAAAAAAGTCTAAAGTTCCATATTAGTTTTCGTAATCCCAAAGAAGAGAGATGACGAAAACAAAACACCCATGACCTAATCTAGCTCTATTTTGTTGTCATCCCTGCCTATACGGTGTGATATCCTATTCATATCATCTCCATTGACCTTCTTTAATAATAATAATAATAAATCCTAAATACCCATCATGCCATGAAAAAATTTAATAAAAAAAATAAAATAAAAAACCACCAAAGTGATTTTGAACATTGTAAGATGTAGTAGTAGTGGATCAAGTCCCACTCCCACAGCCATTATCTAGGACTAAGCCTTGCGTTTAAGAGCCCAAATATATGGATGTGTTCGGTCCATCATTTGAAGATCTGGCGGCCTTTTGGGCTTTCATCTAATCTACACAATCTGCCTATTTACCTTTCTCTCTCTCTTTTCTCTTTTCGCATCCTCATCGATGTCTAAGCCCAGGAATTTGTCGTCGGAGCTTCTCCCACACGACGTCGTATTCGAGATACTGACTCGGTTACCAGTGAAATCCTTAATCCGGTTCAGGTGCGTTTCTAAATCTTGGTACTCTACAATCACCGACCCCATTTTCATTACCAAACACTTCAATCACAACAAAGCCAAATCATTATCATCCAACAACAATCATAATGGTTTTCTTCTATATCATTGTAACAAACAACTGTGTACGGCAGTTTGCAATGGCAATGGCGACCGCAAATTGAGATTGACATCGACTGAGGTTTCTAGGTTTCAAATCCCCTTTTCTGAATATTTTTACAAGATTAGCTTTTGTAATGGCATGTTCTTGATTTATGGATATCCTCGCGATCGTACAATATATTTATGGAACCCAAGCATTCAAAAGTCCAGTTTAAGATATTTGCTGATGCTCCTACTGACTTCACTCCTGGACTTGCCTATCATTCTAAAAACAATGACTTCAAGATTCTCAAAATTGCGTTTCATCCAACTTTGGTTTACAATAAAAGGCCGCTGTTTGAGGCGAAGGTTTACACATTGAGTACAGATTTATGGAGAAGGGTTGAATTTTCGGTGGAGTCTGTACCCAATTTTGGATCTATTTATGAAATACAACATGAACCCTTTTTATTTTGTAATGGAGCTCTACATTCTATGGCATATACCAGGAGAAAAAAAAACACCAACAATTTTATTTTGTCCTTTGATATCAATGATGAAATATTCCGAGAGATAAGACTGCCCGAGAATAACTTAGATGATGATGGAGTAATTCCAATTGGTAAAAGCCAAGATTTCCGACTTGCGGCGTTCAAGGGATCATTGGCTCTAATTGCTTCTGATATTGGTCGAGTTGAAGATTTTTGAGTTACATATACATGCGTCATATGGGTGATGAGACGGTATGGTGTGGTTGAGTCTTGGACAAAAAAAACTGTAGCAGCAAAGCCAGGCGGCCCAGGCCAGACATTCTTTGGCTGCACTGACAGTGGTCAACTTCTATTTTTTCATATGTCAGGAAGGATTGTTTCTGATGACCCTGAGTCAGGGAGTCGGAACGAGAGCAATATTGGAATTCCACATCCTTACTGGCTGGGCTACACAACTGATCTTACGGAGAGCCTGGTTTTACTTGATCACAAAAAAACTGTCATCTAAATTTGAAGATTAGTTAGTCTCAAAGAGTAGTTGATATTAAATCAATGAAGTAAATGATGCTCCTTTTATGTTTTCTTTTGCTTTTTCTTATTGTAATATTAAATCAATGAAGCCATCATTATGTTCTTCTTCTTTTTTTTCTATTGTAGTAGCATGAAAGTAATGTGGTAATCCTTTTTGGTTTATTTGGTCATTCTAACACATGGCAATGTCACAGGGAAACATATATGTTTAGCCAACATAACAGTTGTCCTATCATGATGAATATTGGATTGGGTATCAAGTTTATAATTGAAATTGGTTTTACTTGTAAATTATTGGTACTTGGTGTTATCCTTGATTTTGATATTTTTCAACTCACCTTGTTGGATGTTATGCTTTGATTCCCAGGCAACAAAATAATATTTTCTATAAACTATGAATTTGTTGCGCAGGCTCAATTGATTGTCCCCAGCCCCCTTCCTTATTTCAATACCTTTCTTATTGATTTATCTATCAATTTATAATTTCCATTCTCTTTTTAAGCTGGCAAGCATCTGTGGATTCATATGAATAGAAGAATAAACTTTTGGAATTAGGTCTTCAGGGAAAATCATCAAGATTTTGGCTGGGTCCTTTACTTTTTAAATCTTCATTTTTCTTCTTTTTGTTGTCCTGCTGCTAAATGCTTTTGTTTCAACATCTCTGTATGCTTAAAAACGTTGAATATGTTAAGCTGCATATTGCACATCAACCTAGCATATATGTCCTACACACTCTAGGTGTATTGGTTCCAAGTATCCTTGACATAGAGAAGACTGACGCCAGCTCTTGCAGATACAATACTCTTGCATGTATTTTCTCTTTAGTTTTTTTACGAAATTTCTTTATAATTTTTACAGTACATGTGAATATTCACACTTGTATACACACAGCGACACATGCATACTTTTAAGCAAAAGTATGCTAATCTTGCTTGAAAGTTGACTGTTATAAATAGATAGGAATAAGCTATTGATATCTCCAACCACTACTACTACTATCAAGAGAAGCATAACCTTACCAGCTTGAGCTAATTCAGTTGCAACAAGGCAACTAATTTCAGCCTAAGTTGGGTTGGGTGAGGGCTAAAAGTTTCACACATGAAGCTGTTCTGATTAGGGATGAGACTTGCATGCTCTTGTTCACCTCAAACGAGCTCAGGTTGCCCAAGTTGCAGCCTCTAAAATTTTGAGCTTGGCATCTCAAGATTTCATAAAGCTTATGTATATATATGTGCGTACTGATTAGAAAAATGTATATATGTGTGTGTAAACCAGCCAAGGTTGCTCAAGTTGCAGCCTCTATTTTCAGCTTGCATCTCAAAATTTCATCATAGTTTATATTTAATTACCTATATTAAACGGAGTGTAGAGCTGAGGAAAGGTGTTTTGGTTCAATGGAATTTTGGTGAACCAAAACAGTGTGTGTTGCCTCCTTGGTTTTGTGTGTAAAAAAAATTAAAAATTTTTTTAAAAAAAAAATTTATAAAATAAAATAAAAAAATAAAAAGCCCAGGAGAAGCGCTGCACAGTGATGTGATAATTAACACGAGGGAGTATGGTTTTGTTGAGTCTTGGACTAAAAAAGTACTACTGCAGGCAGCTGTTACTTGATTCTGATTACGAAGTTGTTTGACTCTCTTCAGCTCTTTTTGATTGACCCCGAAGAATAATCTAGGTTTTCAAGATTCTACAACAGTGGCTAATACAACTAATTTCATGAAGAGCTTACTTTCACTTAATGGGGTAAAACCTAGTTAGCTGGATTTTTTACTTTCTATTCATCTTTTGAAAGTTGTATCGAGGAGTCATTTTGGAACTTGTCAAGCTGTTGCAAAGTTTTGTTATCTACATAATTTGTGGATCAGTGAAGCTATTATTAGGCTTTGTTTTGAGTATTTATTTATAGCTCTTTGAGAACACTCCTTTATTAGACTTTGTCTTCTTTGCTTTTGTTATAGATGTGAAAGTACTGCTTTGATGTAGAAGACCAAATTTTACGAAACAAAAAACTGAAATATCTTTTGTATTTATTAAGTTCTGTTTGCGGAATGTATTGCACATTCTAAGATATGACAATGATGACGACAGATTTAATTGATGATCTGGAAATATTAACTTCATTAATAATGTTGATAAATGTTGTTCATTTTGGGTCTACACTATTGATTATTAAGTGGATCTATAGTTGATATGCATCCAACACTCTTGTTTACTTGTTAATGTAACTCTGATCACTGTAGCATATTCTCAAGACCTTCCTATTAAGATTTGTCTTGAATTGGAACTATGGAAGGTTGTTAAATTATTAGTCTTTTTGGTCTTGAAGCCTATTGAAGTGTAACACCATTGCCTGGTGTTACATAAGGTATTGCTGGATACAAGGTCAAGTGATTTATCAAACATGATGTACTTTTGACTGTGTTTTCTTGTGTAAATGCCTTTTGCCATTGGAATTTCTACGAGTGCAATGAACCAGAAGCTATAAAATCACGTCTTTCATACTAGTAGCAGTTTGTCAAAGGAGAATGTGAGGAAAGTGGCAAGTAAGGAAGGTAAAGTTCTGGAGGTTGATTTTAATGTGAATGGAAAGCTGCTATGGATTAAATATGTGAGAGCAAGAATAGAAGTTACAAAATTCAGGTGGAAATACCCTGAAGAAAAGCAGAGAGGATTGGTTCTGAAGTCGTAGGAGGCTCTTTGTCAACCCAAACCATGCAGAGGTCTCAAAAAATTCAAAGAAATCAACAAAGCTTTGATTGTAAAAACTGGATGGTGAAAGTACTTAAGAGCAAGATAGGGAAGAATTGAAGATTGGATGGGGGGAAAGCCAAATCAGCTTCTTGTGTATGGAGAGGGGTAGAGGAGCAAAGGCTTAATTGCTAAAGGTCCATGTTATATGGTAGTAGAAGGCACAAGTATTGACGTTTGGAATGACCCCTGGGTACTATGGTTAGAGGGCTTTAAGTCAAAGATTCGACAAAGAGAAGAGCAGAATATGGAGAAGAATCTGGACATGTAAAATACATGAAAGATTAAAAATGATGCTGTGGAGAATAGCAACAGGGACTTTTACCTGTGAATAAAAAGGCTTGCAAAGAGGGGTATACCACAAGATGCAATATGCTCACGGCATGGATCAAAAGCAGAAACTGAAATGCACTTGTTTCAACAATGCATAATAGCAAGAATGGCCTGCTCAATTGGGATGATTTCATTTCTTCCAACAAGCTAGAGTTAATTTGCTCAATGGAGGATCCCCCAACTTCACTTTTTTCGGGAACAACTACAGTTAGAGCATTTTACTATGAATTTGCTGCTCCCTTGATTGATTTCTTCCCATAATTTGCTGGCTTTGTTATTGATTTTATTGATCTCTCTTTACTCTCCTTTCTCATTTTAAGTTGTCAGGGGTATGTAGGCTTATGTGAAAAAGGGATTAGGTATGTGGTTTAATTACCAAAAGGTTGTAATAACTAAATTAAACCAGTATGTCACATTTTGGACATTTGGCTGTTGGGTCCTTTTCTTTTTTAATCTTGTTTTTCCCCGTCTCTACCGTTCCCTTTCTTCTTCTGCTGTCAATCTACTTTTGAATACTTCTTTTTCATTTTTTTTTTTTTTTTTTTTTTTTTTTTTGAGAATGAATACTTCTTTTTCAGATTGTACATCATCCCATTAAATATTTCCTAGCCTATTATATACGTCCTAGAAACTCTCACTGTTTTTAGATCCACCGAGAGGAATACTGAAATAGTTCACTCAACTAATGAATGCTGCCACCTAAGCAAGTTTGTGAGTCAACTTCTTAATCCCAAAAATAAATAACAGAAAACCACTAAATGATGTCATACTTGCATAAATAACAACATTTATACCCTTACAGCAGACCTAATAATTTTTCAGGCACGATGCTAAAAAGCTTGTCATTGTTCTATTTTTTCAGTTGAGTCACTATAAATTCTATATTTGGCCTTTTCTTTTTCTTTTTTTAAAGTTGTTATTTGCCTATTTGTTAAAAGTTGATTTATATATAAACTAAAAAAATAAAAGAAAATGATGTAGCCAAAGAGAGTGTACTGCAACTTCTCATTTAGATGATACTCTTTATTGCAACTAGTGTGTAACTACGTGCATATACATGGTACAATTAAAAACAATTACAATTATACCTTTATATATATATATATAATGTTTAAATTATACGTGGTATTAACTTACATTTTTTTAAGTCAAACATTTTTAACATATGTAATGATTTCTCACTATAGATATATATATATATATATATATATATAATTTAGAATTTAATTTGTTTTAGACTCTTTAGTTTTTGCACCCAATAATTCACTTGCAACAAAAATTAGAAACTTCAATAGACACATGACGAAAAATTAAACTTCAATTGAAATCCAATTTACAATCTAATTGGATTTGGACTCTTTCTATTTTTACACTCAATAATTCACTTGGTACGAAATTAAAAATTAAATAAGACACACAAAATTGAGAATCCAATTAAAATCTAATTTGATTTTCTCTAAGTTTTGGCTATTAATATATACGTAAATGGTAAACGTTAATATATATATATATATATATATATTTTTTTTTTTTATTTTGCAATTGGAGACCTATTGGTCACTAGTTACTAAATGCTATCTTGTGCAATTGAAAGAGATAGATCATGGATGAGATGGTGCATTTCAAAATAAAATCCTAACCACAACTACTTGAGATACAAGTCATCAATATCTTTGAGTTCTAGACTTTCACATTTTACAAGAATTTCGTTCGCGATTCAAAATTGAATCAATAGAGCACTCCTAAATATAATGAAAACAAAATAATATGCAAAACCATTATTCAAGTGAGAAGACAATTGATTATAATTAAGGCTCATGGGAAATTAAAATTTACCAATTTCGATTAATTATCTTTCTTATATGAGAGAATCAACTAATTATCCAAGAACTGCCATTATCTATAGGATTTATCTTTTGCATATTATTACATCATTTTCTTAAAGTGTCAACCAATGAAATTTGACACATAATTAATTAAAATTAATTCTTTTAATAAATTCCAAGACAATAACTTTTTTTTTTTTTTTTGAGAAATACCAAGACAACAACCTTGTAGCTCAAAACTAGTAGAAATTAATTAAGCATAATCACATACATTAGGGTCTAGTTTAAACAAAACAATATTCTCTCATGCCCTTATATGGGAATGACGAAAATATCTTGTCTAGTTTAGCCATCACTCTACTCTATGTCGGTTTTTGCCTTCCCCTCCTCTTTGGCATTACGTATGTGTGTATATATATAAATTATTTGATTTTACCTATTATATTAATTATATTTTTTATTTATACATATTCTATTATCATTTTTCAAAACATGTGTTTCTTTCCCTCTTTGCAGGGATTTTTTTTCAAAATAACCAAATCCCTCAAACAATTTCATTAGTTAGCAAAGTTTTGAAACTATTTAGGAATCTAACAAATTGAGTCTGTTAGACTTGATTTTGCCCTTGAAATCGAGTCCATAGAAATCGATTTCCTTTAAATTGAAATCAAGCCTTACAGATTTGATTTCAATACTCTCTCAGCAAGAACAACTCTTCTTCTCCAACAATCAAAACTCTTCTTCTCCAACAAATCCAAGCAAACCCAAAGAGACCTATAACGAAATCAACAAACCCACCTGATCAATGTTGTGATTGCGGCTCGGATCTTGACTCGGAACTCAGAGTCAGACTCGGTGGGCCTTGGCAGTATTGTGTTCAGAATGGCGTGGTGGTTCATCTACGCCAGCGTGGTGCTTCCTTATCCTCTTCGCTGGAGCTCGCAGTGTGGGTTTGGGTGGGTTGAGGTTTCAATGACGAAGAAGAAGCTCGGACCTGTAGGTTTGGGTGGGTTGAGGTTCAATGATGAAGAAGCTCGGACTTCACAGTGTGGAACAATTTCGGTGAGGAACTATATTGAGCCTGTAAGGCTCAATTTCACTTTAAGGAACTCGAGCTCCACAGGCTCGAGTTCCATGCTTCGCAGAACACATAAAATGAGTCTCTTAGACTCGAGTTGCTACAGTGAATTCGAGTCTAACACACTCAAGTTGTTAATTTCCTAAATAGTTTGGAAATGGTGCTAACTAATGAAATTGTTTCAAAATAAGTATTATTTTGAAAAAAAAAATCCCTCGCAGTCTCAAATGTCATTCTTCCCTCTCTTTTTCTCCGTATCTTTATTTCATATTTATTGGTAGCTTGGGTTTGGAGCCACCGCATTAGAGCATCTCCAACAAGCTCTCTAATTCATTGTTCATTAACAAAAATTTTGCTAATGAACAGTAGCTCTCTTGGTTTGATGACCTACTGTTCATTAGCAAAAGAATTAATGGGAATAAAAATTTCAACGCACCCATTAAAATATTCAATTTTTACTCAGCAATCATAACGGCTACAACTCAACCATTCCAAATCTTTGCTCTCTCAAACATCTCTAAACTCAATCATAGTAAAAAATACAAACTCAAATCACAATCTTAAACCTAATCAAATCAAAACAAAAAATGAAAAAAAAAAGAAAAAGAAAGTAAATCTGACTTATCTGAGCTGCTGTGGGAAGGAGGACTAGTGGTGGTGGAGAGGATGAGTTATCCACCGGCGATCTTTGTTTGTGAGAGAAAGAGAGAGTTTTGGTATTCTCTCTAGTTTTAACAAAGTGGTAAGAGAAAAAAGAGAAAGGAAGAAAAAAAATAAAATAAAAGAAAGAGAGCTCTAGTATGTTCTAGAGTTTGAAGGAAGTGGTAGGGAAAAAAAGAGGAAAGAAGGAAAAAAAAAAGAGCAAAGGTACACGTGTGGAGGACAAAAAAGAGGGGGGAAAAAAAGAAAGAAAAGAAGAAATAGTATGGATGAAAAAAATAATATTAAATAAGGAAAAAATAAAATAAAGAATAAGAAATTAAAATTAAGAAACGATTACAATATTTTCACAATGAATTTTATGTAGTAGGTTGTTATTGGCTATTATTGGTGAGCAAAAAAATAATTTTAGTAGTGACAAGTGAGTTCAAATTAGAAATAGTAACAACTTATCACATAAGATTTATTATGAAAGTATTGTGCAAAATATTGTGAATGTAGCATTTTAAGTTAAATTTTTTTAGAATAATTTATAGTTAAAATTAAATGACCTACAACTCACTATATTGTTACCACAAGTGCTTCCCGAGATTTGTTAAAAAAAATATCATTAGAAAAAATTTAAAAATATTAGCATTGAGAGATTTTAAAAATATGGTTTTTGGGTTTATGAAAAATATAGTCATTAGAAATAAATGAACATTGCAAGATGTAGCCTCCGTTTGAATTGAAATGGAAAATAAAAATTATTTTACTATTTAATTTATTTTTACTATTATTTATAAATTTCATTATATTTTTTTTATTATTTATAGGCCTTACTATACTATTTTAACTATTTTTAATTAACTTTTACTTTTATTTATCGTACTTTTAAATGTAATTTTTCAGTTTTGACAAAAGAAGCGTATCGAAACAGACCCATAGTAGTGAATCGTAACTTTCTTGTTGTAGTGGATCGAAACTTTGTCCAGAGAAAGAAAGAGAGCTCTGGTACGTTCTGGAGTTTGGCAGAAGCGGTAGGGAAAAAAGAGGAAAAGAAGGTAATGACTATATTTTTAGTATTTGGTCCATGACTAGCTTTTAAAAGCCCATTAATCTACCTTATTCAAACCGAACATAAACCGAAATATCTCGAAATATCTCTGTCATCAGTCATCGCTCATTTCCTTCGAATAATGATGTCTCAGCTCAGGAGAAAGCTAGATTTGTCGTACGAGATTCTCCCCGACGACGTCTTCTTCGACATCCTGACTCGGCTGCCGGTGAAATCCTTAATCCGATTCAGGTGCGTTTCCAAATCATGGTACGCTACGATCACCAGCCGCATATTTATCACCACGCACCTCAACTTCAATCTCAACCTCAAATTATCATCCAATAACAACCACAATGGCTATCTTCTATGTAAGTCTGACAATGAATTGTGTACTTTGGTTTACAATAGCGACCGCACACTGACTGAGGTTTCTAGGTTTCAAATCCCCTTGTGGGGTGCCAACATGGTTGACTATTGTAATGGGATTTTCTTCCTTTATAGCTATGTTAATCCTACAATTTATTTGTGGAACCCAAACATTCAAATGTTTAAAACCATCGATGCTACGCGATTCAGACCATTCACTATGGACTATTTTGATAGCGTTGCCTTTGGATTTGCCTATCTTGCTCAAATCAATGATTTCAAGATTCTCAGAATTGTGTCTTATAAAGGGTTTGATGAAGAAAAAGCACCCCCGGCTGAGGCCGAGGTTTACACATTGAGTACTGATTCGTGGAGAACTGTTGAAATATTGGTGGAGTCTGTACCCAATATTAGATATATTCTTGCTGTACAACCTAATTCCTGTTTGTTTTTCAATGGAGCTCTGCATTTTATAGCGTGTACTTGGGGCAACAACAATAATAGTTTCATTCTGTCCTTTGATGTCAATGATGAGATATTTCGAGACATAAAACTGCCCGAGAATTACTTAGATGGATTAGGTCCAAATTCTGACCACCACGTTCACCAACTGGTGGTGTTCAAGGGATCGTTGGCTTTGATTGTTATTGGTCCAGACGATGATGTAGACGAAGATGAAGATGATGATGAAGAAGAAGATGATGATGAACCAGATACTTCGAATATATGCCTCATATGGGTGATGAGAGAGTATGGTGTGGTTGAGTCTTGGACAAAAACAAATGTACTGTTTGATTGGATTATTAAGCTCTTTGGCTGCACTAACAGTGGTGAATTTCTAGTCCAAATGTTTGACAGAAGGCTCGTTTCGTTAGACACTGAGAATTTGAAAGTGAACCATCTTGGAATTCAAATTCCTTTCTGGTTGTATTACACAGCTGATCTTATGGAGAGCTTGGTTTTACTTGATCAGGTAAAAAATCCATCTGAATATCATGATTAATTTGTGTTAAAGATTAGTAAAGTGAAGTTTTTAGCAAACTGAAAATCTTTGTGAAGTTCATATTGACAAGTTTTTTGTGGCATGGCATCATATATGCACTTTGAGTATTAAATGATGCTCTTATTATTTTGGTTTTTTTAACAATTGTTAAATTGCTTTAAAATGGTAGTATTAGTTGAAAATCATAAAATTATTGATATATACTATATTGTATGATGTAAGCCAGTTGGGGTAGTGAGATAGTTGATAGGTGGGCTTATTGACATAGGTAATGTATATGCTTGAATCCTCTTTAATTTTGTATACAGAAGAAGTGAAATTCAAATTTTCTCCTGAATACTATTATTTCTTAATGCATATATACTTTTTCATGCTTTTAACACTATTAGGTTTATAAATCTAATAAAATATATGCTTTTTTAAATTTGTGTACTATCCAATGATTGTTGTTAGTATGCAGCT
Source organism: Quercus glauca (assembly GCA_023736055.1). Lineage (NCBI taxonomy): Eukaryota > Viridiplantae > Streptophyta > Magnoliopsida > Fagales > Fagaceae > Quercus > Quercus glauca. The sequence goes on from CM043321.1 coordinate 9,860,030, forward strand.
CTGTGCAGAGAAAATGTGCAGCAATTCAAATATCTAATTAGAACTTATTAGTCATTTGATAAGCAGTTCTAGTTTTTTATCCAATTGCAATTAATGCAAGAACAGCCAATTGGAAATGAATAGTCATCTTTCTAATCCTCCAATCTAGTATATATGATATTTGCAAATGCAAGTGATTGAGTCAATCTTTTCTGGCTTAGTTTCAATGTTTAAGATACTAATAATCTGATGCATTCTCTCCTTTGTAACATTTTTTTCTGGATTGAATGATTTAGTATTTTAGTTGCTTAATTTTTAATTGCAGGCTTAAGAATTTGGATAGACCCTTTTCGCCTCAAGTTTGGCTGTTTATACATCTATCAAAAAGAAAAGAGATGTGGCTGCTTATACCAACTAATGAACCTTTTGAGGTGATAGTCTTTTATGGTGTCATATGAAAGCTGCTGAAGAAATTTCCTCTTATGTTAGTTGTATTATGTAGTCCCTAACAATCGTAGACATGAAAGTGTGGAAACTGCTAAAAGTACCACCAATTTTACTACAAAAAATTTGCAAACTGAGGTGGCAATTACTGTGATTGGTACCACATCAACGTCATGATGAATAAATTTCTTAATTTTTGTTTTGTGTATTAAAAGTTGACACATTTGTAACATTACTCTCATAATATTGTTCTGACATAGAAGACTAAATTATTCCAACCAGAATGGAGAGTGTTCCTTAGGAGCTTATGGCTATTATTTATTTAACTTATGACTATTGTCTCAGGAGTCAGGATTGCCATGCACATTATTGGCATGACAATGTCATTGTCAAGTGCTTATTGCTGATCAATCATAACTGTATTTCATGATCATCCTAGTGACAAACAATTTAATTAACAAGATGTCTCCAAAATTTGATTGATTAGCAAACTGTTGAATGTATCCAATCAGCCTTGGTGGTATCCTAATTTTGACCCCGAGCAGGGGGAAAAAATGAAAAGAAAAGAGAAAATTGCACTAACTTGTGCACTCCAACCTTATTTGCTAAAACATAAACAGTTCTCAATTGTGAGTCACATGGGTTCTCAGGATATTGTGGTGTATCTCTACATTTAATGTCATGTTTTAATGCTTTTTTTCTCTCTTGCAGTGCTGATATGGAACCTGAAAGAAATCCTGGAGCTGCTACTGGCACACCAAATTGCTATAGCCTCTGGTTTTTCCCAAAGTGTCAGCTTCTTCCACTAGGTACCCATCTTCTCATCTCTTCCTATATAAGTGATCCCTCCACTGCTCCAAAACGACTTGCTTCATCAAGCACGTATCCTTCTTAGACCAGTTTTATTTGCTACCCAAAGTTTACAAATCTGTGCTTCCAATTTCAAGGGCAAAGAACGGTCTTGTGAAGGGTAGAAGATGTGTTCAACAAGAAGAGCTATTGCGGCAGACAGTTGCAGTAGTGGAAGCCATGAAGGACTGGGGGATCTGTACGTGGAATTTTATCATGAGATTAGCACAGCAACATTCTTAGAACCATTGGAAGCCGTTTTCAACTTCTACAACGGTTTCAACCAAATTGAGAGATGATAAAATGAAGCAGTTGGAGTAAATGAGGATAGTTATGTACTTGAGTTGTTGGGGTCCTAATTGAAGACAGTAGACAGCTGAATAAGGTGACCATACAAGTGAGCCTGTGAATTCTGATGGAACTTTGTTTAGTGCAGGAAGACTTCAAAAAATTAACACGTACAAGAGATTTTGTACATGGTTTATTGGTAGGAACTGTCAGGCTGAGCTAAGCAGGCATAGATATATGTTTGCTAAGCATATGTGCTTGTAAGAGCTAGATCAGCTTTAGGCCTTTTGCCATTAGCAATTTAGCACTAGAAAAGAAGGCATGAATATTTGCTATTTGTACAAGATGCCTATGAAAGAGAAGTTACTATGAACGAAAAGCTAAGAATAAAAAGAAGATTGCAACATGCATTGAGAGTGAGCTGAATTTAGTTTTTCCACAGCCATGGTGTTTGACGGGATTTGGATAGTGAGGAATCAAGTGTGCTTGAGAGAAAAAAGATCAATATAGACCAAGTCATGACAGGTCTAAGCAGCACTTTCTTGAAAGACCTGCAGTTGCTGGACCCCAGAGAAGCGAGCAAAAGTTCCTGTTAAAGGGTACCATGATTTAGCAGTTTGCTCAAACCTCTCAATCTTGGTTATGGTCGCAACTCGCCAGGACTCATAGAGGTGAGGTGTTAAGTGCGGAGGTAACTATTTCATACTTAGTAGACACGGAGGTGGTAGAAAGTGAGGCTATGTGGAGGGCAATTGGCCTGGTAACAGCCAACAAGCATGGAATTGCCCAATATAATCCCTGAAGGGGATTCGAAACTCTGCGTAGATGTGATTGTGTCCAAAGGAAAACAGGCAAGTTGGAAGATCGCCCGATTCAATCCAAGACATTCAGTTGTTGGCAATGTCTTTTGAAATGTGCTTGTTTAACTGGATTCAAAGAGAAGCAAATGTAGCAGCTAATGAACTAGGAGCCCGGGCTTATTCCTTTTCTCAGCTTCTTTTTTCCGGGTTATTGTTTCTGAAGCCCAGAATAGTTTTGTTTTGTAAATCTCGTATTTTGTCTTCAATGAAATTGATCTTTTTACAGAAAATAATAATAATAAAATGCATAGAGAGACACATATCAGATTAAGCTTGACTGCTTGAGATTCATTACATTGATTTACATCACTATGAGAACCTGCTATTCGTACTAAGCTAATAGCACACGTGAGCTTTACACAAATACTAGAATACTTCACACAAATACTAGAATAATTCTGTGTTTGACAATTATAATAACTCACGTGCAGCAAGCATACATTAACTTAAGCTTCTATATATTAGCATTTTAGCATATAGTTGGTTCATTGCTCCTATCATATTACTTTCTGGCTAGAAATTCTTTGTATTCGAAAACTTTTGAATGCATCATTGATAATCATCATCTCCAATTAGCCTTTTCGACCGAGGCTAAATTAATTAATTATTAAATCATATCCTGCAATTGAATGAGTTTTGGCTCATAAAATGGTTTTCCCTCCTCACAAGAATGGGTGACAGGCAAGATTTTCATTTAAGTAACAAACTAAACTTTGAGATTTCCAAATGTAATAAATTAAACATTAGACCATTAAAGGGTAGCATTTTTTTTTTTTTTTTTTGGGCTGAATAAACATCATTTCTTTTTAGAAACAATAGTTTTCCCTCGCCCATCTCTTTTTAGAAACAACAGCTGGGGGACAAGAGATGGGAACAGCCCTAGATCGATTCCATAAAGCAGCCCAGAGGGCTAAGAGATGGGCGTGAGAATTGCCCTCTCTTTTAACAAAAGAAAAAGATACATCATCAAAAAGATTTACACAATTAAGGAGTAGCAATTAATGTTGGTAAGTTGTTTTTGGCTTATCAAAGTAAGGGTATTCTATTACATGGCTCAAACACTAACTCGATTAATTCAATATTCATGTCAAAACCCATAAACCCTAACGCGGCTCATTTATTAAGTGCGCATGGCCGGCTCAATACAATTTGAGGCCTAAGGCGAAAACTTTAAATGGGACATTTTATATTTAAATATCACTTAAATTTATTTTTCAACAATTTAATTAATGACAATGGTGTGTGTGTGTATATATATATATATGTAAGTATGTATGTATGTATGTCCATTGTTCTCATGTTTTAATACAAGTAATTCACATGAGCAATGCTAGGCGTCTTACAAATTTTACTACATAGGTTTTACAAACTGACTTGTATCATTTCCAAAATAAATTGATTCAAACATTAATTATTATATTGTTTAAGAGGCACCAATCATATTCCTGCCACATCAAATTGTATATTTTTTGTAGTAAAACTCTAGTATTCTGATTCACTTAATGGTGATTTGGTTGGAATAACATTTATCTAATTTTTCTTTTATTTGGGAAAAATCTACTACAAATTTTACTACCAAAATCTTAAAAATTGATGTGGAAAAGAATATAATTGATGGCACTTCAACAACTACAAGAAAATATATAAGTATTTGAATCACTTATTGTACTTACAACAATTTATAAGACCTATATAATAAAATTACGAATATTGCTAACATCACTTAATTTTGTTTAGCCTTTGAAGTGAAGGAAGAAAAATGTATAACTCACATTTAAAAAAAAAAAAAAAAATCACTTATTCACCCCTTTTGGAGTCTTTCTTTAATAAAAAAATCACTTGTAAGCGCAATGACGTGATAAAACCTAAGTTACACTCTTAATAAATAATTCTTGTTGGATTGACAAAAACACGAGTCATTTCAACTTGCTTAATAAATATGTTGCATTAGGTTGATACAAATATGACCCATTCCAAAGCATATAAAGAATATTACAAAAATGGTGAACATATTTTATTTATTTGTAAGCACATAAAAAAATATATTAATTATAAACAATTAAATACTGCACAAATCAATGTCATAATAACACTAATTAAATTACTAATAGCATATTTGAGGGGAACAAACCCAATTATATCTAACAAGCTTGTAAGCCAAAGGCCAAACGAAAAATGCCCTATAAAGAGAGCCTAATCAATTCGAGTAGAGCGGGCCCAACCCTAAAGAACCCTGGAGTCATGCAAGGGACAAAGGAGGAAAGAGATAATGGCATGATTACCAAGGACCTTAAAAGGAATCATCTAAGGGCCAACCACTCCTCGACGAATCTTTGAGGATCCCTTTGCATGTCAAGAACTCTCCCAGATTCAAGAAGGTAGACAAATGACTGTATGGATTGAAGAACAAATAAGTCTAGACGCCTAAAGAAGAAAGTGTCTAAGTTAAGCAATTATTCCCTCCACATTAAATGCAATCCACCCACTAGCATTGATGCATTTATGGTTGAATGACCATCAAAACAATGCCCATCACCTTGTCTTCCACTCATTTTTACCTCAAAAGAAGGAGGAAGTAGAAGATGAGACAAGCATCTTCCCCATGTGATATCCACCTTACAGATGGACGGTAGGGGAGGAACCCCGTTTGTATAAATAAGAACAAATCACCCCATTAGCGGGGGATCTGGAATTCTTCAAAAGAAAAGTTTTAAGTGATAAGTGTAAAAATCAAGTGAGTAAAAGAAGTTGTAGTAATCATATCTGTGGGGCCTAAGAATTTGGCAACCCCAGCCCGCTATATACTAGGCCCAAAGGCAGGGGCGGCGCCGGCCAGGGTGTTCTTAGGAACACCCTGACCTGAAAAAAATTTAAAAAAAAAAAAAATTTATATTTAATCCATACTAGGAATACCCTCAATCAAAAAATTAGGAACACCCTCAAATTAAAAAAAAAAAAAATTATCTGTTCTACTTTCAAGCAAAAAAAAAAACCCAAAAAAAAATTTTTGAACAAAAATCTAAAAAAAAAAAAAAAAAAATTTGTATCAGAGCCAAGCCCACTGCCCACGGCAAGCCAAGCCCACTACCCACAGCAAGCCCAACATAATCCGGAGGTAGCAAACCCATCACCCATGGATTCTCACCCAAAAAAAAAAAAAAAGTACAGAGCAGATCAGAAATCAATCCACGGTCACTTCGTTGGCAGAGTAAACCATACCCCAATACAATCCATACAGAGCAAAATCAAACCAAACCCCCATTACCCAATACTGCAATACAGAGTGTTTATCAACAAAAAAAAAAAAAAAAAACCCAATACAGAGAGCAAAGTCAGCAAACCAAACCCAATACAAAGCAAAATCAAACCAAACCCCACGGTGAGACGGTCACGTCGCTCACTCCGTCGCAGATCGCAGGCAGCGCAGCTCGCTCCGTCGCAGATCGCTCGCCTCTTGTCTCCATCGCTCGCTCGCGGCTCGCCCCTCCCTCGTCGTTGCTCATCGCTTGGCCCTCGTTGCAGATCATAGATCGCAGCTCGCAGATCGGTCTCGGCTGCAGGCTGCTCCGGTGCTCGACCTCAAGGTATTTCTCTCTCTGACTCTCTCTCTAACTCTCTCTCTCTCTCTCTCTCTCTCTCACTGAGATGAAAAATATGAAAATGCAAGTCTGATCTCTCTCTCTCTCTCTTTATTTTAGTTTAACTCAGTATCTCTCTCTTTCTCTCATTGGCTGCCGAATCTTTACTCTCTTTTTTTTTTTTTTTTTCTTTTTTTGAGAACCAATCTTTACTCTTTACAGCTTTACTTTTTAAATTTATTTTGCTTTTTGCCTGTTTGTTTGGCTTTGTCTTATCCGGTACTATTGATCAGTGTGTGTTGGGTTGGTGATATTAATTGTCTTCTAGCGTTAATGTGTATTGTGATTGTGAAATTTTCTAATTGGCAGGTTATGATTGGAGACAACTTGTGCTTGTCTGTTGAGTGGGGTGGGGTAGATGGGTTGATGGACACATGGGGCCGAGTAGTAAATAATAATTAAAGCAGTGTAATGTGCTGCATATTACACTGCTTTAATTATTATGCTGCACATAGGATGTAAAATGTTTGACTCTTTTAGTGTAATGTGTACAAGAAACTAAATAATATAACAAATTAAAGCAATATAATTAATGACAAACAAATTAAAGTAATATAGTTTATTGTTATGCTAAACAAAAATAATTAAAGCAGTATAATTAACCAATACATTATAAAAGACAAATAAATTAAATTATGTTAGGCTAAATAATAATTAATAATTTTATAATTAATGAAACAATAATATAATAAATTATAGTTTATAAAAGACAAACAAATTAATGAAATAACTAAACAATAATAATTAATAATTTTATTAATATTTCAAATAAATTTATAGTTTATTGTTTATTCTTTTGTTAGAATTATGGACAAATATTTGATAAGAAAATCACATACCCAAGATTCAGCTCCTGTGCAAGATTCAGCTCCTGCGCAAGATTCATCTTCATCTTCTAAGCGAATTCGTATTGACTTTAACTTAGAGAATCTTCCTTCAGATCCTGGGCTACGAGAAAAAACATCATCTTATCATCCTAATCATCATGATGAAATAAGAAGACATTATTTAACAAAAGGCCCTTGTCAACCTATTTTACACAGTGATGATTACCCTATATCATATTTTTCTGGAAAGCCTCGTCGATTTATATCCAAATGGTATACAAATAGATACTGGTTGGAATATAGTATAGACAAGGATGCAGTATTTTGTTTTTATTGCTACCTGTTTGGGCAAGATGTTGGAAAGCAAGGAGGAGGTGACACTTTTGTAACGAAGGGATTCAAACTTTGGAATCAGAAAGATAAGTTACATTCCCATGTTGGAGGAGTTAATAGTGCTCATAACCAAGCTGTTGTTGATGTATTAGAGATTATTGAAGAAGATGGCCTCTCCGACCAAAAAGTTGAAGCTCGATCTATTATGAGGTCAATTCTCTCTTTTGAATTTGTCTTTGCTTTACACTTGATGAAAAATATTTTAGGGATTACAAATGAGTTATCAATAGCATTACAAAAAAAAAAAAAAATCAAGATATAGTAAATGCTATGGATCTTGTTAAAGTGTCTAAGCAACGGTTGCAAGTGATGAGAGATGATAGATGGGCATCTTTATTGGCTGAAGTATCTTTATTTTGTACCTCACATGATATTCCTATCTTGGACATGGAAGCGATATTTGTAGTTAGTGGGAGGTCGCGACGCAACACCCAAAAAAATTCAAATTTACATCATTATCGTGTTGAGCTATTTTACACAGTCATAGATATGCAACTTCAAGAGCTTAACAATCGCTTTTCTAAGGCGAATACCGATTTGCTACTTTGTATGGCTTGCTTGAATCCAAGTAATTCATTTGTGGCTTTCGATAAGGAAAAATTGATACGTCTAGCTAAGTTCTATCCTTCTGATTTTCTTGGGACAGATATTTTGGCACTTGACTCTCAACTGCAGAATTACATTTTTGATATGCGCAGCAATGACTTCTTTTTAGAGCTTCAAGGAGTTAGTGAACTTGCTGAAAAGTTAGTGAGCACAAGAAAACACGAGACTTATCCATTAGTCTACTTACTTGTGAAGCTAGCTTTGACCCTTCCAGTTGCTACTGCAACAGTAGAAAGAAGTTTTTCAGCAATGAAATATGTAAAGAATGAACTGCGCAATCGAATGTGAGATCAATGGATGAATGATTGCTTAGTTGTGTATATTGAAAAAGATGTAACTTGTAGCATTGATAATGAGATTATTATGCAACGATTTCAAAATATGAAAACTCGTAGAAGACAATTGTAAATTTTATGTATTTGCGTATTTTTTTTATTGTTGTTGTTGTCAATATATAAAATTTTCTTTTTATTAGATTGTGTAATTTATGCTTGTTGAGGAACACCCTAAAAAAATTTCCTGGAGCCGCCACTGCCCAAAGGCCCACGCCGAGGACGTAAAAACATTCAAGAAGGAAAGTAGAAAGCCCAAGTTGTCAAGAAACATCACCGAGGACGATCCTGTCCCCGACCAACCGAGATCATAGAAGGGGAAAACAGCACGCCACCAAAGGCAGCCTCCCAAAGCATCCTAAGGAAAAAAACAAGTACAATGGGTCAGTCATGGAAGTATGGTAGAAAAGCAATTCAAGGAGAAACTGTCACCTCCACATTAAATGCCTACAACTAACATTCTGGCCGCATTAATGAGGAAATGACCCTTGAACAGAGTTGTCTAGGTTGCTGCAGCTCACAGAAAGCTGAGCGCCAGAGAGGGTGTCGATGGGACAGGCACTCAAGTATAGGCTTGGATGATCAACAAGTGGAAGGCCAAGATCGTTTAAAGAGGACTATATAATAGGAGAAACCCACCATAGAAGGGGGGATAGCAAGATAGCAATCTCCAAAACTCCTGTAACCATTCTCATCCAATATTTACTAAAAGGAAGCTCCTAGGATTGTGCTAAGAATAAACTTTCTTTGTTAAACTCAGTTCATCTCTGTTTGGTTGTCATGAACGCCATATTAACCGTTGTCTACGCACTAAAACCCAGCCCTTTAACCTATTCTCTACAAATATATTGTATTGGACTAGTTGGACTTAAGTCCACTCATCTAATAAAAGAAGTGCTCAAGTCCAGTCTTTACAATATCCATACTTGAGAGTTTTGAGGATATATTTATCAATTAGATATTAACTACTTTCATCATTTCTATTATGTATTCATTCTCAATCCTTTTGGAGTTGTCTTTTGCCTGATTAAATTCTTGACCCATATATACTAAATTAATTGTGGCGGTTATTTAAGCAATTATTCTTAAAAGATATTTTTTTGACTAAAAAGTTTTTATTTTAAATGAAAATGCACTTTTAGTGCCTATATTTTTGGTCAATTCCTATTTTGGTCCAAAAATTGATTTCGTTACTAATGTAGTCTCTAAAAAAAGAAAATTATTTTTAAAATGGTCCCTACCGTCAACCCACTAACAGAAACCTCATACGTAGTAGACGGAGTGCCCTATTTGCTGATGTAGCCATTAAAATATTATTAAAAATAATTATTTGGCATTTTTAAATATACCACATCAGCACCACATCAGTTTTCTCAATTTTAATTTTAATTTTATTAAAAATATTATTAAAAATAAAAAGCCAAATTTCTCAATTTTAATTAAAAAAATTACAGATCTAAGCAGATTGCAACAAAATACAAATTAGATCAGGAAAAATCAACAAATCAGAGAATTCAAGTCTCACAAAAATAAATAAATAAATAATAAATCCAACTTTGGTTTACAAAAAAAAGGCCGCTGTTTGAGGCGAAGGTTTACACAATGAGTACAGATTTATGGAGAAGGGTTGAATTTTCGGTGGAGTCTGTACCCAATTTTGGATCTATTTATGAAATACAACATGAACCCTTTTTATTTTGTAATGGAGCTCTACATTCTATGGCATATACCAGGAGAAAAAAAAACACCAACAATTTTATTTTGTCCTTTGATATCAATGATGAAATATTCCGAGAGATAAGACTGCCCGAGAATAACTTAGATGATGATGGAGTAATTCCAATTGGTAAAAGCCAAGATTTCCGACTTGCGGCGTTCAAGGGATCATTGGCTCTAATTGCTTCTGATATTGGTCGAGTTGAAGATTTCGAGTTACATATACATGCGTCATATGGGTGATGAGACGGTATGGTGTGGTTGAGTCTTGGACAGAAAAAACTGTAGCAGCAAAGCCAGGCGGCCCAGGCCAGACATTCTTTGGCTGCACTGACAGTGGTCAACTTCTATTTTTTCATATGTCAGGAAGGATTGTTTCTGAAGACCCTGAGTCAGGGAGTCGGAACGAGAGCAATATTGGAATTCCACATCCTTACTGGCTGGGCTACACAACTGATCTTATGGAGAGCCTGGTTTTACTTGATCACAAAAAAATGTCATCTAAATTTGAAGATTAGTTAGTCTCAAAGAGTAGTTGATATTAAATCAATGAAGTAAATGATGCTCCTTTTATGTTTTCTTTTGCTTTTTCTTATTGTAATATTAAATCAATGAAGCCATCATTATGTTTTTCTTCTTTTTTTCTATTTTTTTTTTCTATTGTAGTAGCATGAAAGTAATGTGGTAATCCTTTTTGGTTTATTTGGTCATCATTCTAACACATGGCAATGTCACAGGGAAACATATATGTTTAGCCAACATAACACTTGTCCAATAATAATGAATATTGGATTGGGTATCAAGTTTATAATTGAAATTGGTTTTGCTTGTAAATTATTGGTAATTGGTGGTACCCTTGATTTTGATTTTTTTCAACTCATCTTGTTGGATGTCATGTTTTAATTCCCAGGCAACAAAATAATATTTTCTATAAACTATGAATTTGTTGCGCAGGCTCAATTGATTGTCCCCAGCCCCCTTCCTTATTTCAATACCTTTCTTATTGATTTATCTATCAATTTATAATTTCCATTCTCTTTTTAAGCTGGCAAGCATCTGTGGATTCATATGAATAGAAGAATAAACTTTTGGAATTAGGTCTTCAGGGAAAATCATCAAGATTTTGGCCGGGTCCTTTACTTTTTAAATCTTCATTTTTCTTCTTTTTGTTGTCCTGCTGCTAAATGCTTTTGTTTCAACATCTCTGTATGCTTAAAAACGTTGAATATGTTAAGCTGCATATTGCACATCAACCTAGCATATATGTCCTACACACTCTAGGTGTATTGGTTCCAAGTATCCTTGACATAGAGAAGACTGACGCCAGCTCTTGCAGATACAATACTCTTGCATGTATTTTCTCTTTAGTTTTTTTACGAAATTTCTTTATAATTTTTACAGTACATGTGAATATTCACACTTGTATACACAGCAACACATGCATGCTTTTTAAGCAAAAGTATTCTAATCTTGCTTGAAAGTTGACTGTTATAAATAGACAGGAATAAGCTATTGATATCTCCAACCACTACTACTACTACTAAGAGAAGCATAACCTTACCAGCTTGAGCTAATTCAGTTGCAGCAAGGCAACTAATTTCAGCCTAAGTTGGGTTGGGTGAGGGCTAAAAGTTTCACACATGAAGCTGTTCTGATTAGCGACGAGACTTGCATGCTCTTGTTCACCTCAAACGAGCTCAGGTTGCCCAAGTTGCAGCCTCTAAAATTTTGAGCTGGGCATCTCGAGATTTCATAAAGCTTATGTATATATGTGTGTGTACTGATTAGAAATATGTATATATGTGTGTGTAAACTGGCCAAGGTTGCTCAAGTTGCAGCCTCTATTTTCAGCTTGCATCTCAAAATTTCATCATAGTTTATATTTAATTACCTATATTAAACAGAGTGTAGAGCCCAGGAAAGGTGTTTTGGTTCAATGGAATTTTGGTGAACCAAAACAGTGCGTGTTGCCTCCTTGGTTTTGTGCAAAAAAAAAAAAAAAAAACCCAGGACAAGAGCTGCACAGTGATGTGATAAATTAACACGAGGGAGTATGGTTTTGTTGAGTCTTGGACGAAAAAAGTACTACTGCAGGCAGCTGTTACTTGATTCTGATTACGAAGTTGTTTGACCCTCTTCAGCTCTTTTTGATTGACCCCGAAGAATAATCTTGGTATTCAAGATTCTACAACAGTGGCTAATACAACTAATTTCATGAAGAGCTTACTTTCACTTAATGGGGTAAAACCTAGTTAGCTGGAGTTTTTACTTTCTATTCATCTTTTGAAATTTGTTAGCTGTTGCAAAGTTTTGTTATCTACATAATTTGTGGATCAGTGAAGCTATTATTAGGCTTTGTTTCGAGTATTTTTTTTATAGTTCTTTTTGAACACTCCTTTATTAGACTGTCTTTTTTGCTTTAGTTATAGATGTGAAAGCACTGCTTTGATGTAGAAGACCAAATTTTACGAAACAAAAAACTGAAATATCTTTTGTATTTATTAAGTTCTGTTTGCGGAATGTATTGCACATTCTAAGATATGACAACGATGACGACAGATTTAATTGATGATCTGGAAATATTAACTTCATTAATAATGTTGATAAATGTTGTTCATTTTGGGTCTACACTATTGATTATTAAGTGGATCTATAGTTGATATACATCCAACACTCTTGTTTATTTGTTAATGTAACTCTGATCACTGTAGCATATTCTCAAGACCTTCCTATTAAGATTTGTCTTGAATTGGAACTATGGAAGGTTGTTAAATTATTAGTCTTTTTGGTCTTGAAGCCTATTGAAGTGTAACACCATTGCCTGGTGTTACATAAGGTATTGCTGGATACAAGGTCAAGTGATTTATCAAACATGATGTACTTTTGACTGTGTTTTCTTGTGTAAATGCCTTTTGTCATTGGAATTTCTACGAGTGCAATGAACCAGAAGTTATAAAATCACGTGTCTTTCATACTAGCAGCAGTTTGTCAAAAGAGAATGTGAGGAAAGTGGTAAGTAAGGAAGGTAAAGTTCTGGAGGTTGATTTCAATGCGAATGGAAAGCTGCTATGGATTAAATATGTGAGAGCAAGAATAGAAGTTACAAAATTCAGGTGGAAATACCCTGAAGAAAAGCAGAGAGGACTGGTTCTGAAGTCGTAGGAGGCTCTTTGTCAACCCAAGCCATGCATAGGTCTCAAAAAATTCAAAGAAATCAACAAAGCTTTGATTTTAAAAACTGGATGGTGAAAGTGCTTAGAGCAAGATAGGGAAGAATTGAAGATTGGATGAGGGGGGAAAGCCAAATCAGCTTCTTGTGTATGGAGAGGGGGTAGAGAGGAGCAAAGGTTTAATTGCTAAAGGTCCATGTTATATGGTAGTAGAAGGCACAAGTATTGACGTTTAGAATGATTCCTGGGTACTATGGTTAAAGGGCTTTAAGTCAAAGATTCGACAAAGAGAAGAGCAGAATATGGAGAAGAATCTGGACATGTAAAATACATGAAAGATTAAAAATGATGCTGTGGAGAATAGCAACAGGGACTTTTACCTGGGAATAAAAAGGCTTGCAAAGAGGGGTATACCACAAGATGCAATATGCTCACTGCATGGATTAAAAGCAGAAACTGAAATGCACTTGTTTCGACACTGCATAATAGCAAGAATGGCCTGCTCAATTGGGATGATTTCATTTCTTCCAACAAGCTAGAGTTAATTTGCTCAATGGAGGATCCCCCAACTTCACTTTTTTCGGGAACAACTACAGTTAAGAGCATTTTACTATGAATTTGCTGCTCCCTTGATTGATTTCTTCCCATAATTTGCTGGCTTTGTTATTGATTTTATTGATCTATCTTTACTCTCCTTTCTCATTTTAAGTTGTCAAGGGTATGTAGGTTTATGTGAAAAAGGGATTAGGTATGTGGTTTAATTACCAAATGGTTGTAATAACTGTATCAGTATGTCACATTTTGGACATTTGGCTGTTGGGTCCTTTTCTTTTTTAATCTTGTTTTTCCCCGTCTCTACCGTACCCTTTCTTCTTCTGCTGTCAATCTACTTTTTGAATACTTCTTTTTCTTTTTTCTTTTTTTCTTTTTTTTTTGAGAATGAATACTTCTTTTTCAGATTGTACATCATCCTATTAAATATTTCCTAGCCTATTATATACGTCCTAGAAACTCTCACTGTTTTTAGATCTACCGAGAGGAATACTGAAATGGTTCACTCAACTAATGAATGCTGTCACCTAAGCAAGTTTGTGAGTCAACTTCCTAATCCAAAAAAAAAAAAAAAAAAAAAACAGAAAACCACTAAATGATGTCATATTTTCATAGATAACAACATTTATATCCTTTCAGTAGACTTTCACTTGACTAAATGCTATCTTGTGCAATTGAAAGAGACAGATCATGGATGAGATGGTGCATTTCAAAATAAATCCTAACCACAACTCCTAGAGATACAAGTCATCAATAGACTTTCACATTTTACAAGAATTTCGTTCGCCATTCAAAATTGAATCAATAGAGCACTCCTAAATTTAATGAAAACAAAATAATATGCAAAACCATTATTCAAGTGAGAAGCCAATCTATATCTATATATATCTAAAAGCTGAAGCATAGCATTTATTATTGCTACGCTCCAGTTGAGCCACATCCGCATCCACGTCATTATCTTATTTTTTTTCCAATTTTTTTATAATTTTTTTTAATATTTACACTTTGTTTAACCTTTCTTCCTCTCTTTTACCTTTTCATCTCCCCACTACCTCCTACTTTAAAATCACTTATCATCTTTCCTTTCATCTTTCATTATTTCGTCTCTTCTTATTCACCCTCTTTTCCTATAAATATGTTTTTCTCTCTTTCATTTTTTGCATAGTTTTCTCTCACAAAAAAGGTTAACTCTCTCTCTCTCTCAACTTTTTGGTTGATTTTGTAATTTTCTTACATCTTTGCTTTCGGTTGATAAATTTTTGTATTATTTAGAATTCTATTTTTGATTGATGCGATATAATTCTGTATTTTAAGTTGTTTTGTTCTTTTTGATTGTTGATTTACTTTAGTCAATTATTTTTTTAAAAATATTCATAATACATTAAACTCAATTTATTATAACCCCATATATATATATATATATAAAAAAGCTTGGTATGAAGCATCTGTTAAAATTTATAGTGGCTTTTTCCTAAAGTAGTGAGCTTTTAACCTTTATATATATATATATATATATATATATATACAGAGAGAGAGAGAGAGAGAGAGAGAAGTCAGCTTTTAACTTAGTGGACTATTCTCAGATATACTCCCTACTCGCGCAAACTTATGTCGAAGGAAAGTACCACTGATCCCGGCTTGTGGAATATGCCAGTAACATGACGAAACCGTGGCCCACTCTCTATGGGGCTATCCATTGGCTAGAAATGTATGGGCGCTGGTAAAGGGTAAAGATGCAGAAACGTAGCTCTGAAGTGGAGGACTTTTATGTCCTGGTGAGAGAACTGATGGTGGTCCATACGACAAAAGAATTGGAGGTATGGGCTACAGTATCTTGGTCCATCTGGAATGCACGCAACAGGTACCTGTTTGCCAAAAAACAATCTCAACCTTCGGACATTTTGCAAGGAGTGTTGTCACTATTGCAGGAATACCAGAGCCTATGTCAATAGAGGAATACAAAGTGGGGTTGCAAAAAGTATATTTGTAAACTAAGCTTCCACACATGCCCATGCTGGGTATTTTGATTGGATTGGCTATACATGCTTAGCCAAAGTCCAAATGATGTGATGTAACACAATACTATTGTTTCAATAAAATTCTATCTCTTACTGTCAATAAAAACTTAGTGGACTATTCAATTGCCATTGGGATTCTGTTTTCTCGGAAGGCCAAGCCATTATGCCTGTTGCAGAAGTCAATGATTTTGTTCTAAAGTAATTACATTTAACATTATAAAGTAAATAGAAAAAATTTAAAGTATTCCAATGTAACGCTAAATGTTTCAGTAACCTCTAATATCTTCTGGGTTGCCTAAAGGGTCAATGTACTAATTGCCAGGGAAAAAAAATTAGCGTTAATGAATGTTTTAAATATTTATGTCAACGAACACCAAAGAAATCTGGTGCTAGGGGTTGAGTCGCGTTTTTCTTTGCAGAAGCTTCCCAAATTAAAAATTCCATAATACACAAGTTTGGGTTGGATTGGGTGGAGCTGGCCCAAAACAGATTTGGGTTTTGGGCTTCACAAATGAGGTTTAATTTTTAACAGCTTTTTCTTTGTTATCCCAAAAGTTTTTTTTTTTTTTTTTTTTTGAGAAGATTATCCCAAAAGTTTAGATTTGGACTATTTTTTGCTTGGATAAAAAGAAGCTAAAGGAAAATCTTACGGTAACAAGTTAAAATTGGGCCACATTTGCATCCATGTTATTTTTTTTTTCCCAATTTTTCAATAATTTTTTTAATATTTACATTTTGTCCAACATTTCTCCCTCTCTTACATTTTCATTTTCCCACTACCCCCTACTTTAATATCACTTTTCATCTTTCTCTTCATATTTCCTTATTTTGTCTCTTCTTATTCTCACCATTTTAGTATAAATTAGTTATTCTCTCTTCCATTCTTTGCATATTTCAATATTATTAATAATTTGATTATAAGAGACTTTTGATAGTTCATATATATTGTCTTTTGATCTTTCAAGTAAAGTGGCAATTGAACAGGTATTGTAGTGTGAAAGACTATTTGTCTTGGACTTTATTCATGAGAACATTAAACGTCAGCTATAATTGAAATACATATTAAATGTTATAAGGCTTGGGCTTTATAGTAGAGGGTATATGAAAAGTTTTTATTTGCTTAATAGACAATGAAAAATTATTGGTTATAACTAGAGCAATCAGTAGTCCATAAAGCACACACAACACTATAAATAAAAATCCTAAACAACTTAAAAATTACAAACTAAAAAAATCATACAACTACACAATCACAACATGATCACAAATATTTTGTACAAGATCAAATTACAAGGGGAAAAGAAATCCTTCTTCAAGCCAACATGGAAGGGGACGAAATGCAAAATATGTACTAGCAATTGCACTGTTATGTGAATCAAATGATGAGGGAATACAATAACTATTATCAATTCTAAATCAAACGGATGGAAAACAACTACTCCAAGACTATCGACAAATCCTTCAACATACAACTTTTAGAACAAACACATTTTGCATCCCAAAAAACCAAGCATGCAAAAATATTGGAGTGGATCATTGGAATTGTGAATGTCCTTACCCTTATGAAAACAAGGAATTACATGTAACATGCAAAATATGTTCAATTGACTTGAAAATGTATACATTTGTCAACTGAGTATGGTATAATTAATATTTCAAAAAAAATCAATTCTACTATAAATTATCATCATTTTGTTCCAAATAGTAATCTCTAATAAAAAAAATATAGTTCCATGAGCAAAAACTCCTATTAGCATGAATCCTACTATATATTGGTGATATGTATATAACACAGTTTGAGTCATAATAACATGACAAATATTAATAATAATTAAAAAAAAAAAACCTAAAAAAATTATCATGTGCAACGCACGGGGTTGCGACTAGTTGATTATAATAAGGCTCATGGGAAATTAAAATTTACAAATTTCGATTAATTATCTTTCTTTTATGAGAGAATCAACTAATTATCTATAGGATGTATCTTTTGCATATTATTACATCATTTTCTTAAAGTGTCAGCCAATGAAATTTGACACATAATGAATTAAAATTAATTCTTTTAATAAATTCCAAGACAAGAACTTTTTTTTTTTTTTGGCGTAAATGCACTTTTGGTCCCTATATTTTGGGTCAATTTCTATTTTGGTCCTTACATTTTTCATTTTACCACTTTTAGTCCTTAAAATGAAAAATGCGTTCCATTTTGGTCATTGCCATTACTCACTTAACAAAAATTGCTAATGTGGCAAACGGAATACACTATTCACACAGTAAATACTGACGTGGACATTAAAATAATATTAAAAAATTTTATTTGTTATTTAATAAATGACACCTCAGATCCATGTCAGCTTAAAATTTTAAATTTTAATTGATCAATTTAAAAAAAAAATAAAAAACAAAATAAAAAATAAAAAACATATGAATGTAGATCTAACATCCTCTTCATCAAGAACACAGAAGAGCACAACCCAGGAAAAAATCATACAAACCCAAAAAAATCAAACACAAGAACACAAGAAAATCAAACTCAGAAAAATCATAAATGAATATTGTACAAAACAAAATCAATCCACATATATACATAAACCAAATTTTAAAAAATTGAAAAAAAAAAACTTGAATTTAGATCTGGTAATTCATTGGTTTCTCTCTCTTCATCTCTCTCTCTCAAACACAGAAAAGAAACAAAACAAATTTGAAGTTGGGCTTTGAATCTAACGCTAAGTCCAAAAAAATTGCATTTTGTAATTGCATTCAAAATCAAATGGAGATAGATGAAAGGAATCAATTACCTTTGTTCATTGAGAAAATTTATCAAACACCATAAAGGCTAACAGCAACCCATGAATACAACAATTACAACCAAATCTGAACAAGGTGAAAGGCCAGATCAACAAAATCATAACCCACAATTACATAGACACAATTTCAGAACCCAAACTCAAAACTCAACCCAGTTTTTTTTCACCAATTACGTAGAGACAAAACTTAAAGACATTCAACAATTACACAAAGCCAAAACTCAAACCCAGATTTTTCGTCCCCAAACACAAAACTCAACACAGATTTTCTTATGCTTTCTAAGAAACCAAACACAAAACTCAAATCCCAAATCTCAAATCCCAAATCGATGAACAAAACCCAAGATCCGAAACTAGAAATAGCCACGAATTTAGAGAGAGAGAGTTGGGTTTTTGGCCATGGGTTTAGAGAGAGAGAAAGAGTTGGGTTTTCGGCCAAGGTTGAGAGAGAGAGAGAGGGCATGGTTTTCGATCTAAGAGGGTTAGGTTTTGGCCAAGGTTTAGAGAGAGAGAGAGAGAGAAAGCTGGGTTTTCGGCCATGAATTTAGAGAGAGAGAGAGATGGGATTTCGGCCATGGATTTAGAGAGAGAGAGCTCACCTTCAACGGAAACCACCTTCAGTCACCTCCGATCCAACTTCACCCGAAACCACCAGCAGCCACCTCCACCTTCACCTTGAGAGAGCGCTTGAGATTTTCATCGAGAGAAAGAGAGCTTGGAGATTAGAAATTGATAAATGATGTGCTCTTCTGGGTTGTGCTTTTCTGTGTTCTTGATGAAGAGGATGTTAGATCTACATTCAAGTGTTTTTTATTTTTAATTCTGTTTTTTATTTTTTTTTAAATTGATTAATTAAAATTTAAAATTTTAAGCTGACATGGATCTGAGGTGGCATTTATTAAATAACAAATAAAATTTTTTAATATTATTTCAATGTCCACGTCAGTATTTACTGTGTGAACAGTGTATTTTGTTTGCCAAATCAGCGATTTTCGTTAAGTGAGTAACGGCAAGGACCAAAATGGAACGCATTTTTCATTTTAGGGACTAAAAGCGGTAAAATGAAAATGTAAGGACCAAAATAGAAATTGACCCAAAAAGTAGGGACCAAAAGTGCATTTACGCCTTTTTTTTGTGAGAAATACCGAGACAAGAACCTTGTAGCTCAAAACTAGTAGAAATTAATTGAGCATAATCACATACATTAGGGTCTAGTTTAAACAAAACAATACTCTCTCATGCCCTTATATGGGAATGACGAAAAATATCTCATCTAGCTTAGCCATCATTCTACTCTTTGGCATTACGTATGTGTGTATATATATAAATTATTTGATTTGACCTATTATATTAATTATATTTTTTATTTATACATATTCTATTATCATCTTTCAAAACATGTGTTTCTTTCCCTCTTTGCAGGGATTTTTTTTTTCAAAATAAACAAATCTTTCAAACAATTTCATTAGTTAGCAAGATTTTGAAACTATTTAGAAATCAAACAAATCGAGTCTGTTAGACTCGTTTTCTATCATTGAAATCGAGTCCGTAGAAATCGATTTTCTTTAAATTGAAATCGAGCCTTACAGACTTGATTTCAGCACTCTCTCAGCAAGAACAACTCTTCTTCTCCAATAATCAAAACTCTTCTTCTCCAACAAATCCAAGCAAACCCAAAGAGACCCATAACGAAATCAACAAACCCACCTGATCAATGTTGTGATTGCAGCTCCAATGTTGTGATTGCAGCTCGGATGTTGACTCAGAACTCAGAGTCGGACTCGGCGAGCCTTAGCGGTATTGTGTTCAAAACAGCGTGGTGGTTCATCTATGCCAACGTGGTGCTTCCTTGTCCTCTTCGCTGGAGCTCACAGTGTGGATTTGGGTGGGTTGAGGTTTCAATGACGAAGAAGAAGCTCGGACCTGTGGGTTTGGGTGGGTTGAGGTTCAATGATGAAGAAGCTCGGACTTCACAGTGTGGAACAGTTTCGGTGAGGAATTATATCTAGCTTGTAAGGCTCAATTTCACTTTAAGGAACTCGAGCTCCACAGGCTCAAGTTCCATGCTTTGTAGAACACATAAAACAAGTCTCTTAGACTCGAGTTGCTACAATGAACTCGAGTCTAACACACTCGAGTTGTTAGTTTCCTAAATAGTTTGGAAATGGTGCTAACTAATGAAATTGTTTCAAAATGAGTGTTATTTTGAAAAAAAAAAAATCCCTCTTTGCAGTCTCAAATGTCATTCTTTCCTATCTTTTTTTCCGTATCTTTATTTCATATTTATTGGTAGCTTGGGTTTGGAGCCACTGCATTAGAGCATCTCCAACAAGCTCTCTAAGCCCAAAATTTGGAGAGTAAACCCACAAAAACTTGCTCGAACAGTCTCTCTAATTCACTGTTCATTAACAAAAATTTTGCTAATGAGCAGTAGCTCTCTTGGTTTGATGACCTGCTGTTAATTAGCAAAAGAATTAATGGGAATAAAAATTTCAACGCACCATTAAAATATTCAATTTTTACTCAACAATCATAACGACTACAACTCAACCATTCCAGATCTTTGCTCTCTCAAACATCTCTAAACTCAATCATAGTCAAAAATACAAACTCAAATCACAATCTTAAACCTAATCAAATCAGAACAAAAAATGAAAAAAAAAAAAAAAAAGTAAATCTAACTTATCTGAGCTGCTGTGGGGAGGAGGACTAGTGGTGGTGGAGAGGATGAGTTATCCACCGGCGATCTTTGTTTGTGAGAGAAAGAGAGAGTTCTGGTATTCTCTCTAGTTTTAACGAAGTGGTAAGAGGAAAAAGAGAAAGGAAGAAAAAAAATAAAATAAAAGAAAGAGAGCTCTAGTATGTTCTAGAGTTTGAAGGAAGTGGTAGGGAAAAAAGAGGAAAGAAGGAAAAAAAGAAAAGAAAAGAGCAAAGGTACACGTGTGGAGGACAAAAAAGGGGGGGGGGGGGGGAGGGGGAAGAAAGAAAAGAAGAAATAGTATGGATGAAAAAAAATAATAATAAATAAGGAAAAAATAAAATAAAGAATAAGAAATTAAAATTAAGAAACGTTATTACAATATTTTCACAATAAATTTTATGTAGTTGGTTGTTATTGGCTATTATTGATGAGCAAAAAAATAATTTTAGTAGTGACAAGTGAGTTCAAATTAGAAATAGTAACAACTTATCACATAAGATTTATTGTGAAAGTATTGTGCAAAATATTGTGAATATAGCATTTTAAGTTAATTTTTTTAAGAATAATTTATAGTTAAAATTAAATGACCTACAACTCACTATATCGTTACCACAAGTGCTTCTCGAGATTTGTTAAAAAAAAATATCATTAGGAAAAATTTAAAAATATTAGCATTGAGATATTTTAAAAATATGGTTTTTGGGTTTATGAAAAATATAGTAATTAGAAATAAATGAACATTACAAGATGTAGCCTCCGTTTGAATTGAAATGGAAAATGAAAATTATTTTACTATTTAATTTATTTTTGCTATTATTTATAGGTCTCACAACATTTTTTAGTATTATTCATAAACTTTACCGTATTATTTTAACTAATTTTTATTTTTATTTACTGTAACGGTAAGTTTTCAATTTCGACTAAAGAAGTCTATCGAAACAGACCCGTAGTAGTGAATCGTAACTTTGTTGTTGCAGTGGATCGAAACTTTGCCAAGAGAAAGAAAGAGAACTCTGTTATGTTCCAGAGTTTGGAGGAAGTGGCAGGGGTAAAAAAAGGAGAGAAGTTTAGAGGAGTGGTTGGGAAAAAGAGGAAAGGAGGTAATGACTACATTTTTAGTATGTGGTCCATGAGAAGTTTGGAGGACGTGGTAGATTTTTAGTATGTGGTCAAAAGAGGTCCTTGAGAAGTTTGGAGGACGCGGTAGATTTTTAGTATGTGATCCATGAGAAGTTTGGAGGGAAAAAAAGAGGAAAAGGTGACTACATTTTTAGTTTAAAAGCCCATCTAATCTACCTTATTCTATTCAAGCCGCGCATAAACCGAAATATCTCGAAGTATCTGTCTCTCATCAGTCATCTCTCATTTCCTTCGAATAACAACCGATGTTGTCTCAGTCTCAGCTGAGGAGAAAGCCAGATTTGCCGTACGAGATTTTCCCACACGACGTCGTATTCGGCATCCTGACTCGGCTGCCGGTGAAATCCTTAATCCAATTCAGGTGCGTTTCCAAATCATGGTACGCTACGATCACTAGCCGCAAATTTATCACCACGCACTTCAACTTCAATCTCAACATCAACCTCAACCTCAAACTATCATCCAATAACAACCACAATGGTTTTCTGCTGTGTAAGTTTGACAATGAATTGTGCACTTTGGCTTACAATAGCGACCGCACACTGACTGAGGTTTCTAGGTTTCAAATCCCCTTGTGGGGTGCCAACATGGTTGGCTATTGTAATGGGATTTTCTTCCTTTATAGCTATGTTAATCCTACAATTTATTTGTGGAACCCAATCATTCAAACGTTTAAAACCATCGATGCTATGCGATTCATACCATTCACTATGGACTATTTTGATAGCGTTGCCTTTGGATTTTTCTATGTTGCTCAAATCAATGATTTCATGATTCTCAGAATTGTGTCTTATGTAGGGTTTGATGAAGAAGAAGCACCCCTGGCTGAGGCCGAGGTTTACACATTGAGTACTGATTCGTGGAGAACTGTTGAAATATTGGTGGAGTCTGTACCCAATATTAGGTATATGCTTGCTGTACAACCTAACTCCTGTTTGTTTTTCAATGGAGCTCTGCATTTTATAGCGTGTACTTTGGGCAACAACAATAATAGTTTCATTCTGTCCTTTGATGTCAGTGATGAGATATTTCGAGACATAAAACTGCCCGAGAATTACTTAGATGGATTAGGTCCAAATTCTGACCACAACGTTCACCAACTTGTGGTGTTCAAGGGATCGTTGGCTTTGATTGTTATTGGTCCAGACGAAGATGAAGATGAAGATGAAGAAGATGATGATGAGCAAGAGACTTCGAATATATGCCTCATATGGGTGATGAGAGAGTATGGTGTGGTTGAGTCTTGGACAAAAACAAATGTACTGTTTGATTGGATTATTAAGCTCTTTGGCTGCACTAACAGTGGTGAATTTCTAATCAAAATGTTTGACAGAAGGCTCGTTTCGTTAGACACTGAGAATCTGAAAGTGAACCATCTTGGAATTCAAATTCCTTTCTGGTTGTATTACACAGCTGATCATATGGAGAGCTTGGTTTTACTTGATCAGGTAAAAAATCCATCTGAATATCATGATTAGTTTGTCTTAAAGATTAGTAAAGTGAAGTTTTTAGCAAACTGAAAATCTTTGTGAAGTTCATATTGACAAGTTTTTTGTGGCATGGCATCATATATGCACTTTGAGTATTAAATGATGCTCTTATTGTTTTGGTTTTTTTAATAATTGTTAAGGGTCCGTTTGGATAGAGTTTATTGTTGCTAAAAGTTGCTGAAAGTTGCTGAAAACACTGTAGCAAAATAATTTTTAAATGTGTGAATAGTGCAGCGGGACCCATTTTTAATGAAAAAGTTGATAAAAAGTGAAATTTGTGGGTCCCACTTACTGTTCATGGGACCCACAGAACTGAAAAAGAGAGTTAAAAGTCAAAAACAACGGCTACTGTTTATGAACAGTAGCCGTTGTCTTCCAAAAACGTTGTGCAGCAGCAGGGAAAAAAAAAAAAAAAAAAGAAGCAGAACGTGATGCGTTTTCTGCGTTTACTGTAGCGTGGGTCCCATGCCCAAAACGTAAACGCAGAAACGCAGAAAAACATAATATCCAAACACTCACTAAATTGCTTTAAAATGGTTAGCTGAAAATCGTGAAATTATTGACATATACTGTATTGTATGAAATAAGCCAGTTGGGGTAGAGAGATAGTTGATAGGTGGGCTTATTGACATAGGTAATGTATATGCCTGAATCCTCTTTAATTTTGTATACAGTAGAAGTGAAATTCAAATTTTCTCCTGAATACTATTATTTCTTAATGCATATATACTTTTTCATGCTTTTAACACTATTAGGTTTATAAATCTAATAAAATATATGCTTTTTTCAATTTGTGTACTATCCAATGATTGTTGTTAGTATGCAGCCCTGTGCAGAGAAAATGTGCAGCAATTCAAATATCTATTTAGAACTTATTAGTCATTTGATAAGCAGTTCTAGTTTTTTATCCATTTGCAATTAGTGCAAAAACAGCCAATTGGAAATGAATAGTCATCTTTCTAATCCCCCAATCTAGTATATATGATATTTGCAAATGGAAGTGATTGAGTCAATATTTTCTGGCTCAGTTTCAATGTTTAAGATACTATAATAATCTGATGCATTCTCTCCTTTGTAACATTTTTTTCCGGATTGAATGATTTAGTATTTTAGTTGCTTAATTTTTTATTGCTGGCTTAAGAATTTGGATGGACCTTTTTCACCTCAAGTTTTGCTGTTTTTACATCTATCAAAAAGAAAAAGAGATGTGGCTGCTTATACCAACTAATGAACCTTTTGAGGTGAAAGTCTTCTATGGTGTCATATGAAAGCTGCTGAAGAAATTTCCTCTTATGTTAGTTGTATTATGTAGTCCCTAACAATTGTAGACATGAAAGGGTGGAAACTGCTAAAAGTACCACCAATTTTACTACAAAAAAAGGTGGCAATTACTGTGATTGGTACCACATCAACGTCATGATAAATAATTTTTTTAATTTTTGTTTTGTGTTTTAAAAGTTGACACATTTGTAACATTACTCTCATAATATTGTTGTGACATTGAAGGCTAAATTTTTCCAACCAGAATGGTGAGTGTTCCTTAGGAGCTTATGGCTATTATTTATTTAACTTATGACTATTGTCTCAGGAGTCAGGATTGCCATGCACATTATTGGCATGACAATGTCATTGTCAAGTGCTTATTGCTGATCAATCATAACCATATTCCATGACCATCCTATTGACAAACAGGTTAATCAACAAGATGTCTACAAAATTTCATGATCATCCAAGGTTTACACATTGAGTTCGGATATGTGGAGAAGGATTGAATATTCGGTGGAGTCTGTACCCAATCTTGGATCTATTTTAGATATACAATATGAACCCTTTTTGTTTTTTAATGGAGCTCTTCATTTTATGGCATATACTTGGGGCAAAAACAACACTAACAATTTCATTTTGTCCTTTGATGTCAATTATGAAATATTCCGAGAGATAAGACTGCCGGAGAATTACTTAGATGGATTAATTTTTGCCGAACAAGCAGTTCACCGACTTGTGGTGTTCAAGGGATCATTGGCTCTAATTGTTTTTGGTCCTACTGTAGTAGATGAAGATGGTGAAGTTTTAGATAAATGCGACGTGCGGGTGATGGGACAGTATGGTGTGGTTGAGTCTTGGATAAAAAAAAACTGTAGGACTCGAGCGGAATTTCTTTGGCTGCACTGAAAGTGGTCAACTTCTAATTATAATGCCTTCAGGAAGGATGGTTTCGTATGACCCTGAAAGTCTATACGAGAACAATATTGGAATTCCAAGTCCTAACTGGTTGGGCTACACAACTGATCTTTTGGAAAGCCTGGTTTTACTTGATCACAAATAAATGTCATCCAAATGTGAGGATAAATCAATGAAGTAAATGATGTTCTATTTTATGTTTTATTTTGCTTTTCCTTATTGTAATATTAAATCAATGAAGCCATCATTATGTTAAATGATGCTTTATTTTATGTTTTATTTTGCTTTTCCTTATTGTAATATCAAATCAATGAAGCCATCATTATGTTCTTTTTTTCTTCTATTGTAGTACACATGAAAGTAATGTGGTAATCCTAGTAGATTTTTGTGGTCATTCTAACACATGGCAATGTCACAGTGAAAATTATATGTTTTTAGCCCAGATAACCTTGTTTCACTTGTCCTATCATAATGAATATTGGATTGGTTATCAAGTTTATAATTGAAATTGGTTTTACTTGTAAATTGTTGGTACTTGGTGGTACCCTTGATTTTGATTTTTGTCAACTCACCTTGTTGGATGTTATGCTTTGATTTCTAGGCAACAAAATAACATTTTCTATAAACTATGAATTTGTTGTGCGAGCTCAATTGATTGTTCCCAGCCCCCTTCCGTATTTTGTTTCCTTTCTTATTGATTTATCTATCAATTTATAATTCCATTCTCTTTTTAAGATGGCAAGCATATGTAGATTTATATAAATAGAAGAATAAACTTTTGGAATTAGGTCTCAAGTTTAATTATTAAAGTTTTTAATAATGAATTGATTGCATAAGCCTGGTTTATAGACTTGTTTTGGACGTCAGGGAAAATCATCAAGATTTTGGCTGGCTCCTTTTCTTTTTAAATCGATTTTTACTTTTTTTTGTTGTCCTACCACTAAATGCTTTTTTTTTTCAACATCTATGTATGCTTAAAAACGTTGTTTGTTAAGCTGCAGATTGCACATCAACCTAGCATATATGCCATAGAGACTAGGTGTATTGGTTCCAACTATCTCTGACATAGAGACAAGACTGATGCTAGCTCTTGCAGATACAATACTCCTGCAAATTATTTCTCTAGTTTTTATTTTTATTTTTATAATTTATGAGATTTCTTTATAATTTGTATGGTACACATGAATCTACACACTTGTATACACACAGTAAATCATGCATGCTTTTTAAGCATAAGGTATGCTAATCTTGGTTGAAAGTTGGCTGTTGTAAATAGACAGAAAAAAGCTATTGATATGTCCAACTACTACTACTACTATTAAGAGAAGCATAACCTGACCCACCTTGAGTCAATTCAGTCACAACAATGCAACTACTTTCAGCCTAGGTTGGGTTGGGTGAGGGCTAAAAATTTCACACATTGAGCTGTGCTGGTTAGAGATGAGACTTGCATGCTCTTGTTTACCTCCAACAAGCTCAGGTTGCCCAAGTTGCAGCCTCTAAAATTGAGCTTGGCATCTTGAGATACTATGAAGTATATGTATGTGTGTGAACTGATCAATAAAAATAGTATATATATATATATATATGTGGGTGATGAGAGAGTATGGTGTGGTTGAGTCTTGGACAAAAACAAATGTACTATTTGATTGGGTTATTAAGCTCTTTGGCTGCACTAACAGTGGTGAATTTCTAGTCCAAATGTTTGACAGAAGGCTCGTTTCATTAGACACTGAGAATCTGAAAGTGAACAATCTTGGAATTCAAATTCCTTTCTGGTTGTATTACACAGCAGATCTTATGGAGAGCTTGGTTTTACTTGATCAGGTAAAAAATCTATCTGAATATCATGATTAGTTTGTCTTAAAGATTAGTAAAGTGAAGTTTTTAGCAAACTGAAAATCTTTGAGAAGTTCATATTGACAAGTTTTTTGTGGCATGGCATCATATATGCACTTTGAGTATTAAATGATGCTCTTATTATTTTGGTTTTATTAACTTTATTGTAGTATTAAATCAATATAGGCAGATTAATTTATTAATCAGAAAGGAATCCCCTTGGAGATTGTGGCTATTATATGCGATCTGATTTCTGTGTCAAGCACATTCTGCATTTCCCCAAAGATTGCAATGTAATGGTGCAGTTGACATTCTGCGATCTGTTTGGGATTTATAAAGCTGATTTATCCATCCTAAGCAATAAGTCAAATTGTATATTTTAGTATCTTAAATATCAGGCTATTGATTTTTGCTCACATATTATTTGCTTATGATTTTATTTTTTAACAATTGTTAAATTGCTTTAAAATGGCAGTATTAGCTGAAAATCATGAAATTATTGACATATACTATATTGTTTGATATAAGCCAGTTGGGTTAGTGAGATAGTTGATAGGTGGGCTTATTGACATAGGTAATGTATAAGCTTGAATCCTCTTTAATTTTGTATACAGCAGAAGTGAAATTCAAATCTTCTCCTAAATAGTATTATTTCTTAACGCATATATACTTTTTCATGCTTTTAACATTATTAGGTTTATAAATCTAATAAAATATATGCTTTGTTTAATTTGTGTACCATCCAATGATTGTTGTTAGTATGCGGCTCTGTGCAGAGAAAATGTGCAGCAATTCAAATATCTATTTAGAACTTATTAGTCATTTGATAAGCAGTTCTAGTTTTTTATCCAATTGCAATTAATGCAAGAACAGCCAATTGGAAATGAATAGTCATATTTCTAATCCTCCAATCTAGTATATATGATATTTGCAAATGCAGGTGATTGAGTCAATCTTTTCTGGCTCAGTTTCAATGTTTAAGATACTAATAATCTGATGCATTCTCTCCTTTGTAACATTTTTTTCCGGATTGAATGATTTAGTATTTTAGTTGCTTAATATTTTATTGCTGGCTTAAGAATTTGGATAGACCTTTTTCGCCTCAAGTTTGGCTGTTTATACATCTATCAAAAAAAAGAAAAAAAAGATGTGGCTGCTTATACCAACTAATGAACCTTTTGTGGTGATAGTCTTTTATGGTGTCATATGAAAGCTGCTGAAGAAGTTCCCTCTTATGCTAGTTGTATTATGTAGTCCCTAACAATTGTAGACATGAAAGTGTGGAAACTGCTAAAAGTACCACCAATTTTACTACAAAAAATTTGCAAACTGAGGTGGCAATTACTATGATTGGTACCACATCTACGTCATGATAAATAAATTTCTTAATTTTTGTTTTGTGTTTTAAAAGTTGACACATTTGTAACATTACTCTCATAATATTGTTGTGACATAGAAGACTAAATTTATCCAACGAGAATGGAGAGGGTTCCTTAGGAGCTTATGGCTATTATTTATTTAACTTATGACTATTGTCTTAGGAGTCAGGATTGCCGTGCACATTATTGGCATGACAATGTCATTGTCAAGTGCTTATTGCTGACCAATCATAACCGTATTTCTTGATCATCCTAGTGACAAACATGTTAATAACAAGATGTCTCCAAAATTTGATTGATTAGAAAACTGTTGAATATATCCAATCAGCCTTGGTGGTATCCTAATTTTGACCCCGAGCAGGGGGAGAAATGAAAAGAAAAGAGAAAATTGCACTTGTGCACTCCAACCTTATTTGCTAAAATGTAAACAGTTCTCAATTGTGAGTCGCATGGGTCCTCAGGATATTCTGGTGTATCTCTACAATTAATATGTCATGTTTTAATGCTTTTTGTCGCTCTTGCAGTGCTGATATGGAACCTGAAAGAAATCCTGGAGCTGCTACTGGCACACCAAATTGCTATAGCCTCTGATTTTTCCCAAAGTGTCAGCTTCTTCCGCTAGGTACCCATCTTCTCATCTCTCCCTATATAAGTGACCCCTCCACTGCTCCAAACGACTTGCTTCATCAAGCATCCTTCTTAGACCAGTTTTTTTTGCTACACAAAGTTTACAAATCTTTGCTTCCAATTTCAAGAGCAAAGAACAGTCTTGTGAAGGGTAAAAGATGAGTTCAACAAGAAGAGCTATTGCGGCAGACAGGTGCAGTTGTGGAAGCCATGAAGGACCGGGGGATCTGTAGGTGGAATTTTATCATGAGATTAGCACGGCAACATCCTTAGAACCATCGGAAGCCGTTTTCAACTTCTACAACAGTTTCAACCAAATTGAGAGATGATAAAATGAAGCATTTGGAGTAAATGAGGAAAGTCATGTACTTGAGTTGTTGGGGTCCTAATTGAAGACAGTAGTCAGCTGAATAAGGTGACCATACAAGTGAGCCTGTGAATTCTGATGGAGCTTCGTTTAGTGCAGGAAGACTTTAAAATTAACACGTACAAGAGATTGTGCACACTGTTTATTGGTAGGAACTGTCAGGCTGAGCTAAGCAGGCATGGACATATGTTTGCTAAGCATATGTGCTTACTTGTAAGAGCTAGATCAGCTTAAGGTCTTTTGCCATTAGCAATTTAGCACTAGAAAAGGAGGTGTGAATATTTGATATTTGTACAAGATGCCTATGAAAGAGAAGTTACTATTAATGAAAAGCAAAGAATAAAAAGAAGATTGCAACATGCATTGAAGTGAGCTGAATTCAGTTTTTCCACAGCCATGATGTTCGACCGGATTTGGAGAGTAGGAATCAAGTGTGTTTGAGAGAAATAAGATCAATATAGACCAAGTCATGACAGGTCTAAGCAGCACTTTCTTGAAAGACCTGCAGTTGCTGGACCCCAGAGAAGCGAGCAAAAGGTCCTGTTAAAGGGTACCACGATGCAGCAGTTTGCTCAAACCTCTCAATCTTGGCTATGGTTGCAACTCGCCAGGACTCGTAGAGGTGAGGTGTTAAGTGCTGAGGTAACTATATCAAACTTAGTAGACACGACACGGAGGTGGTAGAAAGTGAGGCTATGTATGTGGTGGGCAATTGGCCTAGCAACAGTCAACAAGCATGGAATTGCCCAATATAATCCCTAAGGGGATTCGAAACACTGCCTAGATGCAATTGTGTCCAAAGGAAAACCGGAAAGTTGGAAGATTGTGCAATTCGATCCAAGACATTCAGTTGTTGGCAATGTCTTTTGAAAAGTGCTTGTTCAACTGGATTCTAAGAGAAGCAAACGTAGCACTAGCAGCTCATGAACTAGGAGCCCGGGCTTATTCCTTTTCTCAGCTTCTTTTTTCCGGGTTATTGTTTCTGTAGCCGAGAATAGTTTTGTTTTGTAAATCTTGTATTTTGTCTTCAATGAAATTGATCTTTATACAGAAAATAATTATAACAAAATGCATAGGGAGACATATCAGATTAAGCTTGACTGGTTGAGATTCATTACATTGCTTTACATCAATATGAGAACCTGCTATTCGTACTAAGCTAATAGCACTGGTGGGCTTTACACAAATACTAGAATAATTCTGTTTTTGACAATTATAATAACTCACGTGCAGCAAGTATACATTAATTGGTTCATTGCTCAATATATTAGCATTTTAGCATATAATTGGTTCATTGCTCCTACTATGATACTTTCTGAAGCACTAGAAATTCTTAGTATTTGAAGACTGTTGAATGCATCATTGATAATCATCTTTTCCAATTAGCCTTTTCGACCGAGGCTAAATTAATTAATTATTAAATTATATCCTGCAATTGAATGAGTTTTGGCTCATAAAATAGTTTTCCCTCCTCACAAGAATGGGTGACGGGCAAGATTTTCGTTTAAGTAACAAACTAAACTTTGAGATTTCCAAGTGTAATAAATTAAACATTAGACCATTAAAGGGTAGCATTTTTTTTCTGAATAAACATCATTTCTTTTTAGAAACAATAGTTTTCCCTCGCCCGTAAAATAGGTTTGGCTTGTAAAATAGTTTTCCCTTGCCCATCTCTTTTTAGAAACAATAGCTGGGGGACAAGAGATTGGAGCAGCCCTAGATCGATTCCATAAAGCAGCCCAGAGGACTAAGAGATGGGCGTGAGAATTGCCCTCTCTGTTAACAAAGAAAAAGATACATCATCAAAAACATCTACACAAGAAATAATATCCTTAAGCTCCGCTTAGAAGTTCATAAGGGAATGGAATGGAATGTATTTAAGTAAGGGAAAGGAATGGAAAAGAATGAAATGGAACGGAATTAAATAACCTTGATTGGATGTTTTAAAATAAAGGAATGGAAATGAATGAAAATGAATGGAATGTAAGTAATCTTGTTTGGGAGCAACATGGAGGGAATAAAATTGAATCATTTTATGACAATATTACTATTGGACCCTATTTTAAAATAAAGGGTTGAATATATAGGGGTATTTTGGGAGTTTTAGTAAAAAAATCATTAAATCTAATTCCATTCCCTCATATTCCTCCCAATTTCGGGGGGAATGAAAATTTGAGGTTTTAAGGGAATAGAAATGAATGAGTGTTCCCTTCTACCCATTCCATTCCCTCCCACTTAAACTCCCAAACAAGGGAATAAACTTTCCATTCCTTCCATTAAAACTCCCAAACAAGAGAATGGAAGAATATTCTAAAATTATTCTTTTTATTTCTTTCCATTCCATTCCATTCCCTCCTCCCAAGCGGAGCCTTAAGGTGTAGCAATTAATGTTGGTAAGTTGTTTTGGGCTTATCAAAGAAAGGGTATTCTATTAAATGGCTCAAACACCAACTTGATTAATTTAATACTCATGTCAAAACCCATAAATCCTAACCCAACCCATTTTTTAAGTGTGCATGGCCGTCTCAATTCAATTGGAGGCCTAAAGCAAAAACTTTAAATAAGGCTCTTTATATTTAAATATCACTTAAATTTATTTTTCAACAATTTAGTTAATGACAGTGTTATATATATATAGGCAAAAATGGCCATCTACCACTATTTGGGAAATATATGTATAATCTACTACTGTTTGCAAAATATTTAGTAATCTATCATCTTTTTGAAACTCGATTTTGTGGAAATCAAGTTTTCAATAGTAAGTTCATGGAACTTGAGTACTACAAAGAAATTTTGAAAATTTTTGATGAAACTCGAGTTCATGGAACTTGAGCACCATGAAAATTTTTTGAAAGTATCAATAAAAACTCAATTTCCACAAAATAGAGTGTCAAAAAGGTGGTAGATTACAAAATATTTTCAAAAACAATGGTGTCTGGCCATTTTGGCCTATATATATATATATATATATATATAAACAATGATGAAAAACTGTTAAAAATATCATTCATGATGTTTTGGAATTCACTAGGAGCATTTTTAAGACCAAAAGACATCACATTCCACTCGTAATGACCAAAAGGAGTGGTAAAAGCAGTTTTGTACCTATCCTTCTCATTAATCTGGATTTGCCAGAACCCAGATTTCATATCAAACTTGGAAAACACTACAGCCTCACTCAACCTATGGACCAGGTCATTCTTATTGGGAATAGGGTACCTAATCCATTCTAAAACCTTATTCAAAGGTTTATAGTTGATAACCAGGCGAGGAGTTCCTCTCTCAATTTCAGCATTCTTTTGAACATAGAAAGCAGAGCAAGACCAAGGGGACTTGCTATTCCTAATCAGTTTTTTCTCTAGCAAATCATGGATTTCTTTTTTGCAAAATTCAACAGTTTCAGCATTCATCTAAATTAGGCGTGCTTTAGTGGGAATGTTTTTCTCATCAAAATCTTTAACATAAGGCAAGTCAACAATATGTTTCTTTCTATGCCAAAAAGCATTAGGAACATCAGAGCAAACATCATCAATTAACATTTTTTGAAAATTGTCAATTTTTTATAGTAACAATTTATTAGAAAGCTATTCAGCAATTTTCTTGTATCTAACTTCTTGCTGAAGAAAGCTAAGATGTTTGATTTTGGCATGAATCAGATTGGAAGCATTATCAATATCAATCTCAAGATTTGAAGCAAATTTGAATTTTACTTTTTGACCAAAAGGATCAGTAGTAATACCATCATGTTCAACAAGAAAAGGATACAAAGCATTTATGAAAGGCAAACCAAGAATCACTTTATCAGTCATATTTTTGACTAAAACAGAAGGAATCTTGAAACATATGTTATCATGACAAACATGAGCATTATTCAATTCGTATTTAATCTTCATTTGGGAACTATTAGCAGAAACTAATCTTTCAGTTGATTTTTCAAAATATTTCGAAGGAATCAATCCTTCTTGGATACAATTCATATCCGCACCAGAATCAATCATAGCAATAACAGTGAAATGATAATCATGAGAGACAACAATTTTAACTTTTGTAAACCATTTTGGAGGAAGTATTTTATTAACAAGAGCAAGTTGATAATTATCAACAATACCTTTATCAGAAAGAAAAGCATGTTGACTGGATTCACCTTCATCTTTGAGCTCATCTTGTTCATTATCAGATTTGTCAAGTTTTTTATCAATTTTTATCATTAACAATTCTTGTTTGAGGTTATGATTTTTAATATTTTTAAATTCAAGTTTTAATTCACTTATCTCTTGTTTAACAGTGTTAATTTCACATTGGAGATCATTAACAGTTAATTCTTTGGATTTCTTGTTATTAAATCTTTCCAAAGTTTCTTCAAAACTTATTGTTGATTTAAGTTTTTTATTAGTTTCATCTTTTAATAGGTTTTTCTTGAACTTATCCAAATGTTCTTTTCGTAAGTCAGGATTTTCAATTTGACCAATCAATTCAACTAACAAACTTTCATTTTCTTCACCTTTAGTAAGGACATTAACAGTCTTGATAACATTACAACATGAATTATGACAACCAATTTTAACATTAGGAGAATCAGATGAATCATCAGCAAAATGATAGCAAGAATCGGTTGAAGAAAAATCATATTCCAAAGAACCAGACGAATTGTTTGATTCAAGGATTCTGAATAATTCTTCTTGATCATTGTCACCAATTTTCAACATGTTAAACTTGTTTTTTAACTTACCAGGTTTTTGTTTACAATCTTTATTAAAATGACCAGGCTTTCCATAGTTGAAACATTTACCTTTACTTGATCTTTGGTTAACATGTTTTTTAGAAACATTTTTCTTTTTAGCATAAAAATCATCAAAATTAGTTCTGTATTTTTTTATGTTTTTTATGGCCTAAATTTTTGTAACTTTATCATGTTTTTTACCCTTTTACCTGGAAGGAGCAATAAGGGGTAAACCATATTGTTCACAAAAATTGCCCATTTCATATTTAGCTTTTCTTTTATTTTTTAATTGGTGTTTTAACAGTTTTTCATCATTGCACATATTAATTCCAAGTTTTTTAATAGTGTGGCCATGGTTACCAAAATAATCTCAAAAGGTGGATGGCTAGTCCTAACAATGGTTCTGTCATCTTTAACAAAATTTGATTTCTTTATCACATTCAAATGATTTTTGGAAACTTCATCTTTTGAAACATAATAATTTTCAAGAAAATCAAAGAACAAAATATGTCTTTTCAACTGATACATTTTTTCTCTCCATTTACGTTTAACAAGGTCTTTTTCAGATTGAGCAAAATTATTTTGGAAATATTTTCTTTTAGGTCTGTTCTTAGAAAGCATAAATTCATCAAACAATGGAACCATATCAACTTCAAAATTTTCATTCAAAACAGTCAACACTCTCAATTGATTTTGGCAAACAAATTTTTTAGTAAGAGGAGAACCAGATGGACAAACAAATTTAGTGTCATCTTTTTCTTCATTAACATTTTTAGAAAACAAGCAACAATTTTCATATACTATAGACATAGAAAATGTTTGTTCAATAATGTGATCTTCTTCATTTACAATATCAGGAGGACAACCAGTCCTGGAGTTGACAGAGGAGTTGGATCTCCACAACTTATCCATATTATCCTAGTTTTAACACTCAATTATCATGTTTTTCTCACAACCGTTGCATTTCGTAACACATACCCTAAGCAACCCTATACCACACACATGCCCTACACGCCCTCTTGGCTCAAACGGGCTTTACAGTCAGGTTCTAGGAATTCACTTTACACCTAGGGTGGCGCCAACGATGGTAAGAAGGGAACACAACAACGGAGCACCAAAGGTTCGGACAGATACGGACAAGGCACAAAGAACTGTTGAAAATATTGCTTCAAAACATATTTTTGCCAGATGGCAAGCTATTTTAAGTGTTTTTGATTTCAAAATCGAATATATTAAAGGATCTCAAAACTCCATCCCTGATTTCCTTACCCGTGAATTTTTGCAGTGTTCCAATGGCAAGTAGAAGGCCTAATGACAAGACACCTGCCACTGTGAACCCAATTGTTAAAAATGAACCTGTTTCCTCTTTGGACATTGTTAACCGTTTCACCCCGCTAGGTACTATTCCCAAGCCCAATTACTCTTCTGTTCTTGCTTTGTCCTATGATCCTTATGCTATAACCCCTGTTAACCGACCAATTAGAACTGTTTATCCCAAAAACCCTAGTATTCCTCAATATGCCAAAAAACAATATTTCCAAAACCCGGTTCTACCGCCTTATTATTACTTTGCTCTTTACATTTACTTTCACTATATTATTACTGTGCTTCCGTCTCTCCCCTTCATCTGTGCGTCCCCTTCCCCCTTTATGGTATCAGAGCCACTCTTTTCTGGCCGGTGATAGTGTGGTTGTGTTCTTTGTGCCTTGTCCGTATCTGTCCGAACCTTTGGTGCTCCGTTATTGTGTTCCCTTCTTACCGTCGTTGGCGCCACCCTAGGTGTAAAGTGAATTCCCAGAACCTGACTGTAAGGCCCGTTTGAGCCAGGAGGGCGTGTAGGGCATGTGTGTGGTATAGGGTTGCTTAGGGTATGTGTTACGAAATGCAACGGTTGTGAGAAAAACATGATAATTGAGTGTTAAAACTAGGATAATATGGATATGTTGTGGAGATCCAACTCCTCTATCAGCTCCAGGACTAGTTGTCCTCCTGATATTGTGAATGAAGAAGATCACACTGTTGAAGATAATGAGATTCCTGA
Organism: Quercus glauca; assembly: GCA_023736055.1. NCBI lineage: Eukaryota > Viridiplantae > Streptophyta > Magnoliopsida > Fagales > Fagaceae > Quercus > Quercus glauca. Next base: position 9,896,994 of record CM043321.1, read on the forward strand.
TTTCTGAAAATGGAACATTCCCAAAGTTGATACTAAAACTATTTACAAAACTAGTTGGGCTGAAACCACTTTTCATCCTGTTTACAAAGTTCGAACTGTTGAACAAATATTTTCTATTTCAAAAGTTCATGAAAAATGTTGCTTGTTTTCCAAAAGAAATATTAATGATTTCATTGCTAAAAAACTCAGTTATCTGCATATTGGAATGGTTCAAGTTGCTGTTAAACCACTCACCTGAAAGGGTATTAATGCTTCTATTCTCATGTGTTTACGAGATGCTAGATTTAAGGTCTTTAAAGATAGCATTCTTGGTATGATTACTACTTCTTTGTATGATGGTCCTGTTTACTTTAATTGAATATTGCTTCATCTGGTTATATCATGGACGAAGGTAGTAAACCTTTTGCTTTGATTTATCGCATTTATTACAGGCTTTTGGGTACTCAGTTAAATCCTAGTTGTTTGAATCCTAGAGAACCCTCTGGTAAAACAATGTTAATCACATGTTCAACTCCTGATGCTAAAGTTCAAGTTCCAAAAATGATTCAATGGCAAGATATTAAGCTTCCCACTGAATGGTTGTTGAACCAAGAATCCTCTGTTCCTAAATATGACTAATTCACATGTTTAAATATATATCCATTGTTCTCATGTTTAAATATGACTAATTCACATGAGCAATGCTAGGGGTCTTACAAATTTTGCTGCATAGGTTTTACAAATTGACTTGTATCATTTCCAAAATAAAATGATTCAAACATTCATTTATTATATTTTTTAAGAGGCACCAATTATATTCTTGTTACATCAAGTTGTACATTTTTTTTGTACTAAAATCTATAATAACTCTAGAATTTTCATTCACTTAATGGTGATTTGGTTGGAATAACATTTATCTAAATTAATTTTTTTTTTTTTTGGGAAAAAGCTACTACAAATTTTACTAAGAAAATCTTACAAATTGATGTGGAAAAGAATATAATTGATGGCACTTCAACAACTACAAAAAAATATATAAGTATTTGAATTACTTATTGTTCTTAGTGACACAAAAATTTGTAAGACCTATTTAATAAAATTACGAATATTGCTTGATGGTGTATTGAAAATGTAGAAGTTTATGTCATCCATATAGGTCGTCTGTGAGAAAAGAACGGATAGATGGGACGCATAAAGTATGCTCGTCCTCATTAACCTCGTCCGTCCTTAATAAAGTATGCTCGTCCGCATAAAGTATGCTCATCCATCCTTTAATAAAGGATGGACAAGCATATTGTACTCCCACGAGCATGATTCTCACCAAGGCATAAAAGACGAATTACACCATAGCGAACCAAAACTTCCACTAGCCGTAATGAAGCAACGGTCCAAATAAGATAACTTCCATGGAAGTTATGGAAGTTACCTCCGAATCTTCTGAACTCCTTGACAATAGGGACAGTTATTATAACAAGTAACCGTCTCGTGTAAACTATATAAGTGCTCCTTTACGAAGAGGTAATTCATGGAGACTCCTACAACATTTCCTCCTTATTTGGAATTACAAACTCACTAACTTGACCATCAGAGGATTTTTGGGCCGGCCTCCACCAGTCCCCTCTGATTTTGTATTTGCCTTTTTCAGAATTTAGCCTTACGATCATCAACGCCTGAGATTTTCAGTCCACTGATTTCTGAGGAATCATCAGTTGGCGCAGTCTGTGGGAAGAAAGTTTTTGCATTCGATCTTCATCTTTGAGTTCTGCGATTTCTTCCTCCGACAAAGGGCTGAAATGGTTCGGACAAGATCAAAGGCTACTAGTTCGGGCCCTCAAGAGAGTAGAGACGCTTCCAGTAACCCCCATCGTGGCCAATAATTGGTGCCTGCCATGCAACCCTCTTCTATCCAACACGTGCAATCAATGGCCACTGCCATGGCAGAGTTGACTCGCCAGAATCAAGATTTGAGAAGGGAGATTAATCTTAGAAGGCGACGGGATGAGGCCCATGGAGAAGACCTTAGACAGAGTCAGGGAGATGGAAGACATGCAGAACTGGAAAGCCAATCAAAGGGTACTATATCAAGAAAGGTGCCACATTTGGAAAGGGAAATTGACCAAATGAGGAAAGTTATGGATGAAATGAGAGAGAACATGAGGAGGTCAAATCCCGTAGAAGACCTAGTTCTCCGAACAAATTCTCCCTTCACAGCTTCCATCAATGCTCATCCTTTACCACCCAAGTTCAAGATGCCCTCTTTAGATTCGTATGATGGGACGCGGGATCCTTTTGACCATATTACTACTTTCAAAACTATCATGCACCTTCAAAAGGTTCCAGATGAAATAATGTTCAGAGCTTTCCCTACTACCCTCAAAGGACCCACACGAGTGTGGTTTAGCAAAATACCCCCGAACACAGTGACATCCTTCGAGGAGTTAAGTAAGTTATTTGTTAACAATTTCATCGGAGGGTAGAGGTACAAACATTCCTCATCCAGTTTGCTAACCATAGAGCAAGGAGAGAATGAAAATTTGCGGTCCTTCATCACGTGGTTCAATAGGGAAGCCTTGGCAGTAGACGAAATGGATGATAAACTCCTTTTGGCGGCTTTCCATAATGGGGTTCATTTCGACTTATTCATCCATAAGTTATATGAGCAGGAGCCTCAGACCATGGCTAAACTCGTCCATTTAGCCCAGAACTTTATGAATGCAAAAGATGCTATTATAGCCAAGAAGAGGAAGAGAGTTAAGAAAATGGAGGCCAACCCTTCGCGCCATTCAGAACAAGGTCCTCGTCCTAAGAAGGGACGAACGAAAGACAAAAAGGATTGAGACAAGAAGGCTGGCCCCTCAGCACGAAGTCAACAATACACACCACTAAACATGTCGCTCAAGCAAGTTCTTATGCAAATCAAGGATGATCCTTCCTTGAAGTGGCCGGAGAAAATCAAGGGAGATCCTAATAAGCGCAATAGGAATAAGTATTGTCGCTTCCATAGAGATCATGGACATGATACCCACGAATGTTTTGATCTAAAGCAGCAGATTGAGAATCTTATAAAGCAGGGAAAGTTGATGAGTTTTCTTGGACGAGACCACAAGGACGAGAAATTGAAGGGTAAAGTAGAAGAGTCATCATGACCACCGCTCGGAGAAATTAGAGTTATCATGGGGGGAAGTTCAACAGGCCAGTTGTCTAAGTCCAAGAAGGCATACCTAAAGGTAGTACAGAGCGTCCAACTCTCTGGATGGTCACCCAGAGCAAAGACCACGAACGAGCAAGTAATCACATTCACGGAGGAGGATTCAGCATCCTCACGACAATGCTGAAAGAATTCACTATCCTCATGACGATGCTATCGTCATAACCTTGCTTATTGCTGACTACACGACCAAAAGGGTGCTGATGGATAACGGAAGCTCGGCGAACATTTTGTATTTTCCAGCTTTTCAGCAGATAAGGCTAGGATAGGACTAGCTTTGTCCAGTGAATTCCCCCCTGATAGGTTTCGGTGGAATGAAGGTTCAGCCTGTGGGTACTATTACATTACCAGTGGTAGTGGGGGCATATCCACAGCAAATTGCCAAGGACATGAATTTTCTTGTGGTAGACTGTTTATCCTCCTATAACACCATAATTGGAAGGTCAACTTTAAACAGTTAGAAGGTTTTTACATCTACCAACTACCTGTCGGTCAAGTTTTCAACAGATTATTGTGTAGGACAAGTACAAGGAGACCAGTTAGCGGCAAGAGAATGTTACCTAACCATGTTGGCCACGGACGAGCAAGTTCAGACTATAAATATTGAAGAGAAGAGAGTTGTGGTAGAACCCACCGAAGTGTTAGAAGATATCTCCTTAGATGAAAACAATCCCTAGAGGTGCACGAGGATTGGGGCAGATCTAGAAGAAAAGATTAAGAAGGACCTCGTCCAGTTTTTGAAGAAAAACACTGATGTATTTGCTTGGAGTCATGAGGATATGCCAGGTATGGATCCTAGTGTCATCACCCACCGTCTAAACATATATCCTTCCTCCAAGCCAGTACGACAAAAGAAAAGAGTGTTTGCCCCTTAGAGAGATAATGCTATTAAAGACGAAGTACAGAAGTTTATGGCGGCAAAGTTTATACGAGAAGTGTACTATCCAGATTGGTTAGCCAATGTAGTAATGGTCAAAAAGGCGAGCGGCAAGTGGAGGATGTGTGTAGATTTTATTGATCTGAACAAGACTTGCCCTAAGGACAGCTATCCATTACCGCGCATTAATCAACTGGTGGATTCCACCACAGGCCATAAATTACTTAGTTTTATGGATACTTTTTCAGGATACAACCAAATAAGGATGGACAAGGCCAACCGGGAGAAGACATCTTTTGTTACAAGTCAAGGCTTATTCTGTTATGAAGTAATGCCCTTTGGCTTGAAAAACGTTGGGCAACATACCAACTACTGGTCAACCACATGTTCCGTCCTCAGATTGGACGAAACGTAGAAGTCTATGTGGATGACATGTTGGTGAAAAGCCTGGACAAGGGAAAACATCTGGATGACCTGTAAGAGACTTTTAATACACTCAGGCGGTACAGTATGAAGTTGAATCCTAGCAAGTGTGCCTTCGGAGTAGCGTCAGGAAAATTTCTTGGATTCATGGTTTCACATAGAGGGATGAAGGCAAACTAGGAAAAGATTAAAGCAATTCTAGATGTGAAGCCTCCGTAGAGTATTAAAGAAGTCCAGTCCCTTACCGGGCGAGTTGCTGACCTCAACAGGTTTGTTTCTAAAGCTACTGACAAATGTTTACCATTTTTCAAGGTTTTAAAGAAAGCATTTGAATGGACGGACGAGTACCAAAGAGCCTTTCAAGACTTGAAGATGTACCTCGTTACGGCTCCGTTGCTGAGCCCGTCCATGATGGGAGGGCTTGGAAGTAGTGCCTCAGCTTCCTGGAAGCCGTGATAAGGGTGAAAGCCAGCTTTTCTATTAGCGGATATCGTCCTTCCGCTCCCCTCAATGCCCTGCTAGTATAGTATACTGACTTTTGTACTTTTCCTTCCTCTCTTATCAATGCTGAGCTCACGACATGCGGGGTCACTGCTAGGTATAGAAACAACTCTTCTCCCATCATGGACGATTGATCCAGTGGGCTGTCGAACTCAGTGAGTTTGATGTTCGATACCAACCAAGGCACACTATAAAGGCTCAAGCCCTAGCATACTTTATTGCGGAGTTCACACCAAGCTGCAATGACATAGAAGGAATGGAAGACGGTAAAAAATGGGTCATCCATGTGGATGGCTCGTCCACGCACCATGCAGGAGGAATAGAAGTGATTTTGCAATCCCCTGAAGGAGATAAGTTGAAGCACAAGATCCGTCTGCAATACCAAGTAACGAACAATGAAGTTGAGTATGAAGCCCTTCTTAAAGGGTTGGAATTGGCTAAGTCTGTGGAAGCGAAGTCAATACTCGTCTTGGGAGATTCTCAGTTAGTCATGGGCCAAATAAATGGGACGTATGAGGTAAAGGAAGGACGAATGAAAAAATACTTAGAAAAAGTGTCACGGCTTGTGAAGAAATTCAAGGAAGCTAACTTCGTTCAAATCCTAAGGGAGGAGAACGTGGAAGCAAATACTTTAGCGAAGGAAGCCTCAGCGACTGGAGCCACGGACGAGTTCGATGAAGTTCAATACGTCCCAAGTATAGATCTCCCAGAAGTGCAGCAAATAGAGAATGAAGAAAATTGGATGACCCCAATAATATCGTACTTGAAAGATGGAAGGCTTCCGGAAGGGAAGGATGAGGCCAGGATACTCAGGATTAGAGCAGCCAGGTATGTCCTTATGGACAAAGTTCTGTACAAGAGAGGCTTTTCTCAACCTTATTTCAGGTGTCTAGCTCCGAACAAGGCGAACTATGTGTTGAGAGAAGTTCATGAAGGAGCCTATGGAAATCATTTGGGAGCCAGATCACTCATCCACAAGGTCGTCCGTGTAGGGTACTATTAGCCAACTCTCCAAACAGATGCAAAAGCTTATGTCAAGGTATGTAACCAGTGCCAACGATTTAGCAATGTCCCTAGGCAACCATCAGTATATCTCACCCCGATGATGGCCCCGTGGCCCTTTGCTCAATAGGGCCTAGACATCCTCGGTCCTTTTCCACTCGGAACTAGACAGATGAAATTTTTAATGGTGGGGATAGACTATTTCACCAAGTGGATGGAAGCAGAACCCTTAGCAAGTATCACGCAGCAGAAGGTGAAGAACTTCGTCTGGAAGAACATAGTGTGCAGATTTGGGGTGCCCAAAGTACTAGTATCCAACAACGGGCGACAATTTGACAATGCCATTTTCAGGGACTTCTGTGAACACTTTGGAATCCAAAATCATTATTCCTCCCCCGCCCACCCTCAAGCAAACGGTCAGGCTGAAGTTGCAAACTGATCCTTGCTGAAAATCATCAAGACTCGGCTTGAGAGAGCAAAGGGAGTATGGCTAGATTAGCTACCTAGTGTCCTGTGGGCGTACAGGACGACGGTGAGAACCCCTACAGGGGAAACACCTTTTAAGCTAGCCTACGGAAGCGAAGCAGTCATACTTGCGGAAGTGCACATGGCTAACTATAGGGTGATGTCATATCAAGACAAGGATAACGAGGAGCAGCTCCACTTGAACCTCGATCTGGTGGACGAGGTAAGGACAGACGTAGAACAAAGGACGGCAAGGTACAAAAACCTCATGGCTAGGCGATATGATGCAATGGTGAACCCAAGGCGATTCAACATAGGAGACCTCGTCCTAAAAAGGGTTTCTTTGGCAACCAAGAACCCAGCTCATGGGAAATTGGGACCTAACTGGGAAGGACCCTACAGAGTTGTCAACTATAAAAGACAAGGATCCTACTACTTGGAGGCCCTGGACGGGAGAAAATTGGAACATCCTTGAAATGTTGAACACCTAAGGAGGTACTACCAGTAAGATGCCAACCTGAATAAGCATAGTTTTGGACAAGACTGAAGCCCGTTCATCTACTTATTTTTCTGTATATTTTTAATAAGTATTTTGATATTATTATGGTGTGATTATGGACAAAGTTATGGTTTGTGTTTATTTTCATAATAGGCATCAGCTTCTTAGCACATGCCTCGTTCGTGAACAATGTTTGTGGAATATATATAATGTTGTGTAAATTCCTGATTTCCATACTACTTCTGTTCAAATTAACCCATGAGAAGGCTAAAAAGGTCAAGACGAGAAAAGTCTCTAGACGCGGAGATGTAATGTCAAGCTTTCCTAAGGGTAAAGCAAGGTAAAGGCACGCTCGTCCAAAGCAAAGGACGAGGTAAAGCCTATGCCTTGAGCAAATCATAATAAGCCCAAGGCATACTCGTCCATATAATAGACAAAGTAAAGCATGATGCATATCCAGACCATGGACGAGGAAATGCATAAACGAGTGTTTTGAACTTATTAAGGCACCTACTAAAACAATCCAGTCTGTGGACGAGCAAAATGCGGGGTCTTATCCTCATTAAACATGAAAATCAGCCAAGTCTAAGGACGGGTAATGCTAATAATCACTACTTCACATAGATGAATTACACTTTGTGAAATTCCAATAAAAATTGTAGATGTATATATATATGAAATATGGACGAGTCAAGTATGAAGTCTTGTATATGGGAATAAAAAGTCTCGTCCATACATATATAAAAGAAAAATAACAGCATTCATTCAATTATTTTAAGGGCAGACAACCAATGTCCAAACTCCCTTGCAAAATTAAAACTTGTTTAAAAACTCATCCTAAAACCATGGATGAGATAAATGTACTTGAATTACATGAAAAGGTCCTAAACAGTGGACCAGATAAAAAAAAAAGGAAAGAAGGGAAAATACAAAACATTGAGATATTTTCTAAACAAAGGGAGCATCATCCTTAGGGTCGTCTTGAGGGGGTAGGGTTAAAGCATTGTCCTCGATATTGACGTCCTCAGAGCCGGTGTGAAGGAGAGAGTTAGTGGCAACAGCATTCAAATTAAGCTTAATGGAGCTAAAGTCCACTTCAGGGAAGTTTTCCATAGCATCCATTCTGAAATCCTCAAAGCCTGCTGCATAATTGGTATCCAGGAGATCAGTATATTGCTTGGATGCCTTAAACTCAGCCACAGCATCTTCTTTAGCTTTGGAGAGAAGAGTACTCAACTCGTCATTCTTATTCTGTAAATGATTAAGACGAGTATCTTTCTCCGCTGCATCAGTTCTATACTCTTCAACCAAGTCTTGAAGAACCTTCGTCTCTTCCTTAGCCTTGGACGCCACCTCTGCCCACCTCTTACTTTCATCCTTCACCTTCTGGATCCTTTTCTCCAGTAAGATCCTCGTCTTGTCCAACTCTGTAGCCTACCTGGACGCAACTATGAACTTTGACATTCCTTACAAAAGTGAAAGAAACAATGGTTAGACGAGAAAAACCTACAAATAATAAAGACGAAGTAAAAATAAAATTACCTTGAAAAGATCATGAACTCCAAAATGTTCGAAGTCCTTCAAGGACATGTCATAACACACAGCTATGTCCTCATCAAGCACTACCTTTTCAAAACGTTCCTAAGCTACGTCTTCATTTTCAATAATATTTATGGGAACTCTTTGGGAAGGCTAGGACGAGGCTGGAACAACAGTTTTGGACGGAGGAGTTTTGGACGGGGTGACTTCAGTTGGAGTGGACAAATCTACGTCAAAGATTTGGAGGGACGGCTGAGATTTGGGAAGGTTAGCCTGGGTGACTCCTACTTTAGATGACACTTGCTTAGCTTTCTTCCCTCGACGACTGGGAAGATTTCCCAAGTCCAGATTCTTTGATAAAGTTTTCATTTTCTCACCTGCAGTAGGACGACTCCCCTCGTCCATAGCTTCTTTCCCTTTGTTTTCTTTTAGGGTTGCCATCCTTGAAAAGCAATTAAAATCAACATAAAAAGGGGGGGGGGGGGGGGGGAAGAAAGAAGAAAGAAAAAGGGAAGTATCAACTTACGTCTACGGATTGTGACTTTGTGTGCAATAGCTTCGTCGGAAGGTTAGGGACCAAGTCTCCACTTGGCAAGACTCCTAAGGTTAACCAAGGAGTGGAAATCCCTGTCAACGTCAAGACGAGCCTTGTGGATGCGATCACGATGAAACTTGCTCAAAGACAAACGTCCAATACGTGTAAAACAATCAACAGAAAAGATTAAAAAAAAAAAAAAAAAAAAAAAGAAAAGAAAAGAAAGGTTTCCTAAGTCCCCAGCATAAGGGGCAAAAGGATCCCTGCCCACGTCCACAGGATGTCTAGCCTAGAAACCAGAGACGAAGATAAACTCCGTTTTCCAGTTTTTGTCAGACGAGGCTAGAGACTTAATTAGCCTACAATTTGCACCCCTAGCTGTAAATTGATAAAAACCTAAAGATTGACTAATTTTCGAGGGTTTATAGTAGAAGAGGAACTCGTCCACAGTGATAGGACGGTCTTCTCCAAATACTTCCCTCCACAAATTTTGCATGGAGATAATCAATCTCCATGCATTAGGATTGAATTGACACACTGCTAAACCTAATTTGGTAAGCAGCTCCTTGACAAAAGCATTTAATGGTAATCTTAACCCACCTAAAAAATAGGCTTCATAGACGCCTATCATAAAACGAGGATTGCAGCACCATTCTCCACGGACGACCAACCTGGGGTTAAGCTCGTCTGGAATTTGGTATCACTTCCTAAAATTATTGAGTCTTTCCTCGTCGGTTTTTGAATTGACACCAACTACACAACTATAAACAGTTTCTTCCTTGTCCAAAGGACTGGACGGAAGAACGCTCGTCGAGGTGCCAGCCTGAACCCCAGAGGCTGCCCTCTCCCTAAGTCATTCCTGAACAACATCTATAGGAAATCCAGGGATGCCGGAAACATATTCCTCGTCCATGGTATTCCCCCTACTACTATCAGTACTGCTGCTAGATCCATTATAACTAGTGGTATCATGATACTCGTCTATGGCATGATCTAAGCTATTGCTAGATGAGGAAATGATTTCAGGCATTCTAAGGAATACTTATAAGGAAAACCTAAAGACAAGAAGGAAGAGAATACCTGGCTCTAGACAGAAGAAGACTAAAGACGCAGAAACTTCTAGATGAGGCTCTAGACGAGGAATGTCAGGGAGGAAAATTTCAGAAATGCAAAGGGTATCAGAGGGATTCCACTATTTATAGGGCGTGGACTTAAACGTCGAAAACAACACAGCTAACCAAGAGATGCCACGTGGCGAACGTCTCAAAAAAATGAATCGACGGGACTAGTTACCAATAAAATAATGACGCGTGGCACATCAATTCTAACACCAAGTACATACATTCAAAGAATATGATGCCTAATTACTCCTACCTTTGGACAACCCATATGAACAAGGGGGCAACTAATGGTGTATTGAAAATGTAGAAGTTTATGTCGTCCATATAGGTCGTCTGTGAGAAAAGAACGGATAGATGGGACGCATAAAGTATGCTCGTCCTCATTAACCTCATCCGTCCTTAATAAAGGATGGACGAAATCTCGTCCGTCCTTTAATAAAGGATGGACGAGCATATTGTACTCCCATGAGCATGATTCTCACCAAGGCATAAAAGACGAATTACACCATAGCGAACCAAAACCTCCACTAGCCGTAATGAAGCAACGGTCCAAATAAGATAACTTCCATGGAAGTTATGGAAGTTACCTCCGAATCTTCTGAACTCCTTGACAATAGGGATGGTTATTATAACAAGTAACCGTCTCGTGTAAACTATATAAGCGCTCCTTTATGAAGAGGTAATTTATGGAGACTCCCACAACATTTCCTCCTTATTTGGAATTACAAACTCACTGACTTGACCATCGGAGGATTTTTGGGCCGGCCTCCACCGGTCCCCTCTGATTCTGTATTTGCCTTTTCAGGATTTAGCCTTACGATCATCAACGCCCGAGATTTTCAGTCCACTGATTTCTGAGGAATCATCATTGCTAACATCACTTAATTTTGTTTATTCTTAGAAGTGAAGGGGAAAAAAACGTATAACTCACTTAAAAAAAAAAAAAACCCCACTTGTAAGCATAATGTCGTGATACAACCTAAGTTACACTCTTAATAAATAACTCTTGTTGGATTGACAAAAACACAAGTCATTTCAACTTGCTTAATAAATATGTTGCATTAGGTTGATACATATATGACCCATTCCAATGCATACAGAGAATATGACAAAAAATGGTGAACATATTTTATTTATTTGTAAGCACATAAAAAAAAAATAATTCTAAACAATTAAATACTACACAAATCAATGTCATAATAACACTAATTAAATTACTAATAACATATGTCGGGGAATAGACCTAATTATGTCTAATAGGCCTAAGCTTGTAGGCCCAAAGGCCAAACAAAAAAAGCCCAATAAAGAGAGCCTAATCAATTCGTGTAGAGCGGGCCCAACCCTGAAGAACCCTGGAGCCATGCAAGGGACCGAGGAGGAAATAGTTAAAGGCATGATCACCAGGGACCTTAAAAGGAACCATCTGAGGGCCAATCACTCCTCGATGAATCTTTGAGGATCCCTTTATCCTCGGCTACATGTCAAGAAACCTCCCAACTCTAAGCAGGCAAACAAATGATTGTATGGATTGAGGAGCAAATAAGTTTGGAGGCCTAAAGAAGAAAACGTTTAAGTTAAGCAATCATCCCCTCTACATTAAATGTAATCCACCCACTAGCATTGATGCATTTATTGTTGAATGAGCATTAGAACAATGCCCAGCAAGCCAGCACCCTGTCTTCCACTCATCTTTACCTCAAAAGAAGGGGGAAGTAGAAAATGAGACAAGTATCTTCCCCATACAGTATCCACCCTACAGGTGGATGGTAGGGGAGGAACCTCATTTGTAAAAATAAGGACAAATCCCCTCATTAGCAGGGGATTTGGAAATCTTCAAAAAGAAAAGTTTTAAGTGCTAAGTTTGAAAATCAAGTGAGTAGGAGAAGTTGTAGTAATCATATCCATTCTTGAGAGTTTCGAGGACATATTTTTCAATTAGATATTAACTACTTTCATCATTTCTATTGTGTACTCATTCTCAATCATTTTGGGGTTTTCTTTTGCCTGATTAAATTCTTGACCCATATATACTAAATTAATTGTGACGGTTATTTAAGCAATTCTTCTTAAAAGGTATTTTTTTGACCAAAAAGTTCTTATTTTACTCAATGACATTTGGCCAAGATTTAGAAGTACAATAGTCTATTAAAGATAAACTAAAATGAAAATTTTCTATATTTTGGTAAACATTAAAATTCATTTAGCTACTCAATTCTATATTTAACAATAATATTTGTTTTACATAAAAATGACATTTATTTATATATGCTAAATGAGTTCATGTCAAGATAGGTGATTCTATCTTGACATGAATAATGAACAAGTTCATTTTGGGTTGACTGTGGCTCAAACAAGTCAACACAAAATTGACTAATTTATTAATTGAGTCAAAGCAAGTCAACTCACTTCAAAACATTTTCATATATATATATATATATATATATTAAACACTAACCCACAATAAAGCAAGTTAAATTCATGTCATGTTTGATCATCGCGCACCCTTGGTGCGGTAGTCACTCTATAAGTATAAGTACTTATGGGATGTAGGAGCAAAGGCTAGAGTTTAAGTTTCCAAAAAGGAGTTTCACACACATATACACTTAGATTATACTATAGTAGAATCTTGTATTAAAAAAAAAAAGTTCATGTCATATTCGCAAGTTGTGCTTGAATATTTTTACACTTAATTTAAGTGAAACAACATTATGTTTGATTTATTTTGTTCCCAAAAAATAAATAAATTTAGTTGAACGATGGGAGAAGTAAATGGAGTCCACCCGATTATCTTGAACTTTTAATCTTGTAATTTTACCAAATATGAAAAATTGGGTGTGACCCACTAATTAGGCAAACACTCCCCCTGTTTAAACCTTGTGTCATCTTAGGTAGCTTAATATCATTAGTTTTCTTTTTACTTTTTTCTCTCTCTTTCTCTAACTGTAACGCATTTCCTTTCGAATCATTATCATCTTGATTAGGGATGTGCACAAAACCGAAAAACCAAAAAAATCGCCTGAAATTGACCAAATTGTTGCCAAAATTTCAATTTGATTTCAGTGCGATTCGATTTGGTTTCATTTTTTATAAATCAAAATTTTCGATTTCAGTGTTAGGTGTATATGCACCGAATCGACCGAAATCGAATAAAATTATATTATAATATAATTTATAATATAATTTTATATTATATATATAAAATATAATATAATATAATATACGTCTTAGGCTTTGCAAAGTTGCAAACATTGGACCTTAAGCTTTTGGGCCTCCTACCTTTTCATTTTTTTTAATAAAAATTTGGGCCTCAAGCCTTTCATTTTACTTTATAAATATTGCTATTTAAAACCCATTAAAATTAAGGCATTAACCCATTAGATTAACTAACTAAAATTAAACTTCAGCAAAAAAAAAAAAAAAAAAACACTAAAATTAAACTAATTAATATCTTTTTTTTTTTTTTTTTGAGAAAGAAACCTGAAATTCATCTTATTAAGAAATACCGACTAAATCCGCCTGATAAACATCATTAAAGTGAGACGGAACAGACTCCATCCACACAAGAAAACTGGAAATATTAACTGCAAACCTAGCTAAACTATGAGCTAACTTATTACCATCCCTCCTAGTATGAGAGTAAAGTAATTTAGAAAAAGATCTAGCAAGTACTCAAACATCCTCCACCAAAAGACCAGAGACTAAAAGATAATGATCCTCCCTTCGAAGAGCAGACATCAGAATGCTAGAGTCACCTTCCAAGATAACATTGTCAACACCTATCTCCCTTGCAAAAACAAGAGCCCTGGCAGCAGCGAGAGTCTCCACCTCCTCAGGACCATAGGCTCTAGGAAGCTTCTCAGAAAGTGATGCTAGAACCATCCCTTGACCGTCGCGAATCACAACCCCAATACCTGACTTATTCTCCACTCTAAAGCTGGCACCGTCAAAATTGATTTTAAGCAAACCATTCGAGGGGGGCACCCATCTAGCTCTAGAGCGTGGAACAGTTGGGACACGAGGAATCTGCACCGCTAGAAATTCAGCATGCCTATCCTTAGCGAGCTGAGCTAGCTGCGAGAGAGAGACGCTGGATTGAGCTAGGCGAACTTGATTCCGATGATGCCAAATCGTCCAAACAGTAGTAGCAAATAACTCCGGTTCTTGATGATTGACTATAATCCAAGACAGCAGCTCCTTGAAATCCACAAATGACTGGGTACGACGCACACCCCACAACTGCAAGTCAGACCACACAACGTCTAAACTAGAGCAAGACCACACAGCATGGACGACTGACTCCTCTGCTTGATGACAACGTTCACAGATAGCTTCATGCAAAATTGTACGTCACATTAAATTAACTTTTGAAGGAACTGAATTACGACAGGCACGCCAGATGAAATTCTTGATCTTATTCGGACAGTTCAGAGCCCAAATTCCTTTCCACAGTTTGGTGTTCACTGGCTCTCGAAACGGGCTTAGCTCATTCTCTTCTTTGAGGAAACGGACGGTAACCAGTCTTGCATGAATACCGGCCATTAGAAGAGTGGGGCCAAAAGAGGATATCTTCAGCTGAACCACGTGCTAGAGGAATGCTCTTAATCAGGTCAGCTTCCTCAGAGGCAAACAAACCATCAACTAGCTCCTCATTCCAAGTCCGAGTCTCATCATCAATCAATAAATCCACAGTGGCATTCTCAAACCCTTCGACCACTGGAGAACAGAGAAGTGGAGGATGCTTTCTCGGCAGCCAGTGATGCTGCCATATCCAAACCTTCCTACCAGACCCTATACGCCACCTACCACCTCGTTGAATAACATCCCACCCATATAAAATGCTTCGCCATGCATATGAACCCGATCTTGACTCCTTAGCTTCCATTATAGAGCAATTGGGGAAAAAGCGAGCTTTGAAAACCTTGTAAAACAAAGAATCTGTATTATGCAAAAGGCGCCAAGCTTGCTTAGCCAACAGGGAATCATTAAACAAAGCCAAGTCCCGAAACCCCATGCCTCCCACCATTTTTGACTTTGTCATCTCATCCCATTTGAGCCAGTGAACTTTCCTCCGGTCACCACGTTGACCCCACCAGAATCTCTTTACTAGAACCTCAATATCATTACAGAGCCCCAGAGGTAGTTTAAAGCACCCCATTGCGTAGGTAGGGATTGCCTGAATAACTGATTTGACAAGAACTTCACGCCCTGCTTGAGAGAGTAGCTTCCCTTCCCAACCTTGGAGTTTCTTCCAAACCTTCTCTTTTATATAATTAAAACTCTCCCTTTTACCCCTACCAACCAAAGAGGGAAGGCCTAAATACTTCTCATACTGATGCACCTCTTGAACCCCCAGAATACCCTTGATGGTAACCTTTAAATCTTTAGAAGTAGATTTACTAAAGAAAATAGATGTTTTGCTTCTATTCACTTTCTGACCCGAAGCCTCCTCATATTGAGATAAAAGTGCCATGACTCTTCTACACTCGGCCGGAGTTGCCCTGCAAAAGAGAAGGCTATCGTCTGCAAATAATAAGTGAGTTAGTTTTGGGCCACGCTTGCACAAAGAAAAACCAGTAATATCGCCCATGCTCGCCGCATGCCCAATAAGCCCATGTAATCCTTTGGTGCATAAAAGGAAAAGGAATGGGGAAAGGGGATCCCTTTGTCTAAGACCTCTCGATGGGTGAATCAAACCCTTCGGTTCACCATTAACAAGGATGGAATAAGTAGCAATCCTCACACACACCATAACAAGTCCAATCCAATGCTCATTGAAACCCATCTGTCTCATAATCGCCTCAAGGAAAGACCACTCCACCCTATCATAAGCCTTACTCATATCTAACTTCAGCGCCATATAACTTGTTTTCTTAGAATTATGGTTCTTCATAGAGTGTAATGTCTCAAAAGCCATAAGAACATTGTCAGAAATAAGTCGATCTTTAACAAAGGCTGACTAATGCTCAGTAATTATGGTTGGTAAAAAAAATTTCAATCTGTTTGCAATCACTTTTGAAAAAATTTTATAGAGAACATTACATAAACTAATGGGGCGATATTGATGCACATACTCAGGATTATCAACCTTAGGGATAAGGGTAATAAAAGTATGATTGATAGGATGAGGGAGAGTACCTGAATTCAACCAAGATAAAATAGATCTAATCACATCATCATCCACCATGCCCCAAAAGTGTTGATAAAACAAGGGCGGCATCCCATCTGGACCCGGCGCCTTCAGAGGAGCCATTTGGCTCAAGGCAATCTATACCTCACACGCCAAGAACTCCTTAGATAGCTCCTGATTCATGTCTACTGTGATAAGATGAGGAATTCGGTCCAAAACCCCATTGGCAAGTGACGGATTGGAAGATAAAAACAGCTCTTGGTAAAAATTGATTAACACCGAGGCAATAGATTCAGAATCCTCCTTCCATTGATTCTGAGAGTCTCTGATACCCCGAATAGAATTCTTTCTATGTTGCTTCGTCGCCTTACTATGAAAATACTTAGTATTGCGATCTCCCTGGCTCATCCACAACACCCTTGAGCGCTGATTCCACATGCGTTCCTCTTTATCCAGCAAGGAGGAAATTTCAGCTTTCAATTCTCTAACTCGGTCATTACAACCACTACTAATAGACTCCTTTTCAGCCTGAACCAATAAGTGCCTAGATTTAAGCAACTCCCTTCGGACATTGCCGAAGCAATTTTTATCCCACCAAGCTAGGTCACGGCCACATCTCTCAACCCTTGTCAAAATTGCATCATCTGAGTCATTGTCTAGCATTGATCTCCACGTTGCTTCCACAATATCACCACATCGGCTATCAGAGAGCCACATTTCTTCAAACCTAAAGGGTTTATTTCGCGGAGGAGGATCCAAGCCTGAGAGAGTTAGAAGAATAGGAACATGATCAGAGGAATCACATCGAAGATGGTGAATCCGTAAACCTGGAAAAAGAAGAAAAAAACCATTATTTGCCAACCCTCGGTCTAATCTCTCCCAAATAGAGTTACCATCCCTAAAGTGTCTACTCCAAGTGAATCGTTGCCCAGAGAAACCCAAGTCCATAAAACCACATTCATCTATCACATCTCGAAAGAGCTGCATTTGATAATTAGGGCGTTGAGCTCCTCCTAATTTCTCCTCTTGACTGACCAGTTCATTAAAGTCACCCATACAAATCCATGGAACAGTAGGGTGGTGGTTAAGGCGGCGAAGTTCACTCCAAGCTTCATGTCTCCTAGCCGTATCTGGCTCCCCGTAGAAACCAGTAAACCTCCATTGATGATCCGAGTTTTTATCAATCCAAGCATCAATAAAATACTTCTTTGAATCTTCCACGATAAGGTTGATAGAGTCTTTCCAAAACAGAACAAGACCACCTCCCCTATTATCACTAGGTACCACCCACCTATTCCGAAACTCCAAACTACTTTGAACCCTATCTAGCCTTGCTTCATCCGTCCATGTCTCGGCTATAAACACGACGGAGGGATCTTTTGCCTGTACAATTTCTACAAGCTCCTTCCCTGTTCGAAGGTTCCCAAGCCCCCGACAGTTCCATGCTAAGCAATTCATTGATTTTGGCGGGGCTGCTGAACAGCCTCCACCAATACAGTAGGTACTTCTTCATCACTCCTCAAAACTTGTAGGCGTTTGCAAGGTAATAGGGAGCAATCTTCCGCAGGGTCAAAACTACGCTTTCCACCTGTTATTTTCGCCGAAACTGAAGGAGATAAACTATCCACTGTAGACCTAACTAACCGGGTCCAGGTAGACAATTTGGTAGGCTGAACAGATATAGAGGAGAGCTCCCCATTGTTCATAGAAACACGAGATAAGGGTGAAGGATCCTCCAATCTGTCCAAAGCCGAGGAAGTAACCAACTTAGGAGTTGAGGGAGTGTCAAACTTGGTGAGCTCTCTGTCAATATCCCGCAGTTGAGAATCAAAGTTATCACCTTTAGAAACTTGACCATCTATATCCTGACATCCCTCATTGAGAACAGGCTGAGAGACTTCATGAGGGTTACTTTCAATCTGCTCACTTTGCATGGGCATAGGAGTTATCAACACTGGATCTACATTCCTCATTGGTTGGATATCCCCTGGCTGCCCCTCTTCAGCGTCCAAAGGAACACCATGTGGACTAAAGTTCATTGCACTTTCCATTGGTCCTTTCCCACCTCTAGATTCACTACTGGGGCTCCTAACCTGCCTCTTAAGCTTCGATTTATAATATCCAGGCACAACCACAACAGACTTCCGAGATTGAACAAACGCCGGTGCTCGTAAACTAGGACCGAATTGTTGCTGCTCAGTCTTAAAGGTGCCCTCACTTTCAATCCACACATCACAGTCTTTATCATCATGGTCAAGGCAACCACACCAGTAGCATATATTCGGGAGACGTTCATACTTAAAACTGACCCACACCTGTCTACCATTATCAATGGAGATGAGACGACCTCTGCATAAAGGCAAAGAGACGTCAATGGTAACTCTAATCCGGATAAAACTCCCACAATCATGCACCAGCGTATCTGGGGTGTGAACAACTTCACCTAAGGCATCACATATTTTTTCTGCCACCACTTTGTTCCTATATCTGATTGGTATATCATGTACCTGCACCCAAAAGGTAGCTTTGTTAAATTGCAAGTCGTGAATCGAAGCATCATTATCGTAGCGGTCCATCACTATCAAGCGCTTGTCGAACTCCACGGCTCACTGGATAAAACCCGCTCCATATCTGGCTTATTATCAAAGATAAACAAAACCTTATGGTCTCCTTGATTCTGAATTTTGAAACCCGTTTGACAGCGCCAAATGGGGTTGAAAGTGTTGGCGATAGCATCTACATTCAAGGCTCGTTTAGTCAGGAACTTTGCCGCTATAATGAACTCTCTGGTACGAAGTGCTTCAGTAATACTGCATCCTGGTCCCTCACGATCAGATAGAGAGAGTCTACTCTAGTGACTAGACAGGTCTTCCATAAGAGCACAGAAAGTATCAACGACAGGAGGGGAGATGTTTCTAAAGGGAAAGAAGAACGATCGGATAAGAAGAACACACTGAGGAAGAGATAGACACAGTCCACAAAGGAAGAGAAAACACCACCAACGCAAGGATTAAACAAGTTAACCTAGACGAAAACCTTCACAAGGAAGGACACCCGTTCTACCGCCTACGAGAGATAGAGAAACCCTAGCCGCTTATAAACTAATTAATATCTAATTAAACTAATTAAACTTTAACTAATTTAATTAGAAAACCCTACCAGTTACCCTACATACCCTACACCCACACATTTCAGTCTTACTCGACTCTCGTTCTCAATCACAGACAGCCTCAACATGTAAACTCTCACTCACGCCGAATCTGCCTCTGCCCTTGCCGCTGGCCTCCACACGCCGGCCTGATCATCGATGATTCTATTCTCACGGTGACGGTATGATTCTTCCCTTTTCTTTCTCAGTTTCTCTGTCTCTATCGACTATCGCTTCGTTCGCCAGCTCTCTCTCTCTCTCTCCCCAACCCAAGGCCCAAAAACCAAAAACCGATCGAAACCGACTGATTCCCAATTATTTCGGTCGGTTTCGATTGAGTATTTCACAAACCGAAATATTCGGTTTCGGTTGGCCAAACACTAAAATACCTTCCGAACCGAATTCTCGATGATGTCTAAGCTCAGGAATTTGTCATCGGAGCGTTTCCCACACGACGTCGTGATCGACATCCTGACTCGGCTGCCACTGAAATCCTTAATCAGATTCAGGTGCGTTTCTAAATCTTGGTACTCTACAATCAACGACCCCATTTTCATTACCAAACACTTGAACCTCAACAACCCTACCAACTCTCTCTAACACAAGAACAAAGCACCACTTTCTAATAGAACTACACTCTCCTCGGGTATATGTGGACTCCAACAAGCATACACAACAGAACTAGTCTTAAAAACCTTAGAACCTAAACAAGAAACTCTGGGAAATTTACCAGAATTATGAATTTCCTGAACAACAAACCAATTCACAGAGCACAATGTAGAAGCCAGCAAATACCCAACAGCAGTGGAATGATTACGATTATTACCTGTAAAGGGGAAGGAATTGGGGTTGGGGTTAACCGCGATCCTGAGAATGCGGTACTCGAAGCCGGTACTTTCGTGCAAAACGTCATCGTCTTTGGCGCCCCAGGTGTCGAAACGGGAAGCTTTGATAGAGAGAAGCAAGAAGCCGAGCCGGTCGGAGTTGGGACCGGTGGGGAAGAAGAGAAGGAGGGAGTTGGAAAGAGGGAGGCGAAGGAAAGAGAGGAGGGTGTGGGTTTGTAGGTTTCAAATCCCTTTTCCTGTAGATATGGTTGACTATTGTAATGGCATGTTCTTGATTTTTGGAAGTCGTGATACTTTAATATATTTATTGAACCCAAGCATTCAAAAGTTTAAGATGCTTACGATTGCCGTTGGTCGCAATGGCTACAGTCTTGGACTTGCCTATCATTGTCAAAACAATGACTTCAAGATTCTCAAAATTGTCCTAAATTCAATTTTTTGCAATAACAAAGGTCCGCGGTTTGAGGCCAAGGTTTACGCATTGAGTACGGATTTGTGGAGAAGGATTGAATTTTCGGTGGAGTCGATACCCAATCTTGAATCTATTTTAGATATACAATATGAACCCTTTTTATTTTTTAATGGAGCTCTACATTTTATGGCATATACTTGGGGTGAAAACAATACTAACAATTTCATTTTGTCCTTTGATGTCAATGATGAAATATTCCGAGACATAAGACTGCCAGAGAATTACTTAGAT
The DNA here is from genome assembly GCA_023736055.1 of Quercus glauca. Taxonomy (NCBI): domain Eukaryota; kingdom Viridiplantae; phylum Streptophyta; class Magnoliopsida; order Fagales; family Fagaceae; genus Quercus; species Quercus glauca. The sequence continues at coordinate 9,917,966 of CM043321.1, forward strand.
AGATTTATTTTTGCCTATCAGGTTCACCGACTTTTGATGTTCAAGGGATCGTTGGCTCTAATTGTTTTTGGTCCTCCTGTATATGATTATGAAGATGGCGAAGTTTTAGATAAATGCGACATATGGGTGATGGGACAGTATGGTGTGGTTGAGTCTTGGACAAAAAAAAAACTGTAGGACTCAAGTGGATTAAGAATTTCTTTGGCTGCACTGAAAGTGGTCAACTTCTAATTATAATGCCTCCGGGAAGGGTGGTTTCGTATGACCCTGAAAGTCTCTATGAGAACAATATTGGAATTCCAAGTCCTAACTGGATGGCCTACACAACTGATCTTATGGAAAGCCTGGTTTTACTTGATCACAAATAAATGTCATCCAAATGTGAAGATAAACCAATGAAGTAAATGATGCTCTATTTTATGTTTTATTTTGCTTTTCCTTATTGTAATATTAAATCAATGAAGCCATCATTATGTTCTTTTTATCTTCTATTGTAGTGCACATGAAAGTAATGTGGTAATCCTAGTAGATTTTTGTGGTCATTCTAACACATGGCAATGTCACAGTGAAAATTATATGTTTTTAGCCCAGATAACCTTGTTTCACTTGTCCTATCATAATGAATATTGGACTGGTTATCAAGTTTATAATTGAAATTGGTTTTACTTGTAAATTATTGGTACTTGTTGGTACCCTTGATTTTGATTTTTGTCAACTCACCTTGTTGGATATCATGCTTTGATTTATAGGCAACAAAATAATATTTTCTATAAACTATGAATTTGTTGTGCAAGCTCAATTGATTGTTCCCAGCCCCCTTCTGTATTTTGTTTCCTTTATTATTGATTTATCTATCAATTTATAATTCCATTCTCTTTTTAAGATGGCAAGCATCTGTAGATTTATATGAATAGAAGAATAAACTTTTGGAATTAGGTCTCAAGTTTAATTATTAAAGTTTTTAATAATGAATTGATTGCATAAGCCTGGTTTATAGACTTGTTTTGGACGTAGGGGAAAATCATCAAGATTTTGGCTGGCTTCTTTTCTTCTTAAATCGATTTTTCTTCTTTTTGTTGTCCTACCACTAAATGCTTTCTTTTTTCAACATCTATGTATGCTTAAAAATGTTGTTTGTTAAGCTGCAGATTGCACATCAACCTAGCATATATGCCCTAGACACTCTAGGTGTATTGGTTCCAACTATCTTTGACATAGAGACAAGACTGATACTAGCTCTTGCAGATACAATACTCATGCAAATTATTTCTCTAGTTTTTATTTTTATTTTTTATTTTATGAGATTTCTTTATAATTTGTATAGTACACATGAATCTACACACTTGTATACACACAGTAAATCATGCATGCTTTTTAAGCATAAGGTATGCTAATCTTGCTTGAAAGTTGGCTGTTGTAAATAGACATAAAAAAGCTATTGATATCTCCATCTACTGCTACTACTATTAGGAGAGGCATGACCTGACCCACCTTGAGTCAATTCAGTCACAAAAAGGCAACTAATTTCAGCCTAGGTTGGGTTGGGTGAGGGCTAAAAATTTCACACATTGAGCTGTGCTGGTTAGGGATGAGACTTGCATACTCTTGTTTACCTCCAACAAGCTCAAGTTGCCCAAGTTGCAGCCTCTAAAATTGAGCTTGGCATCTTGAGATGTTATGAAGTATATGTATGTGTGTGTACTGATCAATAAAAATAGTATATATGTGTGTGTAAACCTGCCCAGGTTGCTCAAGTTGCAGCCTCTATTTTCAGCTTGTATCTCAAAATTTCATCAGTCTATCTATTACATATATTAAACAGAGTGTAGAGCCCAGGAAATGTGTTTTGGTTCAATGGAATTTTGGTGAGCCAAAAATCGGTGCATATTGCCTAATTGGTTTTGTGAGAAAAAAATAGCCCAGGAGAAGGGCTGCACCAATATGATGAGAGACTTGCAGTGTTCAAGGAATTGCTGGCTTCATTTGTCTTCTGTGATTTGATAAATTAACATGAGGGTGTATGGTTTTGTTGAGTCTTGGACTAAAAAAATTGTGCCTCTGGCCACTGTTAGTGAGCTAAATATCTTAGGCTTAGTCCAATGGAAAATGAGAATGAACTTCTGCAACCTGTACGGGATGCATAAAGTTGATTCATTGGTCCTAAGCAATAAGTCAAATTAATATTTTAAATAGCAGGCTTTTAATTTTTGCTCACACATTTAATTGCTTATGCATTTTTTTATTGACAGAGACAATTTATATGCTTGAATCCTCTTTAATTTTGTATACAGCAGAAGTGCAAGTCAAATTTTCTCCAGAACACTATGATTTCTCAACGCATGTATACATACATTTTCATGTTTTTGACATTATTAGGTCTATTAATTAAAGAAAGTTGATGCTTTGTTTAATTTGCTTACTATCCAATGGTGGTTGATGGTTTGCGGTTTTGTGCAGAGAAAATGTGCAGCAATTCAAGTATCTATTTAGAACTTATTAGTCATTTGATAAGCAGTTCTAATTTTTGATCCATTAGCACATATGAAATTTGCAAATGCAAGTGATTGAGTCAATGTTTTCTGGCTCAGTTTCAATGGTTAAGATACTGATGCATTGTCTCCTTTGTAACATTTTTGCCGGATTGAAGGATTTATTATTTTAGTTTTGCTTAATTTGTTTTTGGTGGATTAAGAATTTAGATAGACCTTTTTCACCTCAAGCATGGCTGCTTATATGCCTATCAAAAAGGAAAAAAGAAAAAAAGAAAAAGACACAGGCTGCTTATACTAACTAATGAACCTCTTGTGGTGGTAATGTTTTATGGTGTCATTTGAAAGCTGCTGAAGAATTGTCCACTTCTGCAAGCTATATTATGTTATCCTTTACTACAATTGTTGAAATTAAAGTATGGAAAATGCTATAAGTACCACCGATTTTACTAATAAAATGTTTGCAAACCCAGGTAGCAATTAATGTGATTGGAACCACATCAACATCATGATAATTAAATTTCCTAATTGCTATTTTTTTTGTTTTATGTTTTAAAAGTTGACTCATTTGTATCATTACTCTTATAGTATTGCTGTGAAATTGAAGACTAAATTTATCCAACCAGAAGGGAGAGGGTTCCTTGGGAGCTTATGGCTAATATTTATTCAACTTAGGACTATTGTCTTGGGATTTCCATCCACATTATTTGACATGGCAATGTCATTGTCAAGTCCTTGTTGCTTATCAAGCATAATTGTATTTCGTTTATGTCCTAGTGACAACGATGTTAATCAACAAGATGTCTCCAAAATAAATTATATTTGATATTTGTTTGAGATGCATACGGGTGATTCATTGGTCCTACCTTGATAGCATTTGGGTTTGGAAATTAGTAAAAACTAGAATTTGATTTACTTGCAAACTGTTGAATGTATCATTGATATTCATCTTTTCCAATCAGTCATGACAGGTCTAAGCAGTGCTTTTCTTGAGCTACCTGCAGTCGCAGCACAAGGCCCTATTATGTGACAATTATTGTTGCAACATCCTCAGATACTTACTAATAGTCTAATATGCAGTTCCTTAATTACTAAATAATGCAACAGTATGCAAGACAACTCTTGTTCTACCTGTACTTGTATCATGGTTTTCTTAAAGGTGGTGTCATTTGCTTAACTCTTCTCTGCCATTCTCTCCATCCTATGAAGTCCATATTCAACCATCTAAGTTTGTGTGCCAAATATAAGCTTTGATAAATAGATGTGGAAACCAATCGTTACCATAAAGAACATGGATGTGTAGTCCATATTGTAGTTTTTCCTTGGTCAGTCTTTGTATTATAGACTTTGGTGTTCTTTCTTTTTTTTTTCTTTTTTTTTTTTGGTAAAAGGGAACATTGCATTAACGACAGAGAACTAAAGGAGGGGGGAGAGGATCAGATATGGATCTGATATGATACACTCCAGCTCTGTCAGAGCTCAACATGCCCAATAAATCCACAGGCGGATCATGGTGCAAAACAAAACAATTATCCTGATGAGTTCCTAACTGAGCCAAGAAGTCAGCACATGAATTTGCTTCACAAAAACAGTGTCTGATCCGGACTTGGCCTATCTGTGACACCAAATTCCTGCAGTCATCAAGGAGAGGCATTGCACATAAATTAGCACTAGATGAATTTGAAAGGAGCTGCACAACTGCTTTAGCATCAAGCTGGACATCCACGGCAGTCAGATGTAAGTCAATACAGAGAGTTAAAACCGTCCCTAAGCACCCAAAGTTCTGCCATAAAGCTGTCGGCACAGCCAATACTCCTAGAGAAACCACCCAGCCACTCTCCATGCTCAACATTGGTGTTCTTTCAAGTAATATGTTCACAGGTTCAATGCTGCACCTTTTCCAATGCAAAATAAAAGGTATATGTTCTACATGGGTGCTGGAATTGTATTGTTTTTGTTTTTTTGTTTTTTGTTTTTTGTTTTTTTCGAGAATACTAAGTATTTTTAACACACATACACATACAAGAAGAGAGGATAAGGTCTTAAAGAAATTTACAATGATGTATATCCAAATGGGCCTAACTCTTGAATACACAGTACAAGCTTGAATTCAACTATTTGTTGACTCAGTTTCATTTCTCATTTACTTTATTAAATTTCATCTACAGGGTTTGTGACATCCTGGTAATTTTGTCTTGAATCATCAGTCTCCTTACTCTTGCAATAAGTGCTGCGGCATTTTCATTCTATAGAGACTACATTGCACAAAGAGCTAGGAGGTGTATCATGCTAGCCTTTTGTATGTCCCTGTGCTTATGTATGAGTTCCTATTTCATCGTCTCCCTGATAACTAATAATGTATCAAACAAAGAAGACAACTCAATTGAGCCTTCATTTTGTTTGGAAACTCTAGTTGAAGATAGTTGAAGACAGTGAAAACATTAAGGTTATATTTGGTAACAGATTTTGTTTTCTATTTTCAAAATTTTGTTTTTGGGAAAATAAAAAAAATTCTTGTATTTTTAAAATCAAAAACATGTTTGGTTAGTTGAAATTTAAAAAAAAAAAATAGTTTTTTGAAAAAAAAAATACTAAAATATGTTATTATTAGAGTTTGAACTCTAATTCTAACTCTTTAAATGAGATAGATTTATTAACATAAATGTGTATTTTCTTTAACTTTTCAAAAAATAGAAACTAAAAACAGCTTTTTGGATGTTTTTAGTATCCTTCACAAATTGAGTTTTGAGAACATTTTTGTTTTCTGTCTATTTTGGATTGTCAAACAAGTTTTTTAATCTCAAAAATAGAAAATTATTTTTGGAAACAAAAAATAAAAGAAAAAAACAGTTACCAAACATACTCTAAATTTGAGCAACTATTTTTTTTTTTATTGAAATAAAATGTGAAAACCAAGTGTTTGATGTTGATTTGTGTGTTACAATCTTCAACCTTTTTCTTTTCTTTTCTCTCCAAAGTTAGAGGGTGCAAACATTGATTGAAAATAATAAGGATTTTTTTTAATTGAAAAATAATGAGGATATTGGTTTAAGACTCTCAGACCCAAAAAAGATAAAAATAAAAGGGGAGATTAGAGAGAATGCAAAAAACTCTCGAGCTAAGGATGGAAAAATGTCATGGATTGCTTGACTTGTTGGGCGTTGTTTGGGTTTCTTCCACTTTGAATTGTTTGAAATTCGAAGACACTTACCTATCTCTTTCTTAACACAGTCACTCCTAAGTCAAGCAATTCTCATTTTCCTTTCCATAAAAAATAAAAATAAGCAAAAAACAAAAACAAAAGTCACCTTATACTTTCACTCTTTTCCTAGTTGACCTCTAGAATGTGTGTGCAACATGCCCATGACTCGACTCCTACTCCATCTTATTGCCGTTCTTGCCCATCTGATGAAATATCATATCATATCTCTGTCTACATTTGCCATTGAAAAGTCCCAAACACCCACATTTGGAAAAATGACTACAAAAAACACATAATTAAAAAAGCAAGTCATCATAGAGATTTATCTCTTGAGCATTGCATGATGGTGAAGTGGGTCGAGTCCACCAAACTAATTGGTCCATAACTTGAATAGCCCAATGACAATTCGGTGAGTCCCATTAATCAGACAAACAATCCTTTTAAGCCTAGTGTTTTAGAAGAGCCCAAACATATAGGTCTGTTGGTTCCAGCATTCAGATATTGGGCTCTCATCTTAGGTAGCTAAGCTTAAAGCTTGCATGTCAGCTCATCCAAAAATTTCCCTTTTATAAGAATTTATTTTTTTATTTCATATGCTCACTTTTCAAAACATCTCATATTAAAGTATTTATTTTACACTACATTTTATTAAAATATCAATTTTAATTGTTTCTCTTTCTTCACTCACAACCTTTAAAAAAAAAAAAAAAAAAACATACACACACACACAACAACAACAACAACAACTACCATCCACTCTCTTCTTTCATTATTGGGATAGGTAAAAAAAAGAATAAAAAACTAAACTAAATGCAAAATGAGTAGTGTCAATGTAAATTTACATGGTTTAGAGCATTCGCGTCAGCTTGTTCAAAAATTATTGTCTATTTTAGCATATGAACCTATTTTTTTAATTTATTTTACATTTTTACTTTTCAAAATACCCTATATAAAATTATTTATTTTACACTATATTTCATTAAAATATCAAATTTTATTTTATTTTTAATAGTTTTTCTTTCTTTACACACAATAACCACTATCAATTATTTTCCTTTATTCTCGAGAGACGTAAAGAAATAATAGTTTCAATATAAATTTACACGCTTATTGTAGCAAACTTGTAAATGAACACAATTATACAATTGGGTTGATGTGGGTTATTTTCAAGGGCAGAGCCACGTAGTGGCTTGGGGGGGCCCTGACCCCTACAAAAAAAAAAAAAAAAAATCCCTTAGAGTAGGTAGAAAAAAAATTTGGGCCCCCCCAATATTGGACAGGTGCCCCCCCCCCCCCTCTCAATTCTCAACTATTCTCCCCAAAATGCACATTTTCAGACACACAAAAACCCACAATCTGTTCAACTTTCAACCAAAAAAAAAAAAAGCCCAAAAAAAAATTTTGAACTAAAATCTGAAAAAAAAAAAAAAAAAAAAAAAAAAAAAAAAAAAAAAAAAAAACCAACAGAATCAGAAATCAAACCCACCGTACCCATGGTCATGTCTCTGGCAGAGAAAACCAAACCCCAATACACTAATACAGTCTATACAGAGCAAAACAAACTCCAATACTGTGTTTGTAAAAAAAAAAAAACCCAATACAGAGCCTCTGTACCAAAACCAAACCAAAAAACCCCAATACTCGCTCGTCGTCATCGTAGCTCTCTCCTCCTCGTCGTTGCCGTAGCTTGCTCCTCGTTGTCGTCGTCGCTCTCTCGCCCCTCGTTGTAGTCGTCACTCTCTCGGCCCTCGTCGTCGTCGCTTGCCCTTCATCGCAGATCGCTCTGTCTGCTCAGCTCCGGTGCTCGGTGATCGGTGCTCACAAATCGCAGATCCCTCCTTGAGCTCCCTCAAGGTATTTCTAATTTCTCTCTTTTTCTCTCTGACTCTCTCTCCCTCTCTCAGTCTCTCTCTCTTTATCTCACTAAAGTCTAAAACGAAAACTAAAATAATGAATGTCTCTCTCTCTCTCTTTAGTCTTTATTCTTTAAGACTGAATTAACTCAGTAACTCTCTCTCTCTCTCTCTCTGATTGGCTGGCCAAATGAATGGGCTTTATATATATTTTGCTTTTTCCTATTTTTTGTCTTTTTGAATTTGGCTTTAGTGTTTATCTTATCCGTTGGTGTTGGTTAGTGTGTGTTCATTGTGTTGGTGAGATATTAATTGTCTTTTAGTGTGTATTGTGATTTGTGATTATGAAATTTTCTGATTGGCAGGCTATTGTGATTGGGGCATCAAGTATGAGGCTTGTGCTTGTCCATTGAGTGGGTGGGGGTAGATGGACTGATGGGCACATGGGGCTGGGAGCACAATAATTAAAGTAGTGTAATGTGCTCTGATTGGCAGGCTATTGTGATTGGGGCATCAGGCATGAGGCTTGTGCTTGTCCATTGAGTGGGTGGGGGTAGATGGACTGATGGGCACACGGGGCCGGGAGCACAATAATTAAAGCAGTGTAATGTGCTGCACATTACACTGCTTTAATTATTGTGCTGCACATAGGATGTGTAATGTCAAGCTTTTTTAGTATAATGTGCACAAGAGGCTAAACAATATAACAAATTAAAACAGTATAATTAATGACAAACAAATTAAAGCAATATAGTTTATTGTTACGCTAAACAACAATAATTAAAGTTGTATAATTAACCAATACATTATAAAAGACAAATAAATTAAATTATGTTAGGCTAAATAATAATTAATAATTTTATTATTAATGAAATAACAATATAACAAATTATAGTTTATGATTAATAATAATTTTAATTTTTTTTAGAAACTCCGAAACACTCTGAAACGGTACGTCGAAATAGATCGGTACCAAAATATTCCGTTTCACTAAACAAACCGAAACAGGGTCCAAAACAGTATTCATAATATTGCTTTCAAGCATAAAGAAAAAAAAAAAAAAATTGAACTAAAATCTAAAAAAGAAAAAAAAATTGTAACAGAGAATCTGAAGAAAAAAAAAATTGTAATAGAGCAAGCCCACCCAGGAACACCCTGAGAAAAATTCCTGAAGTTGCCACTCAGGATCACGTAAACAAATATGTGAATTCCTATTAACAAACAAAATGAAATCCGACGAGCTTATCTCAAAAAAGGTCCATATCAATCTAAAAATATAGACTGTCTATATAACGATGATACTCATCGTCGTCGGTTTCAACTTTCATGGTTCGAATTGGCCCCCCGACGTAAAAATTCATGGCTACGCCCCTGGTTATTTTTAGATAAAACTGTGTAAATTTTTCACATTTTTTTATTATACACTCACTAACATGAGTGCTCAAAGCAAACTTGTAAATAATTATATACTGACTTTCATGGACCAATTTAGTCTAATAGTTTTGGGGCTCTACTTACTAGTGGCATCTACCAGTTGTTTGCATTCTTAGTCCTGCCAATTAGTTTTACAAGACAAAGCTAAATGCTCAATGTTCAACAAGAGCTCCACAGTTCAAACTCTTAACTACCAACGACAGTAGCACCCCTCCTTTTTGTTTGGTAGAACTGTTTGCGAAACATTTCTTAGATGTGTGGAATACGGTGTGAGCATGCCTAATGAGGTTCGTGTGGAAAGAATGAAACAGTCGCACATTCAAGGATGTTGTGAGATCTATTGATTAGTTGAAGTCCACTAATTTAGACTTTGTTTGATTGACTTGCGCTTGGGGATTTACGCAATGCACTTCGATTTTTTATTTTCACTTGTATTAGACTTTCTAGTTGATTTGCTTGTAATCTTTATTACTTATATATAGTTGTTAATGCAGCATTGTAATTAATTCTCACTTCTTAAAAAGGCATTGGGATGGAATGCAACATCATAAAGTAAAAAACTTATGATCATTCTGTAGTAAAAAATTTAGATTGTTTCTTATCTACACGTGTATAAAATTTTGAGTGTATACCTTAAAAAAAAAAAAAAGAAAAAAAATTGATGAGACCAATTTCAACCATATCTATTTATTTATCTAAAAAGTAAAAAGGACAAGACCTGTTGCACATTTCAGCCTACACAGTACACACCGACTTCTTCTTGTTGCGCATTTCGTTTCCTTAATCCGATTTCCGATGTCTAAACTCAGGAGAGATCCGAATTTGTCATCGGAGCGTCTCCCACACGACGTCGTATTCGACATACTGAGTCGGCTGGCAGTGAAATCCTTAATGAGATTCAGGTGGGTTTCCAAGTCCTGGAACTCCATCATCACAGACCCCATTTTCATTACCAAACACCTCAACCTCAACAAAGCCAAATCATTATCTAACAACGACAACAATGGTTATCTGCTATATTCTGATTACGACGAGGATGGTCCTGGTCCAAGTCGGAAAGATCTGGGTACGGCTGTTTGCAATAGCGACCGCACATTTACCGAGATTTCCAGGTTTCCAATTCCCTTTCTTTGTGTTGACATTGTTGGCTTCTGTAATGGCATGTTCTGCCTTAATGGTTATATGGACCGTGTAATCTATTTGTGGAACCCAAGCATCAAAATGTTTAAGAGTCTCTCTACTCCTCTCAACAAGTCCGACAACGAGCAGACTCTTGGGTTTGCGTACCATTCCGAAAACAATGACTACAAGATTCTCAAAATTGTTTCTCACTATGAAGAATCAGCCCGGTCGACTGAGGCTCAGGTCTACACATTGAATACGGATTCATGGAGAAGGTTTGTAATATCGTTTGGCTCCGACCACAATGTTGGGTCTATTGATTGTACATATAGAAACACATGTTTGTTTTTTAATGGAGCTCTGCACGCTTTAGCGTTTACAGAGGACCACAGTTACAGTTTGTGTTTTGATGTCAATGATGAGACATTCCAAAAGATAATCCTCCCGGAGCATTACTTTAACTTTTACGAAGGTAAGTCTTCCCTTGCAGTGTTCAAGGGATCGTTGGCTATGAATGGTTATTTAGATATTGATATATGCGAAATATGGGTGATGAGAGAGTATGGTGTGGTTGATTCTTGGACGAAAATAACTGTAGAATTAGACGAGGTTGATAGATTCTTTTGCTGCGTTGACAATGGTGAACTTCTATTTTGCTGTAACTCAAAGGTCATTTCATATGACCCTGAGAGTCCAAACGCGAACGACCTTGGAATTACTGTTGGATTTGGATATGATAGTTGGTTGCGTTACACAACTGATCCCATGGAGAGCTTGGTTTTACTTGGTCAGGTAAAAATGTCATCTGAAATTTTGAAGATTAGTTTGTATCAAATGTTAGACTTCTTGAATTTTTTCAGCAAAATGACAATCTTTGCGATGTTTATATTGACAAGCATTTTGTGGCATGGCATCATATATGCACTTTGCATATTAAATGATACTTTTATTATGTTGCCTTTTCAGACGCATTGATTTTTTAAACAAAAAAGAATAACCTTGGAGATTGTGGCTGTAGAGAGGGAAAATTCCCGACCTATCACAAGCTGACACGTCACTAAATCCACAAAATACAGCCAATTACAAAGCACCACATACTGTTGCTAGGTTTTACTATTGCTGTTCAGAAACCAATAGAAATTTGCCAAGTGTCATGCAAAGACCAATCACGCATCAGCACGTGTAAGCAGTGACATAAGCAGCCTCGCACGTGTAAGCGATAACTTAAGCAATCCAGCGCGTGCAAGCGATGACACAGGCGAACCAATCAAGCTGCGACATGTGTCACCAATCAGAGACATTTGGAGAAGAACCAAGCCATCTGAAGCACAGAAGTAGAGAAGCTCTGCAGGAATCAAGCCTCGAAACCTCCAAGAACTTCAAGAACTTCAATCTCAGATCGAAGAACATTCGAAGCAGAATCATCTAAACTATCTGCCTAGATCCAAAAGTTTGCGGGAATCAAGCCGAAAGTGTCCGAAAACATCAACAAACCACAAATCAGTGAAGCTCTACGGATTCAAGCCTCTAAAGCTCCGAAGAACTTCTACCACAAATCCAAGAACACGAAGAACACATGAAGAACACGAAGAACGCGAAGAACAAAGGATTTCTAACAAGCTCATAGCCAGAAATTCATTGTAATTCCGTTTTAGCAATCTTCGATCCATTCCTCGATCAAATTGAAGGATATTTTGTGTTCAAGTCAAATTACATTACCATAAATCCAATCAATAAGTCTTACAAGGAGATCGAATCAGAGGATCAATCTTTTGTAATTTCAGAGAACTGTATACCACAATCATCAATATAAATTCTCATTTGTGAAACTATTTTACTTGTTTGATTTATTTCAAACTAGAAATTTAGTCGTCTACAAATTCTGGCACGCCCAGTGGGACCTCTCTGCCTCTCATCTCTTTCTCCTTCAAAAGAAAAGAAATTCGACATCATTTTGCTACCAGCTTCAATGGCCTCTAGCAAGAATGTTCGAAAATCAGTAGTTGATGCTTCCAGTGCTGATGATTATGTTGGCCCAATCACTCGCAGTCGATCCAAAGCTCTCCAGCCTCAACCAACCAAAGAAGGCGAGCCTTCTACCGTCATCTCTCTGGACTTTCTTGCAAATAGGAAAGTTACCACTGAGGATTCATCTCTCTCAAAAGATTTGGAGATCAGTAATGAATCATCCCCAACAAAGACCTTTTCCATCAACTCTTCACCTGTGATGAGAGACTTAAGGAATGAAGTACCTTTGACTCATCCGGTTTCATCATTTTCTCCATCATACCTAGAGGTCATGCCAGTAATGATGACTAACGCCTCTACCATGGAAGAAAAGATGGCTGAGATGGAACAAAAGGTCATTCTTCTCACCAAAGCACTTGAAGAAAAAGACGTCAAAATTGCAACCCTAATGAACAAGCTGGAGGTACAAGATTCGGGTGAATCAAGTCATGGCCCTGAGCACCCACCTGGCTTTACCTTCAAAGGAGGAAATCTCGGGGATGATAAAGGAAAAGGAGGTGAAGGCCCTTCTCAACACGGACATTCCACCTCAATGGCCTCGATATCTGTCCAACAATTGCAGGACATGATAACAAATACTATTCGAGCACAATATGGAGGTTCTTCTACAAGTTCTCTCATATATTCGAAGCCCTATACAAAGCGCATTGATAATATGAGGATGCCAAATGGATATCAACCTCCCAAGTTCTTGCAATTCGATGGCAAAGGAAACCCTAAGCAACATATTGCTCACTTTGTAGAAACCTGTGAGAATGCAGGAACTCAAGGAGGCCTCTTTGTAAAGCAGTTTGTCCGTTCACTAAAAGGGAACGCCTTTGATTGGTATACAGACTTAGAACCCGAGTCGATTGATAGTTGGGAACAACTTGAAAGAGAGTTTCTCAACCGATTCTACAGCACACGACGCACGGTAAGCATGATGGAGCTTACCAATACCAAACAGTGGAAAGATGAGCCCGTTGTTGATTATATCAATCGGTGGCGTTCTTTGAGTCTAGATTGCAAGGATAGACTTTCTGAAATATCTGCTGTAGAAATGTGCATCCAAGGCATGCATTGGGGACTTCTTTACATCCTTCAAGGGATAAAGCCCCGAACATTTGAAGAATTGGCAACTCGTGCGCATGACATGGAATTAAGTATCTCCAGCCATGGAAATATGAAACCTCCCGTACCTGAGGAAAGGAAAGAAAGACGGGAAATAAGGAAAAATGATAGGAATGCAAAAAGTAATATCAAAGACTCAATGACTATCAACCCTGCTCCGGCTAAAATTTCAACAAGAAATGAGAAGGCTAATGAGAAAAGGCCCGAGGGGAGCCAACAGCGTGAGACGCGTCGCTCATCACTTAAGGAATGGGAACAAAAGGTGTATCCTTTCCTAGATGCCGATATGCCTGAAATGTTAGAACAACTGCTCAAGTTGAAATTAATTGAATTGCCAGAATGTAAACGACCAGAAGAGATGGGAAAAGTTGATAACCCGAACTATTGTAAGTATCATCGCATCATAAGCCATCCAATCCAAAAATGCTTTGTTCTTAAAGAACTCATCATGAAGCTAGCCAAGGAAAGGAAAATCGACTTGGATTTTAATGACGTTGCTCAGTCAAACCTTGCGACAATTGCTTGTGGGTTACCTAGTTGCATGTCTCCAACTACTAAGCCGGGGGCAAATAGCATTCTCATCCAATTTGGTTCTCTGGAACCTATTCAAGTTCAGCTTTCACAAAAGACATCTGATCATAATTCGAATGATGATAAAAGGTCAACGATGGATGAGGAAGAAGGCTGGACGATGGTTACTCGTAAGAGATGGAAAAAGAGACGAGCATTCCCTCTTCATTTGGTCACCCAAGAGTCCAAAAGAGTACAAAACCAGATTCAGCCTTGGTCAAGAAGAAGGAGTGATAAAAGGCAAGAAAGAATGGGAACAAAAATGTCTGACAATTCGACACAAAGCCAAAAACTTCGAAATCTCATCACATTGGAAGAATTCTTCCCCAGAAGATTCTTTCAAAATGACTCAGCCGAGGCCGTTCACACGGTCTCTCATTGCGAAATTCAGGATGAAAAGGAGGATGTTGACCAGGGTGGTCCAAATGAGACTTTGACATCTTTGGAGGAACTCCAATCTCAGGTCGATAAAGTTGAACCCTTGCAATCCTCCATCTCACCGGAAGAAGTGCTCATTCAAGCTTTTGAAAAGCCAGATATCTACACTCCTTCTACCAACACGCTTCAACAAAACCAAGAATGTTACGCGTGCTCTCCAGACTTAACTTTCACCGATGAGGATCTATTGTTAGGCTCTAAGCCCCACAATCGTCCACTTTATGTCTCTGGTTATGCTCGTGAACAAAAGATTGATCGCATTCTCATTGACGGAGGTTCGGCTGTTAATATACTACCAAAAATGACAATGAGACGACTTGGTCTTACTATGGAGGAATTATCGCACAGTCGTTTGGTCATTCAAGGTTTTAATCAAGGAGGACAACGAGCAATCGGCATGATACACTTAGAATTAATCATTGGAGAATTGACAAGCAACGTTTTGTTCCATGTCATTGATGCCAAGACAACTTACAACATGTTGTTAGGACGTCCATGGATCCATGGAAATGGAATAGTGCCATCAACCTTGCATCAATGTTTCAAGTACCTTCAAAGTGGAATAAGGAAAGTCAATGCCGACTTAAAGCCTTTTGCTGAGACTGAAGCTCACTTTGCTGACGCGAAATTTTACGTAGAAGATGACATTCCTAGTGAAGTTCTCCCAGTCGAGATCTCGTCCATGGAAAGCAAGCAGAATGAAAAGAAGCATGTTAGATTCATCACTGGAAAGGATATTCCTTCCCCAAAGGAAGGTCTTGAATGTGGGAGTAATCATTCTAGTGAATCTGCCAGTAATTCAATGAGAGCGGAAATTGCATTGCCTTCCAATAGCTCTCCATTCCTTCGGTATGTACCATTATCACGCCGCAAGAATGGACAATCACCATTCACAGAGTGTCTTCCATCTACCAAAGACATGGGAAGGCCTCCTGCAAAGCTCACAATGGAGGATGTAGTCATATTGAAAGAAAACCATATCATGCCTTTAACTTCATCCACAAATCCTTTGCCCTCGAAGCCACTAAATGGATTCGTAAGGTCTTCACAAAGTCCGACAGAGCATGGTATTTTACCAAGTGAGCGGACGAAAGAATGGTTTGATCCAAAGGCATATAAGTTGTTAGCCAAAGCAGGCTACAATTTTTCGAAACAAGGAGACCTAGGGAAATTGATTCCAGAAGCCACCGGAGAGAAGATACATGGCCTTAGCAAAACACAAAGGAGAATGCGACTTGAAGGGCATGAAATTCCTATCCCAAAGACCGGATTAGGTTATACTCTTGAACAACCAGCTCGGATATGGATCAAGAAAAGAAACAATGCTTCAAGTTCCCAATACATAACAGTGGAGGTCGACAAAAGTTCAAATCAAAGAAAAGATCACTCTTCATCACGCATCTCGGTGTTCGATCGCATTGAGGCCTCATCGTCCCGAATCACAGTGTTCGACAGGTTAAATACAACTGGCTTAACACCAAATCGAGACACTCTTCCTTGTAGATCAGTCTTTGGTCGATTGGGGGCAACAAAAAGGCCCGTTGATGGTTACTCTCAAAACTCAACAAATTTTGAGATTCAAAAAGAAGAGAAAGCTAATGATGAGATTCGCAGTAGCATTCCTTCACGCATGAAACGTAACTCTACCCTAGACATCAGCACTGAAGGATCACTCAAGGTCAAGAGACGAATGATTGTACACACTAGACAATCATTTGTTCACAATGAACAGATTGAAGAGATATCATCCTCGTTTCATATCACGATAGAAGAAGATGCACTTTCAGATGCTGAAGAAGCCAATGAAGAGGTTGATGAAGCTCCCCCAGCCTTGGAAGATGGAGTACAGGCTACAGTTGATGAACTTAAAGAGATCAATTTAGGAACTACTGAAGAACCTCGACCAACTTTTATTAGTGCGCTTCTCACTTCTAAAGAAGAAGAGGAATACCTTAAGCTCCTAGTAGAATACAAAGATGTGTTTGCTTGGACTTACAAGGAAATGCCTGGGCTCAATCCAAGTATTGCTCTACACCATTTGGCAGTAAAAAAGGGTGTCCGCCCAGTCAAACAAACCCAAAGACGCCTTCGGCCGGAGATTATTCCCCAAGTAGAAGCCGAGGTCAATAAGCTAATTGAGGCAGGCTTCATTCGTGAAGTACAGTACCCAGAGTGGATAGCCAACATTGTCCCTGTCAAGAAAAAGAATGGACAAATCCGGGTGTGTGTTGACTTCCGTGATTTGAACAATGCATGTCCCAAGGATGATTTTCCATTACCCATCATTGAGGTCATGGTTGACGCCACTATCGGTCATGAAGCTTTATCTTTCATGGATGGTTCTTCAGGTTACAACCAGATTCGAATGAATCCAAAGGATGAAGAGCTTACAGCTTTTCGTACTCCTAAGGGCATTTACTGTTACAAAGTAATGCCTTTTGGACTAAAGAATGCTGGTGCTACATATCAACGAGCCATGCAAAAGATTTTTGATAATGTACTTCATAAATATGTGGAGTGTTATGTCGATGATCTAGTGGTTAAAACAAAAAGGAGGGAAGACCATTTGGCAGATTTGCGATCTGTGTTCAACCGCCTAAGAAAGTATCAGCTTAAAATGAACCCCCGCAAATGTGCTTTCGGCGTAACATCTGGGAAATTTCTTGGTTTCATTGTGAGGCACCGCGGTATTGAAATTGACCAGTCCAAAATTGAAGCTATCCAGAAAATGCCAGAGCCCAAGAATCTACGAGAACTTAGAGGCTTGCAGGGAAAACTAGCCTACATACGACGATTTATCTCGAACTTGGCTGGTCGATGTCAACCTTTCAATAGATTGATGAAAAAGGATGTGCACTTTGAATGGGATGAGGCTTGTAGCAATGCTTTTGCATGCATCAAAAGATACCTGCTTAATCCTCCAGTCCTAGGTGCCCCTATCCCAGGAAAACCTCTGGTGCTGTACATCGCGGCACAAGAAAAATCTTTGGGTGCTCTTATGGCACAAGAAAATGAAGAAGGGAAAGAAAGAGCCCTTTATTATCTAAGTCGAACTCTCAATGGGGCTGAATTAAATTATTCTCCTATCGAAAAGATGTGCCTTGCTCTTTTCTTTGCCATAGACAAACTAGAGCACTACATGCAAGCATATACGGTTCGTTTGATAGCAAAAGCAGACCCGATTAAGTACGTCCTCTCTAGGCCAGTGGTTTCGGGTCGTATAGCTCGATGGGCGGTCCTGCTACAACAATACGACATCGCGTATGTTCCACAAAAGGCTGTCAAAGGACAAGCATTGGCAGATTTCTTAGCTGATCATCCAGTTCCATCTGATTGGGAGTTCTCCGATGATTTTCCAGATGAAGACGTGTTTTACATTGAAGTAATGCCACCATGGATGATGTTTTTCGATGGGGCTGCACGTCGAGAAGGAGCGGGGGCAGGTGTAGTGTTTGTCTCTCCACAACGGCAAATACTTCTATACTCATTCTCATTAAGCGAACTTTGCTCTAACAACGTAGCCGAATATCAATCATTGATTATTGGTCTACAAATGGCCATTGAGATGGGCATATCGCAACTTGAGATATTTGGAGATTCCAAATTAATCATCAACCAAGTCTTGGAACAGTATGACGTCAAGAAAGAAGACCTTATCCCTTATTGCAAATATGCAAAGAAGTTGCTAACAAATTTTGAGGCCATCACATTGGAGCATATACCAAGAAAAGAGAATAGACAAGCCGATGCTTTAGCTAATTTGGCTACCGCCTTAGCATTATCCCAAGAAGAGACAACCAAAGTTGCTATTTCCCAAAGGTGGGTGGTACCTCTCGTGGTTGAAGAAGAAGAAGAAGAGCAAGCCAACATTATTTCGGTATGCCTTGTTGAAAAAGAAGATTGGCGACAAGCGATCATTGAATACCTTCAACATGGAAGACTCCCGGATGACAAACGCCACAAGACCGAAGTTCGGCGAAGGGCTGCTCGATTCATTTACTATAAAGACACTCTTTTCCGCCGTTCATTTGATGGATTGTTTCTCCGTTGCTTAGGAGAGGAGGAGGCTAAACAAGCCTTAGAGGAGGCTCACTCTGGAATATGTGGCGCACATCAGTCAGGTCCTAAGTTACATTACAGGATCAAACGAATGGGCTACTATTGGCCTACAATGGTGCAAGATTCCATGGAGTGCGCTAAGAAATGTGAAGCTTGTCAGTATCATGCGAACTTCATCCACCAGCCGCCAGAACCTCTACACCCAACTGTAGCTTCTTGGCCTTTTGATGCATGGGGGCTCGACGCAATAGGACCATTACCAAAGTCATCCGGTGGCCATTTGTACATCTTAGCCGCAACTGATTATTTCTCGAAGTGGGCAGAAGCTGTGCCCCTTAGGGAAGTGAAAAAAGAGACAGTGGTCAATTTCATTCGAACTCATTTGATCTATCGGTATGGTGTCCCTCGTTATATCATAACCGATAATGGAAAACCATTCTACAACAGGCTGATGACAGAACTATGCGAGAAGTTTGAATTTAAACAATACAACTCCTCCATGTACAATGCCCCGGCAAATGGACTAGCTGAAGCGTTTAACAAAACACTTGGCAGTTTGTTAAAGAAGGTGGTATCCAAGACAAAGCGAGACTGGCATGAAAGAATCGGAGAAGCATTATGGGCATATCGAACAACGTTTCGAACCCCTACTCAAGCGACACCATATTCTCTTGTCTATGGAGTGGAAGCCGTCCTTCCTTTGGAACGTCAAATCCCATCACTACGGATTGCCATTCAAGAAGGATTGACTGGAGAAGAAAATGCCAAGCTCAGACTACAAGAATTAGAGGCACTTGATGAGAAAAGACTCGAGGCCCAACAACGCCTTGAGTGCTATCAAGCTCGTCTTTCAAGCGCCTTTAATAAAAGAGTTAAACCACGATCATTCCAAGTTGGTGACTTAGTCCTTGCCGTTCGAAGACCTATCATCACAACTCATCGTACAGGCAATAAGTTCACTTCAAAATGGGATGGACCTTATGTTGTGCAAGAAGTCTACACCAATGGAGCTTACAAGTTGATTGATAATGATGGTGTAAGGATCGGCCCCATCAATGGGAAGTTCCTCAAACGCTTCTATGCTTGAAAGTCAAGGATTTGCTCCTCGGCAAGAGCTTAAACTGCCCACTGTAACGCTGCAAGAGTACATGATGTCTTTCCATTATCTCTGAAAGCGTACCAATAAGAAGAAATTAATCCCACTCTATGTCAACAATTGCTAGTGTGGCGTAGTGGTTGGATGCCCAAGTCACCCTTGAGAGGTCTCGGGTTCGATTAGTGGTGATACCCACTATTACACACTGAGCCCCCCCTTTTTGCAACAAAAAAAAAAAAGAAGAAACAACAAAAAAAATTTATTCAAAAAAAAAAAAAAAAAAAAAATCTTTTGAACTACGTAATGACTTGATCCCTCTCCGGGGTACGTAGGCAGCTTAGTATCTTTTGCTAGGTTCAGTCACGCAAAAAAAAAAAAATATATATATATATATAATAATAATAATAGTAAAAAAAAAAAACAAAAAAAAAAAAATCTTTTGAACTACGTGATGACTTGATCCCTCTCGAGGGTACGTAGGCAACTTAGTATCTTTTGCTAAGTTCAGTCTCGCACTAAAAAAATTATTATCATAAAAAAAAAATGAAGGAGATAATAAAGCCTTTTTTATTGACTGACAAAAGGAAAGTAGTACAGGGGAAAGCTTGGTAGCACATATGAAGGGAATTAAAATTACAACATCCATTTCAAGTCTTTCAAGCTAGAACAATTAGCTTCAAGGAGGGCTCGTATCTTCTCTAAAGCCTCCATATCCTGGTCTTCAAGTACGGGAGTGGATTTGACTTCTTCAAGTTGTTCTTCTAAGGCTTGCACAACATTATCTTGTTCAACTTGATGAGATTCAATTTGAGACACTGATTGCTCTAATTGGACAAGCTCGGTTCGCAGGTCAGCCATCCTTAACCTGATGATATCAAGCTCGGCCTTCAAAGACTCTTTCTTGTGCGTTGCTTCAGAAAGGAGTAGTTCAATTTCAGCCTCATGTCGAATTAAGTTGACAGGATTGGGTCGTTTGTTCAAAGATTCTTTCATCCTCAAAAAATCTGCAACCCCATCACAATGTTTGTCAACATGTTCACGCAAGTGTCGAGGATCCACTCCAAGACTTTCAATCCCACTGTAGATTTCATTTATTTCCGATTGTGGTAGGATGTTGTCCACAGAAAGATTCGAAAGCTTGTTTAAAAGAACATCTCCCAACATAGAAGCCCCTTTCCTACGCACGGAAGAAACATGCGCCATGGCCTGAAACATAGAGACTTCTGGAGGATTCGTCGGTTGAAATGTCCTTCCTGTCTCGGTCAAAGGTTTGGATGACGTACCAACATCAGCAAACTTGCGCCTCTTAAGTTCTGAGCTCTTCGTAGATGGCTTCGAGATGGAAGACTCACTATTTGCAAGAAGATGCACATGATCAATAGAAGTCTCTGCATCAACACCCTTCATTGGACCCTTTAAATGTTTCCAATTGTGGTCTAAGTCGTTACACACATTCTCTTCAGAAATTTCAATGGCATTCTTAGCTAGCACGACAAGTGAACCTTTGGTGCCTTGACTTCGAACAACTCCGGTATGTTGAGATGAGTCTTTTGAATGACGACCATCTTCGAGAGGATGACGTGCAAACTTTGACAAGGGCTGTGGAATGTATGGGTCTTGTAGCTCCCTCTTCCCTTTTTGAGGTTTGTTGGGTGTTAGTGATTTAACATGGAAGGAGGCAATGTCAGCCAAAAAATTTGTTGCTTTAGTAAAATCATTTCCGCAAACTCCTTCCCACCATCGCTTGTAGCTATGTCTGACCCGACTTCCAAAGTCTGTGGCAAAAGCCGGAATGAGTACCTTTGAGTCTGTGTTACGACGAGTGAAAGATTGGTAGAATTGGTATAGGTCTTTTAAAGAGCCTGTATGAATTTCTTCCTTCAAATCACTTGGAATATCTTGATGAAATCCAAAACGCCGACTAAATCTGTGAGGACTATATGCTTCTATAATGTGTTGGTCTTCACATCGAAGTGACAAGTACCCCGAACGGAGGCTCATAAAGTAGTCAAACTTCTGAACGGGTAAATGGTCATTGTCAATGAATGTCTGGTCATAGCTTTTCTTGAAAGCAGTCCCATGCCAAAGGAAGTCGGTGGCGGTTCGTATATGTTTTCGTGCGGAAAATTCACTGAACGGAGAGGCATAGCCTACGCCAGAATATTTTGTCATCAAAGGATCAGATAATTTGTCATTGGTGATGCGATTGCTTCTGAAAAAATGACCTACCCAGGCGTAAACATAATGAATGGCAAAACTAGCTCCAGACTTGCTCGGGGTAGGAGAAGAAGAAATGGTATTAAGTCCGCGATAAATGCTAGCCAATACTGGGATGGCAAGACCAAACGAACGACCATTGGCCATAGAACTAGCAATCTTGAAAGTGCCTGGACGGATGCTATTTGGATCCTTGATAGGAAAGACAAATATGCACAGCCAACAAGAAAGAAGTGCTGATAGGTAAGTCTCCTCCTTTAAGTCATCCTCAATTTGAAGATCCGCAAAGACCCCGTGTTCTTTATCAGACCATGGTCCGCGCTCGTTTATCACGCCAAAGGGATTCTGACTACACTTAGGAATGGTCGTCCGTCTTGCTGGTCTTCTAGGAGCCGGGTACCTGCCATTTCCTCTATACCAGAAAGTAATCCAGTCACGAACACTCACTTTCCCTTGTCTTTTCAACCGGTTTTGAAGATGATGATATGCCATGAAAAGGAAGCGACAGCTGTACGGCAGATAGGGTCGTCCTTGGTCATTGGTTCCATCCAGCTCTTGCGCGTTGGGTACCACTTCATCATAAAACGCACCTGTGCAAGGAAGTCCACCGAGAATGGAAAGATCCCATGGTGTGATGGAAATTTCTCCAGATAAGGTATGGAGAGTATTCGTTGAAGGGCTCCAACACTCACAAAATGCTTTCATGAGATTCTCATCATAATCATATGTGAACAAGGAGGCAAAGACAGCACTGTAAAGATGGGTTACATCAAGGAGGTGTTTGCAACGACCAAGCACATCTTCTAGCCAATCCCAATAAAGAGAGAAATAGGAAAACCCTCCGTTCGCACTAAAGGAAGAATCCCAGTTGGCGCGCTTTGCAATTATCTCTCGTCCCAAAGTGTTATACGGTTTTGATTTAGCGACATTTTTGTGATGCGAAGCAAGAAGGATAATGGCCTCCAAGTTAGAGCTACTATCAGAAGGAACGACCTGTGACCATTTCGGCAAATTAAGAGGATAAGAGTTATGGCCCCACCTTTCTGAAAATCTTCCAATTATGGGCGGACGAACAATCAAGGTTGTAGGCTTTGCATCCTTGTCATCTTTCTCTTTATAAATAAATAAGGCTGGTTCTTGACCGATCTTTGAATCCCTAAAAAAGGGCATCGTGATAGCTGAAAAAAAAAAATGAAAAAAAAATGAAAAAAAAAAATGAAAAAAAAAAAAAAAAAAAAAAAAAAGAGAAAAAGGAAAAAGTCAGTACAGTCAAAATGTTGTTATTAAAAATAAAAAATAAAAAAAAAATAAAAAAAAAAAGGAGAAAAAGGAAAAAGTCAGTACAGTCAAAATGTTGTTATTAAAAAAAAAAAAGAAAAGAAAAGAAAAGGAAAGGAATGTAAAAAAAAAAAAAAAAGACAGAGTTCTCTGCACAAAAGGACAGTACATTACCCACTCCACTAAAGACAATGCTTGTACAAACTCGTGCATGCTCCAGACAGCTTTATATAGGGATGCTTGAAAAGCTTGAGGACAAAAGAAAAGATGTGCATGAATGGTTACGGCGCCAAATTTTCAAAGGATACTGCACCAAACCTTGAAAAAAAATGAAGAGAGTAAATGCTCAAAGAAATTGTCACACTAGACTTGGTCTATAGAGGATAACATGTCTTCTAAGAATGACCATGGCACTGATGAAGCTATAGGCCGGCAAAGAGGAGTAGCTTGTTTCACTGTGCCACCAACTATTAAAGACAGCAGATACATTCAGTACTACTCCTAGCCTGGGTTGTCAATGTTGTCAGAATAGCCAACGCCAAAGAAGACCAAAATGCCAGCAAAATTAATAATATCTGCTGTCCAAATTTCTAAAGCGTCTGACAGGGGTTCACAAAATTCAACCCACAGAAATCTTCTACTACCTTCGATTCACCTAAACTGAAAAATTCAGGTCCAGATGCACAGCCACGAACTCACAGTGACCAACAGAGTAGTCTTTCAAAATCTGTGCAAATTTGTTCAGGATTTCACAAAACTGAACCCGCAGGGACCTTAAACGGACTTCGATCTACAAAACCCAGAAAGCTCATCAACAACAGAGCTCCCACGCGCCTCCACGCGCCGCTCAATCTATCAAATGAACCACGGCTTAGTCCTTCAAATCTGGGCAAACCGGTTCATAATCTTGCAAAACTGACCATGCAGGGGTCTTCTACGGCCTTAGATCGACAAAACCCAAAAATTTGGGGATCAAAAAAGCTTCCACGCGCCGCCACGCGCCACCAGAAAATCAGGCGTTCCCAGCGTCAGTCCCACGCGCTTACACGCGCCACTCCTGGCTTCTCACGCGCTCCCACGCGCCGGGGATTTTCTCACGCGCTGGCACGCGCCTCGCGCGTACACGCGCCACGCGCTCTCCAGCGCTATGACGTCATCAATGACGTCATCCTCCACTTGACCAGCTGCCCCGGTCTGACCCGTTTGACCCGGTTTGACCCGGTCCGAACCGACTTAAAAAAAAAAAAAAAAAAAAAAAAAAAAAAAAAAAAAGATAAAAATATATATATATATACCTTGACCAAGTCTGACCTTTGACTTTGACCAAAAAGTCAAGATTTTTCAAAGAAGCCTGTCCCACTCAATTTTTCGCGTACATTCCAATTTTGGGACCCGTTTCTTTGTTTGAGATTCGAAAGTTGTGCAAACTGTCCAATTTCCAAAAAGGTTGACTTTTGCACAAATCCTAACCAAAAGTCAAAATTTTCAAGAAGGACCCATCTTACCTAATTTTTCCCATAGATTCCGATTTTGGGGTCTATTTCTTCATTTGAGAATCCGAAATTGCTCAAATCCTATGATTCCACAATGGCTGACTTTAATGTGAATTTTGACCAAGAATCAAGATGTCCAAGCAAAGCTTGTCCTATTCAAATTTTCATATAGATTCTGATTTTGAAATCCACTTATTTGCTTTGGACTTGGAAGCTACCTATGTGACCCACTTCTTCGAAAGTACTAGCAATGTCAAAAATTAAGCCCCCAAGATCAAAATTTGAGATGCATCCATTTAGTTGGGAACCCCTCTGGGTTATTCCCCATACTTCATCAAAACTTCCCTTTTAAAATACAGATGAACTCTTACAAGTGTGTCTGGAACTTGAAATTACATTGGGTCACCAGTTCAACCTACCATTCCCGCTCTGTGCCTACTAGTCTTCGGTCTACCGTTCCTCTTTCGGTGCCAAACATTCCCACCTACTAGTCGGTGTCTACCAGTCGAAAATCTACCACTCTCACCAAAAATTCTCAACCACCATTCTCAACTACCCACCTACCATTCTTCGTTTCTCCATTATAAATAGAAGGGCCGGGTTCAAAAAAAAAAAATCATAAAAAAAAAAAAAAACACACACTGAGTCGTAAGATGAAGATTTGCTTCTTTCAAATTTTCAAGACCTTCTCACAGCCATTTCTCACTATGGCCTCATCATTCTCAACACTTAGCAACCAATATTGCTTCATAATCTGCCTGGAACCTACCCTTTCATGGTTTGGTAGAAACCCTCTTCACAACATCATTGTAGTTTTGAGAACCAAACAAATTTTGTTTCTCCACTTAACGACCACGTTTGTCCATATAATTACTCATAACACGGTCTGCATCGACCTCCCATGCCTCCGCGGATTTGGTTGGCCAGGGCATCCAAGTCCAGCAGAAGCATCTGTTCCTAACCTCAGGTCTCCTGTAGTCTCTTTTCAATTGCCTGGTTTTCCAGCAGAGGCAGCGGTTCGGAACAAACAGCAACTTGGCTGGTTTCTAAGACCAGAATCACAAGTTGGCTCCATCTTTCATTCTTTTGAGCATTTCCATCAAGAAACAGTGAATGAAGATGGTAAAAAGTGTTGGGGTATCCTACAAATTGTCTTTCATCCAACACTTGAAGCAACCCCCAAGGCACCAGCTCATCAGAATTCAGCCTTTGGAGCCGGTAAATGGTCGCCGGAGCCTTATTCCATGTCCCAACCACAGTGGGATCCAAAGGTCATTGTTGCTGGTACCTCAAAACACACTTTCTGGAATTACTCCAACTTAAATTCAGCTTGAAGTATTTTAGAAGGTACTCTTCTGAAATTACTTCAACTTAACGTCCGTTGGCAGGGTCCCATCACGCATGCGCATTCAATGACTTGCCATCGGACCTCATTCAGCATGCAGTCAGTCCCAAATCCCAAGGTGTTCTTCCCAGAAACATCTACACCAAAGGATTCCCAACGTACAGGGCCAGCGCCATGGTGTCGTATGTTTCACCCGTTCACTTTGCTTCATCCCCATCTTCTTCACACAGTCACCATCTCCACTTCATCTCCATCGTCTTCTTCTCACGACCATCAACATTCCCAGAATCCCTAAGCTTCTGAAATTACTTCAACTTAACCTGAATGATGCAATTACACATGCGCATTCAACCATATTCCCACATGGCCTCACCTCAATCCGAAGTATACTCTTCTGAGATAACTTCACCGGCAGTTCTTAAAAACACGAGGCAAACCCCATGACTCTGCATGCTGTACCCAGCCACCATACCCGCGTCCTCCTCATCTTCTACACCTTGTGATCGCCACCAACGATCCAAAACATACTTCTGAAATTACTTCAACTTAACCTCTGCTGAGAAGGCTCAGTCATGCAAGCACATTCAAATACTCGCAGACTCCTTTTCAGTCTCATCAAAGCCTTTCATATGGGTCGGTCTACTCCTCGGAAATTATCTCATCCTGTTGAAAGCTCCACCACCTTCAACTACTTCATTTGAAAAGCCAAGTGTAAAAAAAAAAAAAAAAAAAAAAAAAAAAAAAAAAAAAAAAAAATCTGTTTTCGAAACTCATTCCCACACCGCACTCTGAAACTGTGTGCGTGAACGAGTCTCGAGGGGGCATTTGTAGAGAGGGAAAATTCCCGACCTATCACAAGCTGACACGTCACTAAATCCACAAAATACAGCCAATTACAAAGCACCACATACTGTTGCTAGGTTTTACTATTGCTGTTCAGAAACCAATAGAAATTTGCCAAGTGTCATGCAAAGACCAATCACGCATCAGCACGTGTAAGCAGTGACATAAGCAGCCTCGCACGTGTAAGCGATAACTTAAGCAATCCAGCGCGTGCAAGCGATGACACAGGCGAACCAATCAAGCTGCGACATGTGTCACCAATCAGACTCCGCCACGTGTCGCTCATCCACCTCCAAATTCCTATAAATAGAAGCCTTCCTAAGACATTTGGAGAAGAACCAAGCCATCTGAAGCACAGAAGTAGAGAAGCTCTGCAGGAATCAAGCCTCGAAACCTCCAAGAACTTCAAGAACTTCAATCTCAGATCGAAGAACATTCGAAGCAGAATCATCTAAACTATCTGCCTAGATCCAAAAGTTTGCGGGAATCAAGCCGAAAGTGTCCGAAAACATCAACAAACCACAAATCAGTGAAGCTCTACGGATTCAAGCCTCTAAAGCTCCGAAGAACTTCTACCACAAATCCAAGAACACGAAGAACACATGAAGAACACGAAGAACGCGAAGAACAAAGGATTTCTAACAAGCTCATAGCCAGAAATTCATTGTAATTCCGTTTTAGCAATCTTCGATCCATTCCTCGATCAAATTGAAGGATATTTTGTGTTCAAGTCAAATTACATTACCATAAATCCAATCAATAAGTCTTACAAGGAGATCGAATCAGAGGATCAATCTTTTGTAATTTCAGAGAACTGTATACCACAATCATCAATATAAATTCTCATTTGTGAAACTATTTTACTTGTTTGATTTATTTCAAACTAGAAATTTAGTCGTCTACAGTGGCTATTATATGCCAACTGATTTTTGTGTCAAGAACATTGTGCACTTCCTCAAAAATGACAATTTCATGGTGTAGTACATGCTTAGCCAACATAATCTTATTTATTTTTATGCTTTAGAGACAATATGGACTAGTTGGTGAGCTTAGTCTCTTAGGCTTGGTCTAAATAAAAATGGGAATGATTTCAGCAATCTGTTTAGGATGCATATAGCTAATTTATTGGTCCTCAGCAATAAGTCAAATTGTATATTTCAATATTCTAATAGCAGGATTTTGATTTTTGCTCACATGTGTAATTGCTTATGCATTTTTTTCTATTTGTTAAACCGCTGGAAAATGTTAGGATTTTTTGTAAATCATGAAATTATTGATATTGTATCTTGTTTGATATAAGCCAGTTGAGGTGGTGAGAGAGTCGATAGGTGGGCTTAATGATGTAGACAACATATATGCTTGAATCTGCTTTAATTTTCTATACAGCAGAAGTTCATGTCAAATTTTCGCCTTGAATACTACCATTTCTAAATGCTTAAATACTTTTTCATGCTTTTTACATTATTACATCTATTAATCTTAT
Organism: Quercus glauca; assembly: GCA_023736055.1. Taxonomy (NCBI): domain Eukaryota; kingdom Viridiplantae; phylum Streptophyta; class Magnoliopsida; order Fagales; family Fagaceae; genus Quercus; species Quercus glauca. Next base: position 9,946,026 of record CM043321.1, read on the forward strand.
AAATTATATGATTTTTTAGTTTGTCTCTAACCCAATGATTGTTATTGGTTTGTGGCTTAGAGAAAATGTGCAGCAATTCAAATATCTATTTAGAACTCATTAGTCGTTTGATAAACAATTCTAATTTTTGATCCATTAATGTATATGATATTTGCAAATGTAAGTGATTGAGTCGATGTTTTCTGCCTCTGTTTCATTGGTTAAGATACTAATAATGATGCATTCTCTCCTTTTTAACATATTTTCCAGATTGAATGATTTGGTATTTTAGTTTGCTTAATCTATTACTATTGGCCTAAGAATTTAGATAGACCTTTTTCACCTCACACTCAAGAATAATTACTATGCATTTGATATAAATGAAATATTACACGGCTGCTTATACTAACCAATGAACCTTTTTTGTGATGGTCTTTTATGGTCTCATATGAAAGCTGTGGGAGAATTGTCATTGTCTGCAACTGCAAGTTGTAGCATAGAATCCTTTACTACCATTTAAGACATTAAAGTGTAGAAATTGGTAAAAGTAATACCAATTTTGCCAGAAGAAGTTCACAAATAGAGGTGGAAATTAATGTGATTGGTACCACATCAACATCATAATAAATAAATTTCTTGATTCTTTTTTTTGGTTTTATTTTTTTATTTTTTTAATTTATGTTTTAGCAGTTGAAACATTTGTAGCATTACTCTTATGCATATTATTTATTTAACTAACGACTATTGTTTTAGGATTGTTGTGAACATTAGTTGACATGACAATGACATTGTCAAGTTCTTCCTGCTTATCAAGCATAATGTTATTTTGCTGTAGTCCTAATGACAAACATGTTAATCAGCGAGATTAGCTTATGCTTTCAGGGGGAAAATGAAACGAATAGAGAAACTGAAGCTGAGACGGAGACTGATACTTCTTTGAGTCTTGAGGAAAATTCTAGAGAAACTGATTCTTCTTCGGATACTCTTCCCCTTAGTTCAAAGTACCCCTCTTTACCTTCGTGGGAAGTGCAAGTGACGAATGACTCTGGAAAATTTGAAACCATGCTTGTTCCACGCTCAAAGCATGTTCCTTATGTGCCATGGACGGGAGGCCTGGTAATCTTCTTGGGATGTGCATGCCTCTATTTTGCCTTTTCTTTTTTGTGCTAACCCACTTGTTTTTTCCTTTTTAGGCTGAAGTGGATTTTGTTGAGGAGTGTTATTCCCTTATTGAGTCAATGAAGAACTGGATTTCGTCTAGTTCCCAATTATCTTTTGTCCGTCAAAATGAACTTTCTCATGAAATCGGCCTCTTGGTATGCATTCCTTTCATAATATTGTTTTTGCTTGAATGTTGACTAATTGATCTCCAATTTTCTTGCAGCAGAACAAGGTGGAAAGTCAAGCAAGTACCATAAAGACTCTTGAGAGATGTCTTTGTAGTTTGGGAACTCGTGATGTTGGAGGATCAAGTGATCCTGTTACTGATTCAGTTGGTGGTATAACTCCTTCTCTGGCTGATGAAGGTGATCCCATGAACACTACAGTGCAAGCCAAAGAGGATCTCTCTCAACACATAAAGAGTCTTGCTCCTCAAGATCCTTCTCACTGCCAGGTTCTTGAGAGTACAACTTTGGCCACGTTTAGATCCAAATCTGGACATCTTCCTTCTGGTCAACAGATTAGCCTCAATGATGATGATGATGAGGAAGACAAGGAGCAGCACACAAAACCTTTGGCACAACGTCATGGAAAGAGAGGTCATCTGTGAGCACCTGCAGCAGAGCATCTGTCTTTTTTCTTTTTGATTGTTACAGTTCTATTAACGTGTAGGTAACTTTTCGGATCCAAGGAAATGGAAAACAATCCTTTCGGTAAATGACATTAGCTCAATTCCCTAGTTTAGTGGGGTTTCTTTTGCACCTGGACGGATTCAACTTAATTTTGAGATGTATCTTGATTTTTCTGTTTTGATTTGCTTTGAGTCTTAGATTTTTTATGATTGTTGCCTTGATATTGATGATGGTTGATAATTGAATCATTGGAATTTAGTTTGGAAAGGTTTTAAGTGCAGGAAAATAGGCAAAAGAGGCTAGGAGTGACCCCTGAGGCTGAGTGCTAATCAAGATACAAAGTGCTAATGGGCACTTTGTGGTCCTTGATTTTTCGAGTCTTGTGAGCACAAGTTTCTTAAAAAAAAAAAAAAATCATTTTTGCGAGTCTTGTTACCTTATCCTTGATGGGGATTCTTGTAAAAGAGATAATTGTCCTCTTAAAGCATTTTGTGACGTGGAAGACTGAAATTTATCCAGCCAAGAGAGAGAGGGCTCCTCTAAAGTTTATGGCTATTATATTTATTTAAACTTATGGCTATTGTCTCAGGAGTGTCATGAACATTATTTGACCTGTCAAATTGTCAAGCATAGTTCCTACTGTATAGCAAACATAATCTTATTTAATTTTTGTCCTAGTGGCAGAAATGTTAATCAGCAAGATCTGGTTATGTTCTTAGCCATTAGCCGTCAAGAGAAGCATGGATATATGCTATTTGTATAAGATGCATAAGGTTGACTCATTGGTCCTACCATTATAGTTTCTTGGTTAGGAAATTGGTGTCAAGATGCACAAGATATTAATAATTACTAAATGCTTCAATGTCATTCTTCCTGTACAATTAGTTCTTTTTCTTGGATGTATGGAATACAGTGCCAGCATGCCTGATGTTGAAAGGAACAAAACAGCCGTACATTAGAGGATGTTGTGAGATCTAGTGACTAGTTGAAGTCCTTACCAATTTGGACTTTGTTTGATTGATCTTGGGCTTGGGAATTTCTGCATTGTACTTGGATTTTTTATTTTCACTTCTATTAGACTCTCTATTAATTGCATTCATTGTGAGAATCGTTCATTCGTTCACAAATAAGGATTTTTTTGCAATGGATCAATCTATTGCAAATTATTTTATTTTATATGTAATGGTATTGTATTGATTGATCAAATCTGGTATTAAAAAACAAAACAATTGACAAATCAAATCGGTTACACCTAAACAAAATAATCCATGAGGGCCACACTAATGAAATCATATTTCAAATTGTTCAAAGATGATTTTGGTAAAACTTAATTTTAATGTTGCCTTTGAAGACATGATTATCTTGCCAAGGTGTGCAAAAAATGAGTCCGTGGATAGCTTTATTTCTTCTTCTTCTTCTTTTTAGCCAGAGAATAGTCTCTGTTAGTAATTGCATCTATCTAAAGATTAATTGGCCCCACCAAATTAGACATGAACTATGTAAAATGCATACTATCTAATTATATATATAAAAGACAATTTTACATTTAAAAAAAAAAAGAAAAAAAAAACACTCTTATCACTAAACATAAAAAGAGATAAACAATAATGGTAACTTTTACATTATCTTTACTTTCTTGTTTACTGGAAATGTATCTACTAAACAAATGAAGAGATCACTTGTATTGTAATTTGACTAGGTGTAATGCTAAAGCTTCATATCATATCATACTAGACTCATCAACGGAACTAACTTGCATGAACAATAAGATTTTCAATTTTTCACAGCCCTGATGTGAAGATCATGAATGTTTTGTCACTTTCCATCTCATTTTTCTCATTCATTCAAAATAGATCAACCGCAATTGATTCAATGTTTCATTCTAAACTCATCAAAATAAACTAGTAAGAGATGTTGTAGTTGAAAAACTTACTATCTATTCACTTGAGGTTTAATTTTTTAATGAAAATTTAAATTAATTGGGGCACAACTTGAACTTTGTAACAATGACAAGACAGACATACTAGGTCAGTCCCATAAAGTATTAACAAGACAAACACTCCTATGGTCAAAGAGCCCAAAAAAGATCAATTTGGTCATTACCTGAAAGAAAATTAGGATTCCAGAAAGTAGTAAATTAAACCTCAAACACAATGGGTTGAAGATTGAAGTTTAATATATTATTTTTTGAAATCTCAAGATTTAATTTGTTGCTTTTGAAATTATAGGGTATACTTTGTTTAATTTATTAGTTATGAAATTATTTGGTTCAATTTGTTACACCTCTTAGGTGCAAAACTTATTTTATAAAAGCAACATTGCACTAACTCAAATATTTAAGGGTGGGGCAACTCCAATTTTTATATGCTAAATCTTCAAAATGCTCAATATTTTTATATACTATAGAAAGATTTTACAAAATTTTTGTTGGGGTCATGGCCCCCCCAACACTTGGGAGTGGTTTTGCCCCTGGTTATGGGTTGTGTTGGAGATAATACACAAAGTAATCAAGAAAGAACAAAGTGAACAAAAAAGATAAATAGAAAATTATATAACTTGGAGGCACAAAATTGTTATTCTTAGACAATATTTGCCCCCACACTATTGTTGTTAAACGGTTATCACAATCTTGTCCCTAGGAGGCACAAGAAATCTTGTCCCAAGTTTTTAGGTTCTATAGATGGTTCTGGAGAATACCTACAAGATTTCTTGTGTTTCTTTCTTTAACTAACTTTTGGGAGAGAAAAGATAATAATATCAAGTGAACATCAACCACTATTTATACCCATACGGTTATATTCCTTCAAAGACACGTATGGAGAGTTAAAATATTTCATAAAACCATTCACAAGGCATGAAACATTTTCAAACATTAAGAATAGTTATCAGAAAATTCTACAGAAATTCAATTTTATGAGTCTCGATCGATTGAGAGGAATCGAGCATCAATCGAAGGTTCTTTTTGATCGATCGAACAGGAATTGAACACCAATCGAATCAGACAAAAACTCCAAGATTATTTTTCTCATTACAGGAAATCTTGAATTTAGAATTTTCACTTAGAAAATTTTAGAACTTGAATTTTCATTTTATTATCTTTATAAACCAATACTATTCAAACTTAAATATCATTACTACAAACTATCCCTGTATATACCTATATGTACAACAGGTTGTGTTGGTGGCTGTGGGTATAGAAAGTAAAAATCATATTTAAATAAAAGAGTAATATGGTGTTGAGACTCATGTATGTGTATAAAACAAATGATAGCTAAACTAAAATAAGTGAAGTTTTCAGGGTTAGTTTAGCTAAAAACATTCGAAGAGGCTGATGTAAATGCTCTAAACAATGACAAATTTGGTGAGTCCCACTCCCATTAATCAAAAATCAATTTAAGCTAGCTCATAACTTGGCTAGATATGTTAGTGGTTTTTCAGTGTGAATTGAGGATGTTCCTTAACGCATCAATAATGTACTCTTAGCCAATTTTGGCTAATTTTTTGTTTACTGAAATTTATCAGTCTTTCTGCTCAAAAAAATAAAAAATAAGCCTCTCAAAAAGAACAAAAAGGGAAAAAAAAAATTTCAATTTTTAAGCCTTGCGCCCAAATTGTTACAGTAACCTAGTACTAATAGTTTAGTTTACCTGCACAAACGCAAACCGAAAAATACAGTCTCTCTCTCTCTCTCTTTCTCTCACGCATTTCCTTCTAATCATCGATGGCTCAGCTGAGGAGAAAGCCAAATTTGTCAGACGAGAGTCTCCCACAGGACGTCGTATTCGATATCCTGACTCGGCTGCCTGTGAAATCCTTAATCCGATTCAGGTGCGTTTCAAAATCATGGTACTCTACAATCACAAACCCCATTTTCATTACCACACACCTCAATCACAACCTCAACCAACCCCAGTCATTAGTATCCAATACCCATGACAATAACAGCCATAATGGTTTTCTGCTATACAAGTCTTCCGACAAAGAATTGTGTACTTTAGTTTACAACAGCGACGGCACATTCACCGAGGTTTCTAGGTTTCAAATACCCTTTTTAGCTTCCAGCGTGGTTGACTATTGTAATGGCATGTTCTTCCTTTATAGCTTTTTTAGTCCTACAAATGCTGTATATTTGTGGAACCCAGTTATTCAAAAGTTTAAAATGATCGATGTTATGCACTTCAGACCCTTTACTGTCAAATTTTTAGAAACAGTCGCTTTTGGATTTGCTTATCAATCTCAAAACAGTGATTTCAAGATTCTCAGGATTGTGTCTTATGAGGGGCTTAGTGATGAAAAGGCGCCGCCACCTGACGCTGAGGTTTACACACTGAGTACTGATTCGTGGAGAACTGTTGAATTGTCAGTGGAATCTGTACCAAATATTGGATCTATTTTTGCTGTACTACCAAACTCCTGTGTATTTTTGAATGGAGCTCTGCATTTTGTTGCATATACTTGGGGCAATGACGATGACAATTTCATCTTGTCTTTTGATGTCAATGATGAGATATTTCGAGAGATAAGACTGCCGGAGAATTACTTAGATGAATTTTATTCAAAGTTTGACGACCATGTTCATCAACTTGTGGTGTTCAAGGGAATGTTGGCTTTGGTTGTTCTTGGTCCGGCTAAGAATGTGGATGAAGATGAAGATGAAATAAATACGGATATATGCCTCATATGGGTAATGAGAGAGTATGGTATAGTTGAGTCTTGGACTAAGACAAATGTACTATTTGATAGGGTTCTGACGTTCTTTGGCTGCACTAACAGCGGCGAATTTCTAATTCAAACTTTTGACAGCAGGCTCGTTTCAATAGACTCTGAGAGCCTGCAAGAGAACAATCTTAAAATTCAAATAACTCCCTGGTTGGCTTACACAGCTGATCTTATGGAGAACTTGGTTTTACTTGATCAGGTAAAAATGTCATCTAAATATCATGATTAGTTTGTATCAAAGATTAGTCAAGTAAAGTTAATAGTAAAGTGAAAATCTTTGTGAAGTTCATATTGACAAGTATTTTGTGGCATGGCATCATATATGCATTTTGAGTATTAAATGATACTCTTATTATTTTGTCTTTTTCCCCCTATTGTAGTATTAAATCAATGCAGGCAGATTAATTTATTATTAAGAAAATAATTCCCTTGGAGATTGTGGCTATTATGTGTGATCTGATTTTTGTGTCAAGCACATTGTGCACTTCCTTAAAGATGGCAATGTCATGGTCCAGTAGACATGCTTAGCAAATGTAATTCCTTAGTGACAACATCAACTAGTTGGTGAGCTTAGTCTCTTAGCTTGGTCCAAAGAAAAATGGGAATGAACTTCTGCAATCTGTATGGGATAAATGAAGCTGATTCATTGGTCATATGCAATAAGTCTAATTGTATATTTCAATATATTAAATAGCAGGCTTTTGATTTTTGCTCACATATTTAATTGCTTTTGCAAATATATATGTTTCATTTATTTATTATTTTTATAATTGTTAAATTGTTTTAAAATGTTAGGATTTTCTGAATCATGAACTTATTGAAATAAACTATCTTGTATGATATAAGCCAGTTGGGTAGTGAGATAGTTGATAAGTGGGCATAGACGATGTATATGCTTGAATCCTCTTTAATTTTGTATGCAGCAGAAGTGCAAGTCAGATTTTCACCTGAATACTATATTTCTCAATGCATATGTACTTTTCATGCTTTTGAACATTATTTGATATTTGTATGAGATGCGTAAGGTTGATTCAGTGGTCCTACCATGATAGTTTTTGGGTTTGGAAATTAATGAAACCTAGAAATTTGTTTGATTTGCAGAGTATTGAATGTATCATTGATATTCATCTTCTCTAATGAGCCTTGGTGCATATCCTAATTTTGACCTGGGCAGAAGAAAAAAAAAAAGAATAGCAGTAATCCATGCTCTCTAACCTTATTCGCCAAACATAATCAATTCTCAATTTTTGAGTCATTTGGGTTCTCAGGAGTGTGTGGGTGGAGGAACACAATGCACAACAGATTGTGGTGTATATCTCTTCAATTCATCTGTCATGTTTTAATGCCTTTTGTCTCTCTTGCAGCGCAATGAAGCTGATACTCCTTTGAGTCCTGAGAGAAATCATGGAGAAGCTTTTGACTCCTCAAACTGCTATAGCCTCTGATTTTCCCCAAAACTTTCAGCTCCTTCCACTTAGTACCCATCTTCCTATCTCTCCCTATAAATAAGTGACCCCTCCACTGCTCCACACCATTTGCTTCATCAAGCACATATCCTTCTTATACCGGTTATATTTGCTACACAAAGCTTACAATTCTTTGCTTCCAATTTCAAGAGCAAAAAACAGTCTTGTTAAGAGTAGATGAGTTCAATAAGGAGAGCTATTGTGGCAGACAATGTTGCAGTTGTGGAAGCCATGAAGGACTCGGGGATCTGTAGGTGGAATTTATCATGAGATTAGCAAAGCAACATGCCCAGAACCATCTCAGGTCCTTTTCTCAGGTCAAGAACCTTTCTTCTTCAACTTCTGCAATAATTTTCAGCCAAATTGAGAGATGATAAAATGAAGCAGTTGGAGGAGTAATTGAGGAAAGTCAATGTATTTGAGTTGTTGGGTCCTAATTGAAGACAGTAGTCAGCTGAATAAGGTGACCATACAAGTGAGCCAGTGAAACCTGATGGAACTTCGTTGAGTGCAGGAAGACTTCAAGATTAATCATGCGAGATTTTATACGTGCTTGTTGGTAGGAAATGTTACGCTGATCTAAGCAGGCATGAAAATATGTTTGCTAAGCATATGTGCTTACTTGTAAGAGCTTAATCAGCTTAAGTTCTTTGCCAGTACACTACAAATGAAGGCATGAATATTTCTATTTGTACAAGATGCAATTGAGAGAGGCAAGGAAGAAAAAGAAGATTGCAACCTAGGTAGAGAGAGAGAGAGAGAGAGATGAATTTAGTGTTTTTGCAGCCATGTTGTTTGACCTGATTTAAAGAGTAAAAAGGAATCAAGTGGTGTTCAAGAGAAAAAGATCATTATAGACTAATTTGTGACAGGTTTAAGCAGTACTCTCTTGAGCAACCTGCAGTTGTTGGACATGGACCCCAGAGGAAACAGCACAAGGCCCCGTTATAGTGGATTTGTGATGCAGTAGTTTGCTCAAACCACTCAATCTTGTCTATGGTCACAAGGAATCATGGAGGTGAAAACCGTGAAATGTTGAGGGCAGAGATAACTACTTCAAACTCAGAAAACCCGGAGGTGGTAGAAATTGAGGCTATGAGGTGGGCAATTGGCCTAGCAACAAGCATGGGAATATAATCCTTGAAGGGACTCTGCTTAGACGTGATTGCATCCAAAGGAAAGCAACCAAGCTGGCAGACAATGGGGTTCAATCCAAGCCATATGGTAGTTGCCAATGTCTTTTGTTTGAATAGTCACTAACCTGGCAATAGGGGGAGGCGATTTCTTGTATGTTTCAAATTTTCCCAAATATATTTTACTTGAGGGGTGAACCACCAAAAAGTTTTTGAAATAATACTATTTTACCAATCCATTTCTTCTTTTTATTTATTTAGTACGTAATTTGTTTGGCCTGCTTTATAATCGAAACCCAAGGTTTTAATTTGAAGAATGAGATTGGATCCCAATTAGGCATTTTGGGAGGTACGTTGGGTAACTTGGATTTTCAGATGGGCTTCTTGTTTTGAGAAATAGTTTCTTTTTAGGTTGGAGTGAGAGTATTGGTAAAGGCATATCAAGGTGCCAAGTCTTTTCTCACAACGGGTCGGGGTGGTTAGTGATTGGAAGTTTGGAATAACATCCACATGAGTCCGCAAATGAACACTTATATCATTCAGTTCACCAAACATAACATTATTACGAATATTGTTGATTCCCTCGACTTTTTGTTCATTTTAACGCTGATTTCTACTCACTTCACCCAACGTCTATGTCCACTCCTCACTTGTTTGGATCACTAATATTTTTTGCCACCGTGTCCTCTGATCTTACACGATGATGTCTTTCTTGTCTGCCCGCCTGTCTTCCTTATATAGCTTTTAGTTATTATTATTATCTTAAGAAAACTTTTGAAATTGGAGGACTTTTTTTTTTTTTTTTTAGAAAGAACCAAGGAGTCAATACTATATCGGAGGCCGTTTCGGTTTAGTTATTGGAACGAAATATTTCGGTACCGATCCGTACCAGTGTACCGTTTCGGATTTATCGCTATTTATAATAATAATAATAATTTTCTTAGAGTCTATACATTTTATGTTGTTTAGGACTTCCAGAATTTGTTAATACATTTTAAGAATAGCTAAATTTTCATCTATGACCCATGTAATTTATTAAATAGAGTAAATTAAAACTAAATGCTATTAGGAGTTGACACCTGCCCATCTAAGCAATTGACCCAAAAAAAAAAAAAGTTATTGAAAATTTGAAAGAGCAAAATAAGCATTCAGCCCAAAAAAAAAAAAAAAAAAAAAAAAAAAAAAATTCCCATAACAAGCATTAAAGAGAAGAGATAAGGACCAAGCAGTCACGTGGGCTTTGGAAAAAGCCAATAAAATAAAAGCCTATTAAGCTTTTGGCGGAGAAACCAAGAGAAAATGAGGTGAATGTGGGTACAGCACCACAGCTTGACTAGTCCATCATCACTGTAAAATTTAAAACGTTCAAAACCTGTGTATTGTGTAGAGAAAGAAAACAAGCGAAGCAGACGAAGGGAGATTAGTGGCTCAAAAGAAGATCTAAGTGGCTAAAGTGAAGAAGAAGATGGCTTTGTTGATGATCTGGCACGCTGATGCTTCAATGATGGCCATTAGTTGCTGTAAGTATAAAGTTTTTTTAAAAAACCCATTTAAATTTGTACTGGCCGGAAATGCAAATACCGCCGAAAAGCTCCGAAATCTGCCGGAACAGCCAAAACAAGCCGGTACACCCTATTTGGGGCGATACAATTCAGCCTTGTTTCGGTACCGGTTAAGGTACTGGAACGGAGTATTCCGGCGGTACCGGCCGGTACGATACGAAATCGTCTTCCTTGGAAAGAACACTATAATTTTATTCAAAGGACGCCAAATCAGTTGGAATTATAGCAAAAGGATGTGGAGGAACAGCCTCCATCCACACCATATACTCGCTAACATGTCTTACATGTCTAGCAGCGTTATGTGCAACACAATTGCCCTCTCCTAATTTGACTATAACTCACATCAACAAATTGACTTGACAACCACTTAGCTTCCTCTATCAAGTTTCCAAACTCAACATGCTCCATGTTGTCCCCTACCAGAGCATCAATGTTGATCTTGGAGTCCCCCTCAAGGATGAAAGACACTAGACCAATGTTGCTAGCAGATCTCAGGGCTTTTATTGCTGCGAGAACTTCCACTGTAGTGACTGAGTAGGGGAGTGGGACCTTATCTGCCATTGCAGCCACCATGAGTCTCTTATTATCCCGAATCATGACTCCAACACCTGCTGTGTCGTTCTCCATAAACACAGCCCCGTCAAAGTTCACTTTGAGTCTCGGCCAAGGTGGAGGTTTCCAGATGACCCGTTCTGAACCTTGATAGGGTGGGTGAGGGGGTTTAGGTGGAATGGAGCGAACATAAGCAGCTCAGAGTCCCTCCCTACTTGAATCCCCATTAAATCGTGAAATATCAGCAACAATATCCTTTATTTGAATTTCAAATAACGTATCAGACGTAACCCCTAAAGGAATTAAATCATTAGCCAATCCCGTAGCTCCCTCGTTATAGCCCGAATCCATTGATTCCTGAATTTCAGCTGGAGACAGCTGGCTCGGAGTAAAGTCCTGGTTTGCTAGGATAGCTGAAACCAGGTGTAACGTTTCCCTCATAATCGTTTCATCATTAACATGACTTAACCCTCATTAATGATTGATTCCCATTCAGTTTCCCTAATCGCCTAATCTTTCTCTGATTTGCCCTCACTGGCTTCTGTCTCAATTCCTTCTGACTCCATTCTAGCCGAATAAGAAGTTTTTCTCGTGAAAGTTTGCTTGCGTTCATAGAAACCCGGCACATAAATACCTTCCTTCCCATGTGTCATGAAAGGGGCTGATAGAAATTCACCGGAGCGTTGTTCCTTAAAGAGGACAAAGCCATCAATTTCCTTCTCTGATAATGAAAGTTTGTTCCACTGACTAGCCCATTCCTTCATAGTACAAGATAGAGTGAAAAGTAGAAGCAAGAACATAAGAAGTATTTCCCTGGACCCCTTAACAAAAAACAAGACCACTAGCTCGAAAGGTAAACTTGTTACCTTAAGAGAACACACTCTCCTTCTGAAGAAAGGACAGAACACTTCTACTGACAAAGAAAAAGAGGGAAAAACCTCTATTTCTTTCCGACAGAGAGACATTTTCAAACTCAGTTCACCTGAGTTCAGAGAGACATTTTAGAATATAAACCCAATATGGTTGAAAACAATTTCAACAATACATTTTTTTTTACTATTGTTTTCTAAAAACTTGTTCACACATTTTAGCAGTCAACCACAACAATTGAGATAAGGCCTCGTGACTGAAATTGGAGGACTTGAAAAGACAATTTGTTTTAATAAAATCTTGAATTATGTGTATGTAATTGTTTTGGAGAGCTGATAGAAATGGAATCCGAACATCTTGTTGGAACATTCCTCAACATATCCCTATTTTATAAAACGATAGTTTCCTCAACCAATACTCTAGAACATTTCTCAACGTTTCCCTATTTTATAAACAATTAGTCGTAGAGCCATGCAATGTGTGGGAATAAATAATTATTTTGTAATTGTAATTGTAATATAATTTATAATTTGTTCTCCCTAAAAGTTAAACAATTGATATTCTGTCCAATTAGGTCTACTTCAGTTCACTTTGGTCCACTCAGTCAATTTCAGTCCTTTTCAATCTATTTTGGACAAATTTGGACTTAAATTGATTCTTTTGTAGGTTGCCTTTTAAAGTTTAGCTCAAAAATTCATTTTTTTTTTCTTAAATTTTGGGTTGAAAAGTATGAGATTTTATTATATCTAGGTTAAACTCTTTAGTTTTGAATTAAAAAATGCAAACAAAATAAACATTAGAAATTAGAAATATAAGCCCTAAAGATGCAATAAAAATGATAAATATTGAAAAGTATTATTCGGTCCACATCGGTCCTATTCGGTCCACGTTGGTCCATTCTAACCACATTGGTTCTATTCGGTCTATATTCGTCCTATTCGGTCCAATTTGTCCACCTGGTCCTATTTAGTCGACATTGGTCCTATTCTGTCCTATTTGTCCTACTCGGTCCACATTGGTCTACTCTGTCCTATTCAGTTCACTTTAGTTTTATTTGGTCCTCCTTAATTCCATTCGGTCCTATTTTTTCCATTCGGTCTACTTTGGTCCATTTGTGTTCACTTCGGTCCATTTAAACCACTTCGGTTCATTTTGGTCCACTTCGATCCATTTTTGTACACTTACATACAAGGAAAAGACATGTTTAGGTTGAAAGCACTTATTCTAAATCCAAATTTATATATATATATATATCAAACTCGTAATATCTAAAATTTTAAGCATAGCATTTATTGTTGTTACACTTTTGTTGAACCATATTAACATAGCATTTTAGTCCACTTCGATCCGGCTAAATTTAAATGAAAGTCTTTCTAAACATTAATGCTACGAATATACAAATCTAATATTTATGGTAGTTACTCATTTATCTTAATATCATTACTTTTAAATGAATTGCATGAGGTTAATTATACATTCAAGCAAAAAATAATAAAATAAATAAATAAACAAATATATGTGTGTGTCAGTGTGTGTATGTGTGTGTTAACTAGACTGAATTGACCAAATTGGACCAATTAGATCAAAGTGGACTAAATGGACTATATGGACCGAACAAGACTAAATTTACCAAACTGAACCGAATACACCGTACTGACCGCAGGACCGAATAGACCAAATTACACCGAATAGACCTAACTCGACCGTGTGGACCAAATTAAATTGTATAGATTGAACTGGATCGAATAGACTGAATTGGACACCGAACTGGACCGAGTAGACCCAATTAGATTGTATGGACCGAATAGACCTTCCTGGACCGAATTGCCCAAATTGGACTGAATAGGCCTAGGTGGACGAAATGGACCGATATGGACTGAATAGACCTTTCTGGACCGTATGGACCAATTGGACCGAATCGCCCTAGGTGGACCATATGGACCAAATTGGACCGAATAAAATTAATTGGACTGAATTGGCCAGATTGGACCGAATAGACCTAGGTGGACCTTCTGGACCAAATTGGACCGAATAGATCGAAGTGGATAGAATGGTCCGGATTAGACCGAATTGACCAAAGTACCGAAAGGACCAATGGACCAAGTGGACCATATGGACCAAATTGGACGGAATAGACCTAACTGAACCGAATTGGCCAACTTGGACCGAATATGCCTAGATGGACTGAATGGACTATATTAGACCGAATAGACCTACATAGACTGAATAGACCGAATTGACCTAAGTGGACCGTAGGATCAAATTGGACCTAATAGACCTAACTGGACCGAATTGGCCAAATTGGACCGAATAGACCTAGGTTGACCGTATGGACCAAATTGGACCAACTCTACTCTTTTTTTTTTTTTTTTTGAGGAACTCTACTTTATGATGCAAAATTTCCCAAATCGATATTGACACTCTACTTTCGACTCCTGCTTATTGTTGAAGAGGCTCAAATTTTATAAAGAGCTAATTTAACTTCTACTCAAGATCTCAAGCAAGGTCCTACTGTGAAGTTGGGACAAAAGCCCTCGACTTCCTTCAACATCATCTGCTTCTAGAGGTTTGATTTAACATTCATTCATGGCTCTTTGATGCTCTCTGATTATTCAGCAGTAATACATTGTCTTCATAATCTTGTACAACTTTATTTGATGCTTTGCCTAGAGGCTTGGAGTCAAATGCTACTTTTCTAAAAAACCCACCCAATTTTTCATTCAATGGGCTGATGTCTTGCTAAGCATCCATTAAAAAAAAAAAAAACCATGGATGCATATTAAAAAAACCAAGAATTGCATACTTTTTCATAGTGAAATTGAGTTCAGTATGACCACTTTTATTGCCTTTAGGAGGCCATTTGTTAATAAAAGCCTTCTAGTATTATCAACAATACTAAATTACATCAACAATACCTAAATAATATTTATCATAATATTAGACTAATTCATCATCAAAATCAACTAGTTTTTTTTTAGGGATGAAAACCGTTTTCATTGTCCCTTAAAGGGGAATATAACATCAGTCACTACCAAAATGAGATCCTTCATACCCTAAGATCCCTCCTAAACTCTTAATAACAATTTAAAAAAAATCTCAGCCAAATAAGATTTTTTGTTCATTGCTTCTTGCAGATCTAAAAATTTTCATTTTTTGAATTTCAAATTTACAACACCAAACAACCAATATAACCTCAATGTACTCATATAACGCTCATTCAACCAAATACCTAAGCACAAACAATATAACATATCAAATGAAAATACTTTCCCAATATGAAAATACATTTTGGTTGATAAACCTTTGCAATATCTAAAACTATTCCTCACCTACATCAAAATTTTTTTCTATGTGCATCAAATTATGATATGGGTTTTGTACCTGAGATGATAGAGAGATGATCGTTTAAGAGATAACACCAAATCCAGGGATGTATAATTGTGGAGCTGTGAGAAACACTGAAGTTAAGAAGGCCAGAAACACTAATTCTAAACAATCTGTTCTGGAAATAGCATTAGTGAAACTCGATTTTCTTAAAATCGAGTTCACTTTTTTAAAATCCCAATATAACTGGGTACTTTTAAATTTTGAGTTACAGACACGACAAAAAAATTTCATAGAATATTTTTTCAAATTCGCATGAAACTCAATCTTAAGAATATTGAGTTCTAGCTAGATTTTTTTAATTGGAAAAAGCCACGGTTGCTCGTCCAGTGTGGCAAAAACTTACCTAAAACTCAAAAACATTAAAATCGAGTTACATTTAAACTCGATTTTTTAAAAATCAAGTTTCAAAACAGAGATACGGTGCTTAATAAATTGAATATAGGGACATTGGGCTGGATATTTTAAAAATAAAGTGCAAAAGCCCATTTTCTCCGTCTTTTTGATACAAAAATGTTCCAATGCAGCACAAGACTTCTTACTGTTTCAGAGCATGCTAAAGAAACTAGACCTTGAGGTTTGGACAGTCATCGCTTGGTCTCTCTACTCTCTATTGATATGCCCGTAACAAGTTCAATTTTGAAAAAATTCAGCTACAACCGAAAGCCATCCGTGATGGAGCTACTGTTTTTTCTGGAAGAGTACCAGCACTTCACAGCAGCTCAAAAGAAAAAAAAAAAGACTAAGCAGAGTCGATTTTGTCAAGTGTTTATCTTTTACAGCAATGTCATGTATTGTGTTTAGCTGCTATACTATTTCGTGAGCTGTTCACTTTTTCATCTGCTTGTCTGTCACCAGATCAGTTTTTGTATACTTAGCTTTCTATCTTTTAACTAAAAAAAAAAAAAAAAAAAACCTAAATTTTAGGATTTTTATTTTGGCCTGAAATTTTTTAAATATATAGGAATTTAAAATTGAGTGCTTATACTTAGTTGACCAGATTCTTTAAACCTTTCTAAGACTTAATAAAGTGTGAGTGAGGGTGTTTTGTGACCAAAAAAAAAAAGATTAAATCCTGGCAAGAAAATTCTGATATTAGTAGTATAAATAAAAATCTACTTTTTCTATTTTACATAATCATTTATAAAAAACACTTACATCAAATTATTTATTTTACACTACATTCAATAAAATATTATTTCTTTATCAATTTTTATTACTCTCCCAAATCATTTCTCCCTACCTCTGAGTGTATGAGTAAAGAAGTAATAATGTAATCCCGAATTAAAAACTAAACATTCAAATAGTAAAATTTAGGATTAAGGACTAAAAGACAAAGCAATGCTCATGACATTTTTGTCACCAGCACAAAAATGAGACAAATATTATGTTTGCTAAGCATATATTCGTGTCCATGACATTGCCATGTCAAAACAAATATAATAACAGCTTTGTTTTAAACAGAAGTTTCATAT
This sequence comes from Quercus glauca, assembly GCA_023736055.1. Taxonomy (NCBI): domain Eukaryota; kingdom Viridiplantae; phylum Streptophyta; class Magnoliopsida; order Fagales; family Fagaceae; genus Quercus; species Quercus glauca. The sequence continues at coordinate 9,962,959 of CM043321.1, forward strand.
GATAACAATTCTTCAGCAGCTTTCCAATGACAACATAAAACACTGACCACAAAAGGGTTATGTTTTATAATTTATATCATTTATGTCAAACCTGCAACCAAAATTATTCCTAAGCTTGAGGTTGAATTGCCTATCTAAATCCCTAGGGCAGGAGTAACATATTAGCAAACTTAACAACCAAATCATTCAACTAGGAAAAAATGTTACAAACAAGAGAGTACATCAATTTATCAATGACTTAACCATTGAAACATAGGCAGAAAAATAGTGATTCAATCACTTGTAATATTTGAAGTGCGTACATTATCCTTGCACAAACCAGAAACAATAAAATTTATAACTTAATGCTTTTAAAAAGAGCTAAAAGAATAATGGCATTTCATAAATAAAAAAATAAATAAAAAAAGAATAATGGCATTGAAAAATCATAGATTTGAGTAAAAAAATTGACTTTGACTTCTGCTGTATACAAAAGTAAAGAGTATTCAATCATACCAAGTTCTCTATATCACTAGCCCACTTATAAACAATCTCACTAAACCCAGCCATCTTATATCACACAAAATCATATATTTCAATAATTCCATGATTTTCAGCAAAGTCTAACTAATTCAAGCAGTTAAAACATATTTTATAAAAAAGCATAAGATCAATCAACTATGGATGCAAAGAATATAAAGCCTTTTATATGATATTGTGAAATATAAAATTAGCCTTATTTATTGCTTACCACCAATAAATCAACTTTCTGCACGCAGAAATTAAGCCCCTTTTTTTTCGGTGGGGACGAAAAGCAAAGAGATTAAGCTCATCAAATTTTTCATGAGGGCAATCAGATGCAATAAGATTATGTTGGCTAAGCATGTATGCAGCACCATGACATTGCCATCTTTGAGGCTGTGAACAATGTTATTGACACAAACATCAATTGGGCATAATAGCCATAATCTCCTTTTAAAAAAAAATTCTTAATAAATTAGTACCTCTGATATTCATATCATAAAAAATAAGAGGGAAGAAAGAAACAACATAATAAGAGCTCGGATTCAAATTGCATATTTGATACCAAAATACTTGCCATTGAACTTCACAAAAATAGCCACCTTTCTAGAAACCTCAACAGACTAATCTTCGTATTCAGATGACACATTTACCCCATCAAGTAGAACCAAACTCTCTATAGAATTGGCTGCGTAACCAACCAATCTAATATTTGATTCCATTATAACACTGTTCTGAAGTAGATTCTCAGGGTCAATTGATATCAGCCCCATGGCATTCTTAATTAGCAATTCACCATTGTCTGTGCAGCCATGGAAATGATGAACCCAATCGATTAGTACACATTTTCTGGTCCAAGACTCTGCCATGCCATACTCCTTCATCACCCACAAGTGGCACATAATGCCCCCAGTAGCTAGATAGTCAGAGATAATAATATAAGCCAGCGATCCCTTGAACACTGCAAGATATGATTGGTATACATCTAAGAAATCCAGAGGCAACATTATCTTATGGAATCTCTCATCATTAATGTCGAAGGACAAAATGAAACAGCAGTGTTTATTAGTTACTATTGAGTGCAGTGCTCCGTTAAAAAATATATATGGTGAATGATTATAAAGACATCCAATGTTGGGGTCGGACAACTCCGCCGACACTACCTTCCTCCACGAATCCGTACTCAATGTGTAAACCTCAGCCTCAGTCAGTGGATCTGGCTCTTCAAGAGACCCTTGAAAACTCACTAGTCTAAGAATCTTGAAATCATTCTTTTGAGAATGATAAGCAAGTCCAAGGGTGGCACTATCAAAAGGGTCATTCAAAAGAGCAGGAGCAAGCATCTTAAACTTTCTAATGCTTGGGTTCCACAAATATATTATATGATCACCATTGTTTTCGTCACACCTATCAAGGCAGAAGATACCGTTACAGAAGCAATTCATGGAGGCATCGTAAAAGGAAAAGGGGTTTTTAAACCTGGAAATCTCAGTCACTGTGCGGTCCCTATTGTAAACAAGTGTACGCAATTCTGCGTGAAAAGAACAGTCCTCTGTTTCAGATGTATATAGCAGATAACCATTGTGACTGTTCTTATTGGATAATGATTTGGCTTCGTTGAGCTTGAAGTGTGCGGCAATGAAAATGGGGTTTGTGATTGTAGAGTAACATGATTTAGAAACGCACCTGAATCGGATTAAGGATTTCACTGGCAGCCGAGTCAGTATGTCGAATACGATGTCGTTGTCCAGAACACGCTCGGTCAACAATCTTCGCTTCTCCGTAGGTCGAGACATCGGTGGTAAATTTGGACCTTTGGTATATGGTTGCGGCTGCAACAAGGTAAAGTAAGAGGAGCCAAGTTAATAGTATTTTCACCGTGTGTTTGGTTGTAAATGAGGGGAAGAGAAAAGAAGAGAGGAGAGAGAGAGAGAGAGAGGGGGGGAAAAGAAAAGAAAAAGAAAATGAATATATTTAGTTTAGATATATGTTTTTTTTTTTCTAAATACCAGAGTGTTTGTTTTTTTCCTAAATAAAAATCAGAGTGTTTGTTTTGGTGATGGAGAAATTGAAATTTTAGAACTCATTAGCGGTGGCCCCCAAGAATTGCAGTATTTTTACTTGTCTTTCTCCTCATTTTTGCCTAATTTGGGCGGATGAGAAAAGTGGGTCTTGATGGATGCTCACTCCTTCTGCTTTCTCCTTTTCTTTCATATAATGCCAACCAAACAAAGGAAATTGTCATTTCAGCGCAATTGTTTTTTTTTTTTTTTCCTCTTCTCTTCCTCTGTTTTCAAACAAAGTGTAAACTATTTTACTGTTTGAGGTGTCACTAATTACTTAAAACAATCCAAACATTCATTTATTTGATATTTGAAGTCTATAAATCACATTTATTATCATATTACTAATAATTATATAGCATGTTTAGTATTTTACAAAAAATAAAAAAAGGATGAAAATTGGTGTAACTACTTTATAAAACAAAATTTTAATATAATTAGAGCACTTTGCAAATATTTAACTAAACAAAATTAAAAACATCTATCATCACTCTCAACAATTTATACTTAAATTTTATTTATGAATAATGTACCTCAGTACACTTATTGAGATATCAACATGCCAAATAATTGTATTTTTTATTCATTTTTGACTCACTTCTCTCATCCACTTGAATTAACTAATGTTTGTATAGATAAATTGATGTTAGCACCTTTGGATTGGCAAACAATGGAGATCAGTGATGCTCTTGACGCTATTGTTGTCAAGCGATGGTAGAAGGGTCTTTTTGTTGTTGAAGGTGCTTTGCAATGGCTGATGTGAATGCTCTAACAATATGATCGTGCTTTACAAAGTAGAAGATGAGACAAGCATCTTCCCCATGTGATATCCACCCTACAAATAGATGGTAGGGGAGGAACCTCATCTGTATAAATAAGGACAAATCCCCCCATTAGCAGGGGATTTGAAATTCTTCAGAAAGAAAAGTTTTAAGTGCTAAGTTTAAAAATCAAGTGAGTAGAAGAAGTTGTAGTAATCATATCCATCCTTGAGAGTTTCAAGGACATATTTATCAATTAGATATTAACTACTTTCATCATTTCTATTAGGTATTCATTCTCAATCCTTTTGGAGTTTTCTTTTGCTTGATTAAATTCTTGACCTATATATATTAAATTAATTATGACGGTTATTTAAGCAATTCTTCTTAAAAGATATTTTTTGACCAAAAAGTTTTTATTTTACTCATCCACCAAGATTTAGAAATACAATAGTCTATGAAAGATAAACTAAAATGAAAATTTTCTATATTTTGGTAAACATTAAAATTCATTTAGCTACTCAATTCTATATTTAACAATAATATTTGTGTTACATAAAAATGACATTTATTTATATATGCTAAATGAGTTTATGTCAAGACAGGTAATTTTATCTTGACATGAATTATATGGTTTATAGTTTGTTACTCTTTGAAAGCTTAAGATTTAATTTATTCCCAAAAAATAAATAAATTTGGTTGAATGATGGGAGAAGTAAACGGAGTCCAGCCACTCACTCTGTTTAAGCGCGTGTCATTTAAGAGCCCAAAATATATATACATATAGGCTGTGTCATCTCGGGCAGCTTAATTATCATTAGTTTACTTATTACCTTTTTCTCTCTCTCTCTTTCGAATCACCATCTCAGGCAGCTTAACGCATTTCCTTTCCAATCATCATCATCGATGATGTCTAAGCTCAGGAATTTGTCATCGGAGCGTCTCCCACACGACGTCGTGATCGACATCCTGACTCGGCTGCCAGTGAAATCCTTAATCAGATTCAGGTGCGTTTCTAAATCTTGGTACTCTACAATCACCGACCCCATTTTCATTACCAAACACTTGAACCTCAACAACAAAGCCAAATCATCATCATCCTATAACAATCATAATGGTTTTCTTCTATATACCGATCACACACAACTGTATAGGGCTGCTTGCAATGACGATCCCAAATTGACATTGACATTGACTGAGGTTTGTAGGTTTCCAATCCCTTTTCCTGTAGATATGGTTGACTATTGTAATGGCATGTTCTTGATTTTTAGAAGTCGTGATACTTTAATATATTTATGGAACCCAAGTATTCAAAAGTTTAAGATGCTTATGCTTGCCGATGCTCGCAATGGCTTCAGTCTTGGACTTGCCTATCATTGTCAGAACAATGACTTCAAGATTCTCAAAATTGTTTGCAATAACAAAGGTCCGCGGTTTGAGGCCAAGGTTTACGCATTGAGTACGGATTTGTGGAGAAGGATTGAATTTTCGGTGGAGTCGATTCCCAATCTTGGATCTATTTTAGATATACAATATGAACCCTTTTTATTTTTTAATGGAGCTCTACATTTTATGGCATATACTAGGGGCAAAAACAACACTAACAATTTCATTTTGTCCTTTGATGTCAATGATGAAATATTCCGAGAGATTAGACTGCCAGAGAATTACTTAGATGGATTTATTTTTGTCGATCGGGCAGTTCACCGACTTGTGGTGTTCAAGGGATCATTGGCTCTAATTGTTTTTGGTCTTCCTGTTATTCCTGTATATGAAGATGGCGAAGTTTTAGATAAATGCGACATATGGGTGATGGGGCAGTATGGTGTGGTTGAGTCTTGGACAAAAAAAACTGTAGGACTCGGGCGGATTAAGAATTTCTTTGGCTGCACTGAAAGTGGTCAACTTCTAATTATAATGCGTCCGGGAAGGATGGTTTCGTATGACCCTGAAAGTCTATATGAGAACAATATTGGAATTCCAAGTCCTAACTGGATGGCCTACACAACTGATCTTATGGAAAGCCTGGTTTTACTTGATCACAAATAAATGTCATCCAAATGTGAAGATAAACCAATGAAGTAAATGATGCTCTATTTTATGTTTTATTTTGCTTTTCCTTATTGTAATATTAAATCAATGAAGCCATCATTATGTTCTTTTTTTCTTCTATTGTAGTACACATGAAAGTAATGTAGTAATCCTAGTAGATTTTTGTGGTCATTCTAACACATGGCAATGTCACAGTGAAAATTATATGTTTTTAGCTCAGATAACCTTGTTTCACTTGTCCTATCATAATGAATATTGGATTGGCTATCAAGTTTATAATTGAAATTGGATTTACTTGTAAATTGTTGGTACTTGGTGGTACCCTTGATTTTGATTTTTGTCAACTCACCTTGTTGGATGTCATGCTTTAATTTCTAGGCAACAAAATAATATTTTCTATAAACTATGAATTTGTTGTGCGAGCTTAATTGATTGTCCCTAGCCCCCTTCCGTAATTTGTTTCCTTTCTTATTGATTTATCTATCAACTTATAATTTCATTCTCTTTTTAAGATGGCAAGCATCTGTAGATTTATATGAATAGAAGAATAAACTTTTGGAATTAGGTCTCAAGTTTAATTATTAAAGTTTTTAATAATGAATTGATTGCATAAGCCTGGTTTATAGACTTGTTTTGGACGTCAGGGAAAATCATCAAGATTTTGGCTGGCTCCTTTTCTTTTAAATCAATTTTTCTTCTTTTTGTTGTCCTACCACTAAATGCTTTTTTTTTTTTTTAAACATCTATGTATGCTTAAAAAAGTTTTTTGTTAAGCTGCAGATTGCACATTAACCTAGCATATATGCCCTAGACACTAGGTGCATTGTTTCCAACTATCTCTGACATAGAGACAAGACTGATGCTAGCTCTTGCAGATACAATACTCCTGCAAATTATTTCTCTAGTTTTTATTTTTTTTTATTATAATTTATGAGATTTCTTTATAATTTGTATAGTACACGTGAATCTACACACTTGTATACACACAGTAAATCATGCATGCTTTTTAGGCATAAGGTTTGCTAATCTTGCTTGAAAGTTGGCTGTTGTAAATAGACAAAAAAAAGCTATTGATATCTCCATCTACTACTACTACTATTAAGAGAAGCATAAGCTGACCAACCTTGAGTCAATTCAGTCACAACAAGGCAACTACTTTCAGTCTAGGTTGGGTTGGGTGAGGGCTAAAAATTTCACACATTGAGTTGTGCCGGTTAGGGATGAGACTTACATGCTCTTGTTTACCTCCAACAAGCTCAGGTTGCCCAAGTTGCAGCCTCTAAAATTGAGCTTGGATTCTTGAGATATTATGAAGTATATGTATGTGTGTGTACTGATCAATAAAAATAGTATATATGTGTGTGTAAACCAGCCCAGGTTGCTCAAGTTGCAGCCTCTATTTTCAGTTTGCATCTCAAAATTTCATCAGTCTATCTATTACATATATTAAACAGAGTGTAGAGCCCAGGAAAAATGTTTTGGTTCAATGGAATTTTGGTGAGCCAAAACAGTGCATATTGCCTAATTGGTTTTGTGAGAAAAAAATAGCCCAGGAGAAGGGCTGCACCAATATGATGAGAGACTTGCAGTGTTCAAGGAATTGCTGGCTTCATTTGTCTTCAATGATTTGATAAATTAACGTGAGGGAGTATGGTTTTGTTGAGTCTTGGACTAAAAAAATTGTACCTCTGGCCGCTGTTAGTGAGCTAAATATCTTAGGCTTAGTCCAAAGGAAAATGAGAATGAACTTCTGCAATCTGTACGGGATGCATAAAGTTGATTCATTGGTCCTAAGCAATAAGTCAAATTAATATTTTAAATAGCAGGCTTTTAATTTTTGCTCACACATTTAATTGCCTATGCATTTTTTTATTGACAGAGACAATTTATATGCTTGAATCCTCTTTAATTGTGCATACAGCAGAAGTGCAAGTCAAATTTTCTCCAGAACACTATGATTTCTCAACGCATGTATGCATACATTTTCATGTTTTTGACATTATTAGGTCTATTAATTAAAGAAAGTAGATGCTTTGTTTAATTTGCTTACTATCCAATGATGGTTGATGGTTTATGGCTTTGTGCAGAGAAAATGTGCAGCAATTCTAATATCTATTTAGAACTTATTAGTCATTTGATAAGCAGTTCTAATTTTTGATCCATTAGCACATATGAAATTTGCAAATGCAAGTGATTGAGTCAATGTTTTCTGGCTCAGTTTCAATGGTTAAGATACTGATGCATTGTCTCCTTTGTAACATTCTTGCCGGATTGAAGGATTTAGTATTTTAGTTTGCTTAATTTGTTTTTGGTGGGTTAAGAATGACATAGACCTTTTTCACCTCAAGCATGGCTGCTTATATGCCTATCAAAAAAAGAAAAAGACACAGGCTGCTTATGCTAACTAATGAACCTCTTGTGGTGGTAATCTTTTTTGGTGTCATTTGAAAGCTGCTGAAGAATTGTCCTTTTTTGCAAGCTATATTATGTTGTCCTTTACTACAATTGTTGAAATTAAAGTATGGAAAATGCTATAAGTACCACCAATTTTACTAATAAAAAGTTTGCAAACCGAGGTAGCAATTAATGTGATTGCAACCACATCAACATCATGATAATTAAATTTCCTAATTGCTATTATTATTATTATTTTTTTATGTTTTAAAAATTGACACATTTGTATCATTACTCTTATAGTATTGCTGTGAAATTGAAGACTAAATTTATCCAACTTATGACTATTGTCTTGGGATTTCCATCCGCATTATTTGACATGGCAATGTCATTGGCAAGTGCTTGTTGCTTATCAAGCATATTCATATTTCCTTTTTGTCCTAGTGACAACCATGTTAATCAACAAGATGTCTCCAAAATAAATAATATTTGATATTTGTTTGAGATGCATACGGGTGATTCATTTGTGTTACCGTGATAGCATTTGGGTTTGGAAATTAGTAAAAACTAGAAATTTGATTTATTTGCAAACCGTTGAATGTATCATTGATATTCATCTTTTCCAATCAGTCATGACAGGTCTAAAGAAGTGCTTTTCTTGAGCTACCTGCAGTCGCAGCACAAGGCCCTACTATGTGACAATTATTGTTGCAACATCCTCAGATACTTACTAATAGTCTAATATGCAGTTCCTTTTTGTTTTTTTCTTTTTTTGATACAAGACAAGCACTTGTACTACCTGTACTTGTATCATGGTTTTCTTAAAGGTGGTGTCATTTGCTTAACTCTTCTCTGCCATTCTCTCCATCATAATGACCCTATGAAGTCCATATTCAACCATCTAAGTTTGTGTGCCAAATATAAGCTTTGATAAATAGATGTGGAAACCAATCGTTACCATAAAGAACATGGATGCGTAGTCTATATTGTAGGTTTTCCTTGGTCAGTTTTTGTATTATAGACATTGGTGTTCTTTTTCAAGTAATATGTGCACAGGTTCAATGCTGCACCTTTTCCAATGCAAAATAAAAGGTATATGTTCTACATGAGTGTTGGAATTGTATTGTTTGTGTTTGTGTTTGTGTTTGTGTGTGTGAGTGTGTGTGTGTGTGTGTTTTTTTTTTTTTTTTTTTTTTTTTTTTTTTTTTTGAGAATTCTAAGTCTTTTTAAATCCCACGAGGAGAGAAGAGAAGGTCTTAAAAAAATTTACAATGATATATATCCAAAAAGGTCTAACTTTTTGATACACAACACAAGCTTAAATTCAACTATTTGTTGACTCAGTTTCATTTCTCATTTACTTTATTAAATTTCGTCTACAGGGGCTGTGACATCCTGGTAGTTTTGTCTTGAATAATCAGTCTCCTTACTCTTGCAATAAGTGCTGCGGCATTTTCATTCTATAGAGACTACATTGCACAGAGAGCTAGGAGGTGTATCATGCTAGCCTTTTGTATCTCCCTGTATTTATGTATGAGTTCCTATTTCACTGTCTCCCTGATAACCAATAATGTATAAAACAAAGAAAACAACTTAATTGAGCCTTCATTTTTCTCGGAAACTCTAGTTGAAGACAGTGAAAACATTAAGGTTATGTTTGGTAACAGTTTTTGTTTTTATTTTCAAAATTTTGTTTTTGAGAATAAAAAAAAAAAACAATTTTCTTGTATTTTTTAAATCAAAAACATGTTTAGTTAGTTGAAATTAGAAAAAAAAATAGTTTATTGAAAAAAAAAAACTAAAATATGTTGTTATTAGGGTTTGAACTCTAACGCTAACTCATTAAATGAGATAGATTCATTAACTTAAATATGTATTTTCATTAACTTTTCAGTTTCTTTCACAAATTGAGAACAATTTTTGTTTTCTGTCCATTTTTGGTTGTCAAACAAGTTTTTTAATCTCAAAAGTAGAAAATTGTTTTTGGAAACAAAAAATAAGGGGAAAAAACAGTTACCAAACATGCCCTAAAATTTGAGCAACTTTTTTTTTTTTTATTATTGAAATAAAATGTGAAAACCAAGTGTTTGATGTTGATTTGTGTGGTACAATCTTCAACCTTTTTCTTTTCTTTTCTCTCCAAAGTTGGAGGGTGCAAACATTGATTAAAAATAATAAGGATTTTTTTTAATTGAAAAATAATGAGGATATTGATTTAAGACTCAGACCCAAAAAAAGATAAAAATAAAAGGGGAGATTAGAGAGAATGCAATAGACTCCCGAACTAAGGATGGCAAAAATGTCATGGATTGCTTGACTTGCTCGGCCTTGTTTGGGTTTCTTCCACTTTGAACTGTCTGAACTTTGAAGACACTTACCTATCTCTTTTTGAACACATTCACTCATAACTCATAAGTCAAGCAATTCTCATTTTCCTTTCCATAAAAAATAAAAATAAGCAAAAAACAAAAACAAAAGTCATCTTATACTTTCACTCTTTTCCTAGTTGACCTCTAGAATGTGTGTGCAACATGCCCATGACTCGACTCCTACTCCATCTTATTGCCATCCTTGCCCATCTGATGAAATATCATATCATATCTCTGTCTACATTTGCCATTGAAAAGTCCCAAACACCCCATTTGGAAAAATGACTATAAAAAAAACATAATTAAAAAAGCAAGTCATCATAGTGATTTATCTCTTGAGCATTGCATGATGGTGGAGTGGGTCGAGTCCACCAAACTAATTGGTCCATAACTTGAATAGCCCAATGAAAATTCGGTGAGTCCCATTAATCAGACAAACAATCCTTTTAAGCCTAGTGTTATTGAAGAGCCCAAACATATAGGTCTGTTGGTTCTACCATTCAGATATTGGGCTCTCATCTTAGGTAGCTAAGGTAAAGCTCATCCCAAAATTTCTGTTTATTTTATAATAAGAATTTATTTTTTCTATTTCACATACTCATTTTTCAAAACATCTTATATTAAATTATTTATTTAATTTTAATTGTTTCTTTTTTTTCACTCACAACCTCTAGCAAAAAAAAAAAAAAAAAACACACACACACACACACACGCACACGCACACAACAACAACAACAACAACAACAACAACAACAACCACCATCCACTCTCTTCTTTCATTCTTGAGATAAGTAAAAAAAGAATAAAAAACCAAACTAAATGCAAAATGAGTAGTGTCAAAGTAAATTTACATGGTTTAGAGCATTCGCGTCAGCTTGTGCAAAAATTATTGTCTATTTTAGCATATGAATTATTTATTTATTTATTTTACATACTTACTTTTCAAAATACCCTACATCAAATTATCTATTTTATATTATATTTCATTAAAATATCAAATTTTCTTTATTTTTTAATTGTTTTTAAATTTCTTTACACACAACAATCGCCGTCAATTCTCTTCCTTTATTCTTGAGATACGTAAAGAAAGAATAGTTTCAATATAAATTTACACGGTTATTGTAGCAAACTTGTAAATCAACACAATTATACATTTGGGCTGATATGAGTTATTTTTAGATAAAATTTTGTAAATTTTTCACATTTTTCTATTATACACTCACTAACATGAGTGCTCAAAGCAAACTTGTAAGTAATTTAGTAATTTTATACTGACTTATGTGGTTCAATTTTAGTCTAATAGTTTTGGGGCTCTACTTGCTAGTGGCATCTACCAATTATTTGCATTCTTAGTCCTGCCAAATAGTTTTACAAGACAAAGCTAAATGCTCAATGTTCAACAAGAGCTCCAAAGTTCAAACTCATAACTACCGAAAATCATAGCACCCCTCCTTTTTGTTTGGCAGAACTGTTTGGGAAACATTTCTCGGATGTGTGGAATACGGTGCAAGCATGCCTGATGTGGTTCATGTGGAAGGAACAAAATAGTTACACATTCAAGAATGTTGTGAGATCTATTGATTAGTTGAAGTCCTTACTAATTTGGACTTTGTTTGATTGACTCGGGCTTAGAGATTTACGCATTG